>CM067304.1:14733443-15393443 GCA_034231615.1 Meghimatium bilineatum | reverse complement strand
ATAAAAAGGCAACATATAAAAGGTCACACATAGATAAACGGCAACATGACCAGAAAAGAAAAAAAAAGACCCCCCACCTAGCAGTATATATAATCTTTCGCAACAGTACGCACGGCGTTCGATTTTCCCAGACCATTAGGTCACACTTAGATAACACGGCCTGATATAACCAAAATAGACTTCTGTTTTAGGTTGAAGGGATCGTGCCTCGGCTAAGAGGCTTTAATCCCCCCATTTAACAAACAAAAACAAAGATTAGAACGGGTCCATATATATTGGTGTTCTGGTGGTATAGAGATCACTGCCGGATGAAATGGGAACGTAGGTGAATACTGTGATGGTTCTTGATTCTTGATTAAGAACAAGCGTGACAGCACTGGGGGCATTCCCATATATGCTCTGCTTGTCGTTCCGTCAGCCATCTAAAAGTGTATAAGCTCAGTGTCCCAGTCAGTTGCTGATTACGCGTTCTTCTGATCTTTCCGGAGAGGGAGCACTTTCTCCCATCACCTCTAGTTTCTCCCATTTATACCATTCTTTGAATATGTACATATGTACCTCCTCCTCGTCTTCTCGTATGGTATCTTCTTATCTCGGTGCAGTTTACCAAAGCTTTACCAGCCAATATATTGGCTCTCTCGTTTTCTCTGACCCCAGCATAACCTGGCCAGTAGATACATGTAATGCTCTGCGCATTGTTGAGCAGAGTGACTCATTTAGTTCTGATCATACACTTTTCTATCTTGCGCAGCACAGAGAGTCCGATAGAATCACTCTGTTGGTGATTGCGTCGCCAGCCAAGTGAGAGCTGCTGTCATCGCTTCTTTTTCTATTCTCATACTCGACGTTGTAGTGGTATACGCAGCTGACTTCTCAGCTAATTTCTTGCCATTTTTGTGTCATTTTTATATCAGGAGTTTTCAGTCATCTCCGCACACACTAGAAAGATGTAACAACTTCTTCTTCTTTCCTCTTTTACCCTTTACGGGTGTCGAGGGAGATACAATGTTCTTGTTCTAGATGTACCCCTGGCTCTTCTTTCTGCTTCTCCTCTCTTCATATATGCTTTATAAACTAATGAATCACACGGCATTCTTTGCAGATGACCAAACCATTGTATCTGTTGGTTTTGTATGTATTGTAGAATTGATATGACACCCACTCTTTCTCTTATGACATCGTTTCTAATTCTTTGTCTTCTGGTCACTCATGTGACTTTTCTCAGTCATCTCATCTCTGTTGTAACCAGTTGTCTCTTATGTTTTGTTGTTAAGGACCATGTTTGACATTGGTAGAATGAAGATACTTTAGATAAGATTTTGTTGTTTTTGACATTGGTAGCATTTTGTGTTGCAATAAAGGGGATAATTGTAACAACACAAGTCCAAAACTGTTGTCATTATTGCCTGCGATAGATAACTACTTTTATAGGGTATACTTAATGATAAATGCATGTTATTTAAGAATTAATTCTTTGTGCATGTGATTCTAGATATACTTACAACTTCTATAAATCAACATTTATCAAGATAAACTTGATATATAGCTGACGAGTTCTATGAATGAAACGCTATAGTATATTTTCTTATAAAGTATGCTTGCAAAAAAATTACACATGAGTTATATGAATTAAAACTTATAGTATATTTTTTTTTATAAAGTATGCTTGCAAAATATGATGCATGAGTTATATGAATCAAACCTGTGAGGTGTCAAATATTCAAAGTTAGATTTCGATGCCCGGAAGACTTTTATTTAATCAACATTTCGTATGCGCGCTGTACATAAATCGTGTTCGTTGGTGCGATACTATTGCACAATTTTCAAATTATAAGATTGAGAAGATAGCTACAGTATTTTGGACACTTAAAGCGACATGATGGTATAGAGAGGCTGCTTCTAGAGGGCAGAGTGCCAGGCGAGGGAAGAAGAAGAAGAAGACCAAGAAGACTATGGACCAGTGAAATCGAAGAATGTATGCACATGTCTCTGGCCAATGCTGGTCTGCTTTACCGGAACAGAGAGGCATTCGGAGTATCCACAACGAAGACAACTTTCCGGAAAGAATATGTCACTTGATATATAACAAGTGTGGCGCATGGCCGAGAGGTTAGAACGCTAGTCTCACATGAGTGAGATCTAGAGTTCGATCCCCGGTAAGGATTGGGTTTTTTTCTGTGGGAGGGTAAATTTAAAAACTCACCCTGTACATGACGTGGAGACAGCAAGATCATGCGGCCTTTATCACACAGCCATTCAATCCCCTCCCTCCAACGCCTGAACTGGTAAAATGCAGTATTGACAGGTTTTTTTTGGACAGATATAATATAACAAAGGTGACAGCTGCTATGTACAGAATTTGCCTTTTGACACCTCGTTTCTATCAAGTCTTCTGTGAAGATACTTCCTAGGTACTTGAACTCTTCGACTTGTTTTATTGTTGTGTTCTCTATTTGGATGTTTAAGTGCTCTGTTGATCTCGTTATATGCATAGTTTCTGTCTTGTATGTGGTAAACAGCATATTGTATGTACTGTACATTCATGATAGTGAGGAATATGTAATACATAGCAGAGAATCCCCCAGTCAAAACGTGACCCTCTGTGTTATATTGTTCGTCCATCACAGGAGATGATGACCATTTGTTACATCCACTTTTGAAAATTCAATTTGAGTTATGTCCTTGATTATGAGTTCATAGATGGCTAATGAGCCCTATTCGAGCTGTAAATGTCCTTGGACAGTTCGGACATGGAATGACGACTGTAGACGGATCTTGGTCTATCCGTGACTTTCAAGCTGCTCTCCGCTGTTGAGCTGCTGCATTTCTCCTCTTTTCACAAGATGATGCGCTCTTTTTTTTTCTTTTAGAACGCCATGTAGATCTATTTTGTGCAAGTTCCTCCCTTATCATGGTCTGTTTCAAATGCTTTCAGTGAGTTCTTTAACCAGTCCTTGTAGCGCTTCTTTTGTCCACATTGAAATCGTGTGCCCTTCTCCAGCTCAACATAGAGAAGTATCTTTGGTAGACGATGGTCTGGCATACGCATCAAATGACAATACGCGACCCTCTACGTACAGAACCATGTGTGTATTTATCGACATCATTCTTTCTAGCGTTGTCAGTTATCAATTATTTAATTTCTAAATCAGCTTTTGCATTGCATCACTTCCTGCATGACTCGCAGAGGTTTATTCTAACTTTTCGATAACTTGATTCTTGATTAAGAACAAGCGTGACAGCACTGGGGGCATCCCCATATATGCACTGCTTGCCGTTCCGTCAGCTATCTAAAAGTGTATAAGCTCAGTGTCCCAGTCAGTTGCTGATTACGCGTTTTTCTGATCTTTTTGGAGAGGGAGCACTTTCTCCCATCGCCTCTAGTCACTCACATTTCTATCATTCTTTAAATATGTACATTGTCACATTCGACTTCCTCCTCTATAACTTGACAGTTCATGAACAATTATCAGTGCACCAGTTATATATAGATTTCACCAACAGAGTTCTGCTGTAAGTCTATGTCAGTACCCATGTCATGTTACTGGAACTCTATGTTGGTACCCATGTCATGTTACTGGAACTCTATGTCAGTACTCATGTCATGTTACTGGAACTCTATGTTAGTACTCATGTCATGTTACTGGAACTCTATGTTAGTACCCATGTCATGTTACTGGAACTCTATGTTAGTACTCATGTCATGTTACTGGAACTCTATGTTAGTACTCATGTCATGTTACTGGAACTCTATGTTAGTACCCATGTCATGTTACTGGAACTCTATGTTAGTACCCATGTCATGTTACTGGAACTCTATGTTGGTACTCATGTCATGTTACTGGAACTCTATGTTAGTACTCATGTCATGTTACTGGAACTCTATGTTAGTACCCATGTCATGTTACTGGAACTCTATGTTAGTACTCATGTCATGTTACTGGAACTCTATGTTAGTACCCATGTCATGTTACTGGAACTCTATGTTAGTACTCATGTCATGTTACTGGAACTCTATGTTAGTACTCATGTCATGTTACTGGAACTCTATGTTAGTACTCATGTCATGTTACTGGAACTCTATGTCAGTACCCATGTCATGTTACTGGAACTCTATGTCAGTACCCATGTCATGTTACTGGAACTCTATGTTAGTACTCATGTCATGTTACTGGAACTCTATGTTAGTACTCATGTCATGTTACTGGAACTCTATGTCAGTACCCATGTCATGTTACTGGAACTCTATGTTAGTACTCATGTCATGTTACTGGAACTCTATGTTAGTACCCATGTCATGTTACTGGAACTCTATGTTAGTACTCATGTCATGTTACTGGAACTCTATGTTAGTACTCATGTCATGTTACTGGAACTCTATGTTAGTACTCATGTCATGTTACTGGAACTCTATGTCAGTACCCATGTCATGTTACTGGAACTCTATGTCAGTACCCATGTCATGTTACTGGAACTCTATGTTAGTACTCATGTCATGTTACTGGAACTCTATGTTAGTACTCATGTCATGTTACTGGAACTCTATGTTAGTACTCATGTCATGTTACTGGAACTCTATGTTAGTACTCATGTCATGTTACTGGAACTCTATGTTAGTACCCATGTCATGTTACTGGAACTCTATGTTAGTACCCATGTCATGTTACTGGAACTCTATGTTAGTACTCATGTCATGTTACTGGAACTCTATGTTAGTACTCATGTCATGTTACTGGAACTCTATGTTAGTACCCATGTCATGTTACTGGAACTCTATGTTAGTACTCATGTCATGTTACTGGAACTCTATGTTAGTACCCATGTCATGTTACTGGAACTCTATGTTAGTACTCATGTCATGTTACTGGAACTCTATGTTGGTACTCATGTCATGTTACTGGAACTCTATGTTAGTACCCATGTCATGTTACTGGAACTCTATGTTAGTACCCATGTCATATAACTGGAACTCTATGTTGGTACTGATGTCATGTTACTGGAACTCTATGTCAGTACCCATGTCATGTAACTGGAACTCTATGTTGGTACCCATGTCATGTTACTGGAACTCTATGTCAGTACCCATGTCATGTTACTGGAACTCTATGTTAGTACCCATGTCATGTTACTGGAACTCTATGTTAGTACCCATGTCATGTTACTGGAACTCTATGTTAGTACCCATGTCATATAACTGGAACTCTATGTTGGTACTGATGTCATGTTACTGGAACTCTATGTCAGTACCCATGTCATGTAACTGGAACTCTATGTTGGTACCCATGTCATGTTACTGGAACTCTATGTTAGTACCCATGTCATGTTACTGGAACTCTATGTTAGTATCCATGTCATGTTACTGGAACTCTATGTTAGTACCCATGTCATGTTACTGGAACTCTATGTTAGTACCCATGTCATGCTACTGGAACTCTATGTTAGTAGTACCCATGTCATGTTACTGGAACTCTATGTCAGTACCCATGTCATGTTACTGGAACTCTATGTTAGTACCCATGTCATGTTACTGGAACTCTATGTTAGTACCCATGTCATGTTACTGGAACTCTATGTTAGTACCCATGTCATGTTACTGGAACTCTATGTTAGTACCCATGTCATGTTACTGGAACTCTATGTTAGTACCCATGTCATGTTACTGGAACTCTATGTTAGTACCCATGTCATGTTACTGGAACTCTATGTTAGTACCCATGTCATGTTACTGGAACTCTATGTTAGTACCCATGTCATGTTACTGGAACTCTATGTTAGTACCCATGTCATGTTACTGGAACTCTATGTTAGTACCCATGTCATGTTACTGGAACTCTATGTTAGTACTCATGTCATGTTACTGGAACTCTATGTTAGTACCCATGTCATGTTACTGGAACTCTATGTTAGTACTCATGTCATGTTACTGGAACTCTATGTTAGTACCCATGTCATGTTACTGGAACTCTATGTTAGTACCCATGTCATGTTACTGGAACTCTATGTTAGTACCCATGTCATGTTACTGGAACTCTATGTTAGTACTCATGTCATGTTACTGGAACTCTATGTTAGTACTCATGTCATGTTACTGGAACTCTATGTTAGTACCCATGTCATGTTACTGGAACTCTATGTTAGTACCCATGTCATGTTACTGGAACTCTATGTTAGTACCCATGTCATGTTACTGGAACTCTATGTTAGTACCCATGTCATGTTACTGGAACTCTATGTTAGTACCCATGTCATGCTACTGGAACTCTATGTTAGTATCCATGTCATGTTACTGGAACTCTATGTTAGTACCCATGTCATGTTACTGGAACTCTATGTTAGTACCCATGTCATGTTACTGGAACTCTATGTTAGTACCCATGTCATGTTACTGGAACTCTATGTTAGTATCCATGTCATGTTACTGGAACTCTATGTTAGTACTCATGTCATGTTACTGGAACTCTATGTTAGTACCCATGTCATGTTACTGGAACTCTATGTTAGTACCCATGTCATGTTACTGGAACTCTATGTTAGTACCCATGTCATGCTACTGGAACTCTATGTTAGTATCCATGTCATGTTACTGGAACTCTATGTTAGTACCCATGTCATGTTACTGGAACTCTATGTTAGTACCCATGTCATGCTACTGGAACTCTATGTTAGTAGTACCCATGTCATGTTACTGGAACTCTATGTCAGTACCCATGTCATGTTACTGGAACTCTATGTTAGTACCCATGTCATGTTACTGGAACTCTATGTTAGTATCCATGTCATGTTACTGGAACTCTATGTTAGTACCCATGTCATGTTACTGGAACTCTATGTTAGTACCCATGTCATGCTACTGGAACTCTATGTTAGTAGTACCCATGTCATGTTACTGGAACTCTATGTCAGTACCCATGTCATGTTACTGGAACTCTATGTTAGTACCCATGTCATGTTACTGGAACTCTATGTCAGTACCCATGTCATGTTACTGGAACTCTATGTTGATACCCATGTCATGTTACTGGAACTCTATGTCAGTACCCATGTCATGTTACTGGAACTCTATGTTAGTACCCATGTCATGTTACTGGAACTCTATGTTAGTACCCATGTCATGTTACTGGAACTCTATGTTAGTACCCATGTCATGTTACTGGAACTCTATGTTAGTACCCATGTCATGTTACTGGAACTCTATGTTAGTACCCATGTCATGTTACTGGAACTCTATGTTAGTACCCATGTCATGTTACTGGAACTCTATGTTAGTACCCATGTCATGTTACTGGAACTCTATGTTAGTACCCATGTCATGTTACTGGAACTCTATGTTAGTACCCATGTCATGTTACTGGAACTCTATGTTAGTACCCATGTCATGTTACTGGAACTCTATGTTAGTACCCATGTCATGTTACTGGAACTCTATGTTAGTACCCATGTCATGTTACTGGAACTCTATGTTAGTACCCATGTCATTTTACTGGAACTCTATGTTAGTACCCATGTCATGTTACTGGACCTCTGCTTGAATATGCCAAGGTTACATGTAACATGAGTAGAAAAACATCCATACACTTATGTTCTCATTCGTATGTATAGAAAAATCGTGACAACGTAAAATATTGACCATTCGTTCGTGTAAATTCACTATTTTCTTTTTCATTCTTTGTTTTTCCACTCTCAACTGTCCCTGACACATCCGTTTTCGGCGGTATTACTACATTTATGAATCCATATATTTGTAGACGGTTGCTTATTCCAGTTTGTGACCTTTTAAGCGGATGTTGTCGTGATCTTGTTTGGTATTACGTCACCAATATCTTGTTTGATCTACGATAATATCCATGTCATATATTTTACTATCGTGATATCGTTTTGCTGATGTAGTTGCACACCGATCACATTTCTTTGTTACACGAAACTTGTGTGCACTATGTTATTGTCACCTTGGAAGTCGTGCTGTCCTACGTCTGCTGTCAAATGCTCCTGTGATAGTAACATTATTGTTTTTTCACTGTTTTGTATTTTCTTGAACAAGACATTAAGGTTGAAACGTTGAAAATGTCTTGTATATTGTTATTCAGAGGGCGACAACGTGAGAAAATATTAGACAGTTTGACAGCCTGGCACGGCAAGGAAACAACAACGACTTTGATACATAATACTGTGGACAGACAGCTGTGGAGAGCCATAACCGCCTACGTCAGCCTGCATGGCACCTGATGATGATGATACTGTTATTTGTATGTTGTCGTACATATACCACATATAGTCAGATTGGTGATCGTAAAACTACCACAAAACTTGTGTTCTACGTAAGTGATTTAGTAGTAACGCGAAGAACACATGACAATTGTTGACATTGTTTATTACAGATGATTAATATTATAGTCACCACGGTTGTAAAGGAGAAACATGCGCCTTTACTGGACATAAGGCTAACTTTTGAATATTGCGAGATTCTCAGTACAGTATTCTCAATGTCTCGTCCATAGCTTGGTCGACACACCTATCAATGATCTTGTAAGTGAAGGCTATTGACCCTACTCCAGCAACCAATGGACCCCACTTGACCACTGCTGATGGTATAGGGGTAATTTCTCGCAGTATTACGGCAGTGATTCTAGAAAGTAACAATTGAAAAATCTAGAAAGAATTATAGAGAGTACAATATGCCGGTGTTTGTTTGGTAGCTTGAACAATTAAATAAATAATTCAGATAAAGAAATTATAAAATAGGACACAAAAATATAAACAATAGTTGAGTTTGTGATTCTTCTTCTTCAACTATCTCAACTGGGTACCGCCACACCTTGTTGTTTCAATACTTAGCTGTATATATATATATATATAACATACAATGATAACTCTTATACACAATCTTTAGTTGAGATACACTTGGGTAGTAATGATAACTTGTATACACAATCTTTAGTTGAGATACACTTGGGTAGTAATGATAACCTGTATACACAATCTCTAGTTGAGATACACTTGGGTAGTAATGATAACTTGTATACACAATCTTTAGCTGAGATACACTTGGGTAGTAATGATAACTTGTATACACAATCTCTAGCTGAGATACACTTGGGTAGTAATGATAACTTGTATACACAATCTCTAGTTGAGATACACTTGGGTAGTAATGATAACTTGTATACACAATCTCTAGTTGAGATACACTTGGGTAGTAATGATAACTTGTATACACAATCTCTAGTTGAGATACACTTGGGTAGTAATGATAACTTGTATACACAATCTCTAGCTGAGATACACTTGGGTAGTAATGATAACTTGTATACACAATCTCTAGTTGAGATACACTTGGGTAGTATTACTACATTTTTAGAGACTTTTCTTTGTTCACCTCCACCCATTTATTGCATTTCCCTACTTCTTTCAATTCACACACTCTGAGCAACGTGGCCTCTGCTTCTGTCAAAATTGACGGAAGTCTGTTGGAATGGACTGGCGTCAGGACATAGAACATGCCCAGATGCACTCATAACCACAAAACATTATAATATATACAGATGGCTTAGTCAACAGAGAAACGAATAAGTGCGGATGGGATAGTATTGCCTGCAAGAATGGGGTAGAAATGTGCTTGAAAAATGGTCTAAACTACAACATCAACAATCGGTTGTGTCTGTGAGTCTCACTAATGGCTCACTAGACAAACCAACGATGCACCAGAAAACCTTAGTAGATGACGTGCCTTTATATTGAGGTTATCTTCTTATACAAGCTTCATGGCACGTCATCTATACAATCCTGTAGTCGTAACCTTCGATAACAGTTACCATGTTGTTCCGACAGGCCGACTTTGTGCTTGAACTAGTTACAGGCATGGCGTGGGTGGGCGGAACAACAAAGAAACCTGTCGCAAGTGCCAGAGTTGTGCCCTGAAGTCGACGTCTGTTTCGGCGGCATTGGACTCGAAACACCATCGAATCGAATTAATGACTGATAGAACATTGGGCGGAGCACTTATGGGAATGCCCCGCGTGCTGTGATGCCAGTTTTCCAAACAAGAATCAAGATCTACAAAATCAAGCATGAAAATGGAAATAGAAGCAGTGGCTGTGTCGCTCAGTTGATTGGTGACAGAAATATCAACTCACACGTTGATACCCACAGACTCCCTGAGTTGGCACCAAGGATAGAACTGTGCTTGTTAAAAAGTATTGTGACACGTTATTGAACAACTTGGTTGTCCAAAGTATTGCATGGATATGCTGTCCTGGGCATGTTGGGGGTCAGAGACAACGAAAGAGCAGACTAATTGGCGGGCAATTTGTGGTTGATGACACAGTGTTAAATAGATAATAGTTTTAGACCATCACGATGATGTCACCTCTTTATTTCTCTTTCCTAAACCGTAATAATCAGTTATAATATTCCTCACATTATCTGTGTCAATCTTTGATTTAAAGTAGTATTGTATGGATATGATGTCCTGGGCATGTTGGGGTCAGAGGCAACGAAAGAGCAGACTCATTGGCGGGCAATGTTGTGGTTGATGACACAGTATTGAAGAGATAATGGGCTGACATATTAAGGGCAGTTATGGATATACTACAGACTGATGACGATGCTGGAGTTGATCTTCTCGTTCAGAGTTTAAATTGTCTACACAGCTAATCCTGCTTTCTTAATTCTTCTTCTTCTTCTTTCGTTCGCTAATAATGTCTATATCTGCAGTGTTGTTTCTTGTATAAATTGGACAGTGTTTTCCATTTCTTGTTTTGTACCATAAAGTTTAACATTCATTGGTGTATCAGAAGGCCAGTATGTGCATCTTAATGTGTCATAGTTTGCACATTCTTGAAGGATATGTTCTGAAGTCTGGTTGACTTGTCCACAATTACACTTTGCTGTTGTGCCAATTTTAAATTTTGTATACATATGGCTGTTTAGTCTATTGTGTCCAGTTCTCAGTCGAAATATAATTACCTGTTCTTGTCTTTTAAGTAGGTGGTAGTCGTCCCGTGGAGGTAAGATAGGCTTTCGTTGTGCCTTTATCGTGGATTTCTTTTGGTGATAGCTGATTGGTACATCCGGTTGCTGCATGTTAGCACCTTCCTTGGCGAGTTGATCAGCTCTCTCATTTCCTGCTATTCCACAGTGTGATGGAATCCATTGCAGTATAACTCTACACCTATTTTGTACTATGGACAATACCTCTTTTAATTCTGGAAGTTTATTGGATTGTAATGCCTCTAGTACTGACCTTGCATCTGTAAGTATTACAATAGGGTGTGAGGTCCTGTCCAATGTTAACAGTTTCTCTGCAGCTGTATAAATAGCTTTGACTTCAGAGTCATAGTTGTTGCAGTACTTCCCTGTTGGTATACAAGTGCTTTCTTAATGAATGTTGCTGTATTTGTAAACTTCTCGGTGCTTCCATACAGCTTTCTGAGGATATCTGTCTCTGCGGGAAAGTGTCCCTCCCTTAACTGGTTAAAAGTAATGTAGTCTTGCAGGATATGTTCCGTTGTATGCGCTGCCTGTCCACATGGACACTGAGGTGATGAAACCAGTCTTACTCTATTTAAGTGAGTGTTTAGTTTGTTGTGTTCTGTCCTGATGCGAAAGATAATAACCTGTTCGGATCCGTCAAGATATTGATGGTTGTCGACTTTCCTGACAGCTTTGTTAAGGGTCCTCTTTTCTTGGTAGCTGATTTCTTTTGTTCCTGTGTTGCTCCATCTTTTTGCTAGCCAATCGGCATACTAGAGGTGATAACATGCATATACAATGAATGGAACAAATGGTGATAACCAGGGTGACAGTGTGACCTCTAAAGAAAGTTAAGAAGATCACATAGTCAGCATCTGTGACTTTGAGTCTGCATACTCTTGGATGGCCGCTGGAACAGAAAGTAGAGCACTTATGGGGAATGGCCCATGTACCACGATGCTAGTTTGTAATCAAAGAAACAAAAATCACTTGACAGTAATGATAATTTGTATACACAATCTTTAGTTGAGATACAATTGGTATAATAGTTATGTTATGTTATGTTCCTTCATGGCCATAGGTGGCGCATAGGACAGAAACCATAACCTTCCATTTCTGTCTTTGTGTTGCCAGATCTTTCAATTGTTGCGTGTTGTTTAGGTTCATTGACATGCCTTCTCTATTAATGGTTCTTCGTAGAGTTTCTCTAGGTCTCCCTCTTCTTCTTACTCCAGGTGGCACCCAATATAGTGACTGCTGGGGAATTCTTAGGCTGTTCTTTCTGAGAACATGGCCGATGTAAGTCCAACGCCTTTGTCTAATGAAGGAAAATATATAGGTTTGTTTGCTTTCCTCTCTTATAGTAGTGTTAGATTTATAGTCACTCCACTTAACGTTCAGAATGGTACGTAGGCATTTGTTTTCAAAGGAGTCGAGTGGTATAATAGTAATGATATAGTAATGATAACATATAATAAATTACCAGCAATCATCTGATTCATTTCCATGTTTGCTTTTCCAGTGTCCTACTTTCTAGATCCCCTTCGAATGTGGTTATTACCCTGAGAAAGCTTGCCATGATCTGTCTCATCGATCGGGTGCCTTTCTTTTCCTGCTAGTAAGAATGAAACTGTGTCTACCCCTCCTGTGGTATGCCCAGCTTGATACGCCTATGACTTGGATTATCTTAATTCTTGTTTCCTTAATGCTACTATGCAGTGGATGTCTCTTTTCTGTAATGCCACGCGTGTATGCTTTCATTTATTTATATAGTTTGACAATGGATAATAACACACATAGAATAAAGAACAAAGCTCTTAAACTTATTAAGAAATAAAGTAGAGATGTGTGCAGGTGTTCAGGAGCCACAAGATATTTCCATCATCCGCATCGCTGAGGATATAATTCGCTGGAGGACTCTGTGTGCGGAGGCATCCAATGTGGTACCCTTACGACCCTGAAGGGTTACGGGTTTATTGATTGATTGATAGTTTAACAGGAACTAGGAGAAAGATCTCATTGCATATATCTCATTAACACAATAGGATGCACCAATGACTACGAATTCCCCCATTCTGTACACGTTTCAGATGCTAACGTTGCGAACGTGAAGTTTAAATGTGGATTCCTAATCCATAGTCGACCATAGATATGACCAGCCAATGAAAGAACGGGTCTAGTAGTCGCTGCTCAAGATTTCACAGAATTAATACGCTTGTATACACTTGATTATGCGTGTATGTAAGGGCCTATACACTAGCATACTGTGATATCTCTTCTAGGATAACGTCGGCTTGTTCATTCTGTTATATTATGGCGATCCGGCATACAAACTGCGAACTTGACTCTCAGCGGTAAAGACCTACTGGCTAAGAGAAAATCAAGCTTTCTTATTGGCTTATTTAAGTATTCCCGATATTTTCATTGGTCACTGTGATTATACTTTGTGTGACAGCCAATGAAAATCATAGGCAAAGTCAAATGAGTTACTTTAGAACAGGGATCGGGAACCTTTTTGTCTGAGAGAGCCATGGACACTATATATTTTGAAAAATAATTTGTGAGAGCCATACATTATGTTTAAAAACTAAAAATTCAAGTAAATGTGTGCATTTTGTGTAATTTTAACACTAAAAGTACAATAATTATTTCTCTTAATTCGTTTTAATAACATTGTTATGCTGTTGCTAATGAATAATGAGTATTTCTTACCATTAATGCGACTTCTGATTCTGAGCTGCAGTAGACTTTAGCTCATTTGTAGAATGAGATATTGATATGCAATTAATATGTAGATCAAAGGAGTCTAAAGAAACATTTTTTTTATAATCGAACATTTGTTTGCGAGCCAGATGGAGTCATCAATAGAGCCACATCTGGATCGCGAGCCATGGGTTCCCGACCCCTGCTTTAGAATATTGTTTTTCCAATGAGCTAGGATGTCTTGTGTCGATGATTAACGTACCTTAGCATGTAAAAGGTCAGAGTGCAGGGTATAATAGCGGACGCCAAGCTATCAAAGATGAGGGAATCAAACATTGCGGTGACCGAGGTCCTCATGTCATCCTGGAGATTAGAAATATCAGCTGCCAGAAAATATTTATACATGTCCAGTCTTTACAAACAAAACAGAAAAAAACAACAGCGTGAAAATATGCATAAATAAGAAACACAATATAGAGTTAGACAAGTGTAACATACACACATTTATGCCTTTGAGATGTGGGTATATAGAAGAATAGGGAGAACATCATGGAAGGAGAAGAAAACAAATAAAGAGGTACTAAAACACTTAATATGAAGAAAGTACTACTAAGAGAAATAAAGATCAGGCAAATAAAATATTTTGGACACATTAAAAGACATGACACCTTAATGAAGACCTTACTTGAGGGTAAAGTTAAAGGGAAGCGAGCAAGAGGTAGGCAGAGATACAAATGGGAGAATAACATCACAGGTTACAGTCTAGCAGAGTGCACCACCAAGACAAGAGACAGGGGATGTTGTAGATACGTTGCAGCCAACCTTCGTTGCGGAGACGGTACTTGATGATGATGAATATACACACGAGTGCAAACCCACAGTTAGATAGACAAACACGCTCCACCGAAGACGGATGTGTCGGGCCATTGGCGCAAATAAAACGGCGACACAACGCATTTCCATTCTCTGGACTACATCTTGCTGGAAATTTAATACGACCATGGTCCTGCTACAAAAGATATCCAGTGGGAGTTTGAGAATGAACGCTGAAGAAGAAGAAGAAGAAGACAAACACGTGAAACAGTTCGATAGACAGACACGTGTAGCATACATACATACACAAGTGAAAACACTAGGAGGTCGTGGTGACTGGATTACCATAACTTCGACCTCCATTATATTTTGATGATTGTAAAACTGGAATCAGTGTTTTAAATGAGCATTTTATATAACTAGTAGACTAATTTTGAAATAAAAAAAACTGTAACTCTTCAATGAAAGAGTTATCTATCGACCTCAAACATTGGAGAAATCAGGCAGATGCCAGAGTGCCTGGAAATAAATCATCATCATCATCATTAAGTGCCGTCTCCGCAACGAAGGTTGGCTGCAACGGATCTCGAACATCACCTGTCTCTTGTCTTGGTGGTGCATTCTGCTTGACTGTAACCTGTCCATCGTGTGATGTTACTCTCCCACTTGTATCTCTGCCTACCTCTTGCTCGCCTCCCTTTGACTTTACCCTCAAGTAAGGTCTTCAATAAGGTGTCATGTCTTTTAATGTGTCCAAAATATTTTATTTAGCTGATCTTTATTTCTCTTAGTAGTTCTTTCTTCATATTAAGTGTCTTTAGTACCTCTTTGTTTGTTTTCTTCTCTTTCCATGATGTTCTCCCTATTCTTCTATATACCCACATCTCAAAGACATCAATTCTGTCTTCTTATTGTTTATTTAGTGTCCATGTTTCTGAGCCATACATTAATATAGAATAGATGTAGCATTTTATAATTCTCATTTTTAACTTCATTTTTAACTGGAAATAAACACACAACAACTCACACGCTGCACAGGTATATGAACTTCCCGAGAATCACAGGTGTTTAACATTAGTAATGAGCAAATACGCCTACTTGTAAACATAAATGGTTTATACACATAAACAAGGTTGCTTCAGACGTGACATGGGTAAAAGAATAATATAGACCTAATATATAAACAAGGATGATTTATTAATTTAAAAAATCATGCAGAAAAAAACGTGATTTGGGCAAACTCCGCTCAGGTGGTGTGTGTGTGTGTGATCGACCGGTCCACGTTGATCTGTCTACATCTACAAACCCGTAACCCGTCAAGGTCGTAAGGGTACCACATTGGATGCTTCATCACACAGAGTCCTCCAGCGATTTCTATCTTCAACGATGCATATGAGTGAGGGAAAATCTTGTCCTGTCCATTTCTTGATGTCTCTCCATGTTTGTATGTGCCCTCCTCTGTTTCTCCCTACAACCTTTCGACAGTTCCCTGCAGTATTGATTTTACAAGGAACCATGACTGCATACGTGTCCACACCATGCTAGTTTTCGTCGTTTCACTATTGAAAACAATGGTACTTGTTCATCTACATAATCTCTATTTTTTCTTACGTACAAATTTGTCTTATGTTCTTTATTGGAAATTCATAGAATTTGCCTGTAGCTTTTGTACTTGAAAACCTGTAATTGTCTCTCCATGATCGCAGTTGAGTCTTCAGCTCTCACAACCATACAGCACAGCAGAAAGCACCAGCTTATACAGTTTGATTTTCACTGCGATGTTGCTTTTCCAAATCACCGTTAGCATTAACATAGACGCTAAAGCCATCTCCAGCCTTATTTTTACTTCTGTTTTGCATTTTCCATCATTGCATATGCTGGATCCGAGATATTTGAATGTATTCACCTATGAAGCTTATGTCCATTCATCATGATGTTGGCCTGTTCTTCTGCGTCTCTGCTGTTAACCAAAATCTATAGTTCTTTTCTGTGTTGATTTCCATTCCGTACTTGCTGGTAACTTTTTCCAACTTTGCTGTTAAGTCTTTCATTTCGTGTTCTGACCCAGCTATAAGATCAATATCATCAGCGAAATGCAAGTTGTAAATAGGGCGTCCATATTCATCAATCAATCAATAAACCCGTAACCCTTTAGGGTCGTAGTGGTACCACATTCAATGCTTTCGCACACAGAGTCCTCCAGCGAATTCTATCCTCAGCGATGCGGATGATTGTGGAAATATCTTGCCCTGTCCATACCTTGATGTCTGTCCATGCCTTTATTTTCCCTCCTCTGCTTCTTCCACCCTCGACAGCGCCCTTCAGTATTGTTTTTGACAAGGATTCGTGCCTGCATACATGTCCGAACCATGCTAGTTTTCGTCGTTTCACTATTGAAAGCAATGGCTCCTGAACACCTGCACACATCTCTACTTTATTTATTACGTACACATTGGTCTTACGTTCCCTATATGAAATTCCTAGAATTCGTATGTAGCATTTGTACTCAAAAGCCTGTAATATTCTCTAATGTTATATTCATAGTAGTTTGGGAATAGGCATATGATTATCGTTGAAAATCTGGACTAAAATTGCATATTTTTCATATGGATGAGGTGTGGTCGAAAATAGAAGACGTGTTGACCCAAATTGCACGGCTATTGGGTGCCATATGAGTGGACCTGATTAAAATCGCGTTTGTTGCATGATTTTTTTTCTTTACAGAAACAGTCGATTGTCAAGAAGGGTTGCCAGGAAGTCCCGTGAACTACTTTTCATGAGAAGCATTGTCACGAAGTCCCCTGAACTACTTTTCATGAGAAGCGTTGCCAGGAAGTCCCATGAACTACTTTTCATGAGAAGCGTTGCCAGGAAGTCCCATGAACTACTTTTCATGAGAAGCATTGCCACGAAGTTCCGTGAACTACTTTTCATGAGAAGCGTTGCCAGGAAGTCCCGTGAACTATTTTTCATAAAGTATAGCTGTAAAATGTATGAGCTTCGTGCATACTAAGGCCTACTCCAGAATACCCGTGCGTGCTGATATCACACGGCAAAACTTTATTTATTCAACTTGTTGGAGATTTTTATTAGCTAGCGACAATAAGTGTACAACAGTAAATAATACTCAGTCACATCAAACCAAAATAAACAAGGCTTCATGATGTCTGCACGTAGGAACATTCGGGAGAAGGGCTTGGTATTTGGTGTAAGGGAAATACAGGCTATTTCTGGCAACAACCACCTCTTTTTGTGGCGTAGTAGTATGACCTTATACATGTATATGATCAAGATCAAACCTAACATGTAGTTTTATATAAACGCGCATGCAACATTTCCCTTAGATGCAATGTCACTTACATGAATACTTCTCTTGGTTGAAATGTCACTTACATGAATACTTCACTGAGTTGAAATGTCACTTACATGAATACTTCTCTTAGTTGAAATGTCACTTATATGAATACTTCTCTTGGTTGAAATGTCACTTACATGAATACTTCTCTTAGTTGAAATGTCACTTACATGAATACTTCTCTTAGTTGAAATGTCATTTACATGAATACTTCTCTTGGTTGAAATGTCACTTACATGAATACTTCTCTTAGTTGAAATGTCATTTACATGAATACTTCTCTTGGTTGAAATGTCACTTACATGAATACTTCTCTTGGTTGAAATGTCACTTGCATGAATACTTCTCTTGGTTGAAATGTCACTTACATGAATACTTCTCTTAGTTGAAATGTCACTTACATGAATACTTATCTTAGTTAAAATGTCACTTAAATGAATGATTCTCTTAGTTGAAATGTCATTTACATGAATACTTCTCTTGGTTGAAATGTCACTTACATGAATACTTCTCTTAGTTGAAATGTCACTTGCATGAATACTTCTCTTGGTTGAAATGTCACTTACATGAATACTTCTCTTGGTTAAAATGTCACTTAAATGAATACTTCTCTTAGTTGAAATGTCACGTTAATGAATGCTTCTCTTAGTTGCAATGTCACTTATATGAATACCTCCCTTATTTGCAAGAAGTTGCAATGTCACTTAAATGAATACATCTCTTAGTTGCAACGTTACTTAAATGAATACTTCTCTTAGTTGAAATGTCATTTAAATGAATAGTTCTCTCAGTTGCATTAATACTTCCCTTAGTTGCAATGTCATTTATCTCTTAGTTGCAACGTTACTTAAATGAATACTTCCCTTATGTACAATGTCATTTAAATTAATACATCTCTTAGCTGCAACTTTACTTAAATTAATACATCTTTTAGTTGCAATGTCACTTAAATGAATACTTCTCTTAGTTGGACTAATATTTCCCTTATAGCAATTCCACTAAAATTAATACATCTCTTATTTGCAGCGTTATTTAAATGACTACTTATCTTAGTTGTAACATTACTTAAATGAATACTTCTCTTAGTTGTAACATTACTTAAACGAATACTTCTCTTAGTTGTAACATTACTTAAACGAATACTTCTCTTAGTTGTAACATTACTTAAACGAATACTTCTCTTAGTTGTAACATTACTTAAATGAATACTTCTCTTAGCTGCAACATTACTTAAATGAATACTTCTCTTAGTTGTAACATTTCTTAAATGAATACTTCCCTTAGTTGTAACATTACTTAAATGAATACTTCTCTTAGTTGTAACATTACTTAAATGAATACTTCTCTTAGCTGCAACATTACTTAAACGAATACTTCTCTTAGTTGTAACATTACTTAAACGAATACTTCTCTTAGTTGTAACATTACTTAAATGAATACTTCTCTTAGTTGTAACATTACTTAAATGAATACTTCTCTTAGTTGTAACATTACTTAAATGAATACTTCTCTTAGCTGCAACATTACTTAAACGAATACTTCTCTTAGTTGTAACATTACTTAAACGAATACTTCTCTTAGTTGTAACATTACTTAAACGAATACTTCTCTTAGTTGTAACATTACTTAAATGAATACTTCTCTTAGTTGTAACATTACTTAAATGAATACTTCTCTTAGTTGTAACATTACTTAAATGAATACTTCTCTTAGCTGCAACGAATACTCTGGCGTTGTTTCTATATCTGACTTTTCTCTCTCATTTGGCCGTGGTTTAAAACTAACTAGATAAAACATGATTCCACAGGAATGCAACTTGGTCACTTGTATCACCGTACAGCATTGTAAGCTTGATAAAAGGCGTGTGCGACGATGTAACCTATGGCAACGTGGTCCAGTATGTGGCTGCCGACCAGAGCATAGTGATATTTGGTGGCTTCACCTATAGCAAAACTGAATCCTGCAATGTAAAGTCTAATGATTATTTGAGCGATAATTACATAATTAGCTTTAAATGGGAACATCGGCTGCAATATTAGGACATAATAATTTAGTACTGGGACATCAGCCTTTAATACTGAGATATCATCTTTTAATACTGAGATATCATCTTTTAATACTGGGATATCAACCATTAATACTGGGACATCAACCTTTAATACTGAGACATCATCCTTTAATACTGGGACATCATCCTTTAATACTGAGATATCATCTTTTAATACTGGGATATCATCCTTTAATACTGAGATATCATCTTTTAATACTGGGATATCAACCAATAATACTGGGACATCAGCCTTTAATACTGAGATATCATCTTTTAATACTGGGATATCAACCAATAATACTGGGACATCAGCCTTTAATACTGAGATATCATCTTTTAATACTGGGATATCAACCATTAATACTGGGACATCATCCTTTAATACTGAGACATCATCCTTTAATACTGGGACATCATCCTTTAATACTGAGATATCATCTTTTAATACTGGGATATCATCCTTTAATACTGAGATATCATCTTTTAATACTGGGATATCAACCAATAATACTGGGACATCAGCCTTTAATACTGAGATATCATCTTTTAGTTCTGGGCATCCGATTTTAATACTGGGACATCAGCCTCTAATACTATGCCATTAGCTTTTAATACTGGGACATCAGCTTTTAATACTGGGATATCAGCTTTTATTACTGGAACATCAACCTTTATTACTGGAACATCAACCTTTATTACTGGAACATCAACCTTTAATACTGGGACATCAACCTTTAATACTGGGACATCAACCTTTAATGCTGGGCCATTGGCTTTTAATACTGGGACATCAGCTTTAAATACTGGGATATCAACATTTAATACTGGGACATCATCCTCTAACACTGGGACATCAGCCTCTAACACTGGAACATCAGCCTCTAACACTGAGCCATTAGCTTTTAATACTGGAACATTAGCTTTAATACAGAGACCCTGCCGAAGACGGATGTGTCGGGCCATTGGCGCAAATAAAACGGCGACACAACGCATTTTCATTTTCTGGACTACATCCTGCTGGAAATCTAGTAGGAACATGGTCCTGCTACGAGAGAATTCAGCTGGAGTTTGAGAATGAAAGCTGAAGAAGAATACAGAGACACCCGTTTCAGTAATGTATTAGCGTTTGAATACTGGAACAATATCTCTAACACTGAGACATTGGTATTAATTCTATGATAGTAGCTTCAATACTGGGACATTAGCGTCGCTGTATGGACATGTCCTTCAATACTGGGACATTAGCGTCACTGTATGGACATTTCTTTCAATACTGGGACATTAGCGTCGCTGTATGGACATTTCTTTCAATACTGGGACATTAGCGTCACTGTATGGGTATGTCTTACAATACTGGGACATTAGCTTCAATGTATAGACATTTCCTTCAATACAGGAATATTAGCTTCAATACTGGAACATTAGTTTCAGTGTATGGACATTTCCTTCAATACTAGAACATTAGCATCAATACTGGGATATTAGCTTCAATACTGGGACATTGGTTTCAATACCGGGACAATAGCTTCAATACTGGGACATCAGTTTTAATTCCGAGATAAAAATTGTAAGACTGGGTCCCCAGTTTTAATATTATGACGTGAGTTGTATTAATGGGACATGGCTTTTATTACTAGATCATTAATTTTATTATTTTATTACTGGGACTTCTATTTGATTTACTGGAACGTCAGTTTTATTATTGGAACATTAATTTTATTACTTTATTACTGGGACATCTATTTGATTATTGGGACGTCATTGTTATTATTGCAACATCAATTTTATTATTTTATTACTGGGACATCTATTTGATTTACGGGAACGTCAGTTTTATTATTGGAACATCAATTTTGTTACTGCGACATCTATTTGATTACTGAGACGTCAGTTCTATAATATAGCACCGTGCTTTAGTGTGAAATCAATACTGATCACGTCAAGCCTGTGACGTTTATTTATGTGTTAACGTAGAAACGATCTTCTTGCATTTTTAGATCACATGGACATGCTTGCTGCATATGGAAGATAGAAGAGCATACGAATGGATATGCTGTTCGTCCAGCGTAAGTGATGACGAGTGTTACATCTACATTATTCAAATTCAACTAAAAGACCTTGAATTATCCAAAAAAGTGGTATTATCCAAAAAAGTGGTATTATCCAAACAAGTGGTATTATCCAAAAAAGTGTTATTATCCAAAAAAGTGGTATTATCCAAAAAGTGGTATTATCCAAAAAAGTGGTATTATCCAAAAAAGTGGTATTATCCATAAAAGTGGTATTATCCATAAAAGTGGTATTATCCAAAAAACACAACCATGATAATCAGCAAAGACACAGAAGAACAAGAGCTAAACATAAACATACATGGAGAGAAACTACAAGTAAAGCATTATCAATATCTTGGGCACATAGTCACAAATGATGGCAGATGTGACACAGAAGTTAAAAGGAGAATAGGAATGGCTAAAAGTAACTTCAATGACATGAGGAAAATATTAATATCTAAACAAATTACAAACAGGTTAAAAATGAGAATTATAAAATGCTATATCTATTCTATATTAATGAATGACTCAGAAACATGGACACTAAATAAACAATTAGAGGACAGAATTTGAGATGTGGGTATATAGAATAATAGGGAGAACATCATGGAAAGAGAAGAAAACAAATACAGAGGTGCTAAAGAAACTTAGTATGAAGAAAGAACAACTAAGAGAAATAAAGATCAGGTAAATAAAATATTTTGGACACATTAAAAGACATGACACCTTATTGAAGACTTTACTTGAGGGTAAAGTCAAAGGGAAGCGAGCAAGAGGTAGGCAGAGATACAAGTGGGAGAGTAACATCACACGATGGACAGGTTACAGTCTAGCAGAGTGCACCACAGGACAAGAGACAGGGGATGTTGGAGATCCGTTGCAGCCAATCTTCGTTGCGGGGACGGCACTTGATGATGATGATGACCTTGAATTATCGTTTATGTGAAAATGACTTGAACTGAGATTTTTTTATTTAAGTCAGGAATAGTTGTGCAAATCGTCGACTGAAAATGAATTTCAAAGAAGTGGCTAACCAACATTTTCTACATGTATCACCATGCTTTAAACGATCCGTACCGCGTTGTTGTAAATCGCCTTCATACCCGATGAGCCGATACATTATCATGCCTCGTACGTGTACTACGCCAAAATTCCAACTCTATTGGTTGACAAGATGGTTATGATTTTAGAGACAGTCTCAACATGACATTGCCATCTTTCTGACCTAACAGGGTGTTAGTCGTGCGAAAATCACGAACACACCTCAAGCTGTCCACTGGTGAGAGTGTTCACGGGATACATTACTGAGGTCATTATATTAAAAAAATTAACTATTCAGTGTTCATCAGGTCATCACATGCCTGGAAGGTAAACAGTGTTGCTATTCTTTGCTCCCCTTTCGGGCCCGGCAACACACGGGCGACATGAACTTCAAATTATTGAAATGGAATCGCTCTTTATAATAAATGTATCATATAAACAGACAAACGGATACAATACGGAATGGACATATAAACATAAAATAAACATAATACACAGGCATTGGAATCCACATGTGAATATGTTGGGGGGGGGGGGGTGTTTATGGGGCGTAGAATAGAGCGACCAATGAGGAATCGTAGAGAGTAGCTCAGTTTATCACAAATATATAGACCATATTTATTTTATACTGCAATAGTAGATATCCCGGGTATATCAGTGGGACGACATAACATAAATAATTTGCGATATGAGGATGACACTGTTCTGAGTGCAAAAAGTGAGGAAGACCTTCAAGATTTAATTAATGTAGTAGTCACAGAAAGTAAAGAGAAAGGCCTTTTCCTAAACATCAAGAAAACAGAAGTAATGGTTATTTCAAAGAAACAAAATAACACAACTTGCAAGATCAAAGTGAATGATATAGTATTAAAACAGGTCCACCAATTCAAATATTTAGGTACAATGATTACAGCAGATGGAAGAAGTTTAACATAAATAAGATGTAGAATAGGACAGGCAAAAACAACATTCAGAAAAATGAAAAATATACTGTGTAATATGACCTTGTCATTAGAGGTGAGAAAGAGAGTTCTGCAGTGCTATATAACCCCTATACTAACATATGGGTGCGAGTCTTGGACAATAAACAAACTGGAAAGTTGGAAATTAGAGGCAACAGAGATGTGGTTCTACAGACGAATGCAGAGAATACCATGGACTGCCAGAAAAACTAATGTAGAGGTGTTGAAAAAGTCAAATGCGAAACGGACCTTAATCAACAATATAAGAAAAAGGCAATCTTCTTTTTTTGGCCACTTCATGAGACAGGCAGGTTTAGAGAACATAGTTACAACAGGCAAAATTGAAGGCAACAGAGACAGAGGGCGACAACGTGAGAAAATATTAGACAGTTTGACAGCCTGGCACGGCAAGGAAACAACAACGACTTTGATACATAATACTGTGGACAGAGACCTGTGGAGAGCCATGACCGCATACGCCAGCAGGAATGACACCTGATGATGATAGACCATATTAGAGACATATAACCAGGGGAGGAGAATATAGATGATAGAGCAGATGACGACAGCGATGGTGTACCAACCTAAAGCCCGAATAACAGTATCTCTGAAGGGATCTAGATCTTCTGGAAACGGATAGGCAACAACTTGTCTGGTTAGCTCGAAACTATTAACTGCGACTGCAGATAGGCTTCTGGTGACACCCTCAATGACACACAGTAAGGGCATCTTATAATTCTGTAATATGAACAAACTCAAACAATGAATCTCATATCATGGTAAACAAATGTCTCTATGCTTATAAGTTCATTGTACTTACGTCTATATCCTAATATGTCTTCTTGTTCTCATTGTGTTTACTTATCTATAATATATTAGCCGTGTTCTGTCATTCTCCTCAGAACGCTCTATAAATAGAGTATTTACGTCACGGAATTTCATGCGACATTCAATCAAAACGATTGGTGTCGAAACGGAAATTTTCCCCTGCATGACTCAAAGCAGACGCCATTGTTGTATACAAATAGTTTTGTGAAGCGCGATCGTCAATTTGATCAACGTCTCTATACTGAACCAAATCAATAATTTTCGTCAACGAAGTTGGCAAACCAACCTTTCACCGCGACATTCGCATTTATTCATTCATAAAATATTGGTTATAGACTATTATGTCATACTCGCTTTTATTCCCATACGGTGGGCCAGATTTTCAAGAACATTGGCAATGCGAGGCATATCACGGTAAGCAACACAATAAATTTCATCCTAACGGAATCTGAACGAATCTAGTATACATATATTCTCAAAGGATTTCAAACAAGGTGAGACATTCACCTTCAAACTCAGTTGCAATATACTTCCGGAATGTCATAAATATATCTTCTAGTTACAGAATCCCATTCTTTACATTGTTGTAATTGCAACCTTTAAGTCGTGGGTCAGTGTAAAGTAAGAGTGTCTATCTCTAATGTAATCACACGTCTGAAGGTTTTTACCTGTGCCTACCAGGAAAACCAGCATGCTATTGCTACATTATACTTCTAGTACATTTTATTGATTATATTATAGCAAGACTTTACTTCCAGTACATGTACATTAGTCTAGTACATGATTCTTCTTCTTCTTCTTCTGCGTTCGTTCTCAAACTCCTGCAAATTAGCGCGATGTAGTCCAGAGAACGGAATGCGTTGTGTCATGGTTTACAGCATTGCTGCGATATCTGCGCCTTTCGGCCTGACACATCCGACTTCAGCGTGGCTTTGGGTCATTGACCCTATATGGGATGGAACAGCCAACTCCATCTCATAACCTCCTTAGTCGCCTTTTACGACATGCATGGAAGGTAAACAGTGTTGCTATTCTTTACTCCCCTTTCGGGCCCCGACAACACACGGGCGGTACATGATTCTATAGCATGACTTTACTTCTAGCAAAAGTCCCTTCGTGATTCATCTTTACAGTTTCATTTTGTATATTATTTGCGCCCCCCCCACCACCTCGTGATTAAATGTATGTTTTGTGTCTCAATTATATTTTTTGTATCATAAAAATATCCTCGTGGATGGTGACGAGATCAAGAGATACATCTTTGTCCTTTTAATACAGACTCTAAGGTTGTGGAAAACTCCAGATGTGCCATCAATGCAGATGGGTCAACAAATCTGACAAAATGACAATGATAAAATAGTTGGCCCAAAAGTACATGCTACGCTCCTGGCAGGATGTGACGATCCCGAAACACTGCTGCACTGGAATGTCTTCCTTCGAGAACTCATTATCATGTGCCATATTCTTTCCAGAACGTGGTCTTCTTTAATGAGTCTCTGAACATTCCGCAAGTCTGGGAGAGTTTACCTGCTGCAGCTAGAAACATGTTTAAGTAATCTGGTATATCACTCCACAACATCGTCGTGGGTGCCCTCTTCCCCTGTAGCCATTAACTTTGCCTTCAGTTATTAGTCTTTCCATGATGTTATGTCTCTTTATATGATCCACACAAAAAACCACACAAAAAACACACAGCTCTCATGTTATGATGTTGTTAAGGAGTCAGCCCTATTCGACGTTTATTGATCTTAACATTTCTTAGCTGTCCATGGTATACGCATAATTCTGCTGTAACATTTCATTTCTAAAGCAGTGATTCTCTTTGCTATTGTTTTATTTAATGTCCATGCTTCACAACCATATATTGCCACTGGAAATACGCATGTTCTGAGCAAACCGTTTGGTTATGGTGCTGCTACCTTGGGAAAGATTTGTCATTTTGGGCAAGTTTCAATGTCACCATTGCAATTCTTCTCTTGACTTCTACAGCGCAGTCTTCTGAGCTATTTATGTTTGTGCCAAAATACAGAACATTTGCAACGTCCTCTAGTTCAAAATTGTCTATTATCATTGGCTGCACTTTCACTTTATCCTTTGTCATAATTTTTTTCATATTTAAGAACAAGTTTTGAGCGTCACTGTATTTTTTGTTGATAGTAACATTTGCTTTAGACCATCTTCGTTTGTTGTTAAGAGAACTGTGTCGTCTGTATATACGAATGACTTTGAGACAACGAACATTCTTGTCAGAGAAAATGTGGGCTGTCAAGAGTTATCTGCTCACTGCTAAAGGGATCACATCATCATCGTCGTCATTACCATCAACATCATCACTATCGTCATCATCCTCGCCTTCTTCATCATCATAATTATCATAATTAGAGCTATCTGTATTTAGTTGCCTATTAGTTATCCAATAGACAATGCAAAGAACATTTGCCTAGGTTCTGATGCTCAAGCACGAAAATAGCAGAGCAACCTTTTTTCCACAACAGATGCCACACATTTACGAACCATGGGTTGATTCAAAGTGTACCAAATAGTTCAGTACCGACCATGGGTTGATTCAAAGTGTACCAAATAGTTCAGTACCAACCATGGGTTGATTCAAAGTATACCAAACAGTTCAGTACCAACCATGGGTTGATTCACAGTGTACCAAATAGTTTAGTACCAACCATGGGTTGATTCACAGTGTACCAAATAGTTCAGTACCGACCATGGGTTGATTCAAAGTGTACCAAATAGTTTAGTACCGACCATGGGTTGATTCACAGTGTACCAAATAGTTTAGTACCGACCATGGGTTGATTCACAGTGTACCAAATAGTTTAGTACCGACCATGGGTTGATTCAAAGTGTACCAAATAGTTCAGTACCGACCATGGGTTGATTCAAAGTGTACCAAATAGTTCAGTACCGACCATGGGTTGATTCAAAGTGTACCAAATAGTTCAGTACCAACCATGGGTTGATTCAAAGTATACCAAACAGTTCAGTACCAACCATGGGTTGATTCAAAGTGTACCAAACAGTGCAATACCAACCATGGGTTGATTCAAAGTGTACCAAATAGTTCAGTACCGACCATGGGTTGATTCAAAGTGTACCAAATAGCTCAGTACCAACCATGGGTTGATTCAAAGTATACCAAACAGTTCAGTACCAACCATGGGTTGATTCAAAGTGTACCAAACAGTGCAATACCAACCATGGGTTGATTCAAAGTTTACCAAATAATTCAATACCAACCATGGGTTGATTCAAAGTGTACCAAACAGTTCAGTACCAACCATGGGTTGATTCAAAGTGTACCAAACAGTGCAATACCAACCATGGGTTGATTCTTCTTTCTCTTCTCCAGCGTTAATTCTGAAACTGCGGCTGATTTCTCTTGTAACAGGACAATGGTCCGACAAGACTTTCAGTTGAATGTAGTCCAGAGAATGTAAATGCGTTGTGTTGCCGATTTATTTGCGCCAATGACAAAACACATCCATCTTCGGCGGTTGTTGATTCAAAGTTTACCAAACAGTTCAATACCAACTATGGGTTGATTGAAAGTGTACTAAACCAGTTCATTTAATGTTCCAAAGTCAATAATTTTATAAGCACCGTCTAGGTCAATTGTAACTACAACTGTACCGACAGACACTTGAAATGGAAATCTAGGGGTCGACAGACACATGAAGAGGAAACCTAGGGGTCGACAGACACATGAAGAGGAAATCTAGGGGTCGACAGACACATGAAGAGGAAATCTAGGGGTCGACAGACACATGAAGAGGAAATCTAGGGGTCCACAGACACATGAAGAGGAAATCTAGGGGTCCACAGACACATGAAGAGGAAATCTAGGGGTCGACAGACACATGAAGAGGAAATCTAGTGGTCCACAGACACATGAAATGGAAATCTAGGGGTCAACAGAAAAATGAAATCTAGGGATCGACAGAAACATGAAAAAGAAATTCAAGTAAAAAACTTACGATGTTGATTTCTGCTGTAATTTATATATTTTTTTCTTGGAATATTTATGGTGCACTTTGGTGCACTAGTCGAGTACGCAAATTTCCCTTTATTGAACAGAGAGTTGACAGGCGAAGTGCTATCTGCACTGTACTACAGGAATTCCAGGTGATGGCTCTATTGTCTATTGGCTTTCCCCTGGTTGTTTGTTCTCCACTCTTGCCGTTAAGCGTAGGGGGTGATTGGAGTTCGAGTTTTTGTTCCAAGATCAGATGTGTCGGTTCGGCTGTGCTATGATCGTGTCTGTTCAGGATGTACCTGACGTTTTCTATCCACCTTTTTCGTGGTCGTCCTCTGGTTTTGTACCCTGATCTCATTTGGTTATATCTTACATTACAGACACCTTGCCGCGATGCATTCTCATAATGTGGCCAAACCACTTGATCTGCTGCCTTTCTATGTATTTTGTGCAAGGTGTTATACCTATTCTTTCCCTGGTGTCTTCATTTCATAATCTATCAAGCCTGGTGACCCCTACATCTTTCCTCAAGCATTTTATCTCACATGTCACTCATACAGTGAGTGTATGGTGTATAAGGTGTGTCTCTATCATACACAAGTATAGGCTTCATGTACATGTCATATATGCTTGGTGGTTTGGGCATTTTTTATTATTATAGGTAAATTGAGAACTGGTTTGGAATTAGTCCCTACCTATGTACTTATTTCCTTTAGCTATGCTTATCAGTTACTGTTTATCATTTATTAATTTAATATAAATATATTTAGTATTAGTTAAGTTTTACATAACTAACCATAACCCCTAACGCTAACCTTAAAATATTAATATTTAGATTAATTAACCATAACCGTAGGTAGACACTAACTGCAAACAAGAACCGTAAATTGTATCAGACCTTGCAGGTAATCTATATCACTCGTGATAGAATTATTTCGAAATTCTTTTAATCTCACACATCATCATCAGTCACGCTGTACTATTGTTTTTAATCTTGAGGCTTGAGGTCTTTGCTAACTCTAATATTTTATGGTAGTGTGTCCTGATATAACCTAATTGGACTTTGTTGTCCGCTGGTTGAAAGGCGCACGCCTCTATAAAAGAGAGGCAAACTCATTAACTACCTACTTGACGATCCAAGTGTCACCATTGAAACCTGGATAGAATCGTCTAATTACAGAAAAAAATTTCTAAATTAAATATGCAAACCCTGAATGTGGTGTATGAATGTATGGTTATGTCCTATCACCATCTGTTCAACATTTATGTAGAGAACATAATGAGGAATGTAAGAAACGACAAACAGAAAAATAACTTCGACCCACTCAACATCGGAGCTCACGAGATACCAGAACTAAAATATGATGATGATACATTATTGGCATACAGTCAAGGTCTCGAACACCTCATAAACTTCATTAAAGAACATAGTGAAAAAACAAAAACTATTTCTGAATGGAAATAAGACCAATATTATGACAAGCGACAAAACCACTAGCAAGTTCTCAATTAATAGCAACCATAGCAAATTAGAAAGAGTCACCAGTTAAGAGAACCTTGGTTCTCTCAAGGTTCTCTTATCAACAGTAGCGGTGAATGTTATGAAGGTGTCAAAAGTCTGTCGCAGAAGCTGATACAAATTTAAAAAATACGGCTGAGTTGCTGCAAAACAAGACAACTAATATTCATAAGAGCTTGCATATTCCCAGTGGCAATCAATCAATCAATCAATCAATAAACCCATAACCCTTCAGGGTCGTAGGGGTACCACATTGGATGCTTCAGCACACAGAGTCCTCCAGCGAATTCTATCGTCAGCGATGCGGATGAGTGTGGAAATATCTAGCCCTGTCCATTCCTTGATGTTGTCTGTCCATGTCTTTATTTGGCCCCCTCTGCTTCTTCCACCCTCGACAGTTCCCTGCAGTATTGTTTTTGACGAGGAATCGTGCCTTCATACATGTCCGAACCATGCTAGTTTTCGTCGTTTCACTATTGAAAGCAATGGCTCCTGGACACCTGCACACATCTCTACTTTATTTCTTACGTACACATTGGTCTTATGTTCCCTATAGGAAATTCGTAGAATTCTTCTGTAGCATTTATACTCGAAAGCCTGTAATCTTCTCTCCATGTCCGCAGTGAGTGTCCAACTCTCACAACCATACAACACAACAGAAAGCACCAGCGACCTATACAGTTTGATTTTCACTCCAACACTGATGTTGCTTTTCCAAATCACAGTTAGCCTTGACAATGACGCTAAAGCCATCTCCAGCCTTATTTTTAGTTCTGCTTTGCATTTACCATCGCTGCATATACTGGATCCGAGGTATTTGAAGGTATTCACCTCTTCAAGCTTGTGTCCATTCATCATGATATTAGTCTGGTTTTCTGTGTCTCTGCTGTTTACCAAAATTTTGCTCTTATCTGAATTGATTTCCATTCCGTACTTGCTGGTAACTTTTTCTAACTTTGATGTTAATTCTTGCAATGATTGTTCTGACCCAGCTATAAGATCAATATCATCAGCGAAACGCAAGTTGCAAATAGGGCGACCTCCGATCGATATAGACGTGTTGTAGTCATGCAATGTTTCTTTTTAACATATACTTAGAGCACATCATACATCATACAGTGGCAATATATCTTTGTGAATCCTGGACAATCACCAACAAAGTGAAAAATAAAATATCAACATTTGAAACAAAATGTTACAGAAAAATCCTCAGAATATCATGGACCAAAAAAATTTGAGATAATTTTTACCGTAAGCCGATACAGAAGTTTACATGTTAGCGCATTAATAACATTTGTATACAAAAATGTCTGCTTTGATTTACGTCGCGACTTCAATCGTTTTGATTGAATGTCACACAGAATTCAGTGACGTAAATAAGCTATTTATAGAGCATTCCGGTGAGTCTCACATAACACGGATAGGCATATTATATTTTAGATACTAGAGGTAATATCCGGCGTTGCCCCGGCGAAAAGAAAACAAAAAAGGACAATATAATGAAAGCGAATATTTTCTTATAATATTGCGACGACTGTAGTCTTTCAGTTTCAATATATTAACCTAGAATATTTTTTTAACCCATTTTATCTCTAAAAAAAGGAACACCCACAGTCCCTCCCATAATATACTTCACGCTCTTACGAAATGAGTTATTCCGGTCACGCGTAAGATAGCATAAAATTGTAGTTTTATACATTTTGCGAACTCTCTTATGTGTTATGTGATGTACTCTTTCCAGAACTTAGTGACAACAATGTTTACCGGATTTCAGTTTACGAACACAAGAGACATACTGATGTAAACAACATTCTACGATTCGCTCATAGGCAGATAGTGACAACATCAGCAAAAGGCAAGAAGAAATAATAGTAAACCTGTTAAAACAGAATAAACGTTGATTGAAATGTAACCGTTTAGAGTTATTTAGTTTAGATACATTCCTTTGATCTTTGTGCCGCAATCAGAAGTAAAAGGTTAACCAATTATATCAATAGTCAGCTTTGCCTGATCACAGAGGAACGTTTAATATTTCTCATATCGACCACAGGAGAGATTATTATCTAATAAATCTATGTGCCAAATTTCATTGGTAGTAGTTAAGTCCTTGAGATTTCGATACCGGGCAGACATGGGTTACGGAGTTATCCATATATATATATATATATATATATACCTACCTGGCCTTATTCTTCTTGACAGACGGTCTGAAGTAAGTTTGCATCAGCGTAAGTTGAAGCGATACACGCAGAACATACTTCTCATGACTATATCTACCGATCCATGAACGGACAAATCCATGATTTGTAACATATTATTATTATAATAGTATCATACACATGTCATTACTGTATATAACTATCATAGCCTTCCAGAGGAGGAAGGCCTCTCAGTGCGTTACGCGCAGATTGATGGATGCTGCGGTGTATATGCCTTTAACGAAAGTTCGTTTCGTTAAATAATGTATTGAGATTTTTAGTTCCGTACAAAATGGTCCACATCTGCATACCATGAACGGTACTATTAATATATAAAATGTTGCTCACCAAATGTCTTACATATTAAAAAATGTAAACTAGAGTTATCGTATAAACCTCATTTCCAGAACCTCAACCTCCACTGTTTTTGATTGTTATACAGCTCTGATATAACTAAATTGGACAGACCACAATATTTCGTCTTAGAACAGGCCACTGCACACTGTTGGGTCACCTTTACCGATTGAGGATCTCATACATAGATGAATGTCCATGTGGATCCGGAACCCAGGCCCCGGAACACACGTCAGGACTGCCCAAAGAGCAAAGAGCAGACAAAGAGCAGAGACATCAGACCTGGCCAGAGGATACAGACTTGAGGCAAAAGCTATGGGGCAACCGCTCTGACCTGGAGAAGACAGTGGACTTCGTCTTGACGACAGGCCTGACAATATAACATGACCACAGATGCTGAACGCAGAAGAAGAAGAACTAAATTTGACTAATATCCACGGTTGAAAGGAGCGTATCTCACTATAAGGGGTACTACTTGTGCATATATAGCGTTGTAGACATTCTCGTCTAGTTGACATTTAAACAAGCTAATTTGCACACATATAAGAAACAATATAAACACGAAGTGCAACAGGTGGCCTCAAACAGAATAGTTTAATTTCATAATAAAGTCAGTTGATGCTGTACCCAATCAGTTAGTGTTATATGTTTGTGTGCATCGTGACTCGCTGTGTTGGTCTGGATTTTGCTTTAGTTTGTGGTAGGTAAATTATTGCAATCTATCAAACACAATATTTAGTCACCGTTTTTATTTCTTAATTGAAGTTTTGAATATTTTCATATATTTTTTTTTTTGGGGGGGGGGGGGTTATATTTCTGTTTTTGATTAAAAAATATCGGAGTGAGCACAAAATTATTATTCATGTCTTGTTATATAGAGTATAAACAAAAATTTTGAAGTCGTTGCAATGGCTAGTACCAGTTCTAGAGGATTTAATAGTTTTCAGTAGTTTATCGTTGACTAGTACTAGTTCTAGAGGATTTAATAGTTTTCAGTAGTTTATCGTTGACTAGTACTAGTTCTAGAGGATTTAATAGTTTTCAGTAGTTCATCGTTGACTAGTACCAGTTCTAGAGGATTTAATAGTTTTCAGTAGTTCATCGTTGACTAGTACCAGTTCTAGAGGATTTAATAGTTTTCAGTAGTTCATCGTTGACTAGTACCAGTTCTAGAGGATTTAATAGTTTTCAGTAGTTTATCGTTGACTAGTACTAGTTCTAGAGGATTTAATAGTTTTCAGTAGTTCATCGTTGACTAGTACCAGTTCTAGAGGATTTAATAGTTTTCAGTAGTTCATCGTTGACTAGTACCAGTTCTAGAGGATTTAATAGTTTTCAGTAGTTCATCGTTGACTAGTACCAGTTCTAGAGGATTTAATAGTTTTCAGTAGTTCATCGTTGACTAGTACCAGTTCTAGAGGATTTAATAGTTTTCAGTAGTTCATCGTTGACTAGTACCAGTTCTAGAGGATTTAATAGTTTTCAGTAGTTCATCGTTGACTAGTACCAGTTCTAGAGGATTTAATAGTTTTCAGTAGTTCATCGTTGACTAGTACTAGTTCTAGAGGATTTAATAGTTTTCAGTAGTTCATCGTTGACTAGTACTAGTTCTAGAGGATTTAATAGTTTTCAGTAGTTCATCGTTGACTAGTACTAGTTCTAGAGGATCTAATAGTTTTCAGTAGTTCATCGTTGACTAGTACTAGTTCTAGAGGATTTAATAGTTTTCAGTAGTTCATCGTTGACTAGTACTAGTTCTAGAGGATTTAATAGTTTTCAGTAGTTCATCGTTGACTAGTACTAGTTCTAGAGGATTTAATAGTTTTCAGTAGTTCATCGTTGACTAGTACTAGTTCTAGAGGATTTAATAGTTTTCAGTAGTTCATGTGAGATAATTATTTCAGCATTTTTCTAACGCTCATGTCCATAAGACTGTTAACGGCGCTGTCCACGGGGTCACACATCATAATGAGGCACAGCACGCAGAAAATTGTTGGTGCGTAATCTCTAATATCTCGAGATACTCTCATCCTGTCTAGAAACTTATCAGAAAACCTGCAATATTGATAAAATAATGATTTATTTCGTTGCTACAACTTTCACAAAATTTAAAATTTTTATGGTTTACAGTAGGCTAATTGTCGAAAAATACTGTAACTCTATTTTATCAGTTAAACAAAATCAACAATCAAGAATTAAACAAATACGAGAATATTTAACTTCTTATAGTAAGATTGCTTGCTGTAATTTATCATCGCCGGGAGTTTCCTCATATTTAGAAGCCGCCATAAAAGTGGACACGACGTACGACTGCTTAGGGAGAGTTTTTGGCTGTGTTAGTGGCTTACGGAATACTGAAGATGTAGTTCTTATAATATATATTTCCACTATTCAGATCTGTTTTGGGTTTGACAATTCTTCTTCTGTGTTCGTTCTCAAACTCCTGCAAATTAGCAGGATATAGCCGGAGAACGGAATTAGTTGTGTCGTGGTTTACAGCACTGCTGCAATATCTGCGCCTTACGGACGAACACATTCGACTTGCGCATGGTTTTGGGTCACTGGCCCTATATGGGACAGCCAACTCCATCCCATAACCTACTTAGTCACCTCTTACAACATGCATGGAAGGTAAATAGTGTTGCTATTCTTTACTCCCCTCTCGGGCCCTCGGCAACATACGGGCGGGCTTGACTATTGACTTCCATGTCTATTCGTGCCAAAGCTTCCATTATTGAAATTGCTTATCCACCAACATCTTCCACTTCATCCCCTTCCTACCAGACTTCACGCTATAGTCATGCTTGCTTGAAGATCAAGATCAAGATCAAGATCAAGAACAAGATCAAGATCAAGATCAAGATCAAGAACAAGATCAAGAACAAGATCAAGATCAAGATCAAGATTTTATGAGAAACCATTGAGCTTAATAGAACGTTATTTTACTCATCAATGTTCAGCTGGTTTAACAGGGTGGGGGTGGGGGCGGTGGGGTTGAACAGAAGCCACGTGATTGACGCCGCACTCAAAGCAAGTCATTAATTCATTAAGCATCTTCGCCGCAACGGAGGTTGGCTGTAACTGACCCTCCAACATCCCTTGTCTCTTGTCGTGGTGGTACACTCTATTTGACTGTAATATCTCCATCTCACTCAACTCTACCACTAAGTTAGGTCTTCAACAAAGGTGTCATGTCTTTTAATGTACCCAAAATACGTAATTTGTTTTATCTTTATCTTTTAATAGTTCATTCATTTTTCATACGAAGTGTTGTTAAAACCTCTTTGTTGGTTTTCTTCTTTTCACGAAGTTTTCCCTATTATTCTATATATTCACATCTCAAGGGTATCAATTCTGTCTTCTAGTTATTTGTTCATTGTCCATGTTTATGAGCCATACATCAATATAGAAGAGATTTAGAATTTTATAATTCTAACTTTTAGCTGGTTTGTAATTTGTTTAAACGTCAATGTTTTCAGAAATTCTGAGATAGAATTAGAAACGATAACATCACACAGATAACCAAAACAATACCAATATTCGAACACATCAAGTTGTTTGTACACACTTCTTCTTCTTTCTTCTTCTTCTGCGTTCGTTCTCAAACTCCTGCAGATTAGCAGGATGTAGTCAGGAACGGCATTGCTGCGATATCTGCGCCTTTCGGCCTGATACATCCTACTTCAGCATGGCTTTGGGTCACTGACCCTATATGGGATGGGACAGCCACCCCCATCCCATAACCTCTTTAGTCGCCTTTTACGACATGCGTGGAAGGTAAACAGTGTTGCTATTCTTTGCTCCCCTTTCGGGCCCCGACAACACACGGGAGGTTTTTACACACTTTCAGACTAAATAGACAGCATATCACAGATGACTGAAACAATACCAATATTGGAACACATCAAGGTGTTTTTACACACTTACAGACTACCAACAGACAGCATATCACAGCTGACCATGACAGCATATCACAGATGGCCATGACAGTATATCACAGATGGCCATGACAGCATATCACAGATGGCCATGACAGCATATCACAGATGGCCATGACACATAGAGATCACGACTATAAAGCCAGAGGCATACCATGTAAAAGATGGATCACATCAAAGAAGCCACAGGAACAAACTTACAAACGGCGCAAAGGAAAGCCATCTACAGAGAACTCTTCTACCGCTGACGCCGCAATTCAAACAAGGTCCGCAGCGTATAGTCAATATTTTCCTCATTTCATTGTAGTACTTTTTTTCCAGAGTAAACTGGAACGCTGAGTAACTTTTCACACAGGTTCACTGGTAAACAAGACTTCAGAATAGACGTGAACTCTGTTAAGTCTTCAAATTAAAGACTTTGAAATATCAACTGATGAGGCTTTAAATACATGACAATTTCAGTCGACAAAGCTTCCAATAATTTCTCTGCAAATTCAACTCCCCTTCTGATTAATGCAGAGACACCAAATGTATCATCTACACTAATGTGGATGATAATTCCTTTACAATGTCCAAGATTAAAGATCAAGGTTTGAAATGCAGTGATGCTAAAAAAAATGAACATTTTGGAGGGCGCAGAAGAATAATGGTCAGCCAGCACAGGACAGGTACTGTAAGCAGAAGTGTAATGGCGCATACACTCAGAGAGAGAGAGATCGGAGCAACTATGAACGTGTCCAGTTTGCAGTGATGATGATCCGACGATTAACTAGCTCACTAACTAACACCAGATGCATCATTCTATAACACTGGGCGATCAATCACGTTGGAGAGATCTAACAACCTCTCTAAACGCTAACTAATGACTAAACGAACTCATCGGTGGTGAGCAGTGCCGGATTTACCTATAAGCTAAACAAGCTATAGCTTAGGGCCCCCAAACAATTTTGTAATTGTCACTATCTATATATTCTTAATCGTTAAAGGGCCCCATATCTCAAATAGCTTAGGGCCCCATATCTCAAATAGCTTAGGGCCCCATATCTCAAATAGCTTAGGGCCCCATATCTCAAATAGCTTAGGGCCCCATATCTCAAATAGCTTAGGGCCCTATCAAGTCTAAATCCGGCCCTGGTGGTGAGTAATTGTGTGGGCATTTTCTAAATAAAGTAACATTCATTATAATGTATACAATTAAATATCTTAACAATCATGCTAGACTTACTTCATGATAAGACGGGCTGCTCCGGTAGGGATAATTGCAGATGCTATTAGTTCAAATATCAGAGTGTCTATGACTGCAATAACGTCCCCCTATTGATAGATCACATAGAAACTAACGTCACTGGACAAAAACAAGACTTGAGACCAAATACAGGACAATATGATGTCATCAGTCAATCACGTATTCAGTCGGTAAATTCATGAATCACACAGCCAGGCAGTCACCAAATTCATCAATCAATCATACAGTCATTCCGTAAATTCATCAGTCAATCACAAAGACAGTCAGTAAATTCATCAGTCAATCATATAGACAGTCAGTAAATTAATCAGTAAATCACATAGACAGTCAATAAATTAATCAGTCAATCACATAGACAGTCAGTAAATTAATCAGTCAATCATATAGACAAGTAAATTAATAAGTAAATCACACAGACGGTCATCACTCAGTCACATAATAAGTCAGCAAATTCACCAGTCAACCACACAAGGAGAAATTAAATCAGTCAGTCATTAAGTTAGTCAGTAAAGCAACCAATTGCACAGTCAGTTAGTATATTTATCATTCAATAACACACACAGTCAGTAAATGCATAAGACAACCACAAAGACAGTCAGTAAACATATTAGTGAACTACGCAGTTAGTAAGTAAATTCACCAAACAATTTCACAGTCAGTAAACTCATCACACAATCATAGAGTCAGTACATAAATTCTTTAATCAATCATACAGTCAGCAAGTAAATTCAAAATCAATCTTACAGTCATTCAGTAAACATATCAATCAATCATACAATCAGTACACACATTCATCAACAGGTCATACAGTCAATCAGTAAATGTAGCAATTCATTATACAATACGTAAATTCATCAATTACTCATACACACAGTCAGTAAATTCATCGGTCAATCACGCAGCCAGTACGTAAATTCATGAAACAATTTCACAGACAGTCGGTAAATTCATCAATCATAGTCAGTGCGTGAATTCATTAATCAATCATAGAGTCTGTAAGTAAATTCATCAATCAATCTTACAGTCAGCCAGTAAATCCATCATACTGTCAGTAAATTAATCAATCAATCATGCAGTAAGTCCGTAAATTCGTAAATCACTCATACAGTCAGTAAATAAATTCATCAATAAATCATAGTCAGTAAGTAAATTGATCAATCAATCATACAGCTAGTCAGAAATTCATAAGTTTATCATACAGTCAGTCCATTGTGACCCTTATGGTCCCGGGTTCAATCCACGGTTGGGACAGGATTTTTTCTTTCGGAGGTACAATCAAAATCCTTCCTGTACATGTTGCGGCGTCTGCTATGGCAAAGCGGCCTTTATTTTCCACAGCCCATAGAACACATCCAGGCACTCCTTCACAGGAAAACATGCAGTAACGAAAGTATCATGCAGTCAGTAAGTAAGTTCATCAATCAATCATACAATCAGTAAATAAATTCATCACTAACTCATACAGTCAATCAGTAAATGCATCACTCTGTAAATTCATCAATAAAGCATAGTCAGTAAATTTATCAATCGCTTGTACAATCATTCAGTAAATTTATCTATCAATCATACAGTCAATCAGTACCTTCATCAATCAATAATACAGTCAGTAAGTAAATTCATCAGTCAATCATACAATCAGTAAATAAATTCATCAATCAATCACACAGTCAATTCATCAATCAATCACACAGCCAGTTGGCAAATTCACCAGTTCATCATACAGTCAATACACTAATAAGTCATTACGTAACTCTACATGGCTTATCTTACCGAGTCCATCATAACAACAAGACAGTGAGCTGCGATAAACAGGGCACCGATCGTGTACAATGCAGTGAAGACATCATTGTCTATTAGCGGGTGTGCCGCTTCTGCGAACCCGGCTCCGTACCCTTAAGTTCCAGAAATATAGGAATATAACTGATTAAAAAATATACACAGAAAATAAAACGTAAACATCACACTTGTATGACATGACACTCGTACAGTTAGAAATAGTTCTGAATGTCTGTAATGTGTGACATAACAAGGCAATCATCTACAACTAGAAATAGTTCTGAATGTCTGTAATGTGTGACATAACAAGGCAAACATCTACAACTAGAAATAGTTCTGAATGTCTGTAATGTGTGACATAACAAGGCAAACATCTACAACTAGAAATAGTTCTGAATGTCTGTAATGTGTGACATAACAAGGCAAACATCTACAACTAGAAATAGTTCTGAATGTCTGTAATGTGTGACATAACAAGGCAAACATCTACAACTAGAAATAGTTCTGAATGTCTGTAATGTGTGACATAACAAGGCAAGCATCTACAACTAGAAATAGTTCTGAATGTCTGTAATGTGTGACATAACAAGGCAAACATCTACAACTAGAAATAGTTCTGAATGTCTGTAATGTGTGACATAACAAGGCAAACATCTACAACTAGAAATAGTTCTGAATGTCTGTAATGTGTGACATAACAAGGCAAGCATCTACAACTAGAAATAGTTCTGAATGTCTGTAATGTGTGACATAACAAGGCAAACATCTACAACTAGAAATAGTTCTGAATGTCTGTAATGTGTGACATAACAAGGCAAGCATCTACAACTAGAAATGGTTCTGAATGTCTGTAATGTGTGACATAACAAGGCAAGCATCTAAAACTAGAAATAGTTCTGAATGTCTGTAATGTGTGACATAACAAGGCAATCATCTACAACTAGAAATAGTTCTGAATGTCTGTAATGTGTGACATAACAAGGCAAACATCTACAACTAGAAATAGTTCTGAATGTCTGTAATGTGTGACATAACAAGGCAAACATCTACAACTAGAAATAGTTCTGAATGTCTGTAATGTGTGACATAACAAGGCAAACATCTACAACTAGAAATAGTTCTGAATGTCTGTAATGTGTGACATAACAAGGCAAGCATCTACAACTAGAAATAGTTCTGAATGTCTGTAATGTGTGACATAACAAGGCAAACATCTACAACTAGAAATAGTTCTGAATGTCTGTAATGTGTGACATAACAAGGCAAACATCTACAACTAGAAATAGTTCTGAATGTCTGTAATGTGTGACATAACACGGCAAGCATCTAAAACTAGAAATAGTTCTGAATGTCTGTAATGTGTGACATAACAAGGCAAACATCTACAACTAGAAATAGTTCTGAATGTCTGTAATGTGTGACATAACAAGGCAAACATCTACAACTAGAAATAGTTCTGAATGTCTGTAATGTGTGACATAACAATGCTATCATCTACAACTAGAAATAGTTCTGAATGTCTGTAGTGTCAGACAGGATCACTTGCACAAATAAAAATAGTTGTTATTATTGTTGTTTTATGATTGTCCAGTGTTTGCTAATTTTATCTGATACGCCAGGCAGTAATGTTTTACTTTCCTATCCAGACTGATATTTCTCCTGGCATACTTTGACGGGAAGAAATGCTGTTTTTATTTACGTTCTTTGTGCCTGTTTGACTCAGTGTGACTGTATCGTGCAATGCTAAGAATTGAGCTGCCTTCTACTCAGAAGTAAACTTTTCTGTGATTCTATCGCAATCTTGAGTCTTGCCATAAATTAACAAATGTTGACTCCTTTCAAGAGATCAATGCATGGGTCTTACAAAATGTTGACTCCCTTCAAGAGATCAATGCATGGGTCTTACAAAATGTTGACTCCTTTCAAGATATCAATGCATGGGTCTTACAAAATGTTGACTCCCTTCAAGAGATCAATGCATGGGTCTTACAAAATGTTGACTCCCTTCAAGAGATCAATGCATGGATCTTACAAAATGTTGACTCCCTTCAAGAGATCAATGCATGGGTCTTACAAAATGTTGACTCCCTTCAAGAGATCAATGCATGGATCTTACAAAATGCTTCATATATAAGAGATAATGATTACCTGTTCGAGTAGAAGGCTTCTTCAATAGACATTGCACTAAGTCGGAAAGCTGAAGTCTCCTGTGTATGAAAGAAAGCTCAGAGAAAACACTACGTTGCACATAAGAAGTAAGAGAAAGTTGTTCGCAATTTCTGGGAGATAGCAAACAAACAGACATTATAGATCATGTCAATTCTTGCTTGGCGTGCAAGATAGGCCTGATGATGTGGTTGGTACTAAAGGTTACGGCATTTCTCATCTCGATGGCTAGTAGACAGTCAAGACCGCAAATGCACTTCCTCATCGGGCATCCTGGCAACATGGAGTTTCGAAACTCGTGATAATACCTGATTAACGCCTTGAAGATCGTGTCTGGGCAGTGCAGAATGAGAATTGACTGCACAAGACAAACAAAAGCTTAAAATGGCATATCTCGGCCGCACAGCCTAAAACACTCGTAGAACAGTGTAAGAGGCTGGAATAGACAACAAAGTGGTCATGCCCCATAGTTCACGAAAGCGATATTAGTCTCCGTCAGCTAGTCTAGTGTCTATCTCCATGTGATTGATGGTCAGAATATCTACACTTGCCGCAAGGCGTAGGGAGGTGACTTGGAGCTTTAGTTTTCTATCCGAGGGCATATATGTCGTGTTGTCTGTGTTGAATCCATATTTGTTCAGGGTTGTCTTTATATTATCTATCATTGCACATTTTTTTGTGTGTAGGTTTTCCTATGCATTCGGATATTCTCATGTTATATGTTCTTGTCGGTAATTGGTTATGGTTCATTCTCATAAGGTATCCAAACCATTTAATCTGTTGTTTGTCGATATATTATATGCATTGTTTTATGTCGATTCTTCTCCTGATTTTGCCATTTTGTCTTGTTTTCTCACTGTTTTGGATATTCTCAGATATTTCATCTTACATGGTGTAAGTTGCCTCTGATGGGCTACTGTCATTGCCCATGTCTGGAATTGATAGCAAAGTGTTGACATTTTTTTTTTAAACCCACAGTTTTATCATATGACTCTTGACTTCCTATTGAACGCGCTGTGAAAACATCACAAAACTGGAGTGCTGTACCAAGTGCAAGTAGCGGCACAATCAGAATACGAAATACGGAAACCAAAACTACTTTGAGGAGATATACTAAAACTGTGAGTAGCAATTACATTATAGCGTGCATTCAAAGATGAGGTTTATTCAATAGGAACGCTGTTGCTAAGTATTCATGGTCGAGAACAAGCTTCAATGATCTTTTAGAGGCATGTTGGCGTGAACAATCATAAGGCAGGAAGACATATAGTTCCAGCCAGCAGAAAAGAATGTGTGTAGAGGCTCAGACTTTGACGAGGTGTTCATAATGTTGGTGAACTAAACCTCGGTACGATGAGGAATAAATTCTAGTCCTATTCTACTGTCGATCGTTTTCTATACCGGGATCAGAATCTCAGATCGAGAAGGATACTTATCCAGGGGCACAAAGGAAAATAGACCGGCTACTTACACGAGATGGGTTCACTGACAGGAAACACTTCGTACGAGATAGAAGCAGTCAAACCAAGTCCAAATTTCTGTATACCATTTACCACTCCAGAAACTGTCACTGAGGGATGTGTTTAAAATTATAAAGTTCAAGGACACAGTGGTTGATAATCCGTCATGTCTTAAAGTAGCTAAACATTTGTCGACTGACGACAGATAGAAAATCTGTACTAAGCTAAGAAACCTCACCCGAACTATTCGCACGAGAAAGAAAATATAGACCTATTATCAGATAGCCGCAAATATCGCAGTTCGGATGTAAAACTAGCAACATAACGTATTCATGCTGGCCGGTTTAATGTATACGAAACTCGTTCTGGTTATACGAGATTATATGAGATGATTTGTCCTGATACTGTGATGTTTCACGTTGTGTCGCATCAGATACATAGTCTGTGTTTATCTGATTCAGGAGTAATAGATTGAGGTGTGGCAGGCCGGAACAACAGAACAGTAGGTCGGCTGCTTAGTCAAGATCCAGACAGAATGTCTGACAGAACCAAATAAACGAGTAACGTGTAGAAACAATATTGTCACATACCTCCTGCTTTAAGGGTACATTAAAACATATTTAAGAACGGCAGTCTCCCCGAAGCTAGCAAAGCAGACGACATAAGTCAACATATCAGCCTATGTATGACGGGCCTGACATTGGGCATTGTTTGTCTCCGCCAGTGGAGAGAGATTCGGCCAGTCTATTTACCGAGTAAACAAAGTGGTAAATTATAGAGGCGTGTCTGTCACTTCTAGTGTGAAACGATACTTGCCAGTAGCTTGAACAAAAGAGTTGCATCCGTCTTGGATGTGCAAACCCCGACGGCAAATTGACCGGGGAGTATTATTTTGATGTACGTAGCTTGCAGTCTTCAATTAAATAACGAAGAGGGCGGGACTTTAAAACGGATGGGAGAATGTCCGATGGAAGCATTTTGATTGGTCAGAGGTTTTTCTCTGGGAAATTTAGGAAATCTACATTTTTAAAGACTAGGTCAGTGGGTACTAGAGCAGACTAGGTCCGGAGACTAGGAGGTTGGGACTAGGTTCAGGGCTCAGGTTCAGACCGGAGCTAGAAAGTGTAGTTAGAAGTAATAGTTTAGGGAAGTTAAGTTTCAAAATTGTAGTTAGGAAGTTTTAGGAGAGCTTGAAAAGTTCCCAGTTGAGAGACGGATTAAGTCTCTAGGAAATTCTGTGAACAAAGAGATGTTGAATATTTCCTAAGATGGTGCACATTGAATTATTGATGTCGTAACCCTGGATGTTGTAACGTGGACGTTGTGATGAAGCAATAAACATGTTATATATATGAGAGCTCTGGTGTCTCCATCTTATTGAATACGCTACATACTTGCTATCATCTTCAACAAAACACTGTCACAACTAGAAGGAATGACTCTATTCACCATAAAAATACTGTCATACAGGAAGCTTCTAGTACGCATGCGCTGTAAAAACAATTCTAAACATATGTGCTTGCAAGCATGGAGATAAACTAGTACAATTACAAACGTTCTTGTCATACAAACAGGTGTACACATGCAGACATAGAGATATACTAGTACAATTACAAACGTTCTTGTCATACAAACAGGTGTACACATGCAGACATAGAGATAAACTAGTACAATTACAAACGTTCTTGTCATACAAACAGGTGTACACATGCAGACATAGAGATAAACTAGTACAATTACAAACGTTCTTGTCATACAAACAGGTGTACACATGCAGACATAGAGATAAACTAGTACAATTACAAACGTTCTTGTCATACAAACAGGTGTACACATGCAGACATAGAGATAAACTAGTACAATTACAAACGTTCTTGTCATACAAACAGGTGTACACATGCAGACATAGAGATAAACTAGTACAATTACACACTTTTCAAATTATATGACTTTACAAGGATACACAGATAAACATACAATAATATACGCAGGTTGAGATAAACATACAATAATATACGCAGGTTGAGATAAACATACAATAATATACGCAGGTTGAGATAAACATACAATAATATACGCAGGTTGAGATAAACATACAATAATATACGCAGGTTGAATACACAGTCTGTCGAAGACGGATGTGTCGGGCCATTGGCGCAAATAAAACGGCGACACGACGCATTTCCATTCTCTGGATTACATCCTGCTGGAAATCTAATAGGACAATGATCCTGCTAAAAGAGATACCCAGTGGGAGTTTGAGAATGAACGCTGAAGAAGAAGAAGACTACACGGAGATTGATTTAACTCATAGACCTACATAACACAAAAAAACTGCATTCATCGTCTTGTCAACTAGTCAGCAATGCGTCCAATCCTTGACGTATTTATTTTAAAGAGAAACAAATGTTGGTATAAAACAACACAACCAATTGGTCAGTATCAATTCACCTAGAAATCGAGCTGGCTTATCCGTGAAGCTCATTTGTGTTGGTGCCGCTAGTTTCCATATAAGTTGAGATACGAGGCAGTATGCTGGTTTACGTTGTTACACACAAAGAGATTCAGTTTTGCTGATGGCTGCTGTTGATTGGATTTCATGATAAAAAGAGATCAGATTATTTAAGAAAGTTTGTGCTGAAAGTTTTACGATTACATTTTTTTTTTAAACGGATTATTTGTTTTCTGTAAAATTGATAATGAACTGAATAAAGATAGAAATTAAAAGGATATACAGTAGGTACAGCGACGAAGGCTCTCCGTGGTCGGGCTCCAGTAAAGACCTGTGTACAGAAAGTAAACATGACCTGACAGGCTGATTTTTTAAAATTATTTTCGTGATTTTCCTTAGTCGGTCTTTGATTTTTTTTAATTTTGTTTTTTTAACAGCGTATTCCAAGTATATAAATGGCAATCAGCGAAAGTCAGTACAATAATAAAAAAGTTACCAATGAAGTCTTGTCTACTTTCTGTAAAGAATTCTATAACTCCGGCTGTTTTTATACTAACTGCAGAGAACAAAGAGGATACCCATTTGAAATACAATAAATATCATGAACCAGATAAGATTACAAAAAAGTTTTAGAAGTACAGGGGGAGGGAGGGAAAAATAAAAGGGTACAATACAAGAATCAGTGGACAAGTGTCTGCGGAACAAATAGCAAACATAATTAAACGGAACAAAATTCAGATACAGTCGCATATACCGATGCATCCAATATTCGACACGTTGCGCAATGAGGGCCCCTGACCACTCGACATGCGCGCTGCACACTGAGTGGGAGGTGGATGACCAGCTAATTGTGCGCAAATCGCTAGATCGGTATTTTAAGTTACGACTTTTTAAATTTCCGAGATAGTGCAATAACATATGAAATTAAAAAGTTGGTATGTTGTCACGTGATTTGTCCACTGATTCTTGTATTGTACCAATTAAAGTTTCCCGTTTTCATAGGACACATTGTACCGTATTGGAAATTCGGTGTACGGTGTTAGGCCCGTATTTATCATTCATCAACAGCAGCCCTAGGTGTGATGTTATCAACATCACGCTACTGTGAGATTACGGAACATAATGAATTACCCAAAGTGCTAAACCACACCTACAACAAAGGCTATATTCCACCAGTATATATTGCAACTAACCTGCTTAGCCTCAATACCAAATAAACCTAGTACAGTAAATGCGAAAACCACAAAAGAATTTATCGAGCCAGATGACCAAGATGCTGCATTTCGAAATCATGAGACGAGTAAAAGGAAAGATAAAACCATAAATTCCAGAAGAAAAGTGAGGAGTTTTGCAAGACAACGCACGAAGAAATGCCTTATTTATAGTTAAAACATTGGACAACAGAAGTACAAAATAACATGCAATTGTTCTTCGTAGATAGAGTAAAATAATCAACGAGGTGAAACATTCAGAAATGATAAAAAATATTAGAAAAACTCGGTATTTATGTGAAATATCTAAAGATAGTTAGAAATACATATTGAAAGCAAATAGCTGCGATGAAGATATACAGTAATGTAGGAAAATTTAAAAAGAGAACTGAAATGGGCATCAGACAAGAATGTGCAATGCCACCAGATCTTTTCTCCCAATTTACGGAAGATATTCTTCTTCGTACGCTTTGCGGCGGACCCTCTGAAAGCATTCCGCTGACCGTCCTGAGAAGGACGTATGAGGGTGATCTGCGTTGTGTCCTGTTTTACAGCAAGCTGCGTTATCTGCGCTTTTCGACCAGACACATCCGTCTTCAGCCAGCATTTTTTGGGGCCGGGTTGGCATTCCCGTATCTTCGATCCCTAGTACTTGGCCAGGCTACAGCAGGGTTGCTGCACTGCTGTTTCCAGGCCCACTGCTTGGAAGTGTAATGAGGGTATTGGCCAGCTGTGGTTCGCTGACAATGATGCTCGACCAGCTATGGAGCGCCGGCCGATGCACCCTGGTGTGCATGTCATCTCTGGGCCCGGAAGATATTATTCGAATTATAGAAAACATGCGAGGAATATAAGTTGGATATTACAATCTTAAAAAATCTGAGATATGCTGACGATACAGTTCTGATTGCAGAAAGCGAACAAGAACTTCAAGCCTTTGTTAGACATGACAATATAAGAAAGTGAAAACAAAGTAAACAGAAATCACGGTTGTCTCAAATAAACATAAACCACCAAGATGCAGTATTAATATCAATAATGCTAAAATAAATTAAGTGGGATAAGTAAAGTATCTTGGCCACATTGTAACATCAGATGGCATGTGGTCCATTTAGATAAATTAAGTGGGTAAAGTAAAGTATCTTGGCCACATTGTAACATCAGATGGCATGTGGTCCATTGAGATAAAGATCGACCCTGCAAACACTTTATTGTCATTTAAAAGATTTAACACAATGGAGTACTACAGTAGAATTCCGTTATAACAACTTGGTCCGGAGCGACAAAATGTGTATGTAATAACAGATATTTGCTATATATAGTACAAACAATATAGAATAAATATAATTGTGGATTTTGAAAAAGTGTTGTTACATAGGAAAATGTGTTATAGAAGAATACGCTATTGGGGGATTCCACTATATTAATTCATATAGGAACTGGAGTGCTAGTGTACGATAATTATTTTTTTTTACATTTAATTGTCTTTGATAGAAAAGCATGAACTGTAAATTGAAAAACTCAAAATGAGCTGCAGGATAATGAGACGTGTGTTTTTTTGTTTGTTTTTTGTGTTTTTTTTTTTGAAGAATGAAGAAAATAACAGCCAAGAAAACTAATGTATAAGTATTCAGATTAAAAATATCAATACAATATTTTTTTTTTTCCGTTAGGGAGTTGAAGGGAGTTTGCGAGTGGTTTGTGTGATAAAGTTAAAAAATTGAAGGGAGTTTGCGAGTGATTTGTGTGATAAAGTTAAAAAATTGAAGGGAGTTTGCGAGTGGTTTGTGTGATAAAAATGAATGGAGTTAGCGAGTGGTTTGTGTGATAAAAATGAATGGAGTTAGCGAGTGGTTTGTGTGATAAAATCATCGCAATAGTGAAACGTAGCAACGTGCGTTGTTTGATCACGTGATGAGGCTTGATCCCCTTTCCACAACTGCTCTGCAAGGGCATTTGAGGCTGGAAGAAGAAGAGGGAAGCACAAAAAACTAAGGATTAATAATATCAAAGACTGGACAGGATTACATTTCTCCACACTCAAACATGGTACTGAAAACATAATAGCATTGTGAAGTGTTTCTGAGTATGTCTCTAAATTGGTACCACTACGACCGTAAAAGGAGTATGGGTCTGATGATGATGAGCCTGAAAACAAAACTGAAGATCTACAATAAATCCGGTCTGTTGTGTTGATATAAGCATCAAAGACAGCTTAATTCTGTTTACTTTCGGTGCTTGAGAATATTCCTTGGTGTGCAAATGTAGGATCACATCAATGACACCTAGATCACCTAAAAGTCTACAGCGAAAGCACCTATGCTTTGTTGATCTTAATTTCACTGGACAGGTCACATCATATGTCAGATGAGAATCTTCCAAATAGATTGTTCTAGATTGTAAATGGAGGCTAGAAAAAAACGATTGAATAACTCCACATCTCCCACTGCAGCATAGGCCCATACTCTGGAATCACATCCTTTGACCGTGAAGCCTAGGATGGTCAGATTAATGAAAGAGTATAACACCGCAAGCAATTCGAAATAGGCTGCTTTCTCTCATCTCAAGACCTTATTCATCACTATTCACACAGCAACAGAGTTTTCAGAATCTAGATTGGATTCCTCATCTATCTGAGGACTTACAAACACCAAACCTGACTTTTTAAAAATATGCCATGCCGATATTTGCTTGCGAGGGAGGAACATTCACGCACACTTAATTTCTCGGTATAAACCGTTTCTCATGAAATCATTGGTGGAGGTCATATCCTTAGTGCTCCTACGGAGAAAATTTGTTGAAATCAGACATATATTATATAGGAACTATAGAAATTCTGCCTGACCTGTCATACTTGTTCTTAATAAAGATTCAAGCGCTGGTCACACCAGGCATGTATATAGTTTGCACAATTATGCAATGATTATTCAGATTCTTACTTTGATTATGTGCCCTGCATGACTAGAGTACGTCAATCTTGGACCAGTTTCTGTTAATGGTCACTGTCCTTCTGTATGCCAGGACAGACGCATAGTTCCCACTTCCGTAGTGTTATCCAATCTTCAGGTGACGGTGCTGTTTAGTGCAGGGAAATCTCCCCATTTAAAATGCAAAACTTTAGTGCTCTACGTACTGTACTTATCAGTTCTTAGTTGCGAGTTTTTACTATTGAATGAACTAAGACTGTAGTAAGACAATGCGCCATATTGTCAATCAATCAATTGTTATGATGAGTGTCTTAGACGATCCTGTTTCTCTAGAACTTTATGTCTCTTATGTTGTTACTAAGTTCAGTTGGTGGTGTTATCTTTTTTCTCTCTCTTTCTTTTCGCGTTATAGCCTTTTATGCCTTGCAGAGTCAGAGCAGAAGAGTTCGTTGGAGACGGTATTTTTCTGTGCTTCATATATGTTTGTTTTCGTTGACTATTATTTCTGTAATCCATCTTTTGGATGGTCTGCCTCTGACTTTGTATCCATCGTGTCTGTATAGCAATCCTTTTTGTTTTAGAGGTAGATGGGCACTATCTGAAGAGACACAATGTTTTTGAAAGATTAATCATGGAAAGAAATGCTCTAGGAAAGAGAACAAGAGGAAGACCAAGACTACGATGGACACATGACATCGAAGACGCTCTGAACATGACACTGGAAGAAGCTGGACAGCTTGCGCAGAACCGAGAGTCTATATTCCTCACCTGCATTTAATACCTGTATCGTTTTATAATATATTAAACTAGGTACCAAATTATTTCACACCGTTTCTATTTGTCAGTTACCTAATGATCATGTCATACCGACAGTTTTACCGCAGCCTTACTTTACATTCAATGTTCTTAAATTGTCTATCCCGAGGTAGTATTGTCGTAGCTTCCACACTTGCCATTGAGCGTATGGGTTTGTGAAGATGTAGTCTGCGTTCCAGAGCCAAATGTATTGCTCTGGGTGAGGTATAGTCATGTTTATTCGGGATGGTTTTAAGTTGTCTATCCACCTTTCCCTAGGTCTGCCCTTGGCTCTGTATCCTGATTCCATCTTGTTATAAGCTCTTATGGGAAGTTGATCGTTCATCCTCATAAGATGTCCAGACCATTTTACCTGTCATTTCTCTATATATTCGATGCATGATGTCAGAGCCGTCTTTACACCATTTTGGGCCCCTGGGCAAAGAAATAGTATTGGGCCCCTGGGCAAAGAAATAGTGTTGGGCCCCTGGGCAAAGAAAAAGTGCTCCACTCCCCGGCAGGAATACAAAATAACCCAACAAGAAATTCGCATGGGCCCCCTATGTTCGTGGGCCCCCGGGCAAAAGCCCAGCGGGCCTATGTGTTAAGACAGCATTGCATGATGTGATACCTATAATCTTTCTGATGCTCTCACTGCGCATTTTATCGAGCCTGGTGACTCCAATGGCCTTCCTTAAACATTTCATTTCGCAATATTTCACGTGTAGATCTCAGTTCAGTGCTTCTTTCAAATGATATAAAGGAACTGGAACAACTAATCAAGAACACAAAGAAATATAGCGAATCACAAAACTTGTATTTAAACACGCAGAAAACAAAAATCATGTCAACAGATATAACAACACAACAACAAAAAATCAGAATAGACAATACCGAGATAGAATATGCGGATAAATGTGAATACTTAGGAGCAAACATCATCTGTGCAGGAGACTGCATGGCAGAAATAAGGAAGAGATTGGCAATGGCATATTGTAAAATAACACGGTTGAAAAACATATGGAAAAAACAACAAAATAGAAACGAAAGTGCTAATTTCACGAACTTTTATTTTTCCGATTGCAACATACGGCTGTGAAACATGGGCACTAAGTAAAACAGCGGCAAAGAAGATCAACGCCTTCAAGTTGAAATGCTACAGAAAGATACTTAGAATATCATGGAAGGAAAAAATCAGAAACTCAGATATTATGAACACATTGAAGATTCCAGAGTGTAGTTACTAAACACAATAACAAAAAGAAAACTACGCCTGTATGGTCATATAAAGAGACACAACTGTTTAGAAAGGCAAATAATGGAGGGAAGAGTACCTGGTAGAGGAGAAAGGGCAGACCAAGAAGACGATGGGCTGACGACATTAAAGATAATATGAATACATCGCTAGAAAATGCAAGCCTCATCGCCCAAGACAGAGAGGTTCAGATAATTCATTGGGAAGACAACGTTCTGGAAGGAATACCTCACATGACACAGATGTCAGTTGCCAAGTCTGGCATTGGTAGTATATGTTTGATATAAAGATGCACTTAATCATTTGTTTCTTTACTTCCATGTTGATTTTTGGGTGCAATATCAAAGGTGACAGCTGGTATGTCACATCATTTTCCTGCTGACATCTTGCTTCTATCTCTCTGTCGAGCCATCGTCTTCTGTGAAGATACTTCCTAGGTACTTAAACTTTTTGACTTGTTTTATTGTTGTGTTCTCTATTTGGATGTTTAAGTGCTCTGTTAATCTCGTTATTTACATACTTTCTGTCTTTTGTGTGTTAATCCGTATGTTGTATTTATTGCATATTCTTGATAGTGAGTTTGCAATTTTTCTTCATGATAAATGAAGCTTTGATCGTCAGTTCATTGCATAATAAGGTTAAATACACGAGCGTACATGTCTCCTTCCTTGTCAAATATACAGCACTGTGAACGCATCCTTCAAAAGTGACGCTATTTGATGTTTCCCGTGATTTTCATTGGCTCTTGACACAAACCATAGTGATCAATGAAAACCACGGGGAAAAAGTCAAATATCATCACTTTTTGAGAATTTTACAGATTAGTCCTGGGGACTATATAATTGACGAGGGACTTACACAAGCTATCAAACATAACATGGCTAAGCAAATAACATGAGTGCAAGCAAGCAGACACATACTCTCAAAGACGAAAACTCTTGTATTGACTATGAACATATTTTATTTGCATAGATCAAATGTACAAAACTATCAACAAACAGACAAACATAGTGTCTGTGTTTTCTAAACATTTCAACAAAACATTTCTAAAAAGAAGGAAATAATTTCAAATCCTTGATTAACAAAATTCATTTTAACAGCAGTATTACTTAATAGACTGAATAACAAGAATTCAGAATTCATAGATAGTTGCCAAAACATCAAGAGAAAATTTTCTTCGCGCATCCTTACAGAAAAATATGTCGGATATTAATCATCAATCAATAAACCCGTAACCCTTCAGGGTCGTAGGGGTACCACATTGGATGCTTCAGCACACAGAGTCCTCCAGCGAATTATATCCTCAGCAATGCGGATGAGTGTGGAAATATCTTGCCATGTCTATTCCTTGATGTTGTCTGCCCATGCCTTTATCTGCCCCCCGCTGCTTCTTCCACCCTCGACAGTTCCCTGCAGTATTGTTTTTTACAAGGAATCGTGCCTGCATACATGTCCGAACCATGCTAGTTTTCATCGTTTCCCTATTGAAAGCAATGGTTCCTGAACATTTAAGACCTTCGTTCTTTATTCTCTGTGTGTGATTATCCATTGTTGTATTTCAGTGGGCAAAAGGTATAGCTAGTGATGCCCATCTCCTCTCCAGCTGTATATGTCGAATATACAGGAATATGATCAGACAATGTTGGGGAAAAAAGTTGGAATGGCATAGAAGATTGACATCATTATACACAGGTTATCCCATATGTACTCCTTCGTTCTCAATGAAGCGTCATGCCATCTACCAAGAGTATCACTCATAGCACGTAACTCCATAGCTTCAAGAGATAATCTCAAAAGAAATTCACTTTGTAAACAAGACATTGTGAAGGGTATCAAATCTTACTATCTCTTTAACACAAAATGAACAGTACAACCACTTTGGAGGCGATGAATAAATACTCAGACAATAATGTTTGTTGTAGTCTGCAGAAATACTGAAGAATAAATACTCAGACAATAATGTTTGCTGTTGTCTACAGAAATACTGATAAATGAATACTCAGACAATAATGTTTGTTGTAGTCTGCAGAAATACTGAAGAATAAATACTCAGACAATAATGTTTGCTGTAGTCTACAGAAATACTGATAAATGAATACTGAGACAATGATTTTGTTGTACACACATCACATAAAGTAAATAAACAAAGTCATTTCATCAATTATAATGTTATTCACTATAAAATCTCCTAACACAAGCAGTTATCATTTAAAGGTAGGATGGTCATTTCCTTTCCTATCTAATTCTTCCTTCATTAGCTCACACTCGGTAAGTCGGGTTCTTAAACTTGGGCTACAACAGTACACTTATCACAGGGAAGTATTCCTGGTATTTTTGTGTAGAAGATAGAACAAGTGAACAATCACAGGGAAGTATTACTGGTATTTTTGTGTAGAAGATAGAACAAGTGAACAATCACAGGGAAGTATTCCTGGTATTTTTGTGTAGAAGATAGAACAAGTGAACAATGACAGGGAAGTATTCCTGGTATTTTTGTGTAGAAGATAGAACAAGTGAACAATCACAGGGAAGTATTCCTGGTATTTTTGTGTAGAAGATAGAACAAGTGAACAATCACAGGGAAGTATTCCTGGTATTTTTGTGTTCTCTATTTGGAAGTTTAAGTGCTCTGTTAATCTCGTTATTTACATACTTTCTGTCTTTTGTGTGTTAATCCGTATGTTGTATTTATTGCATATTCTTGATAGTGAGTTGATGTGAGTTTGCAATTTTTCTTCATGATAAATGAAGCTTTGATCGTCAGTTCATTGCATAATAAGGTTAAATACACGAGCGTACATGTCTCCTTCCTTGTCAAATATACAGCACTGTGAACGCATCCTTCAAAAGTGACGCTATTTGATGTTTCCCGTGATTTTCATTGGCTCTTGACACAAACCATAGTGATCAATGAAAACCACGGGGAAAAAGTCAAATATCATCACTTTTTAATAATTTTACAGATTAGTCCTGGGGACTATATAATTGACGAGGGACTTACACAAGCTATCAAACATAACATGGCTAAGCAAATAACATGAGTGCAAGCAAGCAGACACATACTCTCAAAGACGAAAACTCTTGTATTGACTATGAACATATTTTATTTGCATAGATCAAATGTACAACACTATCAACAAACAGACAAACACAGTGTCTGTGTTTTCTAAACATTTCAACAAAACATTTCTAAAAAGAAGGAAATAATTTCAAATCCTTGATTAACAAAATTCATTTTAACAGCAGTTTTACTTAATAGACTGAATTACAAGAATTCAGAATTCATAGATAGTTGCCAAAACATCAAGAGAAAATGTTCTTCGCGCATCCTTATAGAACAATATGTCGGATATTAATCATCAATCAATAAACCCGTAACACTTCAGGGTCGTAGGGGTACCACATGGGATGCTTCAGCACAGAGTCCTCCAGCGAATTATATCCTCAGCAATGCGGATGAGTGTGGAAATATCTTGCCATGTCTATTCCTTGATGTTGTCTGTCCATGCTTTTATTTGTCCTCCGCTGCTTCTTCCACCCTCGACAGTTCCCTGCAGTATTGTTTTTGACAAGGAATCGTGCCTGCATACATGTCCGAACCATGCTAGTTTTCATCGTTTCCCTATTGAAAGCAATGGTTCCTGAACATTTAAGACCTTCGTTCTTTATTCTCTGTGTGTGATTATCCATTGTTGTATTTCAGTGGGCAAAAGGTATAGCTAGTGATGCCCATCTCCTCTCCAGCTGTATATGTCGAATATACAGGAATATGATCAGACAATGTTGGGGGAAAAAGTTGGAATGGCATAGAAGATTGACATCATTATACACAGGTTATCCCATATGTACTCCTTCGTTCTCAATGAAGCGTCATGCCATCTACCAAGAGTATCACTCATAGCACGTAACTCCATAGCTTCAAGCGATAATCTCAAAAGAAATTCACTTTGTAAAAAAGACATTGTGAAGGGTATCAAATCTTACTATCTCTTTAACACAAAATGAACAGTACAACAACTTTGGAGGCGATGAATAAATACTCAGACAATAATGTTTGTTGTAGTCTGCAGAAATACTGATAAATGAATACTCAGACAATAATGTTTGTTGTAGTCTGCAGAAATACTGAAGAATAAATACTCAGACAATAATGTTTGCTGTTGTCTACAGAAATACTGATAAATGAATACTCAGACAATGATTTTGTTGTACACACATCACATAAAGTAAATAAACAAAGTCATTTCATCAATTATAATGTTAATCACTATAAAATCTCCTAACACAAGCAGTTATCATTTAAAGGTAGGATGGCCATTTCCTTTCCTATCTAATTCTTCCTTCATTAGCTCACACTCGGTAAGTCGGGTTCTTAAACTTGGGCTACAACAGTACACTTATCACAGGGAAGTATTCCTGGTATTTTTGTGTAGAAGATAGAACAAGTGAACAATCACAGGGAAGTATTCCTGGTATTTTTGTGTAGAAGATAGAACAAGTGAACAATCACAGGGAAGTATTCTTGGTATTTTTGTGTAGAAGATAGAACAAGTGAACAATCACAGGGAAGTATTCCTGGTATTTTTGTGTAGAAGATGGAACAAGTGAACTATCACATAAATTTGATGCTGCACGCCAATATTTTCACTTATTCCTGGGAATAAAAACTCCATTTCCATTGAAATAATACAACAATAAAGATCCATTATCATCATCATGTGCACGGCTGCAAGGTATAGGTCAGTGAAATGGGGGTAAATTACCCCAAAATGGGAGAAAATGAAAATTATGGACATAATGATGATAGATAAAACAAATATATAAATATACTATTTTGTATAAATTGAAGAGCAATTATTATTATTATTATTATTATTATTATTATTATTATTATTATTATTATTTGTTCACAATATTTTATGTTGCTGAAGTTTATTTTGTGTGGTGACATGTTGAAGGTAACGGTCAGATTCAAGCAGAAACTACACATCTTTTTAGCCCATTTTAACTTGAAGGGGTAGTATTGGTGCACACAAATATAATTTGGGTAATAGATGAAAAGGCCTTGACCCCTGCCATAGATGATGACTGATGACATCAACATTCTATCCAAAGTACTGTCCAAACTCTACTGCCCCTCTCTTGACCTTGATACTAAATGTCAATCTTATCTGCTACCTTGCTTTTGGCCACTCATACTAGCATTTCAGGAATGTTGTATCTAAGTGCCCACTCATACTAGCATTTCAGGAATGTTGTATCTAAGTGCCCACTCATACTAGCATTTCAGGAATGTTGTATCTAAGTGCCCACTCATACTAGCATTTCAGGAATCTTTTATCTAATTCTCATGATCATTTCACTGTACAAATAGAACAGATAATGTGACATTATCTAACCCTGCCTAACTCCTTGTTTTACACATTGAAATTTATTTGTAGATATTTTACTTGTAGATATTCCAACAGACAAATAAGTTCCCATTACTTTTCTATATATATTTAGCCAGCTTGTTCACTGTTTATTTATCCATTAACATTCAAAGAAAGTTTCACATATTATCAAGTTTGGAAGACATTTAAATTGTACAGTGCATAAATAAAAGGTAATGCTGAGTTTTCTGAATCAATGTGGGTACACTCCAGCAAAAACAACAGTTGTTATGTTGCTGCCAGTATATGTTGAAGTGTATGCATACTGATCAGTGCTATAGATTACTGGTTACACCCTTGTTCAAACAAATGTGCACACAAAAAACACTATTGGTTATATTAATGCACTAAAATACAAACTCCTGCTGATATGATGTATGAATGATGTAAAATTGATGTATAACTCCAACATGATGTATGAATGAATACATCAAAGTAGCTCTAGGGCCAAAGATCTCAAAAATTGCCCCACTAAAGTCCAAAGAGGTTGATTCTATAATAGACAAAATCAAACAACTTAAAAGATGGGTAGAACATTACTCAACTCTGTATTCCGAAGACATATTTCCAGACCCACAACTAGATAAAATACTTAAGAACAAACCTGTAATGACCTAGCTGGATCATGAACCCACAGAGGCCAACTTCCTTGAGGTTATAAATAAACTAGCAAGCGGCAAGGCAACAGAAGCAGACAACATTCCTGCTGAAATCCTAAAGGAAAACAGAGATGTCCTCATCCCACACCTGTATCAACTCCTTATAATGTGCTGGAGGGAAAGCAAAATCCCCCAAGATATGCGGGACACAAAGATAGTAACTTTCTACAAGAACAAGGGTGATTGCAACAATTACAGAGGCATCTCCCTTCTCAGCATCACTGGGAAGATTTTTGCATGTATCCTTCTAAAGCAACTCCAACTTCTTGTTGAACGTGTCCTGCCACAGTGTGGTTTCAGAGCCAAAAGATCCGCTACCGACATGATCTTTACCCTTCGTCAACTATAGGAAAAATGTTGTGAACAGGGGAAACCACTCCTTATGGCTTTTGTGAATCTAACTAAGGCTTTTGACACTGTTAACAGACCAGCTCTATATAAAATTATAAAATGTACTGGTTGTCCACCGAAAATACTAAATTTGGTTACTTCCTTTCATGAAGACATGAGCGCAAACCTATCTTTCAAGGGCAATACGTCTGATAGCTTTGCAGTAAAGACTGGAGTAAAGCGGGGGTGTGTTCTAGCCCTCACCCTCTTGGGAATCTTCTTAGCAGCACTTTTGAAACATGCTCTTGACGTTTTTATCCGCATCCGTTATGATGGATCACTCTTCAACTTAGTCCGTCTTATAGCGCAGACGAAAACATCAAAAATACTCATTAAAGATCTCTTCTCCAATGATGCTGCACTAGTGGCACACTGTCAGTCCACCTTGCATTATCAAATTGACAACATGGCAAAGACCTGAGAGCTATTCTCTATGACAATAAGCATCATTAAAACTGTGTCAGGGATCTACAATGCCAACAAACATCACCTTAAACAAAACCCATATAAACAAGTTGTCAACTTTTGCTACCTAGGATCCAGAATTGCATCCACCCTTTCCCTAGAGAATGAAATAAATGCAAGTTTAAGAAAAGGGGCTACCATTTTTGGCAGACTGTCAAAGTAAGCTTGGAAAAACCATAAGCTAAAATTGAAAACAAAAGATACAGATCTATCAAACATGCGTGCTGACATGCTGAATACACTATACTACGGATCTGAAACATGGACTACCTACACCAAACATGGACTACCTACACCAAACATGGACTACCTACACCAAACATGGACTACCTACACCAAACATGGACTACCTACACCAAACATGAGAGGAGACTTAACATCTTTCATCTAAGATGTCTCCAAAAGATCTTAAACATCAAATGGCATGACAAAATCACCAACGTGGAAGTGTTGCAACACACTCAGCTACCATCTGTTATGTTACTCAATATAAATAGATTGCATTGGCTGGGTCATGTCCATAGAATGCCAAACTGCCCAACTTGATGTCTGAAAGCAGAACTTGCGTGTGGGAGTAGTATTGTACTGAAATAATATGTTTAAAGATATGGAAGAAAAAAGAGAAAGACGCAAACAAAAATCATCTGTTGCTGTGATTTGATCGCTTGAAAAGTCACAATTTCTGAGAAATTATTCAACGGATTGCTTATTCTTACTGCTAAATGACAGTCTATAAGACACAAAAGACCATACATACACACTTGTTAACCTCCACTTGTTATTCCATTCTAATATAATGTGACAGCTCACATATTACAATGTGCCTACTAGACAGATATAACAGTCACATATTACAATGTGCCTACTAGACAGATATAACAGTCACATATTACAATGTGCTTACTAGACAGATATAACAGTCACATATTACAATGTACACATTAGACAGATGTGAACATCTGTATGAAAGACTGCAGACACATGTACTAGTACAGTACTTTCTGCTAGCTACACAAACACAATATAACAATTAGATAGCAGTCGTAGCCTAGTGGTTAGTGCACTTGCTATCTATAGTGTCATTGTTCAATTTCTAACTAAGGCATGAAATATGTATACTACAAATGGTTTCCAGGTAGACTCAGTCTTGGGAAATGGGCACCAACATAAATCGAAGAAATATAAGGTAGCAGATAGACATGATGCTGGTCATCCCCGGAGTGTCACTGATTACAAAACATAATGACCCAACACTACATTCCTCATATCTCTCTCTTACAGGCCTGCATAGTCTCATCTCTCCCACAAGCCTACACTTCCTACACAGCCTCATATCTCTCCCACAAGCCTACACTTCCTGCACAGCCTCATATCTCTCTCTTACAGGCCTGCATAGTCTCATCTCTTCCACAAGCCTACACTTCCTACACAGCCTCATCTCTCCCACAAGCCTACACTTCCTACACAGCCTCATATCTCTCTCACAAGCCTACACTTCCTACACAGCCTCATATCTCTCACAAGCCTACACTTCCTGCACAGCCTCATATCTCTCTCTTACAGGCCTGCATAGTCTCATCTCTCCCACAAGCCTACACTTCCTACACAGCCTCATATCTCTCCCACAAGCCTACACTTCCTACACAGCCTCATATCTCTCACAAGCCTACACTTCCTGCACAGCCTCATATCTCTCTCTTACAGGCCTGCATAGCCTTATCTCTTCCACAAGCCTACACTTCCTACAAAGCCTCATATCTCTCCCACAAGCCTACACTTCCTACACAGCCTCATATCTCTCACAAGCCTACACTTCCTGCACAGCCTCATATCTCTCTCTTACAGGCCTGCAGTCTCATCTCTTCCACAAGCCTACACTTCCTGCACAGCCTCATATCTCTCTCACAAGTCTACACTTCCTACACAGCCTCATATCTCTCACAAGCCTAAACTTCCTGCACAGCCTCATATCTCTCTCTTACAGGCCTGCATAGTCTCATCTCTTCCACAAGCCTACACTTCCTGCACAGCCTCATATCTCTCTCACAAGTCTACACTTCCTACACAGCCTCATATCTCTCTCACAAACCTACACTTCCTACACAGCCTCATATCTCTCCCACAAGCCTACACTTCCTGCACAGCCTCATATCTCTCTCTTACAGGCCTGCATAGTCTCATCTCTTCCACAAGCCTACACTTCCTGCACAGCCTCATATCTCTCTCACAAGTCTACACTTCCTACACAGCCTCATATCTCTCCCACAAGCCTACACTTCCTGCACATCCTCATGTCTCTCTCTTACAGGCCTGCATAGCCTCATCTCTCCCACAAGCCTACACTTCCTGCACAGCCACATATCTCTCCCACAGGCTTGCACTTCTTGCATAGCTTCATATCTCATCTGCATGCCTGTATAACCTTATCTCTCCCACAAGCCTGCACTTTCTACACAACCTCATATCTCTCTCCCACAGGCCTGCATAGCCTCATCTCTCCCACAGGTAAAAGAGTTTAAACTAAATACAGACTTTATTGCAGTATACACTCCAAGTAAGTTAATATCTCCTTCTTCAGTATTCATTCTCAAACTCCCGCTGTATCTCTCTTGCAGCAGGACAATGGTCGTACTAAATTTCCAGCAAGATGTAGTCCAGAAACTGGAAATGTGTTGTGTTATCATTTTATTTTCGCCAATGGCTCAACACATCCATCTTCTGCAGAAGTTTATATAAAATGATGAGTTGTGAAAGACTAAACACATCAGTGCCAGGCTGAGGTAGACATTAAAAGTAAAAAAATGAAAACTGACAGGACATACTCTCAGAAAGAGGCTCTGGACTGGAACTAAAGAGGAGAGTTGAAAGACTGAGAAATACCTGGAGAAAAACAGTAGAGTAAGAGACCAAATCAATTGGGGCCTCGTGGACACAGATGAAGATGGTTGGTTGGTTGCTGATCCAGCGGTTCATGGGCTCATGCCCTTTGACCTAATGCCATTAGATGGCATTATATTGCTGGGAAGTCTGTGGATTTCCAGCCCACCCCGGGACAGAGCCAGAGAATAACTATCACACCTCCAGGAAGGTAGGTTTCAACCTATGCACTGCGCCTAGCCACTGTAGCCAAGATATGGTTCACTGTGCTCATTCCCCACCACCAATTGACTACTGGTTATGCTGAACTTCTCTATAGCTCCAGGCATGCAACCAAATGTTCAAGTCAAAAGGATTGTCACGTCCTGAGTCTCTGTGCCTCTATGATGGGCCTCAGCCACAGGACAAACAGTGATGTCAGTTTCCTCCTCCTCAGTGCTGCACAGTACATCTCTGGCTCCAACCCAACCACAGAATACATATATATTCAGGCAAACATGAAAAACATTTCAACAACAAAACAAAATGATAACTGTATAGATGACATGTCATGAAGCTTCTATAAGAAGAAAACCTCAATATAACGGCATATCATCCACTAAGGTTTTCTGTTGCATGGATGGTATGTCTAGTGGGCCGTTGGTGAGACCCACAGACGCAACCACATGCATACACAGATGAAAAGGACAGAACAGCTCAGAAATCACTGGACTCGACAGCTGCCGTCCTATGTTCCAGAGGAAACTGAATTAAAATAGACCTATACCAAAGTGAAGAACTCTTTGCAGAACAACCACCAAAGTGAAGAACTCTTTGCAGAACAACCACCAAAGTGACGAACTCTTTGCAGAACAACCACCAAAGTGACGAACTCTTTGCAGAACAACCACCAAAGTGAAGAACTCTTTGCAGAACAACCACCAAAGTGACGAACTCTTTGCAGAACAACCACCAAAGTGACGAACTCTTTGCAGAACAACCACCAAAGTGAAGAACTCTTTGCAGAACAACCACCAAAGTGAAGAACTCTTTGCAGAACAACCACCAAAGTGACGAACTCTTTGCAGAACAACCACCAAAGTGAAGAACTCTTTGCAGAACAACCACCAAAGTGACGAACTCTTTGCAGAACAACCACCAAAGTGACGAACTCTTTGCAGAACAACCACCAAAGTGAAGAACTCTTCACAGAACAACCACCAAAGTGAAGAACTCTTTGCAGAACAACCACCAAAGTGACGAACTCTTTGCAGAACAACCACCAAAGTGACGAACTCTTTGCAGAACAACCACCAAAGTGACGAACTCTTTGCAGAACAACCACCAAAGTGAAGAACTCTTCACAGAACAACCACCAAAGTGACGAACTCTTTGCAGAACAACCACCAAAGTGAAGAACTCTTCACAGAACAACCACCAAAGTGACGAACTCTTTGCAGAACAACCACCAAAGTGACGAACTCTTCACAGAACAACCACCAAAGAGTGTATGACTATGGGTCTCACCAATATGCAAGAATTACACACAGTAGCACCACATCGCTCAAACTGGCGATATTTTTCTATGAAATTAAAACAAAACTTGATCTTGGGTGGAACCAATATTCCGAAAATTGAGAAAACTATCTAACTACTTGGCCACCTATTATTCGTGGTTATAAAACTGTCTAATTGTAACATCCATTAGTTTGTCTGTTGCTCTATCAATAGGTTTGATAATAAATGGAATGCTGCCTAGCCCAACTGCAACTACACCCCACGTTTTTACCACTGTAGGAAGAGTTTGAAACTTCAACAAAATTTTGCTTGTGGCCCAGCAAATTCTGTTAATGGTGAAACCTGGGATAGCCACAGATGCTAGGCCTTGCCATATAAGAGTGTCTGCAGTAGCAATAGCTACTTTCTTATACTTGGTTTTCTCATCCAATGACGGTTTCTGTGGAAGTGAGAAATGACATCCTGAAAAGGTGACGGAAAATACTCATACAACAACAGAGATATATTCATACAACAACCGAGATATATTCATACAACAACAGAAATATATGCATACAACTTTCATTACTGCATGTTTTCCTGTGAAGGAATGCAGGGAGGCTTTCTATGGGCTGTGGAAATAAAGGCCGCTTTTCCATAGAAGACGCCACGCCATGTACAGGAAGGATTGTGATTGTACGTCCGAAAGAAAAAAATCATAAAACATGCAGAATTCATATAACAACATAGATATATTCATACAAAACATACAACAACACACCCGTGTGTTGCCGGGCCCCAAAAGGGGAGCAAAGAATAGCAACACTGTTTACCTTCCATGCATGTCGTAAAAGGCGACTAAGGAGATTATGGGATGGAGTTGGCTGTCCCATCCCATATAGGGTCAGTGACCCAAAGCCATGCTGAAGTCAGATGTGTCAGGCCGAAAGGCGCAGATATCGCAGCAATTCTGTAAACCATGACACAACGCATTCCATTCTCCAGACTACATCCTGCTAATCTGCAGGAGTTTGAGAACGAACGCAGAAGAAGAAGAAGAATAAGAATACAACAATATTCATACAACAACATAGATATATTTCAAACTGATACTTGGCAGATCCACAAAATGGATGGCATTCTCAACAAAATGTAAAATCAGGCCAATGGTCCCTATGTGTATTATCTACACCAGAACAGCAAATGTCCCATTTATTGCGCTACATCCAACAGGATGGTATATATGTGATAGGATATGAGAGTCTGCGTGAAGCTGGTGAAATGTTGTAGATGTTGTGGATACACACACACTCATTTCTCATTCTGTTATAATACAAAAATCAGCGGCACCCTGATTACTCTAAGTACAGCAATCTTCCTCTCTCTTAAAATATGGCCAATGCATTTAAAGAAAAATTTAAAGAACAACACTGTGACCTGTACACAGCATTCATAGACTGAACAAAAGCATTTGACACACAGTAAGTAGAGAGAGGCTGTGGAAGATTATGGCAAAATATGGATAAAATTAAAATAAAATGTTATTTTCCAGATAAAATAATCAACTGATAAAATCATTAATTACCCGATAAAAGCATTAATCATTAGGAAGTAAAGTTTGATGTTTCAGTATTTTCTAAACAGAATATGTGATTTATTTTCTGAATGCGATAGATTAGAACATGGTTTAACCAATCAGAGACTCTGAAACAATATTGTGACTGGCCTAGCACACTGATAATGTAGAATTAAAATGCTTGTAGGAAATATGGAGAGTTCTCAAAAGAGGACATTAATCATCAAACGAAAACAAACTACAAAATTCGGAAAAATAAATATCCGCAGAATCAAAGCAGAAGATCTTATAGAGGAAATGAATAAATTAAATATCTCAATTTTAAGCCTGTCAGATACCAGAATTAAATGTTCTGGATGTAAACAACTATATTTAAGCTACATACTACACTATGCCGGAATTGTCCCAAATACACGTGTTAAACATGGGTCGGATTTATAATGGGCCAGTGACGTCAACTAGCATTACTATACAGGTATGATGGTTTCAAAGCCAGGGGCAGACCATGGAAATGATGAATTACAGCAATAAAGTAGTCAATGAAAACAAACATATATAAAGCACACAAAACAGTCATCTCCAGTGAAAGCTTCTACCCCTGACTCTGCAAGGCACAAAGGGGTATAAAAAACGAAAGAAATAAAAATAATTAATTACCTTCCACATGAGATAACCCTTGTCCACTGAGTCGGCCACGACATAACAGCTGGCAACAACATAGCTCAACCTCACCACAGACACAGGAACCAACACTCGGAAAGATTCCCCTACCTCATTAGCATAACCTGTTTGAAGCAAAATGGATACATAACCATGATTAGAAATCTTAGTGATTAATATAATTGATCTCATAGGTTCCCAAAGTGGTCCATATGGAACCCCCAAGTGTCGATCTCGATTTGTAAGGATTCATGTCGGTGAATAAAAAAATTGGGAGTGCACAAGATTTTACTAGGTTCTGATTTGTTTCCCGCAGAAGACGGATGTGTCGGGCCATTGGCGCAAATAAAACGGCTACACAACGCATTTCCATTCTCTGGACTACATCCTTCTGGAAATCTAGTAGGACCATGGTCTTGCTACAAGGGAAATCCAGCGGGAGTTTGAGAATGAATGCTGAAGAAGAAGATTTGTTTCATTCCAAATGCAAATATTTACTTGTATTTTGTGTCTTTTCAATAAATGTATGAATAAAAATTGTACATGTTCTCTTTCTACAATTGTCAACTCTACAAGAACCTGATCAAGTTGAGCAGTTCTGTGTCAGCTGTCAAAATTATATTTGAAGTAACGGGTAATATGTTTAAGAAAATTCAACATTATGTAGCCATAGAGCCGAGGGGGGGGGGGGGGGGGTCTATGAAAAACAAAAAATCGTCAAGTGGTCTCGCACAAGGCATTCAGCAGCCAGTGAACTTGCCTCGTGTAATTAGACGTTTTGCGCCTGTGCCCATTGGTTACTGAACCTTTTCTTATCCTTGAGCCTGGTTCCAGTTCAGGAAGAACTTGACAAAAGAGTTGGACCCTGGCTCTTTCTCTTTCGTCTTCTCAGCCCAGGTGTCGTTCACTGACATCGTTAACCCCTCATTCAAGTCTCACCACATGTTTGAGAGCAAAGCATGTTCTCGAGCTGAATGACTTTGTCCCATTTGTGCCTGAGTCCATCGGGTACTGAACCATTTCTCTCCGCAAGCATGTTTAAAGAATAGGAAAGCTCAACAGTAGAGTTGTGTCATGGCTGTCTTCTTGGTTGGGCGCCCACATTTGGGTCTCTGACTGTAAGGAGCATCGATAACTAGAAGCTTGTCTCGAACTAACAGAATTTATAGTTCTGATTTCCTTGGAACGTTTTCCTTTTCTATTTGCATATGGTGCTGTGTTGCCCTTTCCTTGTACTCAGTATGTTATCTTTTCATCTCTCGTCATACATCTACTTCTCTGTGCCAAATGCATTGCTCGCCCCACCAATGCTCGGAACGAACACTCTTGCATCGCTGTGTGTCGACATTACCGCAGTGTGTGTTGTTGGCAAAGAAGTGTTAAGATATTGCTTGTCTGTGCAGTCAAATCTCATTCCATCTGCAGCCTCCACGCTCCCGGACACAAGTCTAAAGTGTTGGCTAGGTTACAGCAAGAGCATCTGTATAACTATGTCCAGGGTGCACCACGAGGAGGTACTTTTAGGATCTTGGTTATCTGCTAACCCTGTGTTGGCATGAGAGCAATGCGAGTCCCTTAGCACCCCTGCCAAAATATCTATATAACTAAATCAGTTTAGATTCTCATATACTCTGTTCACTTTAAGAATGAAGTAGGTCGGTGCTTCTGATTGGTTGTTGGATGCAGAATGCATTAACCCATTATTAAGTGCCAAATAATTTTGTTTCTAAATATTGTTTTTTAAATGTTTTAAATAATATTTGTTTTTACATGTCATCAGCTGTTTTCTTTTTTTTTTCATTGTTCATTCTCAAACTCCCACTGGATATCTCTTGTAGCAGGACCATGGTCCTATTAGAATTCCAGAAGGATGTAGTCCAGAGAATGAAAATGCGTTGTGTTGTCGTTTTTATTTTAGGCAATGGCCCGACACATCCATCTTCGGCGGAATCCGCTGTTTCAAAATAACCTGTTGTCACCGAGTAATGTGGGGGTGTATTTTGACCCACTTCATTCTTAAAGTGAACAGAGTATAGAACAACTAATTTAAAATTATATTATGAAATTTCACATGACTAAGGAGAATAATATAATTCATAAATCATAGCAGATATTGCGCATGGGTATAACAAACCAAATTATATCATTAGAAGCATGTCACAAATATTGCATAATAAACATCTAACAATCAACCTTCTAACCAAGATCCTACTTCGTATAATCATAAGACAATTACGAAGAAAATTAAAACCAGAAATTGCAGAAGAGTAATGTGCATTTATGGAAGGAAAAGACACAAGAAATGCCATAAATATAATACGAACATTGATGGAGAGGATAATAGAAGTACAAAATGACCTGTACTTGTGTTTTATAGATTATAGTAAAGTTAGACAACCTGGCATGGCAAGGAAACAACAACAACTTTGATACATAATACTGTGGACAGAGAGCTGTGGAGAGCCATGACCGCCTACGCCAGCAGGCATGGCACCTGATGATGATGATGATGATAATAAAAATACACACAATAAGAAACAATAATATTAGAAAACAAGAGGAACCAATATTCAGTATAGATTCATTCATTCAGGTAAAATATTCTTTTCAGAAATAGTCTTCTTTATGGGTGTTCTAAACTCCTCACGATTCCTCGTGGTGAGTAAGGTTAGTCAACTCTGGGTGAGTTGGGTTAGGGTTAGTCAACTCTGGGTGAGTTGGGTTAGGGTTAGTCAACTCTGGGTGTGTTGGGTTAGGGTTAGTAAACTCTGGGTGAGTTGGGTTAGGGTTAGTCAACTATGGGTGAATTGACTTGTTGCAGCCAAGGGCATGTTTAAACAGTCCGAGATGCATTTTTCTCCAACATCTTACCCCTTCCCCAGTTACCAGTGACTACTTACAAAACAATTTGTAACATATGCTATTTAGAATGTAGCCATTCAAAATGGCTGACAAGAATGGATGTGTTCTTATATCGGTGCTTAATTAATCGTATTTCCTTCCCGAAAGAACCAGCAACCTATGAGAATAATGTGCCTAGATATTTATAAAGGATAGTCTGAATTCAAATTCTTCAAAGTTATACTTCTTATATCATACATTTTTCCAGTTGCAACATACGGCTGTGGACTATAAATAGAACAACGGTAAAAAGAATATCAGCATTCGAACTGAAATGTTACATAGGACAATGTTAAGAATTTCGTGGACAAAAAAGATAAGGAACAGTGAGGTTTTTAGTATGCTGAATAGAGGACGGATGACTGTTCAACACAATTTTACACAGAAAACCGAAATATTTCGAACATATAAAAAGACACAATGGCATAGAAAGACACATCTTAGAGGGTAGAGTTCTGGGAGGTGAAGAGGTAGACCTAGAGGTAGAGGATAAAATCAAAGACTGTATAAAGTTATCATTGGAGGAGGCAGGCATATTGGCACAGGACAGTCGGGTTCAGAACATCAATTGCAAAGACAACATTCTGGAAAGAATATGTCACATATGCCATCAACCCAGAACTATTTGGCTGTTGTGATTTTCTTGGCAATATAAATATTGTCAGTAGTTTGCCATTGCTTTTGAATAGTCCGGATGTACAAATTCCTGTTGGTACAAATTCAAGCCTGGTACTTTGGTTGTCACAGATACAACTTTGTACCCCGCTACCACACAGCCAGACACAGTGACAATATCCTCTGAATGATTAAAAAACATTACTGTGCCTCCTTTTTTTTCAAGGCATTACAATATATTTTAATATATATTCAGCCATCTTCCAAAATGTCAACAAATTCCTGCATGAGATGGTTTGAAAAGTTCGAAAAATGATTGATGATATTGTATGTGCCATTTCTGCAATTTAGTTCATAATATCCAGGACACGGCAACAGGGGAAGAGGGCACCCAAAACGACGATGGTGCAATGATATTTCAGATTGTTACTTAGACATGTGTCTAGCTGCGGCAGGTCAACTCGCCCAGAATAGCAGTGTTCAGTTCAGAATTAGAACGCGTTCTAGAAAGAAAGAATGTCATGGGATTGTTAGTGATAGTAAAACTTACCAAGGTACCTCAAATACGAGTCCTTATAAACATCGTAATCTTTAGATTTATTTTCACCGTTTTGCGATGTCATCCCCGGTGTTCATGTGTGTTCTCTTTAGAGAATATGAAAACAGAATCCAAACAATGTTGACCTTCTATTTGAGGCAAAAGCGAAAGTGCAGACTGAAAAACGTAGAGTAAGTTCCCTTGAGATTGGTTAAGGGGGATAGTTGCCACAGCTAGGGTTTTTTCTCTACTAGTTCTAGTTCTAGTTGCAAGACCGTTATCTGTGCTTCATAGATTACAGCAAAGCATTTGACAAGGTGAAGCATTCAGAGATTATAAAACTTCTAGAACATCTTAACGTTGATGGGAAAGATCTAAGAATAGTAAGAAATATGTATTGGAAACAAACGGCTGCGATGAGAGTTAACAACACTATAGGTAGATTTCAAAAGATAGAAATGGGTGTCAGGCAAGGTTGTGTAATGCCACCGACCTTTTCTCCCTGTATACATAATACATTATGCGAAATATAGAAGATATGCCCGGAATAAAAGTGGAAGGATACAATATAAATAACTTGAGATATGCTGATGACACAGTACTGATCGCAGGAAGCGAACAAGAACTACAGGCCCTGTTAGATAAAGTAGTGAAAGAAAGTGAAAACAAAGGCCTCAGTTTAAACAAAAAGAAAACAGAAATAATGGTCGTAGAAAAGAGACATACACCAATAAGATGCAACATAACAATTAATAACACAAAATTAGCACACGTTGAAAAAGTGAAATATCTTGGCACCCTGTTAACATCAGAAGGTAGATGCTCAAGTGAGATAAAGAGCCGAACAGCACAAGCTAAATCAGCATTTCAAAAAATGAGAACCATTTTTGCAATGGAAGTCTATCAATGCAGACCCGAATTCGAGTGCTGAGATGTTACATACAACCAATCCTTTTTTATGGATGTGAAGCATGGACTGTAACAAGAAAATTCATAGCGAATTAGAGGCTACAGAAATGTGGTTTCTGAGAATAATGATGAAAATACCATGGACAGAAAAGAAAACTAATGCAAAGGTTCTCGTTGATGCTGGCGTAAAAAGATCAATCATATCAAACATTAGAGGCAGACATTCAAGGTTTCTAGTGCATGTGCTGAGAAGAACACAGCTTGAACACTTAATAACCACTGGAAAGATCAAAGGGAGAAGAGATAGGGGACGACAAAGAGAAAAGTTACTAGATGGGCTTGTATCGTGGCACGGTAGGAGCTCACCAACCGAGCTTATTGACAACACAAGAGACAGAGAGTCGTGGAGAAATATGACTGCCTACGCCAGTCGACATGGCACTTGATTGATTGATTGCGTTATCATACTTGGGCTTTTTTATCCAGATCTGGGGATTTTTCGATTTAACCTGGTAATCTTGAGTTTTTTTCAAAAAATCTTGGCTATCCAAAATTGGCGATGCTGATATGAGATATCTAAAGCTAATTACAACTTCGTGGGTAACACATACTTATTGACATAATGCCTACAAGAAACAGACTGACCAACATCTACTATAGGCATAGGCAGAATGCTAACAGAAGTTAATGAGATGTGTTGAAGCTGCTTCGTGAATGCATGCTGGAGACGGACACTGCGATATATTACATTTCTAACAGCGATTAGGGAAACTCGTTATTAAATGTGATACTTACAGAAAACTCCACCAACTGTGGAGAATTAGGAGTTTATGGAATAATGTAGCTGCAGGAACCATAAGCGTGCATATGTTCGACATCTGCAAGGAAGAGACAGCATCTATGAATCTGCAACAGTACAATGATGTTGGTTCACATTATCACAACCGCCCCTGTGTTGCTGGGGCCCGAAAGGGGAGCAAAGAATAGCAACATTGTTTACCTTCCACGCATGTCGTAAAAGGCGACTAAGGAGGTTATGGGATGGAGTTGGCTGTCCCATTCCATATAGGGTCAGTGACCCAAAGCCATGCTGAATTCGGATGTGTCAGGCCGGAAAGCGAAGATATCGCAGCAATGCTGTCAACCATGACAACGCATTCCGTTCTCCGGACTACATTCTGCTAATCTGAAGGAGTTTAAGAACGAACGCAGAAGAAAAAGAATATTATCACAACCATAAAGATCATCATCAGGTGCCATGCCGGCTGGCATAGGCGATCATGGCTCTCCACAGCTATCTGTCTCCAGTATTATGTATCAAGCTCGCTGTTGTTTCCCTGCCGTGCCAGATTGTCAAACTGGAGGTCAAATATTTTCTCACGCTGTCGCCCTCTGCCTCTGTTGCCTTCAATCTTGCCAGTTGTGACTATGTTCTCTAAACCTTCTTGTTTCATGAAGTGGCCAAACAATGAATATTGTCTTTTTCTTTTATTATTGATTAAGGTCCATTTCGCATTTCACTCTTTCAACACCTCCACATTAGTTTTTCTGGCAGTCCATGATATTCTCAGCATTTTTCTATAGAACCACATCTCTGTTGCCTCTAATTTCCCACTTTGTTTATTGTCCAAGACTCGCACCCATAGGCCTATGTTAGTACAGGAAAGATACGTCAAACACCAGCTTTTATAATATTCCACTTAGAGACGACGGAAAATAACTGTAACTAGGGGTTATGATGTGCAAAACATACAAATTACAATACACAAAACATTATCAACGTTTCGACCAAAAGGCCTTTATCAAGATAAAGATAGTTATTTGACAATGAGTAGGGAACTATTTGCAGTGCAGGATTTACGTATAAGCTACACGAGCTATAGCTCAGCTCCCCCACTTTCTTGTTAAAGACTATTATTTCACCATCTATATACTTCTTAATTGTTAAATGGCCCTATATCTCAAATAGCTTAGGGCCTTCTTTAGTCTAAATCCGGCCCTGACTATTTGTTACGAAGGTCTATTTCTTTTCACATTAAAGGCATGAGTCTATTGACCACTGAATCAGCAACGATCGTTTGACATTCGCAGTTTCCTTAAACCTATATTACACAACTATTAAAGATATCAAGATCAGGCAAATAAAATATTTTGGTCACTTTAAAAGACCTTACTTGAAGGTAAAGTCAAATGGAGTCAAGCAAGAGGTAGACAGAGATACAAGTGGGAGAGTAACATCACGAGATGGGACAGGTTACAATCTAGCAGAGTGCACCACTAAGGCAGGTGACAGGGGATGTTGTAAGTCTATTGCAGACGACCTTCGTTGCGATTTTATAATATTAATAATTAATTTTAATATTACACGGTGTAATTTGTTCACAACAAATCATTTCAACACATACTCCTATAACTTCATCATTTCAACACATATGACTATACCTTCGTCATTTTTGTGTTTCCATTTTTAACAGTTATTACCATTTATAGCCATATATTTTTCGATGTATCCTTGAAATTCTCAAGATCCTACATGTTTTGTATGATATTCTACATGTATTTTAAGTTGTAAAAGCATTTTTTCCCCAAAAAAGGGTAGAATTTGTTTTCATTTTAGTAGGTTTAATTTCATTTTCTTTATTTCGTTTCACTTTAGTTGTCTATTGTTTATCCCCAGGTGCTGGTGTAGCTTCCACACTTGCCGCTGAGCGTAAGGGTTTGTGAAGATGTAGTCTGGGATCCAGAGCCAGGTGCGTTGCTCTGGTTGAGGTGTAGTCATGTTTATTCAGGAATATCTCGATGTTGTCTATTCATCTTTTCCTAAGTCTGCCCTTGGCTCTGTAGCCTGATTCCATCTTGTTATAATCTCTTATGGGAAGTTGTTACAAAATAATGGAAAGGGGGACAAATACAAACTAAACCACTGTTTGTTTTAACAAGTAGGTCATTCACAAAAGAAGCCACATAAAGAATACGTCTCTACAAGTGATACTGTTGGACGGGGTTTTTTTTAGTGTAGTGTTCATGACAAATTGTATATATATATATATATACGGGTCTACATTCACATTTTATAAAACGCGCTGATTCGAAATGTGTAAATTTGTGACATCAAAGACTACCGGCTAAATCCTGGATACAGAATAGCTACTGTTAGTGTGTTGATCTTATCTACGACCAATAAAGATGCAGTACACATGTTACAGTTGCAAGGGCTGCTTCAGGATGAAAATATATGCGTGCATGTCCATCCTATCATCTTATCAGTTACTAATCCGGTAAACGGTACCATTTGTGCGAAAAGCAAACAAATAAAGGAAAAGTGGTAGACAAATCTGTTGGTTTTGTTCCAAGGATTATTTCCCTTGGTTATAATTATCCATCAGCTGGTGGATGTTTATTTTTATTTAGTTAAATATCGCCAGTGTGTTGCAGGGACCGAAAGGGGAGCAAAGAATAGCAACACTATTTACCTTCCACGCATGTTGTAAAAGACGATTACGGAGGTTATGGGATGGAGTTGGCTGACCCATCCCATATAGGGTCAGTGACCCAAAGCCATGCTGAAGTCAGATGTGTCAAGCAGAAAGGCGCAGATGTCACAACAATACTGTAAACCATGACACAACGCATTCCGTTCTCCGGACTATATCCTGCTAATCTGCAGGAGTTTCAGAACGAATGCAGAAGAAGAGATTTGGTTAAAGACTGGGAAAAGGGATATTTATTTAGGGGGTAGAGGGTTGTATGCTCGGACTCCGCTGATGGAACTGCTTAGCATTGCACTTCCAGCAAATCCTTCCCCCATTGTAGTAGAATCCCGGGAAACGTATCTACCATCACACATTTTATCAAATCTTTTTAACTATCAAGCTGGGAGCAGATTAAAAACCGGTCATTCAATTGTCTAGCTGGAAGGAGCCGGCTCACTAAACAGCCTTGCACAAGACAGATAAAGAAACTCGCTCAGCAGCCTTGCATCAGGCAGCTAAAGCTGCTTAACAATTAGCTGGTGGCAGATAAAGCAGCTGGCCTGTCTATATTGTGACAGCTACAGAAGCTCGTTCAGCTGCTTTGCTCTAGCCAGTCAAAACAGCTTTCTCAACAACCTTGCACAAGGCAGCTGAAGCAGTCGCTAAACTTTCTAGCTAGCTACAGTGGCTTGTGTAACTACAGGAAGCAGCTAAAGTAGCTCACCATACTGCCTAGCTGGATGAGTGGTACTCTTGGCATGCTGCTTCGCTGAACTGAGTTCATATGAGTGGTACTCTTGGCATGCTGCTTCACTGAACTGAGTTCATATGAGTGGTACTCTTGGCATGCTGCTTCACTGAATTAAGTTCATATGAGTGGTACTCTTGGCATGCTGCTTCACTGAATTAAGTTCATATGAGTGGTACTCTTGGCATGCTGCTTCAAGTTCATGAGTGGTACTCTTGGCATGCTGCTTCACTGAATTAAGTTCATATGAGTGGTACTCTTGGCATGCTGCTTCACTGAATTAAGTTCAAATGAGTGGTACTCTTGGCATGCTGCTTCAAGTTCATGAGTGGTACTCTTGGCATACTGCTTCACTGAATTAAGTTCATATGAGTGGTACTCTTGGCATGCTGCTTCACTGAATTAAGTTCATGAGTGGTACTCTTGGCATGCTGCTTCAAGTTCATGAGTGGTACTCTTGGCATGCTGCTTCACTGAATTAAGTTCAAATGAGTGGTACTCTTGGCATGCTGCTTCAAGTTCATGAGTGGTACTCTTGGCATACTGCTTCGCTGAACTGAGTTCATATGAGTGGTACTCTTGGCATGCTGCTTCACTGAACTGAGTTCATGAGTGGTACTCTTGGCATGCTGCTTCAAGTTCATGAGTGGTACTCTTGGCATGCTGCTTCGCTGAACTGAGTTCATATGAGTGGTACTCTTGGCATGCTGCTTCACTGAACTGAGTTCATATGAGTGGTACTCTTGGCATGCTGCTTCACTGAATTAAGTTCATATGAGTGGTACTCTTGGCATGCTGCTTCACTGAATTAAGTTCAAATGAGTGGTACTCTTGGCATGCTGCTTCAAGTTCATGAGTGGTACTCTTGGCATACTGCTTCACTGAATTAAGTTCATATGAGTGGTACTCTTGGCATGCTGCTTCACTGAATTAAGTTCATGAGTGGTACTCTTGGCATGCTGCTTCAAGTTCATGAGTGGTACTCTTGGCATGCTGCTTCACTGAATTAAGTTCAAATGAGTGGTACTCTTGGCATGCTGCTTCAAGTTCATGAGTGGTACTCTTGGCATACTGCTTCACTGAATTAAGTTCATATGAGTGGTACTCTTGGCATGCTGCTTCACTGAATTAAGTTCATGAGTGGTACTCTTGGCATGCTGCTTCGCTGAATTAAGTTCATGAGTGGTACTCTTGGCATGCTGCTTCGCTGAACTTCTTCTTCTTCTTCGGCGATCATTACTCAGTCAGGTTGGGACTTCGGATTCTATGATATAGGCTGCTGTCTGTTTTAAAGTGTCCACTGTGCCATACAGTTTCTCTTCAACACTGATTGGGGTGGGCCATGTCTTGTTTCTCAGGTCTGCATACTGGGGACATTCTTGTAGGATATGTTCTGCTGTCATATTTGCAAGGCTGCAATGACAGAGCCCAGTTGTCCCTATTTTGAATTTGGTGTACAAATGATGTCTCATTTTGTTGTGACCAGTTCTGAGGCGCAGCAGGATAACCTGGTCTCTTCTGGACAGTTGGTAATACCCGTCATCTGCATTATATTTGGGGTGGTCTTCTTTCCACTTTTTGTTATAGTTGCCTTTAATGATGGTCTTCACTTCTTCATAACTGACCAGATAGTCTTCTTGAGGTAACTTCCCTCCTTCTTTGGCCAGTCTATCTGCAACTTCATTCCCTTCAATGTTACAGTGTGCCGGTATCCACTGGATCACTACTCTTTGGAAATTATTGTACAACTGAACTAGCACTGCCCTCAATTCATTCAGTTCAGTGTTCTTGTGTAGCTTCAGTGCTGTTATGGCAGAGAGTGCATCTGTTAGTAGTACAATATTCCTGTGCACTTGTTCTTTGTGTTGTAAGATAGTTTCTGCTGCTTTCTTGAGAGCTTCCATTTCTGCTTTAAAATTGGTTGAGAGCTTGCCTGTAGCTATGGCTAGAGTAACATCTTTCCCGCATTTTAGTCTGAAGGTCACTCCTCCACCTCCATTCTCAATTGCGTCTGTGGCCGAGCCATCTGTATAGGCATGGGTCCATGCATCCTGTGGGTAATTAACTGCGATGTGTTGTTCTGTGATACGCTTTCTCTCCAATTCTGTCTGAGTTCCTTTCTTTTCTATACCTTCTATTTGTTCTTTTAGTTGTGGGAGTCTGTATGCCCAAGGGGGGATGATACTGACTAGTTGTATGGGCCTTGGTTTCGCTTGTCCTATAGTTGGTGCCTTTTGTATCAGTTTCTTTGCATTTGCTGAGAAGTTGCTCCTCTCCAGCCTGCTTTTGCCATAGCCATTAATTCTTTGGTGCATAGGGTGATTCAGGAGTCTCTTGTATTTTTCTGCTTGTTGAACTACTTTCATGTCTCTTCTATCTTCCATTGACTGAAGGCCAGTTATTGTTTCTAATGTATTTATGGGTGTAGATTTCATAGATGCAGTGATAATACGTGTAGCTTGATTCTGGGTTTTGTTTATTTTGTTGAATTGCGTTTTAGATGCTGTGGCCCAGGCTGCGATGCCATACTCTAGTACTGGCCTAACTCTACCTGTGTATAGCCTTTTCAAGATTTTGCTGTCCGCTCCCCAGTTTGTGCCTGCTAACTTTTTCATTATTGCCATTCTATTTCTGGCTCGTTTCTCTGCTTTTTCTGTCTGTTTTGCCCATGTCATTCTAGAGTCGAGGGTAATTCCGAGGTATGTTGGGTTCTGCTCTAGTGGGAGAACGTGATTGTTTATTTTTAGTGTTGTTTTCTGTACCTTGTTGGTTAGTGTGAATATTGTGTGTGTGGTTTTCTTTTCATTAATGGTAAGCAACCATTTCTTGGTCCAGCTTTCTAGTTTGTGCAGTACCCCTTGCATTCTATTTTTTGCAACTGCTATTGTCACCCCTCCTGTCCACAAGGCCAGGTCATCTGCATACATTGCAGAGTGTACCCCAGTTGGTATGCCCTCCATAATATCATTTATGTAAATTAAGAAGAGTGTTGGGGATAGTACACCTCCTTGCGGGACACCTTGTTCTAGTATTCTCTTCCTGCTACATTTTCCCTGTACTTGCATTCTAGCTGTTCTTTTTTCCATATAGTTGCATATCCAGTTATATAAGTGTCCTCTGATTCCTAGTCTAAGGAGCTTGTTCTTGAGTCCATCTTTCCAAACTTTGTCAAATGCCTTCTCCATGTCAACCCACACTGCAAGCGTGTGTTTTTTTTCTTGGTATGCGTCTTCAATCTCTTGGGCTATGTAGGCGACCTGGTCCTCTGTTGATCTGTGTTGTCGGAAGCCGCTCTGTTGTGCTGCTATGAGTTGTTTTCCTTCCAAGTGCCACATGAGTCTTCTGTTGACCATTTTCTCCATTAATTTGCCCATACAGCTGAGGAGACTGACAGGTCTATAACTACTTGGGTCGAGTTTGTCTTTGCCTTGCTTTAAAATGGGTACCATGATAGCTTCTTTCCATGCGGTGGGCACCTGTCCTGTTCTCCAGCTAGTATTTACTATGTTTAGAAGTTTTCTCTTTGCTCTAGGCCCCAGTTTCATAAGCATCTCATTGGTAACCCCATCTTTACCTGGTGACTTCTTGAGTTTAAGGTTCTGTAGTGCTTCTTCTAGCTCAGTTTCCGTAAATTTTGCCAACATTTGCTCTTCTATAACCATAGGCATATCCTTTAGTCCATGGATTTCATTCTTGACTTCTATTTTTCTTTCTTTTGGTATGTTTATCTGGCTCACAGTTGCATAATTTTTAATGAAAATGTTTGCTGCTGCTTTTCCCGTGTGCATTTTGTTATTATATTCAAGTGTTATTGGAGGTCGGCTACTGTTTTCATCACTCAATGCCTTGGCAAGTTTCCAGAGTTTGTTTCCATCTTTGTCCATGTTAAGGCTCTCGGTTTTTTCGATCCATCTCCTCCTTGCTGATGTTTTTACCTCTCTCTTGTATTTAGCTGAGGCTGCCTTGAGAGCAATATTGCTTTCTGTACTCTGCTCTGTTTCTGCTAATTCTCTGGCCATATTCAGGTCTTCTTCAAGCTTTTGTATTTCTTTGGACCAGTACGGTTTGTAGTTTTGTCTTGCCCCTCTTGGTATTGCGTCTTTTGCTGCCCTAAGTATTGCCTCAGTTAGCTTTTCCGTCATGTTCTTAATTTTTTTTTGATGGGTGTTGATAGGCTCACTATATTCGTCTGAGAGTTTTGCAAATTTGTCCCAGTCTGCTCTCTTATAGATCCAGCGGGGAAGAGGTTTCTGCTCTTCCTGTGTGTAGTTAAGGTTGATAGTGAGTTTTATTGGTTTGTGGTCCCCTAGCTGGTTCATAACTATTCTACATATTTTATGGGATGAATCGCCAGTGGCAAACGCTAAATCTGGGGTTGATGTTGATTTCCATCTCGAGTAGAAAGTTGGGTGATCATCCTGTGCATTCAACAGAAATAGATTGTTATCGATTTCCCATTCTTCCACTTCTTCTCCTCTTGAGTCAGTTTGCTGGTAACCCCACCTTTCAGAGTGGCTGTTAAAGTCACCCACTACAATACAGTGTGTGTCTGTAATATCCATTGTTTCTAATTTAAGGGCTCTTCCTACTGGGCTGTATATGTTATAAATTCTGATGGGCTGGTTTTCTATGTACACATCTGTTCCTATAATCTCTGATTCTCCTATTGTATTTATTTCTATCTGCTTTGTTGGAATGGTGTTGCGTATCAGTGTAAGTACCCCTCCCTTATGCCCTTCTCTGTCCTGTCTGAATGTTTGGTAGCCCCTGATAGAGAATCTATGGTTTAGGTTAAGATGGGTTTCTTGTATACAAGCCACATCAATCTTGTAGTTATCCAGTCTAGCTGTTAGTGCCTGCTTTTTGTGGTAAATGCCTTCCGCATTCCAATGCAGTATGTTTAGTCCTTTTGTCTGTCGTGTGGTTTGACCAGTCATAATTTCCCGCTGTTCCCATTTCCTGGTCTTCCAAAATGGGCCAGGGTGACCACCAGTAGCTTGGGGTGGGCCCCTTCGAGGCATGGGGCCCGGCACTCTACCCTCCTGGTGGGACTCCTCAGGCAGAGCACCATACCTAGAATCCATTGTCTCAATCTGCATGAGTGTATATGAGGTACGTTGCACTTTGTTATGCGCCATATGGCCAAGTGCATCCGATTTCCGCCAGCTATTTTTTTTAGGTTTGCTTTCCTTAGATGGTCTACCCTCCCGGGATCATGAGCACCATCTGTCCAGGCTTTGTGTAGAGTTTTCCATCTCCTAGGTGGCCTGTCTTTCTGGACTCTTGAGCGCCACCTGCCCAGCAGTTAGGGGAATTTTTTAAGTTTTCCTGCCTTTTTCCTTTATGGGATGGAGCTGATTGGGGCCTAAGTAGGGTTTTACTGACTTCTCCCTTTGTATGTTTTAGAAAATAGTTTCCCATATTCCCCTATTTTAAAGCCCCCCCCCCCCCCAACCCTGGGGGACGCGCATGTTGGGGTCAATGACCCCAGCTGTTGGCTTGAGCTTATAGCGGCTCATACTCGCTTGATGCTGCCCGTCACGAGACGCATGGGGTATTTCAGTGGAGATATCAGTGCCACCTGATATCCCACCCCGTCCTGTTGGGCAACATCGCCAGTTTGTCCGCGACTGCTTATTCGTCCAGAGATCTGTCTTATATTGCAGCCAACCACCAGATATGGAGACTCCATATCCGGAGGTTGTTCCACGATCAGCAACCTGTGGACGCGCCTGGTAGGGGTTGGTCGCCGCCCCCCCCCCCCCCCCCCCCCCAGTATTCGCTGAACTGAGTTCACATGCGGATTCCTGAGTACAAATTAGGTCAATCATCTATAAATTTTAAACTTTTTTGAAAATGAAATATTGTTCGTTGACCTCATTGATCCACCTTGCTGTAATCATCATGTGTTTTTCTGTGGCCATTGCATTGTGGGAATTTCGGAGAGGAGTTAGGCCCCTCCGTATTAAAATAAGACCAATGAACTGTGATTTGGAGACATTAAGTATATGGCAGATGTCTCCTATTTTCAGAAAACAAACGTGAAAATTAACACTAAAACTGCACTATATAAAACGATCATCATTCCATCACTATGCTAACAATGTCTAACGTGAACACTAATGACAAAATGAAGACTGACCAGTTATCATAGAATTCTCGGAGTAATAATAAGAGAAAGAATCAGAAATGAAAACATCAGAAGACTAACAAACACAATGCCAATCCTAGATTATATCAGAATACAATAGACAATGTCATTTTTACATGCTTCCAGACTACCATCAGATAGTGCCCTCAAAAAAGCATTGCTACACAGACACAATGGATATAAAGCCATGGGCAGACCATGCAAAATATGGATTATAGAAATAAAAGAGTCAACGAAAACAAACATATGAAGCACACAAAAAGGCCATCTTCAGAGAAATCTTCTACCCCGACGCTGCACGGCATAAAGAGTCTACAGAAAACTCTCCTACACCTGATGCTGCAAGGCATAAGGGCTGATTCCAGGGAACTCTTCTACTCCTGACACCGCAAGGCATAAAGGGGTATAACATGAAAAGAAAGAAAACAAGAAATATTGAGTTTTAAGTTAATGGAATTGTACAGTAGGAACATGGAACATTAGAATACTACATGTCTGCAGTAAACTACAGGAACTAACCCACGAACTCGAGAGATATCAATAGGATATACTATGCCTAGTGCAGGTTAAATGGACAAATTTTGAGAAGCTTACAGAGGTTGAAGGACAAAAGTTGTGGTGCAGTGATGATAAGAATTCACTTCAACATGGAGTCGGTTTTATTGTTACTTAGAGAGAAGAACCCAGGTACTTGAAAAAAAAAAGATACAGACATTTTAGGTATCTGTTACAGAGAGCATAAGACCAATGTGCTTATAGATGACAAGAACCACTGTTAGCAATTGTGATACTTTGTAAACTCTGGTGGTACGGACGCATGAGACATTCCTCGATGACAAAAGATGTTCTTCAAGGTACTGTGGAAGATGAAGTGGCCAGAAGAATACACATGGCCGGATAATATCAAGGAGTAGGCACAAAATTTACAAACTCATCAAGATGGTAGAAGACAGAGATGCTTGGAGATCTTTCTGCACCAAATGTCTCAATGTGACACCCCTACATGGAGATCTTTCTGCACCAAATGTCTCAATGTGACACCCCTACGTGTTATGGGTTTTACTGTTATTATAATTACCTGTGTATTGAAGGGGCTTGAAAGGGGAGCAAAGAATAGCAACACTGTTTACCTTCCACGAATGTCGCAAAAGGAGACTACGGAAGTTATGAGATGGAGTTGGCTGTCCCATCCCATATAGGGTCAGTGACCCAAAGCTATGCTGGAGTCGGATGTGTTGGGCCTAAAGGCGCAGATATCACAGTAATGCTGTAAACCATGACACAACGCATTCCATTCTCCGGACTACATCCTGCTAATCCGCAGGAGATTGAGAATGAACGCAGAAATTATAATTATCAATATCTGTTATATTGTTCTACAAAGTGATCACAGCTCTTAACTTTAAACACAGAAACATACATTCTTTGCATGCACACATAATCATAGACATTGAACAAGCGATTTCAATATTTAATAATTTCTATTAATGACAGTAACGGTAAACTTGTTGTAACAAGTAGTTAAATTATCTGCATCTCATGAACTGACATCAATGAACCAGAATGAAAATAAACTCACATCAATAAATGCAAGACAAAGATATCACATTGCAAGTTTGTTATGTATAATAATTATGATTGACCAAGTTTTTATATGTACAAGGATCATGACTGCAAGTTACTCATGTGCAGAATTGTAGGAGTGACAAGTTTCTCATGAGTGACAAGTTTCTCATGTGTGACAAGTTTCTGGTGTGTAGAATGTGTGACAAGTTTTTCATGTGCAGAATTGTAGGAGTGACAAGTTTCTCATGTGTGACAAGTTTCTGGTGTGTAGAATGTGTGACAAGTTTTTCATGTGCAGAATTGTAGGAGTGACAAGTTTCTCATGTGTGACAAGTTTCTGGTGTGTAGAATGTGTGACAAATTTTTCATGTGCAGAATTGTAGGAGTGACAAGTTTCTCATGTGTGACAAGTTTCTGGTGTGTAGAATGTGTGACAAGTTTTTCATGTGCAGAATTGTAGGAGTGACAAGTTTCTCATGTGTGACAAGTTTCTGGTGTGTAGAATTGTATGAATGACAAGTTTTTCATGCACAGAATTGTAGGAGTGACAAGTTTCTTATGTGTAGAATGTGTGTCTCAGTGTGACAAGTTTCTCGTGTATAAAATTGTATGAATCACAAGGTTCTCGTGCATAGACTTGTAATGTCCATTCTTCTTTATTAGAAAACTGACCTCACAGCAAGTGGGCATTCCCATAAGTGCTCCTCCCTCAGTTCCAGCAGCCATTCGACTCGATGGTGTTTCCAGTCCAATGCCGCCGAAACAGACGCGACATCAGGGCATAACCCTGGCCCTTGCGACAGGTTTCTTTGTTGTTCCGCCCACCCGCGCCATGCCCGTAACTAGTTCAAGCACAACGTCGGCCTGTCGGAACAGCATGGTAACTGTTATCGAAGGTTACGACATGTAATGTCCATGTGTTGCCAAAGGGAGCAAAGAATAGTGACACTATTACCTGCTACGCTTGCTGAAAGATGCAGCTACGGGTGTTTCTGATGGTGGGGTTCACAGTACCACTCCAAAGAGTGTAGAAGTAACCCAAAAGCTGGGCTAAAATTGCATAGGTGTCAACTAGTACGGATTTTTCGTATTGACACTGATTTCAGCGCGCCCCCCCCCCCACCCCCCAAATAATTTGTCTAATAATAAATATAGAACTGTATGCCTGTTGACGAGTTTCTCAAGTATAAAATTATATGACTTGACATGTTTCTAAAGTATAGAACTGTATGACGTGACAAGTTTCTGAGTGCAGAAATGTATGTCTGTTAATAAGTTTCTCAAGCACAGAATAGTCTTTACATGTTCTATTTTCTCTATATGTATAAATATTGGTTGAAACCAGTTTCTCTAGAACACTCTTCATAGCTTCAACTTGACATAGGAATCCCATTTTATATTTCAGCATAAAATCTTGTCTAATCATTATAACCCTCCAGAAACTGACCTCAAAATATTTCACTTTTAATGAGATTTTATTCTCAATTTCAAGTAATCTTCTACTTCATCTTCAAGAATACTCATCAAGCCAGTCTCATTGACTTCTAATATATTATCAATCATCAAGCAATGTCTCATTGACTTCTAATAATCATATTATCTAACATCAAGCCAGTCTTCCTGACTTCTAATAATCATATTATCTAACATCAAGCCAGTCTTCCTGACTTCTAATATCATATTATCTATCATCAGGTGCAATCCAAGGTTAACTGCAGCAGACTCCCAACATTTGTCTCTTGCCTTGGTGATATACTCTGCGAGAATGTATCCCATGATATTTCCATTTCACTTTTATGTGCCTACTTGTCTCACAACCACCTGACTCTACCTTCACGTAGCATCTTCAGTGAAGTATCATGTCTTTTATGTTTTATTGGAGTTTTCATACACAGTGTTGTCAGATCCTCTTTGTTTTCTTCTCTAAACATAAAGTTCTCCCTATTATTCTATATATCCAGATCTCAAAGGCATCAATTTTATCTTGAATCTGTATGTCCATTGCTTCTGAGCCATACATTAATGTAGGATAGATGTAGTATTTTATTATTCTATCAATTTGTTTCTGATTTGTTTGAACATTAGTAAAGTGGAATTCCTCTAAATTGAATCCTTTTATAACAAATTTCCCTATATAACAACTTTTCAAAATCCTGAATTATATTTATTCTATAATTGTTTGTGCCATATAAAGGGAATTTCTGTTATTACATACATATTTTGCTGGTCTGGATGAAGTTGTTATAACAGAATTATATCTATGGTTATATTTGAACCTGCATGCTGAAATGATTCATTTATTTTAAAAAATACTGCAGGGAACCGTCAAAGGTGGAAGAAGCAGAAGCGGACAAATAAAAGCATTGACAGACAACATCAAGGACTGGACAAAAAATAATTTTTCTTCACTCATCCGCACCGTTGAGGATAGAAATTGCTGGAGGACTGTGTGCTGAAGGTACCCCTACGACCCTGGAGAGTTACGGGATTATAGGACAGGATCTGTGAATATTTGTGCATAGGTTGGCAATTATATCTTTGTTTGTGTCTATGTTTATTCATATTGAATGGTTTTTTTACCGACATTTATTTCCTCCTCTGTTGAGTGTGTGTCTTCACAGCATTTATAAGTGTATGTGAAGCTTCTCATGGGTGCACTAGTGTAAGTAATTTGTGAAAAAACTTATCTTAATTATTGTCATAACCGTATATGAGGAAATTCTGCTATCACGTACATAATGTCAGTCCTGACCATTTCATTATTTTGGGATTCCACTGTATTGTACTTCTGTGTTAATCTACCATCATAAAGAAACAAACGTGACTGAACATTGCAAGTAAAACTGAATTTTCTATGAATGTAAAGAGTTCATGTGGAGAGGGGGGTTGGTTGGAGGATGGCATTATAACAAACAGATCTGCTAGTAACACTGGTTATTTGAACTAGCAACAATAACAGGAGGTCGTGGTGACTATAGATTACCAGAACCATGACCACTATTTTTTTATGGTTGTAAAGTTCTGATATAACCAAATTGGACTAACATCCGCGATTGAAAGCATTAGGGGCATACCTAACCATTAGAGGTACATTTTGCTGACCTTTAACGAAAGTAACACTGGACGGACAAATCTCAACTGACTATATGTATTAAAGTGAACTCTATTGCCTGGACTGATATGAAAATGTCAGTTAAACATCAGATTAGTTCTAGTATTTCTATAATAATGCTTGCAGCCAATTTTCCATTTCTGCTTGTCATAATTCATTCATTTTCCTTTTGCGCTGAAGTTAGCGCATAGGGCAGAGGTCAGATCTCTCCAATTCTGTCTGTTCAAAGTTATTCTGTGCAATTCTTGAATAGTATGAATATTGGTTGTTTTACTTTCTCTAAGAAATCACACGTACTATCTTAAATATCCGATGTTGTAACACAGTTTGACACACAATAATTCGTTTGAAAGAAAAAAGAATTGGAATGAACTGACTTCTGTTACACAAATCGGTCTGGACTTTACAATGTTAGTGGATTAATCCAACGATCGACGGAATGACCCAGACTTGATTAGAGAAACACCCTCCATCAACGGACGCCACTACCGGAAGTCCATGTCATAATTGACCTGTACTAATTGTTTTGTGTTGTTTCTCTAATACATTCAAATCAAACAGATGGTTACCATTAATACAAGAGGGCTAAATAGCAGTTTCTAACCTTCATGGAGACAGAAAACAGGCAACAACTTTCCACAAGATCATATCTTGAAACTAAACAGATTTCAGAAAATGACCATTTTTAGACTCCGCACAGGGCACTGTAAGCTACAAGAGCATTTGCACATAATCAAGGTTGTCCACACAGACTAATGTCCATGTCAAAAGAGTCCTCAGAAAACATTCTGCAAACATGTCTGCGTTTGGTAACTTGAGGACTAAAGCCTAGCCCCAGCAGACATCTAGAAGTGAAGCTGCGGGGCAACCATGTAGAATTCCTGCCAGTACAGATCTGAGTTTCCCTACAATGGTGGAAGCAATGAAGCTACCCGTGATTTTTAAATAAGGAAGCAGCTTGTTTTATTTGGTGATCACAAAGAACACATTCCTCAAGATTTCATTGCTGTAGCATGATAGCTGGATAATTTCAGATTTCTCAACTTAGATCACTGACTCACTGGATAATTCTGTGCGACGGGATGCATATCCTTCAATGCACATCAGCAGCTATAGATGTTGATACTTTTGCACAGAATAGGCATCCAAATACATTATACTCTTCATTATCCAGAGTATAGGATTCTGGTATGTCAGGATTAGTTAAAAACAAACAAAAAAACTCATCGATAGCATAGTATGTATGTCTCAAGTTTTTTTTTCTTCTTAGAAATTCCAGATTACTTGGAAGTCATGCTAATCATCAATCTATTTATGTGACTTCACAGAACGTTGTTCTCAGTGCCACTCTGTAAGCCTCTCTCAGTTATGCGCAAGGTGTCCAGCCTCCTCCAGCGTCATGTTCAGAAAGTCTTTGATATCATGTGTCCAATAATACTCTTTCTAAACATTTGTGTCCAAAATATGTTAGCTTGTGTTTTCTTCAGACCTCATTCAATGTTCAGGTTTTCCAGGATGTTTGTGATATTCTTAGGACCTTTCTATAAAATTTTCATTCAAATGCTATTTTCTTTTCCACTGTCAATGTCATTGCCCACAACTCACAACCATATGTTGCCACTGGAAAAATATAGCTTCTTAATAGGTATAACTTTGGTTCATGTTAAACAGATGTGGCCTATTTTTTACGGACTGATCTCATACATTATTTAACACAACTAACTTTCGCTAAAGACGCATACAATGCATGGTCTCATGCCCTTTGACCCAGTCTTAATACAAATCATTCATTTATTTAGATTTTGATGGTGTGGCCTTTACTGTGCTGCCATTGATAGTTTTCAGGCAGTTTTATTTTGTTCTCATTCCTCATATATCCTTAATGTGCGTGCGTCTCCATGAAAATATTTGTGCAAAAGCACATCATTGTTACCTTGGATGTCTCTGCTGTAAAACATCTGCAGACTAATGTTTCTGTGACAGTGCACTTATTTTTACTGTTTGTCCTGTATTTTCTTGAAAAAGACCTTAAGGTTGAAACGTTAAAACTGTCTTGTATAATGTTATCTACAATTATTATTCATACCCATATTTAAACCATAGTTTGTGTGCTCATTGTAACGCTGATCGAGCTTGGGTTTTACATAAGTACCGAGTGATCAGTATTTTCTCATCATTCTACAATTTGTTTGTTAAATGTGGTGCTAAAACCTCCATTTGCAGAAGCACACACCTTTCAGCTTAATACCAGTCTATATTAGTTATATCAGGTCAATATTCAGTGGAGGTGGAAGAAGATTAGGTGGCCAGAAGAATGTATGGCTGGATAATATCAAGGACTGGACAGAGTGTGAAGTTTCTAAACTCATCAAGATAGTAGAGGTTAGTGATGAGTGGAGATCTTTCTGCATTAAAACACAATGTGATACCCCCACGATCCTGGCGGATTATCGATTTTATTATATTATATCAGGTCATTTCAACAATTTGTAGCTAGAAGGAGCAATTTACATGAATGACTTTTAAGTAGGAATCCATCGAGGAGAACACCGGTGCAGATTTAAAAACATAACCTTTAATTAATACTGCAAGTGTCTCTGTTCCCATTGTAGAGTTCAGGTCCCATTATTGAAGAACATAAACAGCATGCCTTAACATGAATGCCAAAAATGAAACTAACAATTTTAGATGCTACAAGTGGCTATAGAACAGAGTCTATTAGCAAGTACATGTTTTGGTAAATTTTCACTTCCAGAAGGATAGTAATGTATGTAACTGATGTTCTATGGTAACAATTTAATCATGAATATGTTTTCTTAGCACAAAAATGTGAAGATTAAGTACACGGTTGATGGTCTCATTTAGTAAACATTTCACTATCATTGTTTAGTGATCCCAAAATATCTGTACATAAGTGCTGCATCTACAGGAGTCAATGCACAAGTTGACATCAATACAATATCAAAGCTCAATAGTATGCCTATGCACATGTAATGACTAATGTTCAGCTGCCGGAGACTGATACTAATGTGTCAGTCACATAATATCACTTGTTCACTCATCCAACAATCACAGATTCTAGTTACGGATACTTTTAGAATTCCCACAGATTCGGAAGTACCACTGTCAATCCTGCTTAGTCCAGCTACAGAGGTACCCACTGTCATTTCTACTTAGTATAACCAAGTGAACTTGATGTTGTTGAACCAAGTAAGCATAATGTTATCCTCATGTAACTGTCAAGTGAGCTTGATGTTGCCCTAATGTAACAACCAAGTAAGCATAATGTTATCATCATGTAACTGTCAAGTGAGCTTGATGTTGCCTTAATGTAACAACCAAGTAAGCCTAATGTTATCTTCATGTAACTGTCAAGTGAGCTTGATGTTGCCCTAATGTAACAACCAAGTAAGCCTAATGTTATCATCATGTAACTGTCAAGTGAGTTTGATGTTGCCCTAATGTAACAACCAAGTAAGCTTAATGTTATCATCATGTAACTGTCAAGTGAGTTTGATCTTTTGGATCCAGATCTAAAATAAAAATGGCTTGACATGCTGTAAAAACATTCTGGCTTGTGCATGCAACTAGAAATGTTGCCATGTCAAGTAAATGACAGCAGAAACTAACATTGATAAGAACACATCAAGTGTATTCATTTGGTGAAGCATTCATTCTCAGTACTAGCCTGTATTTATTCCCAATGGAGTCAGAGAATAGTTACCGGGTTCTGACACAACAGTGGCGTGATGATGCAAAACTGTTCTTAGCAGCAGTGATAAGGATTCACAGAATTCATTATCCATAAAAAAGACTGGCCTCTGTTATTAACTGAAACACAAGATCAACTTCCTCAGAATAATTCTCCTGTCAACCATGATGTTTCAGCTTAATCACTGTAAGGTTGATGATTTGAGATGTGACTTTAACAATGAAACAGGTGGCTGATTGTGCAAGTATTGAGATGATGATAGCAGTGGCATCAATGAAAACCTGGTTGTAGCAGTTGATATTGATGATGAAGATGGTAGCGATGACTCTGGTGTTGAATTATTGGTTTGGTCTGGTGCGTGATCGACTATACTGAACACAAACTGCAGGCACCCGACCTTGATGTAGCTGCCATGGTGGAGTAAGGAAGTGCCCTCCCAGCCAGCCCCATTGCCAGCAATAAGACTGGAACTACTGGCTTTACAGTTGCAAGAGCTGTATGTCTGGAACAAAGTAAAACCATATAGAAGCACTGTATCATGTTTATAGACAAATCAATACAATGTAAGACTACCTTCAAGTCATGACAGAAGTTAGCTATTACATATCCTATGTTCTCTACACGTAGATACAAAGTAGACCAATCATGAGAAGTATATGAAATTTACAAATAAATCTAAATAAACCGATATGTACTTACTGCAGCAAAACTGAAATCCGACAGACAAAGCTAGGAACAGGGTAATTAAGTTTTACTAATTATTGGAAACACACACAAATCAAGGTTTCAATCAAAAACTCCCGTAGGGAAGTCCTGTTGTTGACCACGTCAACGGCACAGGCCATTGGATAAACCCTGGTCCAACCTTTGTCCAAACCATGACAGTCAAAGATATCATTGACAAAAAACAGCCCACAAGCACTGCTAGTAACAAATGCCACACTGTTTACGGTTGAATGCCTCAAGGTGCAACTTTTCAAGCACACACACACACAGGTCACAAGTCCAGAGCCTGTACTTTTTTCTGGATACAAATTTCAAATAGTGTGTAATAGAGATATTTGGTTATATGAATTTGTGTTATCATGGGTTTTTCAAAAGTGTCATTAACGAGGGAAATTCATTAAAACCGGATTCGTTTTAACTGGATTCCACTGTATCAATATTGATAATTTCCAACTGCATGAGCTGTAAATTGAATTCTATCAGTAAGGGTTTACGTTACTTTGTAATTTTACCAAATGTTATAATATACCAAGTTACTGTATATACAATGAAATGAATGTATTCATTCAGTCCCAATAGACAATGATGGGAACACACTACAAATGAAGACTACTTCTGCGTTCATTTTCAAACTCCTGCAGATTAGCAGGATGTAGTCCGGAGAACGGAATACGTTGTGTCATGGTTTACAACATTGCTGCGATATCTGCGCCTTTCGCCTGACACATCCGACTTCAGCATGGATTTGGGTCACTGAGCCTATATGAGATGGGACAGCGAACTCCATCCCATAACCTCCTTAGTCGCCTTTTACGACATGCGTGAAAGGTAATCAGTATTATTTGCTTCCCTTTCGGGCCCCGGCAACACGCGGGTGACAAATGAAGACAATAACAAGACAAGAAAAAGGCTACAGAAGGACAGAATAAAAATGTGTTTAACAAGCATGCTACAGGAATCATAAGTATGCATAATCCTCAAGGGATTTTGGAGTACCTGTGAGTTTGACTGGGGTGCTATAATTAAATCATAAATTGTCATCAGATAATGTACATATTTGGTTCTTAGCTGTATCCAATCACGGAGCAATATGCACCTGACCAAGAATAACACATCCAAAGATGTAGATGTTTACCAAATGATGTCTTCACAGAATACTCCTAAGAGATGTCCACAGTTGGTAGCATAAACAAATTTGCAAGAGAAAAAGAGAGAAACCAAGACAACTAAGATCAAGAAGAGACAATTATTTAGAACACATTTTAAGGAAGTGTTCTAACATAATCAGAAACATACAACATAGAACTCAGACATACCCAAATATCACACAGCATAGAATTCGGACATACCCAAATATCACACAGCATATTGAGAGTAAGACATGGCTAAGCACACGACATTCTCAGTGTAAGACAGGCGTACAAATCAAACAGCATTCTCAGTGTAAAACAGGCCTACAAATAAAACAACATTCTCAGTGTAAAACAGGCCTACAAATAAAACAACATTCTCAGTGTAAGAGGAGGCTTAAACACTCCCACAACATTTTGAATGTAAGACAATCACATACACCACTCTCAGTGTAAGACAGACACCAGAAAGTAGTGATAGGCAGCACACAGCAAAGTATTGTAATAGACAGGCCCACACACTAGAATGTATTGTGATACAGGCCCACAAACAAAATATTCTGAAAGACAGGCCCACACACAAAATAAGTAAAGATAAGTTCCATACACAGCAGAAAGTATTGTGAAAGACAGGCCCACACACAACTTAAAGTATTGTGATAGACAGCCCCCCCCCCAACTAATCTGTCAATAAAACAATACACAACAAACCTCATATGCTCTTGCAGACATCCTTAGTTTTTCTTTCTTTCCAATCCCACTTTTCTCCTCTCCCTGCAGTGGTGATGTACTACTATTTGTGCTGCCATGTTTGCTAGGAATACCCTTGCTAATAATATCACGAACCGCTGCTACCAGTGGACTAGGCTTAGGTGTTGTGGCTGGCTTATCAGAAAAGTCACATGAGTATAGAACATTGTCCACAGTGGTACCATGTTCACTATAGTTCAAAAGTTCAAAATGCCTACTCATCTGAGGAAGAAATAAAACAGTACAAAGCTTAAAGAAACATCTACCTTCCAATTTACAACCTCTACAATGATGATCTATGATCTACCTATGCTTTTTAAAAACTAAATCTTGTCGCATACACCAAGAATAACGCAAATTGTCAAAGCCGAATTCGTCTGCAGGAGTAATTTACGCATCTTTTGTTTGACTTCGTAATAGTTATAGATACTGCATATGAAACAGTCTTTGTTCGTGAACTTTGTAAAATGTCTGCTTCTAACCCATACAATCGATAATAGGCAGAAAACTGTAATCCGGCAGATGAAATGTAGAAACATTGAAGTTTCTAGCAACCACTGAAGTTTTGCTAATTACTAAATACACAAACAGATGTTTTGACCAGAAGGCCTTTATCAAGTACACAGCATAACATACGACAAGTAAAAAACGGAACTGTCCACTGTTCAGTTTTTTTACTCATCGTGATGAGTAAACATTTCGTGATGTTCTCGATAAAGACCTTTTGGTCTTTATAAACCTGACCTGTATAACAATATGCTGAGCACACAGATGATTGATTGGTTGCTGATCCAGTGAATCATGGGCTCATGCCCTTTGACCCAATGCCATTGTGTGATATATGCAAGTGTATGTGAGCTGTTGGTTTGTTCCATATAATGTGTTCCCTTTATCTGGTCTCTTGAGAAGAATTTTCCAGACATCATCCTCTGACATCAGACATCATCATTCAACAGTATCTTTAGTGTTTCGACTGAATATATTTAAATTATAATATATATATATTTTGAAACATAATTAACAGAATGCGGTTATCACAAATTCGGGTTCAATACAGTGAGATGTGACTCCATTTTAACCGTTACGACTCTGCGGTCGCAATATTGCGCCTATGAGCACAGCTCCATTATGCCTGCGGGCGCAATCCTGCTACATAGGACATTGTCCGATTCCTGAGTACGGAACTTCACGAAGTAATGATCCCGTGACGTATAAAACCCGCTAAACGAAGCTAGGAATACGTCACAGTTTAAAGGTCAAATTCCTTTACTCATTACGATTGCAAGAAGAGAGAAAGCCGGCTAGTTTTGTCAACGAATTTCTAGAGCGACGTTGGCCATTTTTTACTATCAAATTGAGTACCGCGTGGCATGGCTAAAGTGATCGTGAATACATGTTTTAATTGTTTTTTGTGTTTAATATGTTGTTATTTGATAAGAATGTTTGTATAGTCGTTCAAAAACAAAAATAATATGTATCAGGGGTGCCACGTGTGTGCATAGACAATAATTACGCTGCGTGTCGGGCTAGACCTAGTGTTTACTGGACGGACGTTATATGCGATTTCTTCACGTTTTATTAGTTTTTTTAAGTTCATATTATATTAGTTTTGATATAAAACAATATATATACAATAAGTATAGGTATTTATGAGGATTTTATAAATGTTTCCACACATTGCTCAAGTATTAGGGTCGTCAAGAAGTTATATGTGCGATTCGAAAATGGTGTTTTGCAATTTTATTCCCGAAATTTCAACTTCACAACTTGCTCACAACTGTCATATCATACATACAACCAAAATTCACTCCTTTATTTAGATATGCAAAAATTATTTTGATATCTTTTAAAACAAAACAGTTATCACGTTTTTAAAACACCCACCATCAATAACGTGAATTTTCCAAAAAAGAATTCAGGCCCAAGGGGATGTTTAATTTTTAATTCAGGGCCCTAAAGGTTAACGAAACAAATTCTCACAAAAATTCTCACAAATTCTTTAAAGAAACAAAATATCAATATAGACGCATTTTACAGTCGCTAACCCTGTTGCTGGATCAATCTATACGCGCACTGACAGAGCCCATGACCCTTGGGGTGGAGGCTCCCAGATCGATGCATCTGGCAGCAGACCCAGGGCTTTCTAAACCTGTTCAGTGACATCACAAAAGCTGAATGAAACTACATAATATTAAAAAATTGGAATGTAGGCACTTCTTGTGTTGAACTCAAGTTCATTTTGAAATAAATTACTATAATTTAAATTACTATATACGTTATTATTAACAAATTATTTTTAAACATTTCTCATTCTTTCATTCACTATTTTAAAAATAAAATATAATGTATAAATTAAAACTAAAACAATAACTTGCTCTCAAACTGTATCCGTTTTGCAGCTAATTCAATTGCGAAAAATGTATATAGGCATAGTGCTTCATTTATGTTTGTTATTCTCAAAACATTGGATTAGTTCTCTGAAATTTGAATGTAGATCTAAGAGTTCAATCAACATTTTTGTCAGATTTTCTAACAAATTGGTGTAAATCTGCTTAGGAATGTTATAAGCTATTGCTAGATTCATTAGGTAGCATATCCTAAACAGGATGTAGCAGTCATCACAACCTTCTGTCTATCTTTATCCAGTCTTCCTGTTTCTGTTATTGTCATGTTTAGGTGGTCTTTGATGTCCCTAGAATCATCCTCTCCATTATGATCTTCTCTAGGCCATCATGGCTTTTGGCAATTGTGATTAAAATATGACAACATTTAACCTTTACAACTCTGAATTAAAATTACGCAATACACCCCTGGGGCCTGAATTCTTTTTTTGGAAAATTTGCGTTATTGATGGTGGGTGTTTTGAAAACGTGATAACTTTTTTGTTTTAAAAGGTATCAAAATAAATTTTTGCATATCTAAATAAAGGAGTGAATATGTTTTTTTGTTGTTGTCGTTGTATGTATGATATGACAGTTTTGAGCAAGTTGTGAAGTTGAAAATTCGGGGGGGGGGGGGGGGGGGGGGGGGGGAGAATAGCAAAACGCCATTTTCAAAATTGCAAATATAATGTCTTGACGGCCCTAATACTTGATCATGGTGTGGAAACATTGATAAAATCCTCATAAATACCTATACTTGTATATATATATTGTTTCATATCCAAACTAATATAATATGGCCTAAAAAACTAATAAAACGTGAAGAAATCGCATATAACGTCCGTCCTGTCAACACTAGGTCTAGGCCGACACGCAGCGTAATTATTGTCCATGCACACATGTGGCACCCCTGATACATATTATTTTTGTGTTTTTGAACAAATAAATAAACATACTTATCAAATAACAACATATTAAACACAAAAACAACAATTAGAACATGTAGTCACGATCACTTACCCATGCCACACGGTACTCAATATGATAGTAAAATATGGCCAGAAAATGGCCAAAGTCGCTTTCTAAATGTGTTGACATAATCTGCCGGCTTTCCCGTTCTTACAATGCAAATGTATAAAGGAATTTGACCTTTAAACTGTGACGTATTCCTAACTTCGTGTGGCGGGAATTTCTACGTCATATAAGCATTACTTCGTGAAGTTCCGTACTCTGGAATCGAGCGATGTCGTATGTAGCGGGATTGCGCCCACAGGCACAATGGAGCCTATACTCATAGGTGCAATATTGTGACTTTAGGGTTGTAAAGGTTAAAAAAATGTTCATCTGGATTATTTTACTGATATGTTTTGCTACATGTTTTTGACTTCTAACAACATTTTTAAAAATGTTCATCTGGCCTATTTTTACTGACATGTTTAGTTACATGTCTTTGACTTCTAACATTTTTAAAGACTTTAATTTTTTTTAAACTATCTAATTTGGGATGTAAAAATGATTTTAATAACTTACCTCATCATAAAATATTGTTGCATGGTGGTCAGATACAAAGTTACAATGCCCAAAGTGACTTAAGCAAACGTCCATTTCAGCTCCTGTAAAGGAATATTTGTTAGAAACATCTACTGCAAACATATCATAGGGACTACAAACATGATACATAAGGAAAAATTATCACTGAGCACTACCTATAGTAAACATACCACTGAGATAGCAGATGCAGACAGGTGGAGGTTTGAGAGTTGTGGGAGCCACTCCTGCAAGAACACATACTACCAAAGGGTTCTCTGGATGATCAATGGAGGTTTTGTGTGTGTGAAAACAACCCTGATGTTAGAGAGTTGTGGGAGTCTCTCATGCAAGGCAAGAACACATACTACTAGAGGGTCTCTGTAGGTCCACCACATGACGTTCAATGGAAGTTTTGTGGGTATGAAAACAACCTCTAGGTTTTAGAGCATAGAGGTAGCCATTGGTCTTAATGAAGCAAGTCTTAATGAAGCAAGACCTGTGGATATGTCCTACTGCATGCAATCATTATGATCCAACAACCTATAGGAGATGCACAATAATACTTCTTCAGCATTCATTCTCATACTTCTGCTGGATCTCTCTTGTAGCAGGACAGGAGCCCTACTTCTTCTTCTTCTGCGTTCGTTCTCAAACTCCTGCAGATTAGCAGGATGTAGTCCGGAGAACAGAATGCGTTGTCATGGTTTACAGCACTGCTGCGATATCTGCGCATTTCGGCCTGACACATCCGACCTCAGCATGGCTTTGGGTCACTGACCCTATATGGGATCGTACAGCCAACTCCATCCCATAACCTCCTTAGTCGCCTTTTACGACATGCGTGGAAGGTAAACAGTGTTGCCATTCTTTTGCTCCCCTTTCAGGCTCCAGCAACACAAGGGCGAGGAACCCTACTGTTTCCAGCAAGATGTAGTCCAGAGAATGAAAATATATTGTGTCACCGTTTTATTTGCAACAAAACACTAGGAAAGCAAAATAACAAATAATATAACACGGGAACATCACTTACCAATCATGCAGATCCGGTCCGTTCAACATTAGGACAGCGAACTGGCATTCAAATAACTTTTATTTTTTACAACATACCCTTTAAAAGAATGAACGTGTGTGTGTGTGGTGTGGTGTGATGTATTCTTAAGCTTCATTTGGCAGAAATCAATCGTCACATGAGTCTAACTTCGTGTAGCTGTGCACTGATCAATCGGGAAATAGCAACGATCATATCAGTGCGTCTACAGTCCCTTAGTAACTATATACATTGGTGGATCTGGACACCCATAGGGTTGTAAAGGTTAACATTGAAATGGCAGTCATTTTGATAATAGAATATGAATCAGTAATGAAAACACAAACTACAAAACAATTGCCTTCAGCTATGATATCACAAAATACTTGAAAATTACTACCGGACAATTATTTAAAAACTGTGAGCTCTATGAATGCTGATATGCATGCATTCCAAACAATTTCTGATGTCTTTTGTACTTCTTTTCTTTTTCTTTCTTTTCGCTATATACCCCTTTATTCCTTGTGGCGTCAGGGGTAGAAGAGTTCTCTGGAGATGGTTCTTTTGTGTGCTTCATATATTTTTGGTACAGTACAAGCAGACGCCACCACATAGTCAAGTTATTTCCCTTGTCTATGTAAATTTCATGGTAATTTAATAATTTAAATATTAATTTATTTTAAGGTTTGGGTTAGGATAGTTGTGTTATATATCACTAACCCTAGCCCCAACACTAAATAAATAAATATTTCAATTTACTAAATAATGAACATGAAATTTACAAACATAGACAAGGAAATTAATTAAACATGTGGAAACATCTACTTGTACTGTACTGTTTGTTTTCGTTGACTCTTATTTCTATAATCCATCCTTTGCAAGGTCTACCTCTGGCTTTGTATTCATTGTGTCTGTATAGTAATGCTTTTTGAGGGCAATATCTGATGGTAGTCTGGAAGCATGAGAAAACCACCTAATCTGTTGTCATAATCTGATGTAATCCAGGATTGACATTGTGTTTTTAGTCTTCTGATGTTTCCATTTCTTATTTCACTACTTATTGTTACACCGAGGATTCTACGTAGACAAGTCATTTCCGTTGTAACAAGCTTTCTTTTGAATTCCGTTGTTAGTGTCCACGTTTGACATTGTTAGCATATTCATGGTGTGATGATCGTTTTATATGTTGCAGTTTTTCTGTTCATGCTCACATATTTCTTTTTGTATCTGCCCCAAGATCCTGTATAGTTGCATCTATGTTGGATTTATTTGGTGTTTTTCACATTCTAATGATATGATGCCTTCAAGATAAGTGAATTCTTTCACCTGTTAAAGTTGTTGATCATCAATTAGAATAGTGGTGTTTATTTTTGTTTTTGCAATTGACATTACCTCAGTTTTTTTATGTGCTTATCTTCCCTACATGTGTGGAGTGTATTTATATGTTTTCTTTCGTCGTTGATATTATTGTTTGATCGTCTACAAAAAGAAGTTCGTTTTGGAGGTTGTTTAGGTTGTCTTCTTTATTAGTGTTGGAAATTTTACATATGCAATCGATATATGTGATGAATAACAAAGGAGATAGACCTCATCCTTGTCATCTCATTCTCCGGAGTGTATGTGGAATTTACCTGAAAGTCCAACACTCGTTCTAACTGCACATTTTTACTGCCTGTGTAACTAACTACTTCTACACAAGTTGATTAGATTTTGTGGAACCCCATATTTTGATAGTATTTTCCAGTTGTTGTCTGTCTACTCTGTCGAAAGTTTTTTCTTGGTCGACAATCGTGATATACAATTCGGTTTTTTGTTTGTTTTCAGTTGGTTTTTTATGCCAATTGTCCAGGTAAAAATTGAATCTGTACAGCTTTTATTCTTACGGAATCACATTTGAATGTTGCTAAGCTGTGGCTTTATGAATGCTCATAATCTACTTTCTAGAATTCTGTTGAAAATTTTTCCAGTGTGACTTAGAAGTGGAATACCTCTGTACTTTGTACAATCTCTTTTGCTGCCTTTTTGTCTTCCAGATTATTAAAGCATTTTTCCAGATAGGTATTATTAAAGCATTTTTCCAGATAGGCATTATTAAAGCATTTTTCCAGATAGGTATTATTACATAATTTTTTTCCCAGTCTCCTGGTGATGCTGGTTAAAAACACAATTAAAAACACAGCATTCATCTAACAGAACAGGACAATCTAAAAAGGTGTAACATTTGAAATCACCCATTGGGTTGGTTATTCAGTGGCCTATGGTGCACCTAAACATTGTTCACCAATAAACAGATCAAATCTCTGACATGAACAAATTTCGGTAAAATATTTCCTATCCCAGGACCCACCATGCAAAGAATAAATCTATTACGAGTTCCTCAAAAATGCAGACTATAGCAATTAAATAGTTTGTTAGTTAGTTTGTTCCTTTCATGCCGCGACACATAGGGCAGAGGTTTTGGTTCTCCATATGATGCGGCCAGCTGCCTGCAGCTTTAGTTCCTGGATGGTCTTACAGCCTATTAATTCCCCTTCTTTAAGAATGGTGTTTTTAAGGGTTGTTTTATGTCTTCCTCTTTTTCTTTTACCCTCAGGTGACCACATAAGGGCTTGTTGGTTTGTTCTGTTTACATCTAGTTGTAAAACGTGACCAAGATATTTCCATCATTAAACAGTCACCGCCAAATAAAGGGATGTATTGTCCGTGAAAAATTGATCAATTCAGAAACAATAGTTCTAAAAGATTAACCACATATATTTACCTGTGCCTAGCTTCATGGACCTGTAGGGCATGGGAACTGCTTGGCCTTTTCCTGAAAGTGGACACAACACTGCTCTAGCTCGCACCTCTGATGCACCTAAAAATACACATAAAACTCTTCTGAAACCCACACATTTAATTTAAGATCAGTTGTTACTATCTTGTTATAATATTATTGGTTTGTGCTGATGATGACTATTTGCATCTTTACAGACAGTCAAGGAAGCAGGCCAGTGTGCAATTACAAATAGACCATGGAGCCATCAAACTTCAGCTTCCCTTGTGGATTGAAGACTTTCAAATTGCAGTCTTTCTCACGGCTTGAAGGCTTTCAAATGTTTATATTATATCTAAATGTAATGAAATTTATTTGGAGAGTTAGTTAGTTTGTTCCTTTCATGCCGCGACACATAGGGCAGAAGTTTTGGTTCTCCATATGATGCGGTCCGCTGCCTGCAGCTTTATTTCCTGGATGGTCTTACAGACTATAAATTCCCCTTCTTTAAGAGTTACTGTATCATAATATTACCCGTAGCATAATAATAATAATATGACCCATAACCAGTCAGTCTCATAGCGGTGCCACATTAGATACATCTGCACAAAAAGCTCAACAACTTTATCCTCAGCCATTCAGAGGAGTGTAGAAAAACCACTCCTTGATGTTATCAATCCTGGATTTTCTGTGTCCTCCTACCACCCTGGAATGTTCCTTGCAAAAGTAATTTTAGAAAGCTAGTAATGTTTCGTTACATATCCAAACCAAGCAAGTTGTTTTCATGAAGTCAAAGTATAGCATTTTAACAGAAATTAAAACTACCTACATTACATGAAATCAATACAACCCACTTTAAGTGAAGTCAACATTAGCTTCACATGAAGCAGTAAACCTCACATTACATGAAGTCAATGAATCCTACTTTAAGTGAAGTCAACAATAACTTCACATGAAGCAGTAACACCCATCTAACAGAGCCTCACATTACATGAAATCAATACAACCCACTTTATATGAAGTAAATCTATACATACATGAAATAACGAAAAACAATTTTACTTTGTCAGCGCAGAATACATATTTTTCTAGCATCTCTTTCCATCAATAAAACTAAATACAAACACACATATAACTTGTATTGTGCTCACTTTGTTGTGATAAATAGACACTGAGTAGCCCTTTCTTGCTAGTGCTTGAGGACGGTAATGATGATAATGAAGTTGTATTTGGCTGTGTTGGAATGGGGGTAGAGGACGCTGGTGGGGATCTTGAAGGCATAAGTTGCTGAAGGCGCTGCCATGCCAGGATATAAGTGAGCTGTTCATCAATCTTGGAAAATTCACTGTCAACTGAAAGATAGTACAGGAATTCAATAATAATTCAGTCAACTTACTGCAATATAGGAAGCAATGATCAGCACCTAAAAAACTTGCTAGATTCAATCACTACAATCAGACCCTTCCAGCTAACAGAAAGTGTTTGCAGAAAGAGTTCACAATAACTGTGACAACGACATCAAATTGTGTCCCAATCCATTAAATAGTCCACAGAACAATGGTAGGCATACTTCTGTTTGATTACTTTTACCCGGTCCCTCAGATCTTTCCCGGTAGAAATGATGATACTAGAATGTCCACTTAAATCTCTACAGAACAATTGCAAATTATTCTTTATTATGGGTAATCTTCTTCTTCTTCTCGTTCGCAGTTTGACATGTCTACACAGCAAGTCCTATTTTCTTAATAAATGCTGTTGTATTTAACCGTTAGGGCTCTGACTTAAAAATTAAGAAACATCCCCTGGGGCCTGACTTATTTTTTGGAAAATTTTGCGTTATTGATGGTGGGTGTTTTGAAAACGTGATAGCTATTTTGTTTTAAAAGATATCAAAATAATTTGTGCACACATGTTGTGTGATACCATGACTGCTGGGTGCACCTCTCAGCCTGGTATCTCCTTCAGCACCATTGATTATTTGGGCTCCACTGTGTTCCTGCTCAATGTCAGGGATGACCTGACCAATTTTAGTTTCCAGCCTCTGTTAGCTGGACTAAGCCCACCTCCACTTGGAGTTAGCCTTGATGGGAAACTTGAGATCCCATACAAATGGATATGCACGAGCAAATCAGTGAAGCTGTGGAATTGCAAAGAAATGAGAGGTAATGGTGAGTTGGAACGTAATGAGGTAATGGTGAGTTGGAACGTAATGGGGTAATGGTGAGTTGGAACGTAATGAGGTAATGGTGAGTTGGATCGTAATGAGGTAATGGTGAGTTGGAACGTAATGAGGTAATGGTGAGTTGGAACGTAATGAGGTAATGGTGAGTTGGAACGGATACTGTTATAGAATATTGATACCTATGTAGTCTATTTCAAGAGAGAAAGATGGGAATTCTTGGTTTACCTGTTAGAGGTACCTGTTAAAATATGTATAGAAGATTATCAAAAGTTATCAACCAACAAAGAACCAGAATAGTCAGTTCCTGATGAGCTAAAACACATACAAGAGATTGGAGCATCAGTGCTTCGAGGGCAAAAATTGTGCAAGCTGAACAAATTGAGTACACGTGCTTGCCATAAATGATTGACAGTGATAGAATTGTATGGTTAGTTGCTGATCCAGTGGTCCATGGACTCATGCACTTTGACCCGATGCCGCTGTGATATATACAATGCATGTGTTTGTAAGCTATTATTGGCTGCCATATTTGAGTCTTTAGGCCAGACACATCTGACTAATTATTTCATCAAAAATTATAACCAATTCTTCTTCTTCTTCTTCTGCGTTCATTCTCAAACTCCAACTGGATCTAGCTGGATCATGGTCCTGCTAGATTTCCAGCAGGATGTAGTCCAGAAAATGGAAATGCGCTGTGTCGCCGTTTTATTTGCGCCAACGGCCCTACACATCCGTCTTCGGCGGGATAATCAATTCTAAAGTTATATATTATTCAAACAGAATTGTACAGGTTATTGTGTTGTGTGCTAGTACTTGTAAACAGTTGTGTAAATGGTGTCACCTACAAATTTGATAGAACTGCATTACAACAAACTTCTGCAATTATGTTAAGACTACCACTAAATAAATGTGTTATATTTCTATTGTATTCAAATAACTAATCGCCCGTGTGTTGCCAGGGCCCGAAGGGGGAGCAAAGCATAGCAACATTGTTTACCTTCCATAGGTGACTAAGGATCTTATGGGATGGAGTTAGCTGTCCCATCCCATATAGGATCAGTGACCCAAAGCCATGCTGAAGTCAGATGTGTCAGGCCGAAAGGCGCAGATATCGCAGCAATGCTGCAAACCATGACACAACGTATTCCGTTCTCCTGACTACATCCTGCTAATCTGCAGGAGTTTGAGAACGAACGCAGAAGAAGAAATAACTAAACAAATTTATTAATCCTGATAAGTTTATGCGATAAATGGGCTTGTCATCAGTGTCAATAATCATGTCAATTCATGTTGGCACATGCTAATTGCAACTATACTGATACTGCTGCTATTGTGGGTTCATCAATCACAAGTGATGATGACCATTTTTTACATCCACTTTGAAAATTCAGTTAGAATTATGTCCATGCATAAAAGTTCATAGATGGCTAATGAGCCCTATTCAAGCTGTAAATGTTCTTGGACAGTTTGATCATGGAATGACGACTGTAGGCGGATTTGGTCTACCCGTGACTTTCTAGCTATTCTCCGCTGTTGGGCTGCAGAATTTCTCCTCTATTCACAGGATGATGCACTCTTTTTCGTAGATGTGAAAATGACTTGCACTGTGGATTTTGATTAAAGTGAGGAGGAATTGTGAAAAGCGTCGACCTCACTCTATTGTCGGACTGGAAGTGAAGTACGATGCAGTGGATGACCATGGTTATTTACGTGTCTCACCATGCCCGATGCGGTCCACACCGTGTTGCTGGAGTTTCCCGGTGGGCCGATAAACTGCTGCTATTATAACTATTACAACAACTGATACTGATGCAACTGCTCCTACCACCTGTGGCCAACAGAACGCCCCACACTGACATGTGCCTGCCACTGGCCAATGATTCATTCTCATTAAGTGGCCGAACCATTTTAATTTCATTTTTACAATATATTGAACCACAGATTTTGCTTCAACAGTTCTTATAACCTCCTCATTCCTCACATGATTTCTTGCTCTGTTTCTTTTCTTAATCTCATTTCACACAATCAGATTTCTCTCTGGTTCTATAGTTGCGTACATGTCTTCTGCATTCAGGAATCTTTTGGTCTCGCTAGATCTTCATGCCAATCGCCTGGACGAAGTTTCCAGTCTTCTCCAGCTTAGAGTGGCAGAACCAAAGTTGAATGCCTCAGTTGACCGAACTGAGTGACACAAGACATTGTGGCCATGTCTTGCCTATCTTGGAGTATGTGTTCAGAGGTTTGTATGCCTGTTCAGATGGATATTCATTTGCGTGGGTCACCCTGATCCGGTGCAGGTGGCTCTGTAGTCTGCAGTGGCCAGTTTTAAATAGAAAGATGATGGTCTGTTGTTGCCTATGAAGTTTATGTATGGAATCTGGTTTTGAGTCGATATCCATATCTTTCTTCCACTGTGATTTATAAAGGTTGTGGATTAGTGTTTTGGTGTCATTGTATGGCAGAGGATAGATTAATTGTTCCATTTTACCTCCTGTTTTTGCCATGGCATCAGCTCTCTCATTTCCAGTGATACCACAATGGGCGAGTAGCCATTGAAGAGTGATGTTTGAGGTTTTTTTAAATGTTTGCCAGTTCTAGTCTATACACACAAAACACAATTTTGTGTATTGTTTTAATTGCTTTGTAATGTTTTCAATAGGGATCTGCAGTCTGTGAATATTACTACATTAGATGATCTGTGGAAACTAGAGCTCTCAGTGTCTGCAGGAGTGTCTCTGATTCTGCTCTGAAGTTTGAGTGTCTTTTCTATTGGGAATGCTTTACTGGGGTTCTTTCTCTTTCCATTATGTGTCCATGTCTGACATTGATAACACAATGTTGGCATGAAAATTGTATTTATGATGTGCCTTTTTGGTTTCCACTGGGATTAATGTGTGTTTCAAGATTGGTGCACATTCATAATTTACATATTTGGCTTTTTAAATTCTGAATGTGTTGAAAGTGATCTGTTCTGTTGTTCATTCATCACAAGTTATGATGACCATTTGTTACATCCACTTTTAAAACTCAGATACGTCCTTAACTATGAGTTCGTAGATGGCTAATAAGACCTATTCTGGCCACAAATGTCTTTGGACAGTTCAGGCATGGGATGACCACCGTAGATGGTTTTTGGTCTACCAGTGACTTTCTGTCTACTCTCTGCTGTTGTGCTACAGCAATTCTCCTCTTTTCACAAGATGATATGCACTTTTCTGACTAGACATGTATTTTTGCAGTCGAATGATCTTCAACTTATCTTGAATGTAGTAATTGGCATTTCATGAGATGGCTTTTGAACAGACATGACATGACATTTAATACCACACAACATGGACTATATGACACAAAAACACTACCCACCAACCTGAATTTCCTTCTATCCATTGTTGTAGTAATGTGTTGAGGTTGGCAATAGCAGATGATGAACTAATTATGTTGTTGATATTACTACTTTTGTTAACAGCAGCGGACAGATTGTTAACTGTACGACCTTTACGGGAAGAAAATAATGTTATATTATTCAATGTTTATTATATTGATTAATTACTTGCCATAAACTTTATTTGTTGATTCATTCAAAAAGTACCCAACATTTGTTTCTCTGTAAAACCAAATAAGTAATAAAGATATATTCACAGCAGTGAGATATAGGAGGTCCCTATATGAGCATTAATGTGAATGAACACTGTCCACATTGTCGGATATCCTCTGACAGTCTGACTATTATTTATATTTGTGCATGTTAAGAAAAAGAATGGGTTACTTTAATGAACAACTTGATTGTTCAAAGTATTCCATGGATATACTATCCTAGTTATGCAGGGGTCAGAAGCAAGAAAAGAGCAAACTCAATGGCAGGCACTGCTGAGAATGGCATAGTATGGATAAGAGATAAAAGTAAAGTAACCCATAGCATTTATTAGTGCCGTAGGGGTGTGAGATGTTAGCGATCTCATATTTCAGAGGCTCTGCAAATGAGGGCGGTAGCCATCTCCTCTCCCTAGCAGTATTTACTTCCCGAATTAATCCGGTACTCATTTAAGGCTGGGTCGACCTGGGAGCCGCTGCGATCTGAGAAACATTTTTGCCTCAACTTGGGAATGAACCCAGGACCACTCATATGCGAAGCCAGTGCTCTAACCACTATGCTACGCAGCTCCCAAAGGATAAGAGATAGAGCTAACCCAATAAGGGAAGTCATTGATTTACTATTCAGTGAAGAGGACAATGCTTGAGGTGGTAATGTGCGCATACAAAGAATGACAGACATGGTGATAACCAGAGGTGATGGGGAGAAAGTGTGTCCTTTCTAGAGAGATCCAATAATCAACAACAGACTGGAACTTTGAGTCAGCATATCCTTGGATGGCTGCTGGAATGGAGAATGCAACATTTATGGGAATGTCTTATGTACCCTGATGTTGGCTTCTAATCAAGAAGTCCTTCCTGACGTTTCTAAACCAGCCTTAATGTTGACTGCAGGAAATTAATATTTTAAAATCTTCAACTTCCTACCTTTATTGTTCATTATCAATTATATATTCTATTTTTTTTCCATGCAACACTCGTAGTCTGAGAAGTTATTTCATTGTAATATAGTTCACAAAAGTTGAGTTATCACTGAAAACAGTAAGTTTTCTGTACAGACAGCAACAGGTAGGGTTGCATCTTTTTTAATGAAGTCAAGATCAAGACTGAATTATACTAAACCAGCTGGGGGAGAGCACTAACATGCATAGAGAGACACACAGAAAGCTGCACACTGAGAAGTCTTCAAATACTGCACCACTTATCAAGAAAGCCAGACTTGATGTGAAGACATGTTAAACTGTGAACGAGAAGAAGATTGATAGGTCAGATGATTATTATCAACGAGCATGGTACTCTAGTTGATAGTGAACTTGCTTAATATCACCGGGTTACAGCATATAAAGCTTGAAATCTCACCTGGACAAAAAAATCAGGATCATGATTTCTCGCCTGACACAGCCGCCTGTTGTCATATAGCTATAAATGGGTACATTCTTCTTCTGCGTTCGTTCTCAAACTCCTGCAGATTAGCAGGATGTAGTACGGAGGACTACACCCACATATGCGTTGTGTTATAGTTTACAGCATTGCTGTGATATCTGTGCCTTTCGGCCTGACACATCCGACTTCAGCATGGCTTTGTGTCACTGACCCTATATGGGATAGGACAGCCAACTCCATCCCATAACCCCCTTAGTCATCTCTTACGACATACAGTGTTGCTAGACGGCATGTTACTGCCATAAGACCTACCTTCACCTTTATTATTGTGACACTGACAAAACTTCTGAATATTTTACAAAAAGTGTCAGATGCATGACAAGCAGAAATAAACTGATATTGTCATTACTGATTCCATTGCAGAACAACCTAAGGCAGACTATTTATTTCTTTGAGCAAGTTTAAATTGATTAATGGAGAGCTTGTACAGAAAGAAGCAGATAAATATAAACTACAAACATTCAATTATTACTATTTACAATAGTGTGAAGTTGTATGCGAAAAAATTCAATACCTGATGGAGTTGCTGACACTGTGATGACCTTATGAGCTGAACCTTTAAGAGATGTTTGTGCCTTCCCGGAAGGCTGAATACAGATCCGTTGTGACTGGGTTCCAGCATTACCAACATTATTACTTAAAACTGATGCCTTGCTCGAATGCACAACCTATAAAAATATGTGGGAAACATGGGTTTCAATGTGTGTGTGTATATGTATATATATATTCTTTCCAAAACGTTGTCTTCATCATAGATACTCTGAAATGGGCAAGCTGGCCTGTATTGACCAGACGTGTATACATTCTTCGATGTCACTGGTCCATTGTCTTCTTAGTCTTCTTCTTCTCTTACCTGGCACCCTGTCCTCCAGAATCAGCCTTTTGATACCATCATGTCATTTTAAGTGTCCAAAATACTGTATCTATCTTCTTATGATGACATTTAGAATCCACTCTTCATTTAGTTTCAGTAATTTCAAAACTTCTTTTTTTTTTCTCTGCCAATGATATTCATAGGACCTTTCTGCAGTACTTCATTTCTTCTTTCCTTTCACTTGAAACATGTCTATATCTGTAATTCTGTCTCTTGAATAAAACACTGTCTTTTGTAACTCATACAGTGGCCCATAGAGCTTTGATTCGCCTGTGTTGCTGGGGCCCGAAAGTGGAGCAAAGAATAGCAACACTGTTTACCTTCCACGCATGTCGTAAAAGGCGACTAAGGAGGTTATGGGATGGAATTGACTGTCCCATCCCATATAGGGCCAATAACCCAAAGCCATGCTGAAGTCGGATGTGTCAGGCCGAAAGGCACAGATATCGCAGCAATGCTGTAAACCATGACACAACGCATTCCGTTCTCCAGACTACATCCTGCTAATCTGCAGGAGTTTGAGAATGAACGCAGAAGAAGAGCTTTGATTCCAGTGTTGTTTCCTCTGGTCAATATGTCTGCCTCAGCGTTTCATGCTAAGAACACTCTTGAAGTATATGTTTCACACTCTGTGCTGCCTGTCCACATGTACACATGGCCGATTTTGAACTTTGTATACATGTGACTGCGGAGTCGGTTGTGTCCTGTTGTGAGGTGTAGAATTATAACTTGTTCTGATCTGTTAACCTTCACGAGCCTATATCAATGGCTGATGAAACGCGCTATATAACGCGCTGATGGCGGGCCGTCCCACCCAGCGAGATTATCGTAAGATTTACACGTACCACAGCCCGTGCACATAGCTGGGGACATGCGCAATCGAAGCCGGTACATCCCCCACTTCCGAAATGATCGTTTTTGAAAATGGCTAGCTATTCGTAAAAGTTTAAGAGCAATTAATCTGACCACATCTGTACACCGGTACGATGCCATGATGATGGATCGGTTTTATAGACCTTTATTTCATCGTATTTCGAATAAAATAACATTGAATCGTGGCTTGAATCATGGATTATTAGGTTATTTAGTTTCACAGCAGTGAATATACAGAATGCTGTGTTGGTTTGGGGACTTGTACGTTTGATATCGAATATTTTGAAGTGGCAGAAAAAATAACTCTAGGCCTAAGCTCAAAGAACGATTTTACTGCAAATCTACATGTTTTATACAGTTCCCCCGGCTATATTTTGATAATTTCGCAGTGAAAGAACATAAATAGAACAGATTTGTGTGATTTAGTTTACAGTGTTGCCAAGGAATTCGATATGTAAGGTAAGTTATTTTTTTTCTTATTTTTTTCCTCTTTATTTGTTATAAAATATATGTTTTTTGTGAAAAACGTCTTTACCACTTTCTCATACGTCTGGTATCACACACACACACGTACATAAATTACACCAATATATGCATAATTCAATTCTTTATTTATATGTGCAAATATTATTTAAATATCTCTAACAACCAAAAAATTATCACATTTTCAAAACAGTCACCATCAATAATGCAAATTTTCAAAAAAGAATCCGGTGGCAGGGATACGTTTCGTATTTTTTAATCTGGCTTGCTAAAGGTTAATAATGTGATAGTCAACTTGTGTTGTTATTTGTGGCTTTCTTATTGACTTGATCATCTGTTTTTTCTGATGGTAGGTGATTGGTATATCTGGTTGGTCTTCTGCAGCACCTTCCTTAGCCAGTTGGTCTGCTTTTTCAATTCCTGGTATTCCACAGTGAAAGGGTATCCACTGCATGGTTTACAGAGCGGTTTCTTCCCTGCCACTATATAAGCCTTTCGGTTGAGTGCAAGCTACCAAGCTTTTTCTGTCATGTTCAGAATGTCTTCAATGTCATGTGTCCATCATAGTGTAGTCTTGGCCTGTCTTTTGTTCTCTTTCCCGGAATCTTTTCCTACATGACTAATCTTTCTAAGCCATTATGTCTTTATGTTCAAAATATGTTAGTTTGCATTTTTTTTAAAAATAGTTTTGAGGAGCCATTCATCTCATATGCTCAGGTCTTTGCAGAAAAATACAAAATTCCAATATAGCCACGCAGAAATCCACACCATAGACTCCATAAATTTATGCACAAGAGATTTGGGTGTCAAGGTGCCTGTGTTAGTATCTAATTAAAATTGAATATGTTTCACATAATTTCCAACTATATAACACCACAAAAATAAAACTTGCTATTTATTTGAAAAACAATTTGTAATGACAAGCTGTTGACCACGATATTGAAGAAATCCATACCAGAATATGATTCCAACAGAATAAAGAACTATAAATTGTGCTCTTACGTTAATGGAACAGATGTTACTGCAGTCTACGCAAATCTTACTGAAGTCGGGCTGAAAAGTTCGGATAGCATAGCTCAATCTTTAAACTACCCTGCAATACATTGTTGTCAAGACTACATTATTATAACTACCAGGAGTTTCAAATGGACACAGCAAAAAATAAGAAAGCTATCATGGCTAGCTTATCATAATTGTGCCAATATTGGTAGCTAGAACAATAGAGCTACAACAGATACCAGAGGTTATTATAGCTATGATTCACTTGTCGCATCCAACAGTTTTGGACCCTGAAATGTATGGATTGAGATTCTGGCACAATAATGGCCATATTTAGCATAGTCCCCAATGTGTAAAATCTCATTTTTGAGTTCAATATGGTTGAAAGGAAGTAACAATGTGTGCTTGCCAACAGCAAGTATGCAAACAATGCACATTTTTGTGTCCTTCACAATCAATGAATATTACACTTGAGTATGCTCTGTTATAGTCATGGTGACCACTAGTGATTTTAGCCAACAAGCATGAATATTGTACAATGTTATATTTGCACCATTCGGCTTGCGTATCTCATTTCTGTATACATTTAGCTTGTGATTCATTAACCTGTCTTCCTGCCTCTAGACTCTGCAGAGGCCACCCAATGTGCCCCCAGACACTTATATTTTTTTTATTCTGGTAGACTGGTTGTAAATAAGGGAAGGCTCGCCAATAAAAATAGACTTGGATTGCTCATGTCTGCTTAGAAATGTTGCATGAACAAATCATGATAAAAGTCAGAATCTCAGCATTGTGCATCTCACCCTGTGTGCGAGTATCCTCACAATAGATATATTTTATATATTATTTGTAGTACTGGAACATGTTAATAAAATAGTTATTATTTAATGAAAATAAGCAAACTCGAAAATATATAATACAGAAAATAAGGAAAATTATGTCATACACAATGTTCAAAACATAATAACTTACAAAATTGACATCAATAAATATCAAAATCGTACAAGAAGTAATATGGACATATTACACTTTAGATTGGAACCATCTTTATGTTGATATAAATACCAAAGTGGATAAAATAAATGTCACAAACTGCAAGACTCAATGGAGAATCTTCGGTCTCAAGACATAACGAGTAATGACTCATATGAGTCTCGTCGATCTGAATCAGTTAACAAGCCGTTTGAAAGCCATATTTACACAAAACTAATTTTCCCTGTCACCAAAATCTTTTTTTTTTCTTCAAAATGTGTGTTATTGTTTGTGGATGTTTTGAATACACGACAACTTTTTTGTTATTAGAAATATTTGTACTTATAAATAAAGATTTGAATACTGCATAGATTGATGTAATTTTTTTTTGGTGATACTAGACGTATGAGAAAGTGGGTAAAGACATTTTTGCACAATTTAAAAAAAAAAATTATAACAAAACAAAATGGAAATTTTTTTTAAAAATGACTTACCTTTAATTTTTTTATTTTCTGAAGTGGGAACCATATTAAAAAAACACCTAATTCTACAGTATTTATGTTATTTCATTGTCAAATCATCATAATATCGCTAGTTAAAATGAATGAACCTTATAGATTTGCTGTAAATCGTTCTCTGAAGCTCTAGTCATATTTCGGATCACTCCAAAACAGTTGAAGTTCTGCCTCCACATCACGAAAGCAGCATGATTTACTATTTATTCTACTGTGAAAACTAACTTCCAAGAATTCATCATCTGAATCACAATCCATTATGATTTTACTGAAACTGAAAATATGATAAAACAAAAATCTATAAAACCCGATTCACTTTCATGGCGCAGTGCCAACTTGCAGATGTCATGGTAAAAGCTATTACAATGCCATAGATGCCTCCGTGTTCCCTAAACTGTTTAGAAAAGGAAGTGAAATGGAATAGCTAGCTAGGATTGGTCAAATCTGGTTACCTAAATATGTTATTTTCGAGTATTAGAGAGTGCCTAGCAAGGGGTCTTGTGCCCTTGATACTAGCCGTTGAGCGCCATGTAAAAAGTTGTCGAACACACTAAACCAGAGCGTGCTTAAGGTCAATAATATATATCAGCAAGCAACAGCTACAGTACACTTATAACTTTCAGTGTTTTAAAGTGGTATGTGGTACTTAAAGATCAAAGAAATTCTGGTATTGATTGCAAAACAACTGCCAGTTTGCAGTTCTAGTTATTAAGCTTAACATTACTGTTGTATGCGTAAATAACAAGAAAAAATGGTCTTACCTTTGGTGGCTGAGATTTCCCAGGCATACCTCTAGCAATCGCAGCACTGTTGTTTACAGCATGACTGTTCTTGCAACTATCACTGCTACTGCTACTGCGATCACCATTAATATTGTCTCCGCTATACCACTGGTTTCCAAATCCACCAGCAGAGGGGGATGAAATAGAATCTACACTGTTGCTCCGAGATCGAAGTAAAGACCCTGGATCCAGCTTGTGAACATTGAAACTGTTGGATATTTCAACTTCCAGAATGTCTTTTACTCCATTCATGTTTGCTGTGCTGATAGAGCTGTTATTGTTGACATTGTTAGTAATATGATTAGATAGAAGGGACACAGTACTTCGAGTTGAAGTGTCTAATACACAAGATGGTCCTAAGTTATTTTTGTCCTCTTGGAAAGTGATGCTGTTTGAAGCATATCTTTGCTCTCCATTGAGCAGGGAATTTGAGATTAGTTGCTTGGTATCACAGTCAAGGAATTCTGCTGAAGATGTGGCTGAGGATGATGTTTGCTTCTGCCCAGAGTCAGAATGTAATGATGGCAGTGCTTGAGCTGGGGATGAATCCAAGTCTTTATATACAACAGGTGCTACAGAGGCTGTAGGCTTACTCACAGCTGGTGTGCAGTCTGTGAATTTATGGTTGCTGTCAGATGTCCTCTGCAACTGTCTCTGCGCTAAGTATTTGGCTATGCTTGCTTGCATTGAAACAACACTCAACAGCCACTGAAATAAATTGAGAGTTATAATAGAATTGCAGAGACAAATAAAAAAACAATATGACATAAATTAGAACCAAACAATATTAGAACCATCTTATCTCTGTTGTAACCGGTTGTCTCTTAACAAAACATAAGAGACAACTGGTTACAACAGAGATGAGATGTCTGAGAAAAGCCACATGAGTGACCAGAAGACACAGAATTAGAAACGATGTCATAAGAGAAAGAGTGGGTGTCATATCAATTCTACAATACATACAAAACCAACAGATACAATGGTTTGGTCATCTGGAAAGAATGCCGTGTGATTCAATAGTTTATAAAGCATATATGAAGAGAGTAGAAGCAGAAAGAAGAGCCAGGGCTAGACCTAGAGTACGCTGGATCGACAACATCAGAGACATTACACAAACACCAAATAACATTATATGAAGCTGCCAGAAAAGCGAGAACACTGTATCTCCCTCGACACCCGTAAAGGGTAAAAGAGGAAGGAAATAAGAAGAATATTAGAACCATTTAGAACCAAACAATATTAGAACCATTGCTTTCAATAGTGAACCAACGAAAACTGGCATGGTTTGGACATGATTCCATATTTTTAAAAATACTTAAAGGAACTGTTGAAGGTGGAAGTCGCAGAGGACAAATAAAAGCATGGACAGACAGCATCAAGGACTGGAGAAGACAATAGTTTTCCTCACTCATTCACATTATTGAAGATTGAAATCGCTGGAGGACCTTGTGTGCTGAAGCATCTAAGTGGTACCCCTATGACCCTGATGGGTTACGGATTATAAGATAGATATGGCATAATCCTGACTTTCAACTTCCTTTCGAAATAAGTTCTCAACAAAAAAAAAACATGTATCTTGTCTGTGGCTATTCTTTCATGTCCTCCATACCCCTCCCATATCTGTTGATATTCCTCTGCTAGGGTTTCTCAATATGTGTGAGATCATCCCCTGAAATGAGGTGAGGGACTTCAGGTGAGTTGCAGAAGGGCATACGATTTCAAGGTGGCCAAAAGAAGTGCTACGAGGACTATTTAAAGACCTCACTGAAAGCCTTTGAAATAGACCAAGATACATGGGAAGAATTTGCATAAAACAGAGATACATGGCACTATACAGTCAAAATAGGCGCCGAATCTTGCGAAAAGAGGAGAAATGCAGCAACTCAACAGCGGAGAGTAGCTAGAATGTCATGGACAGATTCCATACCTGAATTGTCCAATGACATTAGCGACGTGATATAGATCATGTGGTATGGGTCACGCTTATGTTGAATGTGGTATAGTTCATGCTGATGTTGAATGTGTTTTTCAAATAATAATCTTCCCCGTGTGTTTCTGGGGTACAAGAGAGGAGTAAAGAATAGCAACACCGTTACCTACCATGCATATTATAAGAGATGACTAAAAACGGGTCGAAGGTGAGATTATCATCCGATAGAGGACTTGTCATCCGATAAGTGACCCAGAAACTATGCTAAGGTCAGATGTTTCATGCCAAGACGCATATATCACAACCAAACTGTAAACCATGGTACAATGCATTCCATTCTCCTGACCACATCAGGAGTTTGAGAATGAACACAGAAGAAGAAATGAATAATTTGATGTTTGAAGATTTATCTTATGGAGTTTCTGTTAGCTCTGAAGCCAGCTTGTTCTTCCACAAATTACTACTGACTTGTGCTTTATATTCAGTAGTAGTATATTCAGTATACATTTAATGCCTCTATAATTCTGACGCTCTTTTAAATTTCCTTCCTTTATAACAAATGTCATTCCAATATGGAGGTGACTGTTATTGGATCAATTCAACACCAATAATTGGAGATTAATATTTTCTCCATCTTTTCTTGATATGCATGAAGAATGTATTCTGCGGTATCTGAGCTCAGTCCAAAGTTGCCCAGGTCTGTCTGCCCAATCTTGAGCTTTTTGAACATGTGACTTCTCAGTCTGTTGTGGCCAGTTCGTAGTCTGAAGATATGTTCCAGATTTTTATCATCATAGGCGCCCGTGTGTTGTCGGGCCCGAAAGGGGAGCAAAGAATAGCAACACTGTTTACCTTCCATCCATGTCGTAAAAGGCGACTAAGGAGGTTATGGGATGGAGTTGGCTGTCCCATCGCATATAGGGTCAGTGACCCAAAGCCATGCTGAAGTCGGATGTGTCCGGCCGAAAGGCACAGATATCGCAGCAACTCAAAACTATAAAGCAGCAACTTTCCGTTCTCCAGACTACATCCTGCTAATCTGCAGGAATTTGAGAACGAACGCAGAAGAAGAAGAATCACCATTAAGGGATCACATTGAGACATGTTATGCAGAAAGATCTCTGTACATCTTTATCTTCTACCATCCTGCTGAGTGTGGAAACTTCACACCCTGTTCAGTTCTTGATATTATTCAGCAATATCTTCTTCTGCCATCTCATCTTCTTCTACCCTCCACCGTACCTTGAAGAACATATTATCATTGAGGAATGTCTCATCACGTGCCCGTACCACCAGAGTTGACAAAGTTGCACAATTGTTAACAGTGGTTCTTGTTGACCCGCTAATACATTTATTCTATCATGCACAAAAATATTGGTCTTATGTTCTCTGTAACAGATACCTAAAACACATCTATAGCATCAACATGATTGTGTTCTGAATTCTCCCATTTACACACAATAAATTTCATTTTGAACTACATAGCCTAGATGATCAGTTCCAACAACACTGATTTCAATATGAAATCAGACATTGCAGTAGTAGAAATGGATCCCTGCAGGGAAGAATGAGGACTGTGTCAACAAAACAACAGGATTCATATCCTTTGATGTCTACCAGGTAAAAAAAATTTACAAGTAAAAAAACAAATAAATTCAAGTGTATGTTTCTACCTCTTCTTGCTCTTCCAAGGTGGCTAATGACGAGCCATGACTACCTGAAAGATCAGCAGTGGGATTTGTTGGTGGTATGTGTCTGACCGGGTCAGGTAGGAGAACTGGTGGATCTTTATAGAAGTGTTTTATTGCAGATGGAACCTGGGGAAAAACAGAATTTGTTAATTGTCCTGAACAAATGCCATCACAGATTACTTCTGATAAGCAACAACCATTAAATTCCTGCAATTGTTTCAGTAGCTGATCATTTATCTTTATGTTGATTGTATTGGGTTATCCTACTATTCACTGCAATTTCTCCAATGATTTAGCGAATAAAGCAATATGAAAAGTGTTAAATAGCAGTTTTATGTGGAACAATACACAGAATTAATGTTTCGACCAAAAGGTCTTTATCAAGTTAGGCACAAAAAACCAGAATGGAGCCATAAAATCAAGCAGAGACTACATTTTCCATTTCTTTTCTTCTTCTTCAGCGTTCATTCTCAAATTCCCACTGGATTTCTCTTGTAACAGGACAATGGTACTACAAGATTTCCAGTTGGATGTAGTCCAGAGAATGAAAATGCGTTGTGTTGTCATTTTATTTGTGCCAATGGCCAAACACATCCATCTTCGGCAGATTCCATTTCTTTTAGAAGTATTTCTTTCCACTCCTTATCAAAAGCTTTCCTCAAGTCTATACATACAGCTAGAAACAATTTGGTGACTTTTTCATTTTCTGTTTAGATATGCATGCTCCAGTTCTATGTTATTGGTGATTCTCGTGTACCTCCTGTTGTTTCTCTGAGCACACAAGTCTGCAAGGTAAGTCAGTTGCCTGTTTTTCCATGAGGATATTTCCATCTTTATGCATTGTGTTTTTTAAATTTCTGCCAAGAATCTTCACTATTTAGTTGTTTTATCACAGTTTATTTGTATAATTCTCAAGGTTCAGCAATTCTATTTTTTTCTTGCAAAAAAACTGGCAAAAACGGGAGCAAGTACGCCCCAACCAAGAATTTCCACCAACCTTAGAACAGTTCAACACATATCTGCAACAACTGTAAACAATAATGGATGGACTGCTGGGTCACTGGCTCAAAAGGAAGAGTGATATATGCAGACATGTCCCAACCAAATCCACACGACAGTATAAATAGACTACACCAAAAAGATAAAACCACAATATTTAGGCTGCGAAAAACACATTACAAACATAACATACACCTAAAAAGGATTACCGCAGACCATACACCATATTGCAACAGTCAAGAAGAGGAAACAGTAAAACACCACATTATTGAATGCCCTGCACTACAAGACCTACGAAAACAACTGTTACCATCAAACCCCTCCATCATTAACACCATTTATACAGACACAACACAGCTGAAGAAGACATGCTTCCACCACCACCTGGTACATGGAAGAAAGAGTGAAAGCTCGCAACCTCGGGATCGGATAAGTAAGTAAGATACAATAGATACTCGGATAAGTAAGTAAGATACAATAGATACAAAGTCAGAGGCTGACCATGCAAAAAATGGATTACAGAAATAAGAGACGTCACTGAAACAAACATATATGGAGCACAATGAAAAGCTGTCTCCAGAGAACTCTTCTACCTCTGATGCTGCAAGCTGAAAAAAAGCACAAAAGATATATATGGCATATTAGACCTATTGTGACCAATGACATCTTAGAGGTGGTGGAGTTGGAATTCTATCAACTGTCTTTACCAGTTCACATTGGCATCCCTGGCAACAGAAAATCAGATGAATTGGCAAAACCATGAATGTAATCTTCCTATGTATCAATTATCATAAAGTTTAAGAGAAATTAAACTTCTGATAAAACAATCTATTAGACTACAGTGGAGAGAACAGAAACTGCAAGTGATGATGACCATTTGTTACATTCTCTTTTGAAAATTCAGACCAATATCAGACTGGATTTTGAATAATTGATCACAGAAGAAATTATATGGAGAGGGAAATTACATGAATAAATAAAGAAACAATGTCAGTCTAAAATTATATAGTTTTCACGTTTGTATCATATTTATTATTTTTCCCAGCCATTTGTGACTGATTTAATTTCCCTTAGTAAGTAAATACATACATGAATATGTATGAATAAATATTTGAGATATAGAGGGGTACACCATTAAATGTGAATATTTAATGTTCGTTCACATGTCAGAATATTCTTACCTTCAACATTCAGTTATAGATCTTAGTCAGCTGTGGTCACCCTTTGTGATTTATATTTTTTTTAGCTCGGGGGCATTTGCATATAGTAATTTGAAATCAGTCTGGCAGACCAAAAAAAAAAAAAAAAAAACTCACTGACCATATTCTTCCCACCTCTTATCTAGGTGTAAAATCCTCATATCTGTGTATATCTTTTGCAAAGTCTACTATTTTTATAATTTTATGTCATCATAAAAATACTCTTTGTAACAATCTCTAGTTTAGACTTACAGTAAAGATCAACCTATTCAGATTGATAGTGCTAAGTAGACTTTTATATGGATGTGAAAGTTGGACACTCAATGCAGACACGGAAAGATGGATTCAATCTTTTGAAAACAAGTGCTACAGATGTTTGTTGAGAATTAGCGATATAAAACACACAAACATATATATTTGTCCAGCAGCAAATAAAATAAAGGTCATCAAGAACAACTTTTGGAAGTGGTGAAACAGCATAAACTTGTTTGGTCTGGACATGTAAGGAGACATAACTCACTTTCTAAAATTATTTTGCAAGAAACAGTCGATGGTGAAAAAGAAGGACAAAGAAAATCCTGGATTGATAACATCGAGGAATGGTTTGGGTGCGACTTTTCTATATTTCTCCGAATGGCTGTGGATGGAGTTGTTTAGAGAGCTTTTTGTGCTGATTTATCCAGTGTGACACCCAAACGACCCTGATGGATTAAGGGCCTTATTATTATTATACGCATCTGGTTATGTCTGTGGGTTTCACCAATGGCCCACTAGACAAACTACCCATGCACCAGAAAACCTTAGTAGATGACATGCTGCCATATTGAGGCTCTCTTATGGAAGTTTTGTAACAAGTCAAATATACAATTATAGATCTCCGAGTAGAAGGCTCCTTCAATATGCACTACACTGAAAGATAAGTATCCTGGGTATGAAAGAAAGATCAGAAAAACCACAAAACTGCACATAGGAAGTACGAGCTAATCGCTTGCAATTCCAGGGGTTCTCAAACAAACTATTATTATAGTTAGACTCGATCTTCACACAATCATCACTTTCTAGCACTTAAAAAATAAAAATTAAGTAATAACAAATTCAATCAACTAACTTGTATTTTTCAGACAACTAAATGTATGAATATGTTTTTAGTAACTACAATATATCTGGGAGTTTTGTTGTGCACATAGTTCTAACATATTTCCTGAAAAGTGTCACGTCAGCATAAGTGCTTACAGTGATGGTGGGCCTTGAAGGAAGTTTTCTCTTGTACCTGAACACAGGATGTTTAGTATGAATCTTGTTGAGAAAGTCCACTTTCACAGTATGACTGTTTACTAATCCGGTGTACCTGTCCCACAGCCTCAACCGCTCCGTCAGACTCTGGCTTTTCAATAAACATGAGTCCTGTTGCATGAAAGAACAAAAATAAATTCTTAAAACCAGCAAGTATCAAATAGGTGTTTTTGTACAAATTTAATAATTACTTCAAAATTCTTCTTCTTCAGCGTTCATTCTCAAACTCCCAATGGATATCTCTTTGCAGCAGGACCATGGTCCTATTAAGATTTCCAGAAGGATGTAGTCCAGAGAATGGAAATGCGTTGTGTCACCGTTTTATTTGCACCAATGGCCCGACACATCCGCCTTCGACGGACTTCAAAATAAAGTTGTTTAGTAATTTTATACATTTGTACAGTAGAAATTAAAAACGGAAAATTAGACACAGAGACTAAAACAAAATGCTAGAAAGCAAATATAGTGAAATACTAACTATCATTATTACTTCTCAACCCAAAGATCAAGATAGAAGTCAAGAGACAGATGATAAACAGTATTTTTATCATTTTTATGTAATAACAGAAATTCACTATATACAGTACAAACAATATATAGAACAAATGTAATTGAGGATTTTGAAATGTTGTTATATAGGGAAATTTATTATTATAAAATGCACTATAGAGGGATTCCAATGGACTCTGTGCAAGGAAGTAAAATTTATGTTGGTTCCGTGTGGAGGTTTCTCAAGAACAAAATATCAATGTGAATTTGTTTACACATTCTAGTTCTATATTGTCTATGTTGAATATTTGCTTAATCTTTGTTTTATCTGTTGTCATAATTTTTGTTTTATGTACGTTTAGATATAGATTTTGGATCTCGCTGTATTTCTTTGTTGTGATTAATTGTTTCAGTCCCTCACTATGTGTTCCTCAACTAATAACTACAAGAAATAATGGAGATGAGACAATATGTTTAATATTAAACAACGAAAGAAAAAACATGTTAAATTTGCTACTGGAAAGAGCCAGATAAACTTTATACTCACAAAAAGAAACAATAGACAAAAAATAAACAGAAGCACGAGTAATACCTAATGTGTGTAGACACTGACCATAAGGCAGTAATAATAACAGTCAAAACAAACATAGCAAACAATAACAAGCACAAGAAAAGCACCAAGAGCAACTAGAAATATAGAAATTGGAATAACTAAACATGCGCGAAAAATATATCCATGAAGTTAACTATGAATTCACAGCAACCAGAAAACACACAGCACATAGAAAAATGACAAAAATTCCACCATACAGACAGCAGAAACATATGTGGATATAAAAACCATAAAACCAAAGATAACAGCTTGGTGGATAGAATAGGTAAAGAACACAACGAAATACAAGAAATGGGCAACAAGCAAAATGCATGAAGATTGCTTATACAAGATAACAAAGATTAACACCAAAAAAATCGTCAAATTTGCAAATATTAAGTCATGGTAAGAATATGGAGAAATGCTTAACAAGGATAGACAAAACGTTCTAAAGATGTTCTTCAAGAAAGTACAAAACGCAAGTAGTAAAAAAAGACACGAAACAACAGAAATAATCAACAATGAACACGGCAACATACTAAATAGACCCAAAGAAGAGATGGAAAAATTACTTCAATCAACTGTTAAACATAAAGGAAGAAGTGATTACAACAGTCGCACAAGACCTAGAACCATACATCCAAAATTGAAGACACAGTTCAACATGCAACAAATAACAAAGCACCAAGAATAGACAGCATACCTATAGAACTAATAAAAATGCTAACAGGGACAGGTATAAAGTGGCTACACAGACTGTTCAATGTGATATGGAAGACACAAAAGACACCACAGGAGTGGAATACAGTGGTGATTGTTCCCATCTTGAAGAAAAAAGGCAGTAGGAGGGACTGCACTAAGTATAGAGGCATATCACTGTTAAGCCACATAGGAAAAAATCTTTAGTAAGATACTAGAGAAGGATGACCGCATATACAGAACCACAGCTCAACAACAAAATATTGGGCTTTCTGAAAAATAAAAGCTTTACAGGTGCAATCTTCACACTCAAACAACTTTCAGAAAGAGCGACAGAATGTAACTAGGACATAATTGGCTTTCATGGACCAAAAGAAGGTTTTTGACAGAGTGGATAAAGCACAACTATGGATAACACTACAGATATATGGAGTTCCCCAACATCTGATAAGTCTATGTCAGAGCATATATACCAATAGTCAATGCGCAGTAAGAATGAGTACATGTGTACATCCGATAATTTCCAAATTCACTCAGAAGTGAGACAGGGATGTGTACTATTTTCTTCTCTCTCCTCCCCACCCCCCCAGTTCATAACATCAATAGATCACATCTGCAAAGTAGCAAAGACAACGGAAGAAAACAATCTGAAGGATAACTTAAATTGCTACTTGCAGATGACCAAGCACTATAAGTATCACCAGAAGAGCAACTACAAAGATAGATTACATCAAACATGCCAAATGTTTAACATGAAGATAAAAATATAAACATTTGCTATTATTTCCAATAAAGTAGTACTAACATTCACTTGGTTAGGTATGCACATATAAATGTAACTTTATTTTCATTTCATTATAGGCTTATTCATTATATACACAGCCAATGATTTCTGTAAAAATAAACAAGACATCCTTACCAGAAAGTGCTCCACATGGTTTGGGCACATCCATCTACCAGTAGGCAAGGATGTGAGAGGTGGATTCAAGCAGTCTAGGTGAAACAACAGTGGGCAATAGTCACACTGAATCAAGGGGGCAACCCTACAGCTCCTACAAAATAAGCAAATGTGCACTGGATATTTGTAATGCTTTTGACATATATTTTAATATAGTCTTCCATAATATTTACATCTAGATGTGCTATATAGTCTTCCATAATATTTACATCTAGATGTGCTATATATACCGTTAAATTCTGAATATAAACCCATCCGATTGTAGGCCGATAACCTAACTATCCCTTCCCAAAAGTGGAGAAAGTCGAAAGTCCGACTATAGACCGACATCCCCAACTTAACAAAGCCGGCAATAATGAACTTCATCATCATAAGAAAGAACCGACATGCTAAATGGAAATTAACACAAACTTTTGCAACTCTAAGAAAATAGCATTCCTTTCATTTGCTTCACTCACGTAACTTGAATGAATCAAGGAATGAAACCCCGGTGGCTACTGTATTCTGGATCAATATATCCGAAAATAATGAATACCCGGTAGGCTGACTTCCCTATCCATGACTATAGATGGTTTATGAGGTGGCGAGACTTTGGGGAACAAAGTTTTTCCTGAATGAATTGTCTGTGTTGGGTGTCTGGGCGTTATGACGCGGAACAGCCCTAGTGAATAGTAATTACTACGTAACTATTATGTCACCGGCTTCTGACAGTGACGATTAAGTGGGAAATGATGAAAGGCAAGACAGCGAGATCACGTTTGTTTTTATAAGATACAGAAGAGTTTGAACTTTGTTCCTGGTTATGTTTACCGTGTGGGGAGAATACGGTAATAAAATAAACATAACAGAGGATTGTGAAATTGATCTCGTCTTCCACTAAATGTACAGTGGTTGGGGGAGGGAATCAATTACGGCGCAATTTTACTACAAAATGCCTATGATGTGTTGTGATTTGGAACCTCGTTTCAAATCTTCTATAAAGAAAGATTGCATTTAGTCACTTATCTGAATGGCATCACATAATGTGAGGGAAACTTGGATTGGTTGAGCCGATTGAAATGGGTAGGGCCAGTAGGCCATCTGCGGCCTCAGTGGGCTGGACTAATTAATAGAATATAAGGCTGACTTAGCTAGCCAAGAATACTGCACAAGTAGTTTAGCTTCCAGTTCATACATTTTTATTGTCATTGATTTTATTCGTGTTTTATAAGAAGGATGCCTGGACAGAAACGAACATCGTATACTGCTGGTTTTAAGTTGGATGTTATCGCTTTTGCGGAGAAGTCCAACAATTCCATGGCTTCCCGCCACTTCATTGTGAATGAAAAGCAAGTGCGAGAATGGAGGAAAAAAAAGGAAGAATTGTCTTTGATGCCAAGATCAAAGAGAGCATCACGTGGCCGTACAGCTTCATTCCCTGCGCTGGAGAAGAAATTATCAGAATGGATAATGGAGTCTAGACAGAACAGATTAATTATAACCCGCACCAATATTCAAATCAGGGCGCTCTCGATATTGAAAGATCCTGCATTCCAGAATAACAAATCTGAGGACTTCGTTGCGTCAATGGGATGGTGCAATCGCTTTATGAACAGACATCACTTGTGTCTACGAACACGCACTAAGCTGGCGCAAAAGTTGCCGAAGGAGCTAGAAACAAAAATTGATTTGTTTCAACGTTTCACTATCAACCTGAGGAAGAGATTTAACTACGATCTATCTCAAATAGGAAACATGGACGAGACACCTGTCTGCTTTGATATGCCTTCTAATCGCACCGTTGAATGCAAAGGTGCGAAGACAGTTTTTGTAAAGACAACTGGGCATGAAAAAACTCGATTCACTGTTGTGTTAGCTTGCATGGCAGATGGGTCACGTTTGCCCCCCCCGTGATTATATTTAAACGCAAGACTCTGCCTAAGGGTATTAAATTCCCAAGTGGCGTATTTGTGCGTGCTCACACGAAAGGTTGGATGGACGAAAGTGGTACTCTGGAATGGCTGGATAAAGTGTGGGGGCAGAGGAAGGGGGCCGCTTTAAAAAAACCATCCATGCTAGTCTGGGATTTATTTAGGGCGCATCTCACAGAGAAAGTGGTACAACGATGCCGTGAGATGGGGTTGTCTGTTTCCGTCATTCCTGGGGAACTTACATCCCTCTTACAGCCACCCCTTGTTCTTTTGTCTGTAGGTATCCATTCAAGAGATTGGTGGTGTATTCTGTTGGTGTCTGCGCGTATGACATGCCCTGCACTTTATTACTGTAAGCTATAACTACCAGTAACATAATTGTTTACTACAGCTTGCTGATTCCTTTATTCAAAATTTCTTCCTACATGCACATTGGTTAGGTTAGATATGTTGATTATCCTCATCGAACACACCCATAGGTGCTTAGAGCTCCGCTTCAATCTCTCAGGGTATAACAGCTAATGGTTCTGGTTCTATGTTGGTTCACTGCTCTTTTTTGAAATCTTTGTTAAGTGTTCTCTACGGGCCACACCTATCAAAAATTGTGCATTCTTGATATACTCATTTATATCAAAATCTTCTAATCATGCACTCAAAAAAGAGCACAGAGTAGGTCTGCTCGGCCGATAGGCTGACCATCTGTCATGGTGGTGAGGTTAGCTAATTTGTCCATCCATTCGGTTTCATCGACACACGCGTGTCTGGGGACAAAGATAAATGTGATTTTCCACAGTGAGGACTGCATTTTATTTTAGCTCTCTCTAATGACCCATCCCCTGCGTATATGCACATAATAATGAGGGATATCCCTATTCTACAAAACATTTATTATTCATTGATATTACTGATTTTCTTTGCACCATTAATACATCCAATCATATTGCCAGTTGAGTGCCAGTTTCAACTGTAGTAGAAATTGGGCTGATGAGGAGAGCCTAGCACTCTACAACTGAGCTGACACATGCAGAGATACCTACAATTTGAGGGATCTGGATATCAAGAGATTAGGGTTGTCAAGAAAATTACTTGAACTTCAGACTGATCTGTGAACACAATGTTTTGTCGAGAGAATGCCTAGAACTATGCAGTGAGAATGTCCGGCTCTGTGGCGACTTGGTACAGAGCATGTGTGTGGCGACATAGGAATCGGGTTAGAATCCCACCACAGACAAGTGTGCATCCGGACTGTCAAAATTGCAACAAAATGGCACAGTGACTGGAGACAGTGCTGAATGTAGTTGTTCCGTATGCTCAGACACAGAACAGCACAGTGACTGGAGACAGTGTTGAATGTAGTTGTTCCGTATGCTCAGACACAGAACAGCACAGTGACTGGAGACAGTGTTGAATGTAGTTGTTCCGTATGCTCAGACACAGAACAGCACAGTGACTGGAGACAGTGTTGAATGTAGATGTTCCGTATGCTCAGACACAGAACAGCACAGTGACTGGAGACAGTGTTGAATGCAGTTGTTCCGTATGCTCAGTCACAGAACAGCACAGTAGCTGGAGACAGTGCTGAATGTAGTTGTTCCATATGCTCAGACACAGAACAGCACAGTGACTGGAGACAGTGCTGAATGCAGTTGTTCTGTATGCTCAGACACAGAACAGCACAGTGACTGGAAACAGTGTTGAATGTAGTTGTTCCATATGCTCAGACACAGAACAGCACAGTAACTGGAGACAGTGCTGAATGTAGTTGTTCTGTATGCTCAGACACAGAACAGCACAGTGACTGGAGACAGTGTTGAATGCAGTTGTTCTGTATGCTCAGACACAGAACAGCACAGTGACTGGAAACAGTGTTGAATGTAGTTGTTCCATATGCTCAGACACAGAACAGCACAGTGACTGGAGACAGTGCTGAATGTAGTTGTTCTGTATGCTCAGACACAGAACAGCACAGTGACTGGAGACAGTGCTGAATGTAGTTGTTCTGTATGCTCAGACACAGAACAGCACAGTGACTGGAGACAGTGCTGAATGTAGTTGTTCTGTATGCTCAGACACAGAACAGCACAGTGACTGGAGACAGTGCTGAATGTAGTTGTTCCGTATGCTCAGACACAGAACAGCACAGTGACTGGAAACAGTGTTGAATGTAGTTGTTCCATATGCTCAGACACAGAACAGCACAGTGACTGGAAACAGTGTTGAATGTAGTTGTTCCATATGCTCAGACACAGAACAGCACAGTGACTGGAGACAGTGCTGAATGTAGTTGTTCTGTATGCTCAGACACAGAACAGCACAGTGACTGGAGACAGTGCTGAATGTAGTTGTTCTGTATGCTCAGACACAGAACAGCACAGTGACTGGAGACAGTGCTGAATGTAGTTGTTCTGTATGCTCAGACACAGAACAGCACAGTGACTGGAGACAGTGCTGAATGTAGTTGTTCCGTATGCTCAGACACAGAACAGCACAGTGACTGGAGACAGTGCTGAATGTAGTTGTTCCGTATGCTCCGTTACAGAACAGCACACAGGCTGAGTTAGTTGTCTCATATACTCAATTATTACTCTACCACTCAATTATTCCTTTAATACTAGCTATACAAATCTAGCAAGGACACACACATCCCCCCTCCCTAAGATCCATTGGTAAACACAATGATGACATTACAATTCAAGCAAATAGGCGAATAATAGGGTAGCAACCACAAGGGTGTTTACATGGTTCAGTCTACAGCATAATGCAAGAACAATTGAAATTTCAATAAAATCAAAGGGAAAATGGGATTTGTCTCAGATTAGTAAGTCTAATGTCTGTGTGTTGCAGGAAAATAGAAAGTAAGCATAGAACAGCAACATTGTGATCTGCCATGCATGTCATAAGAAATGGTTAAGAATGATCTGGTGGTGGATTTAACAGTCCCATTTCACAGTGATCCAAAAGCCCTGCTTAAGTCGGATGTGTTCGATACAAATATCTCAGCCAAGCTGTAAAGATTTTCAGCAGGATGTAGTTTCAGAGAACTGAGATATGATGTCGTGCCAATGACCCGACACGTGTCTATAGCTACTTTGCTAGTAGATAAGTCTGTGCGTTGTAATCTGTTTGTTTCACTCGCACCACATACTGACCTTTTGAAGCAGTACTGGAACTGTCAGTCAACGTGTAATGACGACTACTCAAGGAGAGATCTGAGCACCTATGACTTGTCCGGAGTACAGTAACGATATCCAACGACTAACTAACTGACCTTTTATTGGTCACCCATCTGAATTGTGACAATGGTTATTGTTGCTTGCCCTTCTAGTAGTTGTGTGGATCACTAACTGTCACCCACTGTCAAACCATGAATACGTTGATCTTCTTCTTCTTCTGCGTTCATTCTCAAACTCCCATTGGATATCTTGTATCAGGACCATGGTCCTAATAGATTTCCAGAAGGATGTAGTCCAGAGAATGGAAATGCGTTGTGTCGCCGCTTTATTTGTGCCAATGGCCCGACACACCCGTCTTCGACGGGGGAATACGTTGATATTAAAGTAAATATGTGGATACTCTCTACATATTTTTACTAAAAACTTTACCAAGTTGTTTCTGTAGATGCTACTCATTGTCATGGTATTTCTGTACTGACAATATATTTGAGGAGAGTGGTAGTGACTATTTGACAGTGAGCTTGCTTACTATCACAGGGTTACAGCGTGGCAGGTTTGAAACCACATCTGGACAAGAAAACAAACTGGGTCGTGTTTTCTTACCTGAAACAACACTCCTCCAGTCAACCCAGCTGTAAATGGGTACCTGATGTTAGAAGTATCTTGGGTATCCTGAGTTAGGGGACGCAAATACAGCAAGGAAGGTAAGTGGCCACCCCACCTAATAGCTGCTGTGGCTACATGAAAAGTTATCTTCATCCCCGATGGCAGGTTGCTGTCATGGGACCTACCTTTACCATTACAATTTATTATGCCATATATACTAAACAGTTGTGATTCATTCTTCAACACAATCTACAGAAAAAGTAACCGCGTAAAATTGACAACCAAAAGGTGGGTGGCATAATGCTAACCACATACTTCTAGAGTGCTGATGGTCCCTAAAAATTGAATTTATGCTATTTATGTGCAATTGGAGAGAGGGGGTGGGGTGTCTCTTTCATGCCCAAAATGCTAAGCTGAATAATTAACATAACATTCACCGCATTCCTAATTGATATGAACCTTAACCCTTTCACTTGAAAGGTAAAATATTTCACAAGTCAAATATTTCATACTTGTTGCAAGTGAAGCAGGATTTTGCAGGAAGGGGGACCAAACCATTATCCAACTCATGAGCTTGTTTTTTGGGCACATGTCTAACAGGTTTTCCATACACTCTTTTGCTGCTGCCTAAAACAAACAAAACAAATTTCAATATTCTGACATTAGCAACAAGAAATTTTTAACAGCAAATCAACAAAAGCACTACAGATGAAAATAAATTCGTTTGATAATAAATGTCTTAGAAAACTCTTAAATATTGGTTGGGAAGAATTCAAGACAAACGAGCAAGAGAAGATACAAAACAGCAATATGTTTATACAACAATAAGAAGAAAATGATGGATTTATATTGGACATGTACTTAGAAAGAATGAAAATAGATCGCCACAGAATGAAAATTAAAATGGGTACCAGATGGCAAAAGAAAAAGAGGAAGACCAAGAGACTCTTCGCAGAACAATCATCAGAGTCTCAACAACATGCAAGAATTACGCGCAGTAGCATTACATCGCCCGAGAGCTGTAGTTTCTTCACTATGTATCGTACTCAGTGCTGAAGGAACATAGATAAAATCAACATTATAATTTTCCTTGATGTAAACTAATATAAAATCTTAGGCAAACCATTTAGATCAACTCGTAAATTGAGAAATTGTATGTAATATCAGATTTAAGAAAAGAGCGCAGAATTGGATTATAAATTATGGACTAATCAGATTGACCAGAGTTGTATCCAAGGTACGAGGGTCACGAACTAATGTGGAAAAGAATAGAAATCTAATATGTGATTTTTACAGGTTGAATTATGAGATTACAACATCTAGTTATGTGATCAATGTGCACGCCAGATGATAGGTTGCACTGATAGTTGTACACTTGTGTACATCTCACAAGCAAATTAGTGAGCATGCTCCAAGCTTACAGGGAATGAACAGCGTGTAGTTCATTCTTATTTCTGTTGAGTCTTATTTTTTTTCTTTCCAGCTGGATCTAATGCTATTTAGCTTTTCTCTCCTGAAAACTGCTTACAGTCTATTGCGTTCAATGATATTGGTTTTTGTTGGTCTAGTTTCAATCTTAGATCTTGCAGAAGAGGCCTCACCATGCATTGCCTGGAGGTCTCTGTTCCAGAAAGGCAGATCAAGGACTGAAGACCAACTCTTCCTCTTCACCCAAAAAGGGGAAGGATAATTTCCAACAAGGGAAGAGTAAAGTTGCTGTCTTTGTAGATCTACATCAAACATATGCTAAGGTATGGAGAAAGGGACTACTGCTAAAATGCACAACATAGGCATAAAATTTATAAATGCCTACGTTTTGTATTTATTGGAATATGTACAAAAGGATTAAGAACTACCTAAGTGATAGAACCATACAAACTGTAGTGAAGAGCAAACTATCATCAAAACGCAGACTTGAGAGAGCGTTGCCCCCAAGGTTCTGCCCTCAGCTGCACCCTGTTCTTAATCTTTATAAATGAACTCTCTAACTTGCTTAACACCCACACTCTCCACTTCTTTTGTGGTGGCATGAGATCTACACTAAGTGGTCTGTTTGTTTGTTTTGCGTTCGCTCCATAACAACCAGCACGGATATTCGTGCGATTTTCGCCGGGAGCGTAGTTATGTTGTGCCGCTGCTATTGCTCCTTCAGAGGCCTAAAGGTTAACAAATGGACATGGAAAACAAGACTAAACCAAAAATCCCCAGTACAATTTGCAGAGCTAAACAAGAAACAACAGCTTCCTGAAGATAGACAGGAATCTGAAAGAGTATTAAATATCCCAACAAAATGCATCTCTCATAATGCCTCAAATAAAGACTATACTAATTGACAAATCAGTAACCAGGCAACAAACTAAGACATGCTTAAGTCCATTGCAGTAGAGACTATCGAATCCTACCCCAAGGACTGGATCCAAACATACACAGATGGGTCAGTCTTCAAAACTACCACCAATCCAGGATATGGCGCTCTCAGTCCTCTCTGGCAAAACATCAATAGTTATCTGCTCCTTGTGGAGAGTTCTGCAGCAAATATGAAGCACAGGTAAAAGCAATATCAGAAACACTCTCATACATCACCACCAAATACAAAAATGATGCAACACATCCAACAAACCTAGTAATTATCACAAACCCCTGTCTGTTCTCCAAGCCGTTGAAAACTGGAACCCAACTCCGGAAATTGGATAAGTAAGTTCTTATCACGCCCAAACAATGTGGTCTAGGCTAAGGTTCTGAACGGTTTCTTGGCCAACAAGACCTGAAGTAAAACATGGCCAACCAGAAGAACATCGAACTACTAAACTAAACTACTTGCCTGGCAATGGTTTATTACAGGAAATCTCTTTCCCAAGATCAAATTGCACCGGGTTCATCAGACGAGCAGCTTTAGCTAGTGTTTTCAATGGATGCTCCAGATCACCATCAGATTCCATATTTGTTGTGGACCGCTTCCCATCTGTGTCACTGGCTGCAGCGGGTCGTTTACCTCTGATGGATCTACTAGAGGACTTACTGGATGTACTTTCAGCATCATCATCTTTTGCCTAAAAGAATCCCAAAAATGTGTGTCAGACACTAATCACACAAGTTCTGAATATGAATTTGTTTTTCTTGTTCAGAATACTAAATTAACCAGTAGTAGCCCAAAGTCAACATTTTTACTCTTTCTATAGACACTCAATGTTGACAAATGTCACTTTCTCGCATGGTTTGCATTTGTGGATCTCACCAATGGCTCACTAGACAAACCACCCAAGCAACAGAAAACCTTAGTAGATGACATGCCATTATAGTGAGGTTATCGTCTTATAGAAGCTTCATGGCACATCATCTATACAATTATGCTTTTCATGCTTTGATTTTATTATTGCAATGTGTTTTATGCTTTTTTTTTAAATATATGTATGTACCCTCTGGTTGGAATGCAGCCAGAGATGTACTGCACAGCACTGGAGAGGAGGAAACTGACAGCACTGTTTTTTCCTATGGCTGAGGCTCATCAAATAGGCACAGTGACTCAGAACGTTGACAATCCTTTTGACATTTGGTTGCATGTCTGGAGCAGTAGAGAAGTTCAGCATAAACCATTGTCAATTGGTGGAGGGAAATGAGCACATTGAACCATATCTTGGCTGCAGTGGCTCGGAGCAGCTCATAGGTTGAAACCTACCTTCCAGGTGGTGTGATAGTTATTCACTGGCCCGGAGCGGGATGAAAATTCACACTCCCCAGCAATGTAATGCCAGTAAAATGGCATTGGGTCAAAGGGCTTGAGCTTAATCAATCAATCAATCAATCAATAAACCCATAACCCTTCAGGGTCGTAGGGGTACCACATTGGATGCTTCAGCACACAGAGTCTTCCAGCGAATTCTATCCTCAGCGATGCGGATGAGTGTGGAAATATCTTGCCCTGTCCATTCCTTGATGTTGTCTGTCCATGTCTTTATTTGGCCTCCTCTGCTTCTTCTACCCTCGACAGTTCCCTGCAGTATTGTTTTTGACAAGGAATCGTGCCTGCATACATGTCCGAACCATGCTAGTTTTCGTCGTTTCACTATTGAAAGCAATGGCTCCTGAACACCTGCACACATCTCTACTTTATTTCTTACGTACACATTGGTCTTATGTTCCCTATAGGAAATTCGTAGAATTATTCTGTAGCATTTGTACTCGAAAGCCTGTAATCTTCTCTCCATGTCCGCAGTGAGTGTCCAACTCTCACAACCATACAACACAACAGAAAGCACCAGCAACTTATACAGTTTGATTTTCACTCCAACACTGATGTTGCTTTTCCAAATCACAGTTAGTCTTGACAAGGACGCTAAAGCCATCTCCAGCCTTATTTTTAGTTCTGCTTTGCATTTACCATCGCTGCATATACTGGATCCGAGGTATTTGAAGGTATTCACCTCCTCAAGCTTATGTCCATTCATCATGATATTAGTCTGGTTTTCTGTGTCTCTGCTGCTTGAGCTCATGGACTGCTAGATCAGCAACCAACCAACAAATGTCACCATTGAGGTGGCATTTGTAGTCACGAACAATCTTCCATGTTAGTTTCCCATCATGCTTTTATAATAACTATACAGTAATATGCCATATATGCTATAGTTCTTGAATTTTTCTATGGGCTGCTACGGGTTAATTAAAAGAAAAAATATCCACAATACTTGTTTACTGACCAATTTCCTAATAATACATAATATATATATATATATATATATGTATGTATGTATGTATGTATGTATATATGTATATATATATATATATATATATATATATATATATATATATATATATAAAGTTGATGTACTCTGGCCAAACTCATAGGTACTTAGTATATCCCAACCCATGATGAAGAATATGCATGCTGATGGTACTAGAAGCTAGCTGATTGCATAAACTCTTTAACCTTTAGAACCCTGAATTAAAATTACGCAATCTTTCCCCAGGGCCTGAGTTCTTTTTGGACTTCCGGTCAAAATGGCGGACATAACAATTTGTGTTTTGTGTACACCGTCAACATCACTTGAAGCATGGATTATTTCATTATTTCGTCTAGGATGCGGTGTTAGTTATTTTTATAGGGGTTCACTCATCAAGATCTTCGCCGGTGTAACGGAGCATGTGCATCAGAGCTGATATTTTCATGAGTGTAGCTGTTATTTCACGTGATTGCAAGGCCTAGTGACTAGAATAAGGGAGTTAGGTTTGAAATGTGGTGTCGCTAGAAAGGAGCAGTTTCATGGGCAAGAAAGAATGATGGTCAATCAATGGCGTACTGGGACCGTTAGTCAACGTGTAATGGCAGCTACACTCAAGGAAAGATATGAGCAACTATGACCTTTACCAGAGTGCAGTGATGATGATCCAACGACTAACTAACATACATATATTGTCGATAAAATCACTAGAATTGTCATACTTAGGAAGCATAGAGGCATTGCAAGAGCATAACCATAGACAACCTCGCACTGAATATTGGAGACATTAAAATTAGGACTATAAATTATAATGGGCATTACCTATGTAATTCAAACTAATAGTAATAAATAATGGTAACTAATAATAATAGTAATAAATAATGGTAACTAATAGTAATAAATAGTAATAAATAATGGTAACTAATAGCATGTTTCCACATACAAGAACACACAAGGCAATATACATCAAACTAGATCAAAGAACAGATAACCAGAAAACAAAGTGTTTGGTTTAGTTTTCTGAACTAAAGTTGATGTACTCTGGGCAAACCCATAAGTACTTAGTATATCCCAACCCATGATGAAGAGTATGCATGCTGATGGTTCTAGTAGCTAGCTGATTGCGTGAGCCATAGGTAATACCGAATTCTTTTAGTTGCAAATTTCTTGCATTGTTATACAACTCATGATCTTCAGTGCACGCGAACACCTTTTAACTCGCATTGCTAGGGGCACTGGAATTAAGAACACCTGCTGTAGATGAACCACTCCACTGCATATAGAAATGCAAGAGCTAATCGATCACATTTACTTTGGATCCTGACAAACACAAAACAAATATAAGCAAATACTGTATTTACACGCACATAATAAAACAATGAGATTTCAATATTACATAATAACAGTACAGCCTAACGATACCTCCTGGGGTACAACCTTGCACTTGTGACACAACCATTCTCCGGTGGGAAGTTCTTCTTCAACAAGTGGTGGATCACTAAAAGAAGAAATTACGGTTTCAGTGAAACTTTATTCTTTTTACAACAATATAGAATTTATTGACAAATGTAATAATGCAGAAAAATTTTACACTGCTATTCCATATTTGCTATCTATCTATCTATCTATTTATACGCTTTGGCCCATGTTTGCCTTGCGGTATTAGGGGTGGAAGATTTCTCTGGAGATGGCCTTCTTGTGTGCTGTTTGTAAGCTTATTTGCTGTGTAATGACAAAATGGAACCAATGACAAGTAAATTTAAATAGGTTGGTATTGCTATAAATTTTTGGTTTGTACCTGTACCTGTGGAATATTAATATTTATGCCACAGCAGGATGGTATCACTGTAGTACTACCCGTCTTTGATGCTCACTTCCTGTATAGCTTCCTTCAAGTCTGGCAGTTTATCACTGTCAAGGGAATGTAGGACAGATATAGCATCAGTAAGAAACACCACATCTTGACATTGGCTGCTTGCTTTTAATTATTTATGCAGCAATGTTTAGAGCCCGTACTTCTGCAGAGTAGTTGGAGCAGAATATTTCAGTTGGTGGACATGTGGATTCATTTTCTTGATATTTTATGTAAACTTCAACACCTCCATTCTTCTGCTATTGTTTCTGATCCATCGGTATATACTTGTATCCACACTTCACTGGGGTACATATCTTCAATCATGTTGCATACTATTGTTTTCTTTTGGAGAGTATTCAGTTCTATCATAGTGTAGTTGTTAAAATGGTTCTCATAGTGAGATTTTGATATTACTTCCACTGAACTAGGAAAAGTGTTGGTATTATTTCTTTTGTTCTATATGGTAGTTCGTCCTCATATTAAGCCAGATCACTTCTAGGAGTTGGCCTTGATGGGGGACAGTTGAATTAGACTCAAGGTTGATATTGATACATCTTCTTTTACGAGGTGCTGTTTTGCTAACAATTCTGGAGTTAGGGATTTGACCTGTGCATTTCTCACGCACTTGCCTTGTCCGCTTGTGATGGCCTTCAGATCCATCACAGGCACATCCTATGTTTTGATTCATCATTGCATTTATCACCCAAAGTAGGTAGATTGGACCTTTCTCGAACGAGGGGTTTCGCAGTCAACTAAAAAATTTGAAGTGTAAGAAAGTTCCCCTCTGTGCCCCTGGATAATGAACCCAATTCTCTCTGTGTGAGCCATATTGGGCAACAGTGCAGTCGAGTTAGACTAAGTTTGCTATGTCCTCAGAGAACTAGCCCCCCCCCCCAAATCTACATTGTCCACAGCATTCAGAGTACGACTCTCTACACTGCTTCGGTCAGAAGTTTTGAACAATGTGCTCCCGAAAATTTGTTTTTAAATATTTTTCTTTGTGCAATGTTGAGCTGTATTCAAAGCTTTTTTCCTTGCCCAGGAGTACATATTCAAGTTGGTGTATTCAAAACTGAGTGTTGGCGCACTTTAATGTGGTCAATTGTGCTGGGACATGTGGATGTGGACTTCTGTGTGTTCACACATGAACAGCACCTTCCGCCGACCAGTCTCGTGCTGGATAATTGTGACTTAATTGCCACTTCGTTTTTCATACACAACTCTGCCCTCTAGAGTGTGTTGCCTTTTCCAGATCCATTGTATACTCTCCATATTGTAGCAAAAATATACCCAAATCAGAACGTCGACATTGACCACAATGCACAGATGCCTTGCATCACTGTGTGTCAACAGTGCTGCTGGATGTGTTGGCGCAGGTGTCTGAAATACTTTTTATCCCTTTGCAGACAGTTCTCATTACATCCACAGCCTCCACAGGCACAATCTCTAAAGTGTTGGCCAGAAACACAGAATGGGCAGCTGTATTTGTTTCCAGGGTTCACCATGAGGAGGTACTTTTAAGGTCTATCTACTAACCCTGGGTCCACACAAGTGCAATGCACTGCCCTCTGCGCTCCTGTAAACCTGAAAGGCTTACTTTCCCACTCTTGCCCATGTTCGGTCCTCTAATGTGCATACATTTTAGCTGCAAAATGTAATCAATGTAAGTTGTATACATCTCTTTATTTCTTGTTGTATTGATATAATATTCACAGGTGTACATAATTTTCCAAATATAAAATACTGCAATGGCGTAGTTTATATGTCTAGGACTGTTAGTACACATGATAGTCAAGCGTGTCTGATAAAAAAATATTTTTCTGTGAAATTTTTGGGACCACTTTACAGCCACATGATGACATGAAGTTTTTATTTTGTACATCTTATATCTTCCGTACATCTAGTATATTTTGTACATCTAGTAATATATGATTTAATGGAATTTTAGTCAGACAAATCTAACAAACTCACTGGCACAGTAGGTGAAATGCAGCTGGGCAACGATCACAGCATATGAGATCTCCTCCTTCTTTGCAACTGTCACAGGCATCATGATTAACTGCACGTCCTGGTCGTCTGTATACATCCCTCTCTCTGCGACGACGAGACCGACGAAGGGCATCTGCGCTGACAGGCGGAGCAACAAGCAACTGGATTTGCTGAAATTTAAAATACACAAAAGTGTATATATGCAAAATTGTATTAACTATGTAGAGCAGTGAATCCAAAACTTTTTTCCACTTCACAGACCCCTTGCCGATTTTATTTTTCATAGTCTGTCTAATATTGAATGTTCCTAAACATATTAACGTCACATGTTGACATATAGATTTAGATAGATAAATGTTTTGACATATAGATTTAGATAAATAGATGTTTTGACATATAGATTTAGATAGATAGAATATGTTTTTGACATATAGATTTAGATAGATAGATAGAATTTTTTGACAGCTGACATTACTGCTCAGTGTGCTCAGGTTTTTTGTAGAGTGTGCAATTCCACACTTTATTGTAAAAGAAAGAGCATGTATAATTTTTATTCATATCTTTATTAAAAAAAGGTACATCTCAAGTACACTCAATTTTTATTCTCACTGACATGGATCTCCTGGAGTCCATATAGACCATGTTTAGAATTGTCTTGTCGTTCTTGATTAGAAACCAGCTTCATGGCACACTGGACATCATGTACGTAATCCATTCTCCATTTCAGAAGTCATCCAAGTGTATTTAGATTAAGTGCTCAGTCAGATGTTTATGTAATCTTCACAGCTTTCCGGAGAGGACACACTTTGTCACCTCACTCCTAATTACCCCAATTTCTGTCATTCTTTGCATTCATGTAATCAATGCGTCTTATAAAAAATTTTAATGGGTAGCATATCCTATTCAGGATTTAGCCGATACCTTTTTGGCTGCAGAGGTGATTTTTGACAATATAAATATGTTCAATAGTTTGTCATTGCTTTATGAAAGTCCGGATGCAAAATTGCCTGCAGCAGGATTTGAACCCGGTACCTTAGCCATCACAAATGATTTCAGGGCCCCACTGAACCAAAACCAAGCTTCAAAATGATCCATCATCAACATCTAAATACAATTTTTAATTCAGCAATACCAGAAATGTTCAAGGAAGATCCGGAATATGGCTTGGCAACAGAGTTGATGTGATACAAACCTATCTTGATAGGAATTATTTCAAATCCCTTTATGCCTTGTGGATGCTTTACGGTCCACAATATTCCTACCTGATGGCAATCTTAAATGCCAATAGAAATCTCTGAATTAAGGGCAGAGCACTTCCATGTTGTCTTCAACCGTACAAACTACCTATCTATCTATTCGTTAAACCCTTTGTTGCCTTTTGGCGTAAGGAGCAGAAGAGTTTTCTGGAGATGGCCCTCGTGTGTGCTGAGTATATTGTGAGATTTGTCACCTCTTATTTCGGTGGTCCATCATTTTTGTGCGTCGGCCTCTAGAACACAATGGTTTGTAGTAAAATGGAGTTTTCTGAAGACGACTACTATAATATTGCCGAACATAATGAGGCTATAATACGCTTGCAGGAGGGAAGCACCAGCCAACAGATACATTTATCTCAGCAGTACTCTCTCCAGAGATGATGGCATTGATACCAACAGCAGAATCTCTAAAATGACTTGCATTTGGTAGAATGTGTGGGAATGAACGGACATTAGCTTTGCCACAAAATTAAGTCTATTGTGCCATTGTGCTCACTACCTTGATATACCCTTGTGAGATCTGGACAGTGTACATCAGACATTCCTGAGTGTTAAACCACACATGCTGTATCTGCAGACTTCTCAAGATACCATGCTCACTTCCAGATCCTGCATTATAATCATATAATGAAGATGAAATATGCCCCATATCTTCTCACTGGTCAAACTCCATGATTGCATTCAAAATATCGGCACAGTGCTTTTAACTGCCACTAATCACTGTGGCAAGATTTCTGGAAGATCTCACAAAAAAATCACAATGGTTTCTGAAACACATTAAAGTAAATTTTCTCTTCGTATCAAAACATGCATACTCATCGTCGGTCATAGTCAATGATGACCTAAATGTAGAACTCAACTCAGATAATGATACCTGCAGTGTGTTTGACTATTACTATTGAGTTCTAAGAGTGCATGGAATTTTCTACCACCCTCTCATCATGTGTGGGAGAGTCTGTGAGACACTGAGCCGCTCTTCCTTTCTTCTAGCATGTTTTTATTGTGCAACATCGAGACTGAGATTCTCTGCAGCTGCTGCAACACTCATGATTCTGCAATGTCAGTTGGATGATTGTGCAGGACTCTCCTATGACTTTGTGTTTGTTGAAGTGAGTCAGTGATCCCTTAACCTTTAGGACCCTATGGTCGCAATATTGCGCCTTGCGTGTGCGTCCCACCTTGCCTGTGGTTGCAATCATGCGCCATACGATATCGCTCCATTCCCGAGTACAGAACTTCACAAAGTTAAAGCTTATATGACCTAGAATTCCTGTCACACGAAGCTAGAAATATGTCACAGTTTAAAGGTAAAATTCCTTTACTCACTACGATTGTAAGAGAGAGAAAAGCCAGTTGAATTTGTCAACGCATTTCTAGAGCGACTTTAGCCATTTTCTGCTGTATTTTACTATCAAATTGAGTACTGCATGGCATGGGTAAGTGACCGTGACTACATGTTCTAATTGTTGTTTTTTGTGTTTAATATGTTGTTATTTGATAAGAATGTGTGTGTGTATTCATTCAAAAACACAAAAATAATATGTATCAGGGGTGCCACGTGTGTGCATGGACAATAATTACGTGTGTCGGGCTAGACCTAGTGTTGACCGGACGGACGTTATATGTGATTTCTTCACGTTTTATTACTTTTTTTATTCCATATTATATTAGTTTGGATATAATACAATATATATACATTAAGTATAGGTATTTATGAGGATTTTATCAATGTAACCACACATTGCTCATGTATTAGGGTCGTCACGAAGATATATTTGCGATTTTGAAAATGGCGTTTTGCGTTAGAATTTTCAGCTTCACAACTGTCATATCACACATACAACAATAACAAAAACATGATTATATTCACTATTCACTCCTTTATTTAGATGTGCAAAAATTATTTTGATATCTTTTAAAACAAAATAGTTATCACGTTTTCAAAACACCCACCATCAATAACGCAAATTTTCCAAAATATAAGTCACGCCCCAGGGGATGTTTCTTAATTTTTAATTCAGAGCCCTAAAGGTTAAGAGTGTCTTTAACCTTAGACACGCTGTGTTTACAATTACACAATTTCTCTTCTGTCGCGAATTGATTTTTGGAAATGTTATGCAATCGTCGGTGGCTGTTTTGAAATCGCAATAACTTTTTTGTTGTTACAGATATTTAAATAATATTTGCACATATAAATAAAGAATTAAATTCTGGATATATTGGTGTAAGTTTTGTTTGTTTGTGTGTGATACGAGACGTGTGAGAAAGTGATAAAGGCAGATTTAGACCTATCTACAGCTAGACCTACCATATTTTTGATCAATCGAAAATTGCTGACTATTATATAATTTACATAGTGAGAACCTTCTGGAACCTCATGGTCTATTCTAATTAAAAACAATGTAACACTTACCTTCAATAATTCCACATTGAATTTGGAATAAATAATGATTTCACAGAATTAATCAATGATAGAGAAGTATAATAAACTGTGTCAGGTTTGCATACTTTCCCCAGTACTTTTTAACATGTATCTGGAATATATAATGCTGAAGGCATTACAAGATCTCCAGACATCAGTAACATTACACCAACAATATCTTGGCTGGTTCCGAATTTGAACTCCAGGAACTCACCTCGAAGTTGGAAGATGTTAGAAATATGGCATTAAAATTATGGTAGCTTTGATGGTTGCTGATCCAGCAGTCCATGGACTCATGCCCTTTGACCCAATGCCATTGTGTGATACATGCATGTGTTTGTGAGCTGTTGTTTTGTTCTATATCTTCTTCTTCATCGTTCATTTTCAAACTCCCACTGGATATCTCTTGATTAGATTTCCAGAAGGATGTAGTCCAGAGAATGGAAATGCGTTGTGTCGCCGTTTTATTTGTGCCTATGGCCCGACACATCCGTCTTCTGCACATTGTTCTATATAAGGGATTCCATTTATCTGGCCCTGGAGGGGTAGCAAAGATAAAAGCAAGATAACGTATTCTTGTTTGCCATTCCATTTATGAAATTATGATTTGAAATAAGAACATTTTTAATAAAAGAATGAACTGCGGAAAACAAATAGCCTATATTATGGTGCTCAAATCAATTGTTAATTTGTTTTGATATTAAAATATAACAATGAGAAAATATAAAAATAGTATCCGTCTTTGGTAGAAGCCCTTTAGGCATATGTTCACTATGTAGATTTGCATGCAACAGCAACAGAATTGTTTGTTATAGAACCAGGATCATTAAGCCTAGTTATTTATTACCGTAGCCATAGTGATGAATGTGCAATTGCGCGAGATGCTTAGTGCAGTAAGCTGATAATAATGTTATTATATAATATAGGCCTAAGTAAATTATAGGCCCAGTCTATTCGCTAAACCCTTTGTTGCCTTTCAGTGTCAGGGGTAGAAGAGTTTTCTGGAGATGGCCCTCGTGTGTGCTAAGTATATTGTGGAGTGTGTCATCTCTTTTATTTCGGTGGTCCATCGTTTGCGTGGTTGGCCTCTAGGTCTGCCTTCACTGTATCTGTGTAGCATAGCTTGCTCTGGTATGTCTGATGGTAGTCTGCTGATGTGTGCAAACCATATAGGCCTAGTGATCATTATTAATAATTAACAATGTTCTTAATTACTAGAATCCATTTATTTTACCATAAATCTAACATCCAAACAAAAATATATATTTAAATAACATGTCTGTTACTTAACAATCCAACACAGTAAAATAATATATGGAGCAGCCATATGGGCAATAACAAGGTTAGCGACAATGGAATGTCGCTGTCATTAACAATTATTGGTGTTTTATCATTATCTCCAATATTCTTAAGTTAGGTCCCACACATAAAATATATTTAAAGAAAAATGATTACGGAATCTAATAAATCAGAAAATATTCAAGAATGGACTAATTTAAAATAATTCTAGGTGGGGAATAATGGATTTAACTTACCAAGAGGTACAAAATTCAGGTTTATTTCAATATGAAATAATATTTCCCAAAAAATTGATGCTGACAAACCATATCTGAGCCCACATAACACAAACTAGGATAAGTATCGACATATATTTATTCTCAAAATTTCTTTTTTAAAAATGGTGTTTCCCCACAATATCATGTCCCAAGTTTGTTATAGCCTACACCATGTTTTTAAACTTCCGAAATTCAGATGTCCAGGTACTTACATTCTATTCTAAGGACTACAACCTGTTAATCTGCATGAGTTGAACAAACGCAGAAAAAGTAATATGGGCAGATTTCTAGTTTAGGTCTTCACTGCAATATAAATAGTCCACTGATAGCTGATATAACTAATATAAATAACCAAATGGTCAGAGGGTGTCCAACAAAGTGGATGGTGCCGCAGTAACCTAATGAACAAATAGTAACGCAAAATGAGGTAAACAGGTTACTAAAACACTTACCTGGCCTATTAATAAAAATATATTTAAAAAAGTATATATAAAAAAACATACAATAAAACTAAACAGGACAATTCTCCACGTATCGGCTCAAATTGAACCTTTTTCAAGAGACAAACAACAGAAAACGACAAAATAGAAAACAAAATAGATGTCTATATTTCATCAAGCCCCGTCTCCATAGAGCAGGGATGGAAACGCATCTAATAAAAGTGAAAATGCGTGCATTCACTACAAACAAACCGAAAGTGGGAAAAAGTGAGACACTATAAATGAGTGCAAGAATAATAAAAGAAAAAGACAAGAAAAAACACCTTTTGTCACCCTATCAGACAGGCAGGCCTTAAGAACATAGTCACAACAGGCAAGACCGAAGGGAACAGAGACAGATGGGGACGTGAGAAAATATTCATGTGACAACCTAGCAAGACCTGGAAACAACGATCCTGACAACAATACTGTGAACAGAGAACCATGGTCACCTATGCCAACAAGAATGGCATATGACAATGACAGATGAGCAACGATGAGGCTGTGTGGTGGTGGGGTGAGTGGGTTTGGGGAAGGAAGGACACAAGAAGAATCAACATTTGAAAACGCATGGAATGAATGTGAAACCAAACACAGACATAAACATATATATATAAAACCAAACCTAAACACACATAGAAATGTATACACACACCAAGAGTCAAGAAACAAACACACAACAAGATGGACACAGATGTGTGAAGGATACCCACACAAAATGCACAGGCATGTAAATGTATCCACACATAGGAAAGGGCTCACACCAGAATAGGTATACACATTGACACAGAATGGAGATACGTGCATTAACATAAAAAAGCGCTCACATAAATATATATGTATACATAAATATGAACATTCATGCACATAAACACTTTCTCACATAAATAATAACATGAACATTCGTACACATAGAAACATATACATATATTAATGTAAATATAAACGTTCGTTCACATAAAGATAATGCTATAACAACTATAACATATGTGATATAACTAAACTAGCTGACATCATGGAATTCTGTGGAACACAAATCAAATCGATTTCGAAATTGATCATGACGTCAAATCTCCCCATGCAAACGATAATTTTTTTGAAAACTTTAATTAGTCTGTTAAATATCACAACTGCGGCACATGCTAATGTTACTCTAACTCTAAATACTAATTCCAACCCAAACTATAATACTAATTATAATCCTACAGGCAAAGAAATACCTCTCAAAACTAGAACAAAGGTCACAGTGAAGACCTATACTAGAATTAAGCCGAAATATTTGTGGGTATATTTTTCTTTTCTACGGTCACTGCGTTATAAATAGCACACTGTTTTCATTTTTAATCAAGCGACGTCATGAAGTTCCGCTCGAAACCCGGGAACCATTCAAATCCTGCATGCTGTGACGTCACACACCTGACGAACGGCAAGCGATTTTGTGCGTGGCGGACATTTTTTTAAAAGATTTTATCAATTTGAGCAGTGGCTTTACTAGTGGAAATATGTAGTCGTCTAATTAAAAATGTAAACAGTGTGAAATGGGTAACATGAAGTGCTTACCTTATTCACCATTACGTCATGGATAAACTCTCCACAAACCAAGCATTAATTATAATACAAATCTCAAATCATAAGAATAACACAAATCAGAAGCACCGATCTACTGTGTTGAAATGCGCGGGCTTTAGTTGGTTTCCGATCAAGCCACGTCCAGTGTTGCCAACTCATTTCATTATAAAAGCACCAGATTTGAGTGCTTTCTCTTGAATATTTTTTTCTCAATAATTTTATAATTTGAAATAATAACTGGGGGGGGGGGGGGGGGGGGGGAGCGAAAGACCCCCTAAACCCCCCTTTTTATGCCACCCCCCCCCCACCTTTTCTAAACATTCAGATATGAGGGAGGAGACCCACCAGCCCCCCCTTTAAACTTTCAGATGTCATGACCCCCTCCTTTTAAAATTATTTTTATGTTTCCCCCTTTTTTTGTACCACCTCCTCCCCTTTTTTATTTTTTTATCTCTTTTTCCTTAAAACCGCGCACAACCATAACTAACTAGATCTACCAAACTCCAAAACGATTCAAACACACATTAAACAAGTGACCGAGCGAACCGTGATATCACAACCTCGTGCGAACAGCAGATCAGCGTAACTTCAGCTTTGGGGAATACCTCAAAACTAGGTCAAATTTCACAGTGACCATAGTTAAGACGAATGGGAATAAGGAGTATAAAGAGTAGGCATTAGCACTAATCGAAATATTTCCGCAAAAAGATATTTAGAGTAATGTCCCTTGATAAACATGCCATTTGCCGACATTTTCATTTTTTCATGGACCACGTGTGCACTATCCAATGGAATTGTCATTTAGTGACGCCACGCAGCTTTAGTTCATATAAAAGTGAACTGTATACTATTTATGATCCATTTGTTCAGTGTATTAAGATTATAAATGTTGGAGATACCTTATCTACAATTAACACCAAGCAATTAAACAAGACGAGGTAGGTGTTTTTTCTCTTTGCACACGTATATTTTTTAGTTTTGATTTAAGTTATATGTGAAACCATGTCTAACATATTCAGCAACCATTTCTCTCTTTATGTACCAAATTTTAACATTTCTAGAAGTACCTTGTAATTATTATTAAATTTTAAAAATGCTATGGTGATCGACCGACCATGCTACTAACTTTAGAGTTCGTTTTCGGCTGTTCAATGTTGCTGCGACGTTAATTATCGATATACGTGTATAATGTTACAAATTTAAGTTACAGTTTAATGAATTTCTACATCTTATCATTCTTTAATTAATTTAATGTGACACTATGTACTAGTTTTTATTGAAATGTCTTCAAACAGTATTATATTAAATTATTCAAGGGTAGATAAAAAAAACATGTCAGAGCGCGCCAGAATGCTTGTAGCCCATGTTACCATGACGATGACAAGTGTTTGTGTCTCACTGAAGTCACTGTAATCAAACTCAGATAGCTTCTATTCAAACATTATTAGTAGGTCTAGGTATAAATTAGAATTACCGTAAAGATAATTTTTAAGATGCATTATTGGATATTCTATTTAATTCTGATAGTGACAGTGATGGCATATAAGGTTAAGAATACGATCTCTCATCCCTCCCACCCACACTTTACTTTCTTGCGTGGCGTATCTCCGTCTCGGGGCTTCCGTCTATCCACCACATATTTTCTTTTTTCCTCTTGTATTCTCCACCTCTGCATTTTTTCATCCTCTGATCCAAACCTCCCACTTAGTTATTCGCCATACAGTTCCTGTACTCTAGTCAGTTGGCATTCGCTATGTCCTACCTTACCTCCAGAATTTTCTTATTAATTAGCCCCAATTACGCCTGGCAATTGGTACAGTATATTCAACAGATGCGTCTTGCCTTCCCGAACACAAAAATGTAAAATTTGTATGGTGTTTTATCATTAATAAGTGAAATAATTAGACAAATTACAAGTTAATTATGCAAATTAGCCACCATTTTGAATATTAATTATCCCCATTTACGCCTGGCAATTGGTACAGTATATTCAACAGATGCGTCTTGCCTTCCCGAACACAAAAATATATAGTTTTATGCATATATTATCATAAATAACTGAAATATTTCATAAATTGCTAGTTCGGCTTCAATTCTTGGTCACAACTTTCATCATCAGTCTGTTCATATTTTATTATATGCTCTCATGTAATTATCTTTTCCTGAAATTTCGACAAAAAAAATTCATAACTTTTCACAGAATCGACCTACAGACTTGGTTGAGGTATCGTTGAATTGCAAATTTCAAGGGCTATCTAACTGTGGTGTTTATAATGTTATAAACCCAATTTGAAAATTTAGTGCTAATGCCTATAAAGAGGGGTGGGAAAGTTAAACTTTCGTAAGCCTATCAATATTTATTATTTTACAACTTCCATTCAAAGGGCCTCACCAGAATAAGTGACAATGAACTCAATGATAATATATTATTTCCAGTACACACTAGGCAAGTAGATTCTGGAAATGGAAAAGGAAGAATCACCCTTATCCCATGATTATAGTCACACTACGATATCAATAATTGATCATATTCATATTGTTAGTGCACAGGTAGGCCCTAGGCGTAAATAATTTAAATTGAAAATGATCTGTACCAAATGATCAACTCAGTTGACAACTGGGCTACTTAATCGCAGTATTCGTAGTAGACCCTATGATAATCATAATGATTGATACTCTCTCATAGTGCATATTCATATGATACTGATAGCGGCTATGATAGCCAGGCTTAGATTGACTCCAGTTTTCTAAAGTTAAAGTCTAAAGCAAAACTGGAAAACTAGTTATCCAGAGAAGTGTTATTTGTTTATTTACCTCCATGATTCCTCCACTCGTGTCCAAATCCCATAGCTCAGCGTTAGACATGATCCTGTGGCACTTCTTATGAGGCCACCTGATATATATTGAAATAGTTTCCGGCCTTTGCAGTGATTGTGAAGTTCACCAAAGGAACGAATGTCCTCGGCTAGCCATATCCGTCTATCAGCAGAATAGTCGACGAAAGGTAATACCTTTACAGACCTCAATTAATATAACACGTCAAATATCACTTTTCAATATCACTATGAATTGCATACACCATATACCTATACATTATAAAGATAGTTTAAAGAATATCCATTAACGCATATTGAAGTTATTGTGGAAAATATGGTTTATTTATTTCCAACTACCATGAAAACTTGGCGCAAAATGTCGGACTCTTTATTGCGCCTGCGTACATCCGGGTTTATCTAAACAGAGCATGCGCAACTTATTTTTATGTTATTTTCTGCAAACTGCCTTCACCTTCGTTGGTTACATGTAAAACTTTTTCAACACTCCATAATAGAAGACAAAACAAAATATCTTATGCTTACATATTTTGTTCTCTCTATGTCTTTCTTTATTTTCGCTTTATGCCCCTTTGGTTGGTTGGTTGCTGATCCAGCGGTGGTGAGATAAGCCCTTTGACCAACAGTATAGTGCTGGAAAGTCTGTGAATTTTCGACCCACAAAGGGCCAGAAAATAACTATCAAACAACGAGGAAAGTAGGTTTCTACTTATACACTGCTCCGAGCCACTCACCGCAGCCAAAATAGGGTTTACTGTGTTCATTCCTCGTCACTAATTGCCTACTGGTTGTGGCTTGCAGAACTAGGGGTAGAATAATTATCTGGCTTTTTTGTGTGCTTCATATGTGTTTGTTTTCATTGATTCTTTTATTCCGTAATCCATCGTTTACACCAAGGGTTGGACCTTTTTGTCTGGGAGAGCCATGGACACCACATATTTTGAAAAGTAATTCTGTAAGAGCCATACATTATGTTTAAAACTAAAAATTCAAGTAAATGTGTGCATTTTGTGTAATTTCAACATTAAAAGTACAGTATTTCTTACCATTAATGCGAAATTTGGTGATGTGCTGCTGTAGACTTTAGCTCATTTGTAGAATGAAATATTGATATGCAATTAATGTGTAGATCAAAGGAGTATAAAGAAACATTTATTTTATAATCGAACATTTATCTGCGAGTCAGATGAAGCCATCAATAGAGCCACATATGGCTCGCGAGCCATGGGTTCCCCACCCCTGGTTTACACGGTCTGTCACTAGCTTTGTATCCATCGTATCTGTATAGTAATGCATTGTCTGATGATAGTCTGGAAGCATGTGAAAACCACTAAATATGATTTTTCTGATGCAGCATAACCTAGGAATAGTATTATGTTTATTAGTCTTCTGGTGTTTTCATTTCTGATTCTATCTTTGGTTCTACTACATATCACCTGCCTACCACGGTCACAGTTTTTAAGTATTCGTCTGATCGTAATTTCTAATGTCATCGCCGAATACAATTAATTGTTTAGCAGTTTGTGACGTCATTATGTCGGTTCATATCTATTTGCGAAATGGCTACCATATCGATGCTTTAATCGGCCTCAGTGCGTAGCGCGCAATTCAATGCATCCGCCAGTAATTCATATTGTTCACGTTCATTCTTCTCCTCTGGTGCATATTTGTGGCTTTAAATTGTGCCATTATTTAATCTCCGTTAAAATTAGCAATTTTAGAATCCGCCTTCGGGTGCTAAGGGTACCGCATTGCTCTATGCGGACCCAGGATAAGCAAATAACAAAGACCTCAAAAAAGTATCTACGCATGGTGCACCCTGAAAACAGAAGTACGGCGGTTCATGCTGCTTCTGGCAAACGCTTTTGGGATCGTGACTGCTAATGTGCAGGTTGCAGATGGAATGGGAATTGACTACAAAATAGGCAGTGGCCCAGGTGAATCCTGCTCGAGCATTGAAGGGGCGACCAATGCAATTGGGCGGCCAAAAGTAGCTTCTAGTCCTAAGTGCCTCTGAAAGAACAGGTCTAACCATCGACGTTTTCCTATACCGGAATCATGCTCGCTGTGAGAGTTTTGTTCAGCTCAAGAACAAGCTTCCAGGCCGCGGTGCTCCTAAAAATGTGTAGAGACTCTAACTTGGACGAGGGGGTTCACAATGTCAGTGAATGACACCTCGACTAAGAAGGCGAACGAGCCTAGGCCCAATTCTTCCGAAGATGCTTTCCTATACTTGAACTATGCTCGCAGAGAGAATAGGTTAATTACCTGATGGGTACAGGAACATTATCTCTAATTACGGGAGACGAGTTCACTGACAGCGGAACACTTCGTTCGAGATTAGAGTTGTCGACATAAAACTAAATTCCTCACTACCGTCTCCACGGAGATTGCCACCCAAGGATATGTTTTTGCCTGCAAAAGTACAAGTGCATGGTGAGTGATGAACCATCACGGCATAGAGTTGATACACATTCGCCGTCTGGCGACGGATAGGAAGGCTGTCACAGGCTACGAAAGCCCACTACCCGAATTAAAGGCATTACGAAAACAGATGTACTGGGCCTCAGATATGCCGCGCCAGCCGATGTGCAAGTAACATAGCTCTGCTGTGGAACTGGCAGCACAACTTATTTCACGGTCGTCGGCGAAATTTCGTGGCGGTTATTAGGTGATTATCAAATCATTAATGTTATTTAAAAATTCATCCCTTTCCATTTCGTTGCTGTGTGCATTACATGGTGCGAAGGTTTGAATGAATGATATGTTTTCGTTGTTTATTGTAACAGTTATCGTTCACAAAGTTCATGATTACTCTTCATTTTCTATGAGCAGTGTGTTTCGTTATTGTTGATTTTCTAGATCTGTCACAGCGTTGCTCCAAAGCTTCTAGTTACACAGTGTTCTAATCTACTCATCAACACATCATTTCTAAGCGTATATAGGTCTGAAGCCAGTATCTGAAAGAGCAATTTAAATTATATTAAAAGATCAAAGGTCAGGTCTTCTACAGCTATTGAACGTTGAAGCTCTGAAAGAAAATGTACGCTAAAACATTTTGGCGTCAAGTACGGATTAATTTTTTTAAACCGAATAAACCTACGATTATCTGTAATATTTTTTTTTAGTAAATAACCATACATTTGTGCGCGCTATTTAAGTTGTTTAATTATGGGAGGACGCAGTGGATTTTGACATCTATTCACGCTAAGCTACTGCAAAATCGTATTGCAGGTGAGCCCTTCTCATTGCTTACGGCCTCCAATGAGACTGAGGCTGCTGACGGGGAGCCCTTTTTAGGAATGACCGTCCCCACGAAGACAGGTGCTGATGCCGGTGAGCAATTCTCAGGGCTGACTCCCAAGGAGACTGATGCTGCTGCCAACGAGCCCTTCTGAGGGCTGAGTACCCCCGAGGATATTGATGCTGCTGCCGAAAAATGTCAGAGCTGAAAGTCACAAAGGAGACTGGGGATGCCCCCGCCAGCGAGCCCTTCTCTAGGCTGACCGCCCACATGGAGTCAAGAGCTGTTTCCAGTGGCCCCTTCTCAGGTTGATATTTAGAACCGAAATAACTAAATACAGCGTATCGCTATATATCCTTTACTATAACCGCCAATTGTCCCTCCCTTACACATCTCCGTTCCTTTATGTACATAAGGTCCGTCATGGTTGGTTTTTACGTATTACGTATCTAATATGTGGTTGTATTTACTGACGTTTTCACTATTATAGTTGCAGATAAATGATCATGCTGAAATCGGATCTGATGGGTCGGAAGATGCAAATAAGCAGCACAACACTTCACTCTCTCAGGTGGATATCACACAAATTTCGAGTTGATTACCAGAGATCAAACACAAAAGAAGACTAATTGATAAAGCACTCATGTTCTGGAGCCAATATTCATAAAACTCTCATGTTTTGGAGCTAAGTTGTAAGTTCATATTCTGGAGCTAATATTGATAAAGCTCATATTCTGGAGCTAATATTGATCAACTGCTTTCATATGCATTCTTGCACTAAAAGTCAGCCATAAGAGATGTATATTTTGTATATAAAAACATTGACTGCAGTAACTTCACTGTGTAACCTCTACTTCACATTTCTTTCTTCTTCTTCTTGTGTTAATTCTAACATATAAACCACTTCTCTTTGTGATTTTTAACATATCTGTGTTACTAGTTGAGAGAAAAACTGAGCACATTTCAGTCTCACCCATTTATTTTCTGCAATGATATTTTACATTGTATTGCCCCTGCAGCGGGTGCTTTCAATAAACTACGTAACATCTGGACGTTAAACACACTAAGAAACACCACAAAACTCAGGTTGTGTTACTACAAAATCATCCCTATTCTATCATATGGATGTTCTTCCCAGCAACATGGCATTGGGTCAAAGGGCATGAGCGCATGGACCAGCAACCAACCAACCATCATATGGATGCGAAAGTTGGAAAGCCACAGATAAGATACTAAACACCTTTGAAAACAAATGCCTACATACCATTCTGAATGTTAAGTGGGGTGACTTTAAATCTAACACTACTATAAGAGAGGAAAGCAAACAAACTCATATATCTTTCTTCATTAGACAAAGGCAATGGACTTACATCGGCCATGCTCTCAGAATGAACAGCCTTAGAATTAATTCCCCATCAGTCACTAAATTGGGTGCCACCTAGAGAAACTCTATGAAGAACCATTAACCCCTTAGCTGCGGAGGTATTCTTAAGGATATGGTGAGGGGTTGCCTAGATATTCTTCTTCTTAGTTTCTCAGGAAAACAATTCATCTTGATGCTTTATTATAAGCTTCCAGACTGATTTTTTCCCTGGGAAGCTAAGAAGAGGATCTCCACAAAATGGATCCGGCTTTCATCATATCCTTAAGAATACCTCTGCAGCTAATGGGTTAATAGAGAAGGCATGTCAATGAACCTAAACAACACCCAAGAACTGAAAGACCTGGCAACACAAAGACAGAAATAGAAAGCTATGGTTTCTGCCCTATGCCCCTGGAGGAACATAACATGTTTGGCACTGACTTCATATGGGGGTAGTTCTCCCAATCAGCTTTACCAGCTTCTTACGACATAGAAGATCAGTGTTACTATTCTTTGCTCCTCTTCCCAGTAGTGCATGAGCGACTAGATAGTTGACAGCCTTGATAACAAATTGACCTTAATTTTTTTTAACATTTTCAATATTTCAAAACATCTTTCCTTTTTGAATGTACATTCTTGAATAAAATCTAGTGTTTTAAAGAAATCTGTATCCAAATGTTTAAATCCTCCATACAAGATTTTGATGCTTGTCAATTTAGGCTGAATTATTAGTGCCTTCCTCATCTGTATGCAAGGAGTCTGAATGTGTCAACACTCTAAACAACTTATCATTCTGAGTGCATTCTTCTGCCGCAGTCAAGGACATGTTTCAACACTCTGAAATGCCTTTTATCCTGGCTGGTCCCTGTTAACAGCAGTCATGCCTTCCATTACTTGATTTCCCTGTTGTTGCCTTACGTCGTCCAGTTTTCTTGTTATAATGTTGTTTAGGAGTCAGCTATCTTCTACATTTAATGCTAGCACATCTTGATCATGTTTTTTTTTGCTGCTGTTAAAAGTATTCTCAATATCATTCTCTAGCCTCTCATTTCAATGTCAGAAATTATCGTTGCCTCTACTATTTTGAGTGTCTATGTTTCACAGCCATAAATTGCGTTCTGGTGAATACGGTACAATGAAAATGTCACACACAGAGCACCATGATCATGAACACATGCATACAGACATGAAATTATTTTAGAAAGATGACATTTTACACATTACTGCTGGTACTATGTAGCAAGATATAACAGAACATTTATTCAATAATACTTTCAAAATATCCACACTTAGATCTTCATCAAATGATTACAATTAACAAATATAATTGTTACAGAAACCAGCCCTGTTAGGGTACAAGTAAATGCTTGGTTTCCTGCACAAAACTTCCATAATAATGGCAGACAATTGTTCCTGTTTAATAATAACAGAAAGGAAGAAGACATATCAGATTCACAATGATTCTGGGAAACAGCTTGCTGTGTTTACTGGTAACTATATTTGCTGGGATTTTCTTGTATAAACTGGAGGAATACAACACAAACTATCTCATTGCTTGCACAGCAATCATGTTAGTTACCAATAAACATAAAGTGTATTCATTTATGACAGTAGTAACAGTAAACTTGTGATAATGTAATAGTCAACAAATGATAGAGTGAGTTTGTGACAGGGCAACATTGACATCATGACAATGTAGAACTAATGACAGAGTGAGCTTGTGACAGGGCAACAGTGAGCCTGTATGGTTCTTGACCTGCATACTTGCTGCCGGATGAATATATTTGTCTCAAGTTCTATATAACAAATTTTTAACAAGGGGTCTGCAGCATTTGTATTCAAAAGCCTGAATCTTTCTTTCTGTGTCTGCATTGAGTGTCCAACTTTTACATCAGAATAAAAGTATAATTAACACCGGTGATATAGCTTGATCTTTTCTGTAATACAGGTTTTACTTATAATGATAATAGTCATGGCGAGTTAATGACAGTATAATACTGAACTACTCATAGAAGTAATATAGGAAATATGTACTCACTGTGCAATACTGAAATCCAACAGGTGAAGCTTCAAACAAGGTAATAAAGTTTTGCTAATTGTACGAAACACACATAGGCACGCACACAAATCGACATTTCGACCGAAAGGCCTTTATCAAGGATCTCAAACACATGTAAATCAAAAACAAGTTGGGACATCACAACTTGCGTTCACATGTAGTAAGTTGGTCAAAGTGCCACTTCGGTCGAAATGTCGATGTGTGTGTGCGCCTATGTGTGTTTCGTACAATTAGCAAAACTATATTACCTTGTTTGAAGCTTCACCTGATAAAAGTAATAGTAAATTTATGACAAAGTGAAATCAGTTAATACTAGCTACAGGTATATTGCACTGTATGTGGCAGTAAAAGTGAGTGACAGTGATTGCATACATACAAGATTGTCTTACTAAAGCTGACAAATGATTGTGTAAAACAAAAATATTACGCTCATATCTTCTTCTCGTTTAACATGTCTACACAGCAAATCTGGTTTTCTTAATAAATGCTGCTGTATTTGAAAGCTTCTCAGTGCTTCCATACAACTTTCTGTGAATATCAGTCTCTGTGGGCCAGTGTTCTTCCTTTAACTGGTTTAGTGTAATGCAGTCTTGAAGGATATGTTTCACGATCTGTGCTGCCTGCTCACAGAGGTGATGAAATTAGTCTTAGTGGCTGTTTTAGTCTGTTGTGTCTTGTCCTGACACTAAAGATAATATGCTCAGCTTTGTCAAGATAGTGACAGTTGTCTTTTGGGTGCTTGACTTTCCTGATAACTTTGGTAAGGGTCCTCTTTTCTCTGTAGATGATTTCTTGGTCATTTTTACTCCTGTGTTGTTGTATCTTTTGCCAGCATATCTGCCTCTTCATTTCCTGGTATGCTACTGTTGGCTAGTATCCATGGTAGCACTACCTTTGTTTTGATGCTCACTTCCTATATGGCTTCCTTCAGGTCTGGCAGTTTATCACTGTATAGGGCTTGTAGGACAGACATTGCATCAGTAAGAAACACCACCTGTTGACATTGACTTGTGTTTTAAATTATTTGTTTAAAGCAATGTTTAAGGCCTGTACTTGCAAAATAGTTGGAGAAGATTACAGTTGGTGAAAATGTGGACTCATTTTCCTTCTCTGGTAAGCAAACACTCAGACTCTGCCCAGGTATTCTGCTCGCCATTATTTGCCTTCCTAAACAGTTCTCTTTATATGACCAAACAGGTGTAGTTTTATTTCTGCTATTATGTTTAGTAACAGACACTCTGGCATCTTTAATGTGTTTATAATATCTGAATTTCTCTATTTTTCTCTTCCATGATATATATATATATATTGATTGTCATCACAAATAGGATGTTTTTGAGTTAGTTTCTAATCTATTGATATCACAAACAAGAGGTTGCTGTGTAAGCTTCTAATCTATCGATATCACAAACAAGAGGTTGCTGTGTAAGCTTCTAATCTATCGATATCACAAACAAGAGGTTGCTGTGTAAGCTTCTAATCTATTGATATCACAAACAAGAGGTTGCAGTGTAAGCTTCTAATCTATTGATATCACAAACAAGAGGTTGCTGTGTAAGCTTCTAATCTATTGATATCACAAACAAGAGGTTGCCGTGTAAGCCTCTAATCTATCGATATCACAAACAAGAGGTTGCTGTGTAAGCTTCTAATCTTAATACTTGTGATCAGTTCTATCTGTATGACTGTCCAATACCTGCTGTTGACACGTCATTCTTCCTCTGCATTTGCTTTGAAGCTCCCACTGATTAGCAGGATATTTTTACCTATGGAAAGGGGCAGTCAGCCACCCTCAACCTCTTGATTTGATTCTGAATTATGGCAGGTCAGCATCTCTATTCTTTGTTGTCCTTTCTGGTCCTGGCAAGACACAGTTGCATAACTTGTTCAACATACATGTATGTTATTGTTGTTCTGTTACAAGTGATGATGACCATTTGTTACCTTCAATTTTGAAATTCAGTTACAGCTATGTTCTTGAGAATGAGTTCGTAGATGGCCATTAAGCCCTATTCTGACAGCAAATGTCCTTGGACAGTTCAGGCATGGAATGACCACTATAGATGGTTTTTGATCTACCTGTGACTTTCAAGCTACTCTCCGCTGTTGAGCTGCTGCACTCCTCCTCTTTCACAAGATGATACGCCTATTTTTGACTGTAGAGCGCCATGTATCCCTATTTTACAGGTTTTCAATGAGGTCTTTAGCAAGCCTTTGTAGCGCTTCTTTTGGCCACCTCGAGAACATATGCCATTCTGCAATTCACCACAGAGAAGTATCTTTGGCAGGTGATGATCTGGCATACGTACCAGATGACCTGCCCAATGAATTTGTGTCTGCATCAGGATAGTGTCAATTCTGGGGATACCAGATCAGTCACAAACAGTGGTATCTAGAATCTTGTCTTGACATCTGATGTTCATAACTTTTCTGAGACAAATTGGGTAAAAGTGATTGCCATCTATACACAGAACATGTTTCAAAAGCGTATAACAACACTGGAAGTACCACAGCTCTGTAAACTTTCAGCTTCGTAAAGGATTTATGTATACATGTATACAGAATATCACTTGCCATATCATGTCATGAAATACCTAGCAACAATCAGCCATGTTAAAATTTAAACAACTGTCTATTCATAGTCTATATGTCAAAAATCACATTTAAATCAAATAAATGCTTCATTCTCAATAAGAACTTCTCAGTTGACTTTATGCTGAAAAATATATACAACATAGTTCCCAAAAAAAACCAAATATATATATATATATATATATACATAAAGTAAAGTAACCCATAGCATTTATTAATGCCGTAGGGGTGTGAGATGTTGTCGATCTCACATTTCACAGGCTCTGCAAATGAGGGCGGTAGCCATCTCCCTCGCAGTCTTTACTTCCCGGATTAATCCGGTACCCATTTAAGGCTGGGTCGACCTGGGAGCCGTTGCGATCTGAAAACATTTCCGCCTCAACTGGGGAATGAACCCAGGACCACTCATATGTGAAGCCAGTGCGCTAACCACTGCGCTAACGCGGCTCCCCTATATATATACACACATACATACAGTGGAATCCCTCATTCTAGCTATTCTCTAAACCCGTTGTTGCCTTTCAGCATCAGGAGTAGAGAGTTTTCTGGAGATGGCCCTCATGTATGCAGAGTATACTGTTGAATTATTTCTTCTTCTACAGCGTTCATTCTCAAACTCCTGCTGGATCTCTCTTGTAGCAGAAAAATGGTCCTACTATATTTCCAGCAGGATGTAGTCCAGAGAACGGAAATGCATTGTCTCACCGTTATATTTGCGCCAATGGTCCGGCACATCCATCTTCGACGATACTGTTAAATTTGTTGCCTCTTTTGTTTCGGTCCATCGTTTCCGTGGTCTGCCTTCACTGTATATGTGTCGCATAGTTTGCCGTTGTATGCTGTCTGATGGTATTTTGAAAACTATTTGATCTGTTGTTTATAAATATATTCCAAAATTGGGGTGGTGTCGGTTCTTTGTCTAATATCCTTATACCTCACTCTGCCTTTTAGAGCTATTCCTAGGATTCTGCATAAGCATGCCATTTCAGCTGTCACAAGTTTACATTTGTCTTGTGCTTTGTCCATGTTTGGCAGTGGTAGTACAGCTTTGGCATAATAGTTTTGAATAGTGTTATCTTGGTGTTTAAATCTACATTTGTGTTTCTGCAGATTGGTATCATTTGCTCTAGGGTATGTATGCTTTAATACATCTATTGTGTATTTCTTTGCTGCTCTTGCCATCAGTAGTTATATTGCTTCCTAGATATGTGAATTTTGCCACTTGTTTCTGTTGTTTCCTATATATATATATATATATATATACCCATATATATATATATATATTGGTGTTTCTTTCTGTTCTTCCTATCTTCATTACTGTGGTCTTTTCTATATTTATCTTCATGTTAACCTTCACCGAGCTGATATGATATCCAGCCGCCGAAAAACAAAATGGCCGCGCGCGCGCTGATGGCGGGCCGTCCCACCCAGCGAGATTATCGTGAGATTTACACGTACCACAGTCGTGCACATAGCTGGGGACATGCGCAATCGAAGCCGGTACATCCCCCACTTCCGACATGATCGTTTTTGAGAATGGCTGGCTATTCGTAAAAGTTTAAGAGCAATTAATCTGACCACATCTGTACACCGGTACGATGCCATGATGATGGATCGGTTTTACAGACCTTTATTTCATCGTATTTCGAATAAAATAACATTGAATCGTGGATTGAATCATGGATTATTAGGTTATTTAGTTTCACAGCAGTGAATATACAGAATGCCGTGCTGGTATGGGGACTTGTACGTTTGATATCGAATATTTTGAAGTGGCAGAAAAAATAACTCTAGGCCTAAGCTCAAAGAACGATTTTACTGCAAATCTACATGTTTTATACAGTTCCCCCGGCTATATTTTGATAATTTCGCAGTGAAAGAACATAAATACAACAGATTTACTTGATTTAGTTGACAGTGTTGCCAAGGAATTCGATATATAAGGTAAGTTATTTTTTTTTCCTTATTTTTTCCCTCTTTATTTGTTATAAAATATATGTTTTTTGTGAAAAACGTCTTTACCACTTTCTCATACGACTGGTATCACACACACACGTACATAAATTACACCAATATATGCATAATTCAATTCTTTATTTATATGTGCGAATATTATTTAAATATCTCTAACAACCAAAAAATTATCACATTTTCAAAACAGTCACCATCAATAATGAAAATTTTCAAAAAAGAATCCGGTGGCAGGGAGACGTTTCGTATTTTTTAATCTGGCTTGCTAAAGGTTAAAGGTTTGACATGTTTGATGTAATTTGTCTATGTAGTTGCTCTTCTAATGATTCTACTAGTACTTGGTCGTCTGCAAATAATTTAAATTATCCTTCAGATTGTTTTCTTCCGTTGTCTTTGCTACTTTTCAGATATGATCTATGTATGTTATGAACAATGGGGTGGGGGGGGGGGGGGGAGAGTACACATCCCAGTCTCACTCCTGATTGAATTTGGAAATTACCGGATGTACTTGTGCTCGTTCTTACTGCGCATTGACTATTGGCGTATATATGTGTATATACAGATGTAGGTGTATATGTTGGGGAACTCCATAAGATTGTAGTGTTATCCATAGTGTTGAGCTCTATCCACTCTGTCAAAAGCTTTCTTTTGGTCCACAAAAGCCAAAATTAAGTCTTGGTTACCGGGTATGTGTTGTCGCTCTTTCTGAAAGTTGTTTGAGGGCGAAGATTGCATCCGTAAAGCTTTTATTTATCAGAAAGCCCAAAATTTTGTTGTTGAGCTGTGGTTCTATATATGTGCGCATCCTTATCTCTAGTATCTTGCTAAATATTTTTCCCATGTAGCTTAAGAGTGATATGCCTCCATACTTAGTGCTGTCCCTCTCTGCCTTTTTTTCTTCCAGATGAGAACAATCACTGCTGTATTCTACTCCTGTGGGGTCTTGTGTGTCTTCCATATCACTTTGAACAGTCTGTGTAGCCACTTTATTTCTGTCCATGTTAGCATTTTTATTAGTGATATAGATATGCTGTCTATTCCTGGTGCTTTGTTATTTGGTGCATGTTATCTCTCATTCTGTTATAACAAATTTCCGTAAATAACACTTTTCCAAATTCCCAAGTATAATGAATTTATGTTATTACATAGATATTTTATCAGTCTGGACCAAGCTGTTATTGTGGGATTTATTGTAATAGTTATATATATCAGTTTTACTGACTTTTTTTTACGAATACATACACAAGCATACCAAGACTTTGATGGACACAAATTAATACATACAGAAGTTCATATGAATATACATATTATACAAACTATAACACAAAGTTTATAAATAAATCATTTAAAACACACACAAAAAACAAATATGATCTATTATAAACATAATAGATTATATTCTTCGATCGGAAGAACATGCCTAGTGATTTGTTAGCCTTTCAAGAAAAATACAAAGCAACTGTACACCCAAAAAATCTACAAGATCTGTTAGTTTAAACCTCGTCAGAGTCAATTTCATGTCTTGGTTGCAGGAAAACAATGGACTATAATAATAATAAGACCCATAACCCGTCAGTTTATAGGGGTGTCATACTGGAGACATCAACAGAAAAAGCGCTCCATGCATCTCTATTCTCAATCATTCAGAGAAGTGTAGAAAAATCACGGCCACACCATTCCTGGATCTTATCAATCCAGCATTTTTAAAATGTGCTATACTATATATATATATATATATATATATATATATATATATATATATATATATATATATATATATATATATATATATATATATATATATATATATATATATATATATATATTTTTTTTTTATAATGTATGAGAAAATGAACAAGACTGTCAACCAACAGAATTCCACAAGAATACAACGAAATTTTTTTTAAACAATATGCAAAGTAAGAAAAAAAAATCATAAAGAAAATGGAAGGCAGGCAACAGGCCAACTACTTAATTTATAAAGTTACATTTAATAAAATTATGAACATATATTAGGTGTTTACCACTGTGATTTACAGAGAAAATTCAAGAAAAGTTTATTGTGATTTACAGAGAAAATTCAAGGAAAGTTTATTGTGATTAACAGAGAAAATTCAAGGAAAGTTTATTCCTCAGTCTTCTGCATTGATTCTCAAAACATGTGTTGATAAAAAGGAAGCAGTCTGGAGAAAGGAAAACATTGTGCTAACTCTCATTAAATACCCTCTTACAACATGTCCAGTAGACCAGTATTGATTATTTATTTATTACCGATTTCCTGAAATGTTTTGCATATATATATAAATAGATATACACACACATACATTCTCATGGGGTATTGCAGTGAGGATAAGAGTATTGTCTAATATCCCATCCTATCTTGGTAGGCAGCAATGCCAGTTTAGTCCACAACTGCCTATTTGTCCACTGAAATTCTGGGGCTTATATTTCAGGCAACATATATATATATATATATTATATATATATAGGCTATTCCACTATCCTCCACATGTGGAAGCGCATGAAAAAGGCTCAAGAGCCTTAAAATAATCAACAAATATACAAGGGACAAATTATGTTGAAACCTACAATATAACAACAATATTCTCTCCTATCCTGTCAATTTATTACCCGGTATCTATTATCAACCTTCTATCAGTGCAAGATGCTTTCAAGTGTTATTTGTTATAGCTCTAGCTGTTACCTCAATCACAATTTTTATCTCAGATAGCTGAATTTTAAACTTAACCATTTGGCAACTGATTTACCTCCTCATTGCAAAATGTATATGGAAACTTACTGCAGCAGATAGTTGCCAGAAAAATATCGTGTTATTAAAAAAAACACCATTTCCTGTAATACCATCTATGATAAAGTATTATTGTCTATCTATCTATTGTCCCTGATTGCTAATATAACTAACAAATGGCAAAACTATTAATGACAAATAACAAAACACAAATGAGGACTTTTTCCATGTTACAGTCCAATAGGGACCTTTATCAAGAAACAACGAACTAGAAATATACATAAATCCGTAAATGTAATGAGATGTTGCTGTAAGACGAATTAAAACTGAACTATTCACACAGTAGATTTAAATATGTTTTTCCCCTCCTCATTGCATATATTTAGCTTTGCCATGTGAATGGTGTTGTTCTTACTCATTGTATTATGTTGCAAATGTGTTCTTGAAGAAGCCCTTGGTCGAAATATTGATTTGTATGTTATGTTTGTAACCAGTGATTAGCAAAACTTTGTTACAGTGTACCAAGTTTTGCATGCTGGATTTCAGTTTTGCTGCAGTTAGTATATATGGTGTTTTATAGTTAGTGCAAGTGGTAAAATCATTGCTTGAGCAATGGAACATATAAACAACTTGTTCTGGCTCCACGCTCGACTGACAGCCTGTTAGGCAGTGGTAAAGTAGGTGATGTCATGCTGCGACTATCTCAAAAAGCATAACAATCTTGTCTAGTCATCTACACGTAAAGTCTGATATTTGGTGAATTTACGCATATGAGGTACGATAGTTTATCGATCCACAGGGTAATGTAGGCGAAAACCAGCAATGTGGTGAAGACCACATCAGGCAAATTGAGACACGTAGAAAACCATGGTCATTCACTGCATCGCACTTCACTTCCAGTCGGCTCGATTAATCTTGCCACTGGTTTCAAATGAGGTCGAACAATAGAGTGAGGTCGATGCTTTGCACAACTCCTCCTCACTTTAATCAAAATTCCCAGTGCAAGTCATTTTCACATCCACAAAAATTCACGGCAAATCAAGATTCCACTGTCCTTGATAGATCTGGTATCTCCATCATTGACACTATCCTGATGCAGACACAGATTCATTGGGCAGATCATTTGGTACACATGCCAAACCATCGCCTGCCACAATTACTTCTCTATGGTGAGCTGGAGAAGGGTAAACGATCTCAAAGTGGCCAAAAGAAGCGCTACAAGGACTCGTTAAAGACCTCACTGAAAGTGTTTGAAATAGACCAAGACACATGGGAAGAACTTGCACAAAATAGATCTACATGGTGCTCTACAGTCAAAAAGAGCGCATCATCTTATGAAAAGAGGAGAATGCTGCAGCTCAACACCAGAGTACCGGTTGCTAGAAAGTCATGGATTGACCAAAATCCGTCTACAGTGGTCATTCCATGCCTGAACTGTTCAAGGACATTTACAACTCTAATAGGGCTCATTAGCCATCTACAAACTATTAGGCATAGCCATAATTCTAACTGAATTTTCAAAAGTGGATGTAAAAAATGATGTAAAAAAATGGTCATTATCACTTGTGATGGACGAACACACATAGACAACTACTTTCAGTATGATGACAAAAGTAAAGCAATAACTACAGCTCTCCAGAACTCATTTGACTAGGGCAATTATAGTGTCTGATTCTCAGTCCATGTTTCAGAAGATTCAAAATGGTTGGTGTCAGTATGAGTGGATGGTCTCTACGGCCAGTTGTAACTTTCTGGGTGTAGCATGGATTTACTGCAGAGGACATGCTCATCGCCCAGATGTTAGTTAACTAGCTTTCTATTCCTGTGATCCAATGTTCAATTTCTTAGTTCAAGAGGAGACATAAGGGAGATATTTTGTAGTTGTTTGGAGAGCGCCTGTTGAATGTGAACACTACTATCGATGATGTATCTAGGATATGATATGAAGAATTTGGTATTCATTGTGGCACAACTAGAATGGACATCTGAAGGGCAGAATTAGGAATGTGCTCTACCAGCGAGCTACATGAACCATCAGCATGGACTTCAATATTTGCTGGAGGAGCTGAGCACCAATCGATTGGTCCAGAATGCAGAGATGTCAGCTTATAATGAATAATAAGATAAAACAAGCGACCAGAAATCAGGTCCAGCAAAAATATACAAACTTTCAATACTGTATGTTTTACATTAGGGAGTTGGTACTTGTAGCTGTGTGATAAAAGCAGCATGCTCTTGCTATCGCCACATCACAAGCAGGGTGAGTTACTCATAGCACTAGCTCTATCCCTTACTCTGTGGATTCCCAGAAAAAAAAAATTCATCTTGTAAAGACAACGATGTGAGTCGGAATCAAACCTGCAACCTCTTTAGCACAAGGTGAACCACTTCGTCACGGAGATCCCTTCATGTGTGGTAAGTAACAGGTGACAGTGTGACTAAAGCAGTATAGATCAAACAGTTACAGCAAAAATGGACCAAAAAAGAAGTTAAGATTATGGATGAGTCAGGCCAAAAGGCACAGATATTATATTTTCAGTGTAAACTGTGATAGCATGACAAGTTATGTTTGCAACTCAAACAAAGAACAATAATAATTTCCATACCCTGAAACCCATAATGAGATTCTTATACAAATTGCTGTACTCTAAAACCAATGATGAGATTCTACACAAATAGTCTTACAATAAAACTAATGATTTCTATACATATTGCCATATCCTAAAACCAATGATTAGATTTCTATACAAATTACCATATCCTAAAACCAATGATTAGATTTCTATACAAATTGCCATATCCTAATACCAATGATTAGATTTCTATACAAATTGCCATATCCTAAAACTAATGATTAGATTTCTATACAAATTGCCATATCCTAAAACCAATTATGAGATTCTACACAAATAGCCTTATAATAAAAACAATGATTAGATTTCTATACAAATTGCCATATCCTAAAACTAATGATTAGATTTCTATACAAATTGATGTATTCTAAAACCAATGATAAGGTTCTAAACAAATTGCCATATCCTAAAACCAATGATTAGATTTCTATACAAATTGCCATATCCTAAAACCAATTATGAGATTCTACACAAATAGCCTTATAATAAAAACAATGATTAGATTTCTATACAAATTGCCATATCCTAAAACCAATGATTAGATTTCTATACAAATTACCATATCCTAAAACCAATGATTAGATTTCTATACAAATTGCCATATCCTAATACCAATGATTAGATTTCTATACAAATTGCCATATCCTAAAACTAATGATTAGATTTCTATACAAATTGCCATATCCTAAAACCAATTATGAGATTCTACACAAATAGCCTTATAATAAAAACAATGATTAGATTTCTATACAAATTGCCATATCCTAAAACTAATGATTAGATTTCTATACAAATTGATGTATTCTAAAACCAATGATAAGGTTCTAAACAAATTGCCATATCCTAAAACCAATGATTAGATTTCTATACAAATTGCCATATCCTAAAACCAATTATGAGATTCTACACAAATAGCCTTATAATAAAAACAATGATTAGATTTCTATACAAATTGCCATATCCTAAAACTAATGATTAGATTTCTATACAAATTGCCATACAATAAAACCAATGATGAGATTTCTATACAAATCGCCATATCCTAAAACCAATGATTAGATTTCTATACAAATTGCCATATCCTAAAACTAATGATTAGATTTCTATACACATTGATGTATTCTAAAACCAATGATGAGGTTCTAAACAAATTGCCATACAATAAAACCAATGATGAGATTCCTATACAAATTGCTGTACCCTAAAACCAATGATGTGATTCCTACACAAATAGCCGTATAATAAAACCAATGATTAGATTTCTATACCCACAATGAGATTTCTATACAGATTTCCGTAACCTGAAACTCATGAGATTCCTATACAAATTTCCACAGCCTAAAACACATATTGAGAATTCCTATCAACAAATATATTTCTGAAATTCAAAACCCTAATAGAATATTTCAGAAATGATATCTTGAACATGGTAATCATTAATAACTTTATATTGTCATAATTTTATTGAACAAAATTTCATTCATGTCGGAAAGCTATCAGTGTTTTCCAAAGCTGAATCACTATTATCTGGTTGTACAGTTAAAATACTTATCAGTAACAAAATAAATGATAAACTTTACAATTTACATAGACAGTACAACAAAGGAATAAATGCCCCTATTGCTACAAACACTGGAAACAGCATGGCACTTGTATCATCTGCTGCATAAGGATCCTTTATTTTAGGCCCAGAAGGTTTTCGAGACTTTTGGTTTTTGATACTGGTGGATTCATCCTCATCATCGTCGTCCTCTTCTACCACTTCCGAACCAGGCATAACAGGCAGTTTGGGAACATCTGTGGAAGAATGTTCTTATTGAGTTCAGCGGAGATAGAAAATTCTAGATTATCTAAGATAGGTAATCATCATAATCATCAGGTGCTGTGCCAACTGGTGTTGGCCATCTGGTTCTCCACTATTATAATGTTCTTAAGATATAAATAGCATTTATTGAAGGTTATTCACTTTGCCTGTGTCTTGATCGAGGTTGCATCCAGGAGGTCCGGTCTCAGATTGGAAGTTTGAAAATGGTGTTAGTAAAGGGATCATGTACACCAAATGTTTGTTGAAGTGTCCATTGCTGCTGTATTGATTACACCATTCAAGGAGATATTATCTGTACCCAACCTTGCATTAAAATCTCCAAGTAATTAGCTTGCATTGAATTTGCCAAATGTCCATTGCTGTTGCATTGACCCACTCCATATTTCCTGATTACACTATTTCAGGAGATATTGTCTGTATCCAACCTTGCACCCAAATCTCCAAGTAAAATGAACTTTGAAACTGCAATGATAGTTCATCATAGAACTTATCTTGAACTTCTGGATTTGTCTGCGCGAATATGCACTGATGATAGTTGCATATTTCTTACTGAAGAGAAGGGGGAATATTACCGCCATGAATTCATCATTTATTTCCTTTGGTAGGCCTGCTAGTGTGCCAATGAGAACCTTCTTCACGTCTTCCTCAATTTCTCTTCTGCTTCAAAAGAATATATAACCAGCACTTCTTTTGTAGAGCTGAGAGACACCAGTAACAAACGCTTCACTCAGAGCTGCTGTGTCAATATTGTACCTTGATAGCTCTCTCCCAGTCAGGACTGTTTGTCTAAAAGGTCTAATTGTGTTAGTCATTATCGAGAAGTGTGCGCACATTCCATGTACCTAAAGTAAGTGGGGAAAACCGCCTCCCTATGAATACATTTTCGTGGATATGAAAATGACTTGCACTGAGGATTTTGATTTTAAGTCAGGAAGAGTTAATGAGATACAATATCTATGAAGACAGAACAACAATATAGTGCGTTTTAAAACTTGTGTCATCTGATTTCACCCAACATATCAAGAACTATGAATGTATATACCCGGTAGGTACTTTGTTTTTCTATTTGTGATAATGTTTGAATTTTTTGTAATTGTGCAGACATTGCCAATTTCTTAAACTGTCAAATTTTTTTGAACTTTATCAGCAAAATAACTTTTTTGCTGATAAAACCCCTTAAAAAACATAATTTATGAAAATTTTATAAATTGTTAACTTTTTATGGATCAAGATTAGCCATGCATGGGAGTATCTCCAATTGTCATTTCATCCCATTGTAAATGTGTTTCCAATATAAGGCCTAAGCCTCCCTTTTTTATTTTTCTTGTATCTTTTAAAAGTATTGATGAGATTAAAATGTATTACCGATATATCTTCAATGGCTTGTGGGTAGACCCAACATTGTGGGTAGATCCAACAATACAAAGTGAGAACTTCATAAACGATAAAGATCTTCTTAATACTGTAGAATATATTGAGAAGCATCCATTTCCACATGTTCTTCTTCTTCTTCTGCGTTCAGCATCTGTGGTCATGCTATACCGTCAGGCCTGTCGTCAAGACGAAGTCCACTGTCTTCTCCAGGTCAGAGCGGCTGCCCCATAGCTTTTGCCTCAAGTCTGTATCCTCTGGCCAGGTCTGCTGCCACTGCTCTTATATGTGTTCCGGGGTCTGGGTTCCGGATCCACATGGACATTCATCTGTGTATGAGATCTTCAATCGGTAAAGGTGACCCAACAGTCTGCAGTGGCCTGTTCTAAGGCGAAATATTGTGGTCTGTTTTTCCACATGTGATGAAATGAATAGAACATTAGATATCATAGTTTTTAATCTGTGGCTTTTCAGTTTCCTTGTAAAAATATATGTAACGACAGTGGTTACTTTTGAATTCATAACATAGAACCCAGTATTTCCAAATTCGGGGATTTATACTAAATATTGTATCCAGGTATAAAGGTTTTTCAGTATTTCGACTTCACAAAATAGTAGCCCTTAATAATAATTATTAACATATATCGATTTACAATATTACCAACGTCACGAGGCATCCACTGCATTGTGGGATCTTATCTATTCACTAAACCTTTTGTTGCCTTTCATCGTGGTGGTGGATGTAGTGTCGAAGTCAGAGCACTCATTGAAGATAAGACTGCACAAAATGATATAGTAAACTACACTGATGGATCAGTCATTCAAATGCTGCGCTTGGACTTTTTCTGCATGGTCCAGTGGAAAAACCGCCAAGAATCCAGCGGTACCTTCACTACAACCACAAGCAGTCTTACAATGGAGATATTGACTGTGACTATTTGTATGCATACATTCTTCTTCTACGTTCACTCTCTTATAACCACAACAAATAAATCGTATGATTTCCACCGGGGAGCATGGAGTAAGTAGTACTGCTAGTTCCACAGTTAATTAACTGTGGTATTTGCACCTAGGTTGGCTCACACTGTGACCCGGACATCCAAGGCACAGCACATCCATTTTCATTATATCTTTAAATCGGTTAGTGGGCTTCCCTAGCATGACAGGCTGCCGATCTGTCGGCAGGACCATGGGTGTGTAATGACTCTTCGCTGAGATGATTGTCGTTCACGCCTATCTCGCACACGGTATTACACAGTCAGTGAGTTTGTTTCGTGTAATTAGACACTTTGTACCTGTGCCCATCAGGCACTGAACCTTTTCTCATCCATGAGGTTGGTTCCAGTTAAGGAAAAACTAGACAGAAGAGTTGGCCCCAGGCATTTTCGTCTTCTTAGCCGAGGTATTATTCACCAACACTGTGAACCTCTCATCCAAGTCTCACCACGTATTTTGCAGCAAAGTGTGTTCTCGAGCTGAAATGACTGTGTTCCATTTGTGCCTGAGCCCATTGGGTACAAACCCTGTCTCCCCATGAGCATGTTTCCGCTATGGGAAAGCTCGACAATAGAGTTGGGCCAGGGCTCTTTTTTTTTTGCTGGGCGCCCATAATTTGGTCTCTGCCCATAAGAAGCACCGGCAACTAGAAGCCGATCTCAAGCTAACAGAGCTTGTAGTTCCGATTTCCTTGGAATGTTTCCCCTTTCTATTTAAACTTAGTGCTGCCCTTTGGTTCTGTGCTGCCATCTCATTGTACTCAGTAAGTTATCTTTTCGTATCTCACCATGCATCTACATTTATGTGTCATTTTCATTGGCCGCCCCTCCAATGCTCAGACTGGACTGACTAGCGTCACTGTGCGTTGACAGTGCCACTGCATGTGTTGGTGCAGTCGTGTTGGAGATATTGACTGTCTCATTTGCAGTCAATTCTGTTTCCATCTGTTGCCTCCATGGACACAATCTCTAAAAGGTTTAGCCAGAATCAGCATGAGTAGTTGTATTTCTTTTTCCACTGTGCACCATGAGGGTGTACTTTTGGGGTCCTGTACTAACCCTGGGTCCTGGGACACATAAATACATATGCTGTATATTTGAAATCCATGTTTAAAGGTCCATATGAATGGAAAACAATACTCCCAAAGACACTAAGAAACTATTAATATCTAAACAAATAACCAATAAATTGATAATGAGATTTACACAATACAATATTTCTATATTAATGTGTGACTTGGAAACAAGTGGAAAATAAAGGAACAGTTAGAAGTAAGAATTCATACCGTTGATAAATGGTTAAATAAATGAAAAGAGAGATTGTCAGGGGAAGAACGAACACAGTTTGAGAAATTTGAGAACGAACACAGAAGAAATGCACACAACAAACATAATAGTCAATATATGCATAAGAATGTGACAAGACTTACCATCAATTGTACCTTTCATCACATAAATGGCATTCACTTTTGGGTTGTCAAGGTCTCCCTTTCAAAATAAAAACAATGACACATTGCTACAATATAAATTTCTTTGCTTACTTAAACTAGAAACAAAAGTGGTAGTAAAAATATAAATAACAAAGATATATCAATTCAGTTAATACCATGTAGAAATTAGTAGAAATATAAATGTAATAACAAAGATATATTAATTTAATTCTCTTAATACCTTAGAGTTATACAAGAATAAAAGGTATTACACTATTTGATTGTGAAAAAGCAACACAAATATTCTCTGAAATATCAAACATACACAAGACCACGCATAGAAAAAAAAACCAAGAGATATATGACTTCAAGCGTTAAATGTCTACTATCCTAAAAATTTCTGAACAGAACATGCATGTACACAACAAAAACCACACAAAAATGGCAACAGTGGAATATACATGTTTCTTGATATATTCAAATATTCAATAATTGAGAATCAATACCCTAAAAGCTCACACTGTTCAGATATATAAAAATTAGTTTTACAAGCAACCAAATAAGGCAAAACTCATTTACAAAATCTGATAAAACATCTCTGAATTATCTTCAAAAACTACATTAGTATTACAATGGATACCACCATCAGTGCGGCATACCTGGAAATTAAAAACACACAAACTGAACAAATTGGAGTAGCCCCCCTAAGCTTTACTTACTTTGACATTTCAGGGAAGCAAATTCTCTACTAATACAATCTATGTGGCTTTAGTGGAGAGAATTAAACGGAAACTAGACCAATAAATCCAACGTGGTGTAGTTGCTGACAGTTCCAGTCCGATATTGATTTAACCATCTTTTCATATATATATATATATTATGTTTCTCTTTATGGGTTGCTCCAATCCTTATATCAATCTCACACAGTCGTGAGAGCGACCATTATTACCTCTTAAAAATCTGACCAGATGAGGTCCCTTCGAGCATAAACTTCAGAGCGATCCATTGATTGACCCTGTGGACATGCTTGCCAGTTTATCGGCTTGCTCAAGTCCCTCAACACCCTCATGTCCTGGCATAAATACAAAGGTAATATTTCTGGTCAGGGATTATGTCAGTAGCTCCATCCATTGACGGCAGATGACTCTCGCTTCAACTTTGTGGAGCATGTTCATGAGTCACTAAGTATGCAGTGAAGTCGGATGTGTTAGGCCGAAAGGCGCATATATCGCAGCAATGCTGTAAACCATGACACAACACATTCCGTTCCTCCTGACTACATCCTGCTAATCTGCAGGATGTTTGAGAATGAATGAAGAAGAAGACTAAGTATGCATGCATGTGGGGTCCAAAAGGTGCCAAATTGCTCTCGGCAGACCTAGGGTTAGCAGATAACCAAGATCTCAAAAATAACTCCTCGTGCTGCAACCTGGAAACAGAAATACAGCTGCTCATGCAGATTCTGGCTAAAATTTTCAGGGAACAGGTCTGTGAATGTGGAGGCAGTAGATGGAAAGAGAATTGACTGCAGAAGAGAACAGCAATATCTCCAACACCACTGATTCAACACATGTTGACGGCAGATGACTCTCGCTTCAACTTTGCGAAGCATGTACATTGAGTCACTAAGTATGCATGCATGCAAATAGTCCTGTGACATCAGCCAGGACAGTGCCGCTGTCACAGCTTTTATGTCCATTGTATTACAACATCAACAAAGTGAATAGAAATGAACAAGACACAATATTTCGACTGAGAATGAGACACTGCCATCTAAAAGCACACTTACACCAAATCAGCACAGGCGACCCAAATCTGTAACACAACAGATACCTGAACTATACTACAGGACTGTCCCAGCTTCACTACTCACAGAGTGGGTCAAAGGCAAGAGCTTGCACAAAATAGAGCTACATAGTGCTCAATAGTCACAAAAAGGCACAGAATATTGTGAAAAGAGAAGTGCATCAACTCAGCCGCTGAGAGTAGCTAGAAAATCACAGGTAGACCAAAAACCATCTACAGTGGTCATCCCATGCCTGAACTGTCCATGGACATTTGTGGCCAGAATAGAGCTTATTAGTCATCTATGAACTCATAATCAAGGACATAACTCTAACTGAATTTCAAAAGTAGATGTAACAAATGGTCATCATCACTTGTAATGACGAAGAACAACACTCACAGAGTGATAGTCTGGCAAATCTCCAGAGCATCTTAGAAAACCAAATTGTCGATGCACCCACAGCAACCTAAAACAGACTATTCTATACACGACCAATATCGGACTGAGTGCCTAGCAATTGATCACATAAAAAAAACCATGTTATGCACCCAGCAATTGGATTCTTTCAGCACACAATAACTTACTGGACTGCTGTCATTGCTGTTGGTCCTTTTTTTGACTTTCCTATAGTACTTACGTAGAACACACAAGGTCGATCAGCTTTACAATGAACACATAAAATATCCGACTATAGGGTATGGGTATGAAAAAATACAGATAACAGTACACAAGATAGTTTATAGTTTTCAATGTTTCAACTTCAGCACTGTTTCAAGAATACAGGTATACTAGACAGAATAAGTAAAAATAATGGCATTATGACAATAGACAGCAGATACATCCAAGGTAACAATGATGCATGTTTGCATAAGTATTATCATGGAGACGTGCACTGAAGAAATAAGTGGAATGAGAACAAAATAAAACTATGCTGAAAACAACATGAACAACACAACAACGGCCCCCATGATCCAAATCTAAATAAATGAATGATCGGTATTAAGACCAAATGGCTTAAGGGCACCAAACTATAATATATAGCTGTTTTTAAGGGCGGATCTAGCTCTATCATCTGTGGTGTAAAATATTAATGCAGTGATCTAGATATCATGGGCACCATGATGATCAGTGTCATTGAAATGTATAGCGATTGAAGTAGACAATCTGTGTTAATGGCATGAAAATGTTGGCAAAAAAACTGCCACTTAGTCTTTTGTCAGTTTCACCTACCGGTATATACCGTATTTCTTGTCCCAATGTTTACAAACGTTATGGGATTCACATGTAAAGGCATCGTCAACAGTGAAAGTGGCCCTAAGAAATTAAACGTAGTAGATTTGAATTATATAGGAATATGTGCTGCAATGCCAGCATCTGCAACAAACTGTGCCACTGTGGTCTGAAACATTAGCCCTGAGTTGACTGTGAGCCAAGATGATGTAGTTAAGATTTTTGTCACTGCTCATAGGCAACTAGAGGAAAAGTCATGGGAAAACAGTAGTAGTTTGAGGATCAGACCGGAGAAGGGAATAATCTGTGTACAATATTGTACAGACAATAGAGTTATCCAACATATATATTGGAAACAACAGACTTAAACAAGTGACAGAATTCATACACCTAGGAAGCAATATAACAAAAGATGGCAGGAGCAGCATAGAAATACACAATATATGTAGTAAAGCATACCAAGCCCTAGGACAAATGACACCAATCTTCAGAAACAAAAATGTAGATTTAAACAACAAACTAACACTATTCAAAAATAATTATTATACTAATGCTGTGTTACCAATGCCAAACATGGACAACGACAGCACAAGTTAAATGTTAACTTGCGAGAGCTGAAACGGCATCCTTGCGCAGAATCCTAGGAATATCGCTAAGAGACAGAGTGAGAAATTAGGACACTAGACAAAGAACCGGTACCATTCCAATCTTGGAATATATTAAGAGACAACAGATAAAATGATTTGCACACATCAGCAGAATACCATCAGGCAACATACCACAGCAAGCTACGCTACACAGATACAGTGAAGGCAGACCAAGATGCTGATCATGAAAACAATGGACTACTGAAATAAAAGAGGCGACAAACTTCACAATATACTCAGCACACACGAGGGCCATCTCCAGAAAACTCTTGTACCCCTGACGCTGAAAGGCAATAAAGGATTTAGCGAATAGATAGAGTGGAGTTATGGGGATGAAATGTGAGAAGAAATTTAACTCAACAGAGGAGGAAGTACCATCAGTATTAGTCAAGGTATCAAGGCAAGAGAATTTACGAACACGAAGCCAAACTGCTGAAAGAACACTGTCAGGGTATTAGCTTCTATGAAAGAAGCTTGGATATCAACTAGCAGCACAACCTAGACTCAAATGACAAACGAAATGTAATGAAGAGTGTATATTTACATATCAACCATAGACAGCTTGTGATGTTTCATACCTCAAATCTACATAGTTACCAACATCTATACATCAAATAAAAAATGTAGATCGCTTGTGACATTTCAAACCATATTAGATCAATCTGCATAGTCAGCAGTCTTTGTTTTTTTAAAACAACTAAAAACTAACAAATGTGAACTAGCAGTCATACTTGATTAGTGTGGTGAAGGTTATCCTAGAATTAACATTTGGGTGTAGTTTTTTTTCTGAAGGTCTTCTTCTGCGTTCGTTCTCAAACTTCTGCAGATTAGCAGGATGTAGTCCAGAGAACGGAATGCGTTGTGTCATGGTTTACAGCATTGCAGCGATATCCGCGCCTTTCGGCCTGACACATCCGACTTCAGTATGGCTTTGGGTCACTGACCCTATATGGGATGGGGCAGCCAACTCCATCCCATAACCTCCTTAGTCGCCTTTTACGACATGCGTGGAAGGTAAACAGTGTTGCTATTCTTTGCTCCCCTTTCGGGGCCTGGCAACACACGGGCGACTCTAAGGTCTAATTCAAGTTTGCTTTATCTATGAAGTGATTCAGGAAACAAATGTCACGAAACCTCTGATAGTCAAGTATCTTGTCATGATAAAGACTGACAATAACTCTGATAGTCAAGTATCTTGTCATGATGAAGACTGACAATAACTCTGATAGTCAAGTATCTTGTCATGATGAAGACTGACAATAACTCTGATAGTCAAGTATCTTGTCATGATGAAGACTGACAATAACTCTGATAGTCAAGTATCTTGTCATGATGAAGACTGACAATAACTCTTAGTGGTCTCATTTGCAAGTCACACATATTAAAAGAACTCTTTCACACATTTGACGCTGTGGATGACAAAGTCTTTGAAGAACAAAATCCTTTAACTGCGATAGATGCCTTTTGATGTCCACGAATATGACTTTTGATGTCCATGAATATGACTTTTTTAAGGGAAAGTTTTCTGATTCGACACTAGTATTATTCAGTGCAGTGTTTCCTGTATATTAGAAATGTCACTCCAAAATGGTGACGAAAGTGTTTGATTCCTCATTATAACCAGTATCAAAGCACTGGACATTCCCATAAATGTTGAGCTCACCTAAAGGCATAGTATTCTTAAGGCTGATGGGAATTGAACAGATGCAGGTCACAGAGTCACTAATGTCAATTTGGTGTATCGGGGTACTTCTCTTTCCTTTTCCCTAACACCCATGTGTCCAGGAACAAAAATTAAGATTCTTTTCTTCACCAACTACTCCAACCACTGACAGCAAGCAGAGATTGCCATACTGAATCTTTCAAATAATACTCATAAAAAAACCAAACACCTGTAATAGAAAGAAACCAGGAACTTATCCCTGATGAAAAAACTTGCAAACATAGGCTGAGAAGAAAATGGAAGCATCATCAAAAAGTATATGTATGGGTAGTCAGAAACCTGTAGTGGAATATGGAATGCCAGCCTAGACATCAGCATATAAAACAAACACTGATCACCTATCAAAAAACTAATCTCAGGAGGATTACAAACCAATATAATTCATGTAATGGAAAAACATGCAAACATCCACTTACTGGATGACAGGAGAAGAAAGAGTGTTTGTCCAAATGGAAAACATTTTGTGCATATCAAACCATCTGATGCATGCACATATCTTTAGATCAACTATAAACAGACTGAAAAGAACCAGTTTCTGTCACATCTCCACTGACAACAGAAAGATATCCTCACAAACATACCAAAAGAAACTGAAACACTGACTTTTTCAAGCAGCCGAAAACAGTCTTCAAAATAACAGCAGAGTTCCTGGAACCAAAAAAAACACCAGACTTCACCTCAGCTAACAGCATTGACACTATAGATAGATAGATAGATGGTTGGTTGCTGATCCAGCGATCTATGGGCTCATGCTCTTTGACCTAATGCCATTATATTGCTGGGAAGTCTGTGGATTTTCGGCCCAACCCGGGACAGAGCCAGAGAATAACTATCACACCTCCAGGAAGGTAGGTTTCAACCTATCCTCTGTTCCGAGCCACTGTAGCCAAGATAGGGTTCACTGTGCTCATTCCCCGCCACCAGATGACTACTGGTTATGCTGAACTTCTCTACTGTTCTAGGCATGCAACCAAATGTTCAAGTCAAAAGGATTGTCACGTCCTGAGTCACTGTGCCTCTATGATGGGCTTCAGCCATAGGAAAAAACAGTGCTGTCAGTTTCCTCCTCCCCAGTGCTGCACAGTACATCTCTGGCTCCCTCCCAACCACAGAGGGTGCATAAATATATTCACGTAAACATTAAACACAATTCAACAACAAAATAACAGCACAAGAAGCATAATTGTATAGATTTCGTGCCATGAAACTTCAATAAGAAGATAACCTCAATATAATGGCATGTCATCTGCTACGGTTTTCTGTTGCATGGGTGGTTTGTCTAGTGGGCCATTGGTGAGATCCACAGACACAACCACATGCGTACACTATAGATAGAAGGAAGATACAATTTCAAGGAATGGACACATGTCTACACTGATGAATCTGCTGAGGGGGCAGAAATGAATGACAGAGGGGGCAGAAATGAATGGCAGAGGTGGCATATGGGGGGGGGGGCTATTCATAAGACTCAAAGACAGACAGACAATATCTAAAGCTTTTCCAACCAGAAATACTCCTCTAACTTTATAGCAGAACCAGTTGTACTCCATGATGCACTGAAAGTACTCACAAACCCGGAACTGCAAAGACAACAAATGGTAACTATATTCACTGACTGCAGATCCCTACTGGGATCAATTCATAGCACCAAAAATGAAAGCCTCTGCACAATATCAGACGAGGGCTCAAAAGTATCCAAAAATCATCAGCTATTGCCCTTCAATGGATACCATCACACTGTGAAATCATAGGAAATGAGATAGTTGATACTGTCAAGAACAGGTTGTGAAATGGAACACAGACACACTCTGTCCTACAGATAAACAAATACTCCTTTATCCAAATCACATATATGTTACGGTGGAAGAAACAAATGGTATTGGAAGACAAATCCAATGCAATACACCACCTCCAAAGGCATCAACAAACCACACTGTTTCACCTTACAACTGGTCACTGAAGACTGTTGGGTCACCATTACGGGCTGAGGATCTCATTCACAGATGAATGTCTATATGGATCTGGAATCAAAACCCCCTAATACATACTTCAGGACTGCCCAACATACAAACAGCAGAGATGGTGGGTATGGCCAGAGAATACAGATTTGAGGTAAATCTATAGCGCAGCCATTATGACCTGGAGAAGATGGACTTCTGGCAACAGACTTGACAATCTAGCATGATCACAGATGTTGAAAGTAGAAGACGCCCTTAGCACTTGGAAACTCCAGACATATCATTGTCCTGGTCACTGCCACCATCTCCATCATGATACTACTGGTGGTTGTATAGAATCATGTTGTGTAAAGTCTATTTATATGTTGTAGTTGTTCTGGTGTTGATATTATTGCTTGATCGCTCAGAAGGTTGTTTATGTTGTCTTCTTCCTACATATTAACCAGTACATTAGATCTAAAGAACTGTAAGACTGCAGACAACTTACTTATACAATCCTGTAGTCAAGATACATATGAATCCTATTAAAATACATAACAGAGACAAGTGTGTAAAAGCCAACATTAAGAGACCTCAACACAACAAACAAGATCATTCAAAACACTTTTCCCAAATAAAAGACTTACTTTGATGAACTCAATTGTGATTTTATTGCCATCAACTTGTGATGACTCTCCATTTACTCTCAGCTTTCCACCACGTATTGTAAAAGGAATGATTTCATCATGGGCAGATCCTCTGCCCACCCTTGAATATATGTCAAGTTCACTGATTATTGTATGTTCACCATTTAACACAACATCAAAAACCTGAAAAATGAAAACAAAGACCAAGTCACAGGTTGAACTTACTACAATTGAAAGCAAGGAGTTTTAACAGCACAATATATATTAGATCAATACTATATTATATCCATCTTCAACCCCACCTATAATTCTAGAAATCACAGTCAGAGGCATTGATTGCAGCCTGAAACAGAGGAAGATGGCTTAAAATCATCTCCAAAATTATTTCAACTGGAACATATTTTTGTAAAGCAATGGCTCACTAAAGGTTGCGGATGACTGATTTGGACTGGCTGTATCTGTTATGATATATGCTTATTAAACTGTAGTAGTTCGTCTGTCAGAATCAACAATTACCATTCAACAACTGAGATGATGATGATGCCTGTGGTGTGTCTAAGGGACACTGAGCAGCTCTTGTTTTTCTTCTAAGCACATTATTGTTGCGCAGCAGTGTCTGAAGTTCTCTGCAGCTCCTGCACCACTCTTGACTCTGCGACACCAGTCAGATCTGCCTTGTGCAAGACTCTCCCATGAATTTTCATCTATGTTGATGTGAATCAGTGATGTCTTAAGAGTGTTTTTAAAATACTTCAGACCTGAAGTTGGATGTGTCAGGCCAAAAGGCGCAGAAATCGCAGCAATGCTGCAAACCATGGCACAGCAGATTCTGTTCACCGGACTACATCCTGCTAATATGCAGAAGTTTGAGAATGAATGCAGAAGAAGAAAAGAATCTTCCAAGCTCACATCTTTCAGTTTTGCATCAATTTCTTGGAAGAGGTTGATTGCTGTGCTGAGGTTTTTTCTTTTCATGTGTTCACGCACTTCATTGCTGATTATCCTTGCGGGCGCCTCGGTCGAATGATGTGAAAGTTGAATTTAGACATTATCAGTCTATGGCCAGTCCAGTATTCTAGACCACACGGTACCTTAGTCATACACAGATCTACCAAATTCTTCCTCATGGTGATAACATAATCAATTGGGTGCCTCTTTTTGGAGCAAGGATGCATTCATGATGTTCTCTTACATGTCGACTTTCGAAAGACTTGTTGATAGAGATCATGAGTAGAACCAAGTCTAAAAGGTTGTAATCCGTTACTGTTGCATTTACATATCCCATGTTTTCCTAACACTTCATTCCAGGACTGATTATCATTTCCAACTTTTGTGTTGAAATCACCCATTACGTTAAATTTGTTGGTTTTTTTGGTATCAATGAGATTACTGTGTCAAGTCCTCATTTAATGTATCTTTTTCTCCTCATCTGAGGAAATTCCTCATTTTTTTCGTGATTGTCGAAGCACAGGTATTAATTAGAGTTGCACACTTCTTGCACACTTGTAGATATAGTTCATGAGTCACTTAGTTCGGGCAAGACTTGGGAACCTTTCTACAGGGTCAGATTTAACTGTAAATCAATCTCATAATTCCTGTCGCTCTGAGCTTTTACAAACACTCAAAAAAATGCATGCCCTTCTCTTCTTTAAGTTAGCTGGCCTTCATCTGGTAGCCTTGTGTCACTCTGCTACAACATCAAGCTTGTATCTGACAAATTCATTTAAGTTGATAGTTAGTGCTGTTCTTCTTTCTGGTCTGTTTGCAAAATCTATATCTGAGTCTATGGACATTCCATGTTCCCACCAGTAAATGTTTGATCATCTTTTTAGGCTTGACCACAACAGTTGGACACTATCAGTCGCGATTAAATGGACAGGTGAAGTGAGTAAATATAGTGCCCTACTATATTTAGGACACTTTTTCTAGTCACTTCCTCATGCTATGAGGGTGAACAGAGTTATTCTAAATAGGACAGCTCAGTCAACCGAATCTCATTTCTATCTTTCATTTAGTCAGGAAGCCACCCATTGTCCTGATTCTTCCATGAGCAAGGTTGTCACTGCAGCGTGAGTATTCCACACCGTCTGGTTTGCCACTTTCCCATTTCCGCAAGATTTGTTGTGCCGGTTATAAAAAAAATTTTTAAAAAAAAGAGAGATGGTGATGAAAGTCGAGTTATAAACAGCGCTGAACTTTGTTTAAATAACAACAAGTCAGAGGTGATGGTTATTTGTAAGAGACACAATCTCCCAGCGGGCACGATCAAAGTAAATGACTCAATACTCAAACAAGTTCATCAATTCACGCATTTAGAAACACCAATGACATTAGATGGCAGAAGTTCAACAGAGATTTTTTAAAAACAGAAATGGGAAGGCAAAGGCAGCGTTTATAAAAATGAAGAATATATTGTGTAATATATTAGAGGTGAGGAAGAGTTCTTCAGATCTATATAACAGATTCTAACATATGGATACGAGTCTTGAATAATACAATGACATGATAGCGGAAAATTAGAGGCAATAGAGATGTGGCTCCATAGAAGAACACGGAGAGTACCATGGACAGTTATGAAAACTAACAAGGTTATGTTGAAAGTGTCTAATTAGAGAAGGGGTTACTTAATAATATTAGAAAGAGACAGCCTTTATTTTCTGTGCCACAATATGAGACAAGGTGATCTGGATATCAAAGTTAAAATGGGCAAGATTGAAGACATGAGAGATTGAGAATGACAGTGTGAGAACATAGATAGTCTCACAGTGTAGTATGGCAAACAGTAAAAAATGCTCCTGATAAAAGATACTGGTAATAACGAGTTGTGGGGATTCAATGATTGCCTATGCCAGTTGCATGGCACCAGATGATGATACTGTACAGACAGCGTTATTTAATTAATAATATTTTTTTATCCATGCTGAAGTTAGATGTGTCAGGTCAAAAGGTGCAGTTAAATATTCTTGTTGAGAAGGAAGATGTGCATGCTAGATTGATACTTGTCTTAAAGAATGTTGCACAATGTGCCTAATGCCTTCTGTGTTTTCAGCACAATGCCTGCCTTGTGTTTTCTTGAGCAGTTGCTACAGCAACTTTATCCTGAACAGATGCATAACCATGCTGACAATGCTCAAAAACTTTTAGACCTTTATAGACATGTATACCTTTAGATTTTTAGCTTTATAGGCGTGTATACCTTTACATTTTTAGCTTTATAGGCGTGCATACCTTTAGATTTGTAGCTTTATAGGCGTGTATACCTTTAGATTTGTAGCTTTATGAGCGTGTATACCTTTAGATTTGTAGCTTTATAGGCATGTATACCTTTAGATTTGTAGCTTTATAGGCATGTTTACCTTTAGATTTTTAGCTTTATAGGCATGTATACCTTTAGAATTATAGGCATGTATACCTTTAGATTTTTAGCTTTATAGACGTGTATACCTTTAGATTTTTAGGCATGTATACCTTTAGATTTTTAGACCATTAAACGTTTAAACCTGTAGACTTTTAGACCATCAAACATTTAGACCGATAACAAATTATAACTTTAGACTTTTAGACCATCAAACAAATTATAACTTTAGACTTTTAGACCATTAGACGTGTAGACCTTTAGTCCAGTAGATTTTTAGATATGTATAGACAATTTTGGACTAGGGACAAGAAATGACAGAGAAAGACTTATACACATACAGTTCTGTCAGGAGAACAACATGACCATATGCAATACATTCTTTGAACATGAAAATAGAAGATTATATACATGGAAAAGTCATGGAGACAGGAAGAGGAACCAGATATATTTATTATGATCAACAACAGATTTAGAAATAGTGTCAAGAACACCAAAACATACATAGGAGCTGATATCAACTCTGACCATAATCCAGTGCTGTGTAAAATACATGCTAAACTTATAAATAGATAGAGCATAGAAGAAATCAAGATACACAGATAGACAACATTAGCACTAAAACAAGATATACAGCAAACTAGCTTGTAGATGTAAGGAATAGATATGAACATCTTATGATAGAATGCATGGAACAATACAGAAGGGAAAATCCAGAAGAGAAAATAGACAATAAATGGGACAGCCTAAGGAAAAGTATTCAAACAGCAAATGAAAATATACCAATGAGAAAAGCCAAGAACAAACAAACATGGATGATAAATGAGATATTATAGAAAATGCCACAAGGAAAGAAAGCTAAAAAATAACCCCAAATATTCACTTATAGACAAAGAGATAGTAGAGTAACGTGCGCTGAACAGCACATCAGATTGATTAGAAATATATATTGAGAACAAACTGCATCAATAAGATGTGAAAACAGCTACTCACCATACATAGAAATAAAAAGAGGGGTAAGACAAGGATGTATTTTATCACCCCCACCTATTTAATATCTACACTGAAAATATTTTTAAACATATAGAAGGAATGCCAGGACTCAAGATCAGAGGGAAAATAATAAACAACCTGAGATATGCAGATGATTCTTAAGTATGATGGGAATTGAAGCAGGTCCGTTCTAGCGGCACCGAATCACCTTGCAACTCAAGTAAACAGATTTTCTGTATTTGACCAACCACTCCCATTTTTTTTTGGGGATGGGGGATGTGGTTGGTCAAGTTAGGAAAACTTGTTTACTTGAGTTGCAAGGTGATTTGGTGAAGCTAGGACTGATCTGGTTTAATTCCCACTACACTTAAGAATTATTTTCATTTATCCTCATGCTTCCTATTTATATTTACTTGTATAAGCTATTTTTTTGAAGCAACATTGTCCTGTTTATATGTTATTTCGCGCCAAAGACAGATGTGTCGAGCCATTGGCGGCATATAAAACAGCGACACAATGCATTTCCATTCTCTGGACAACATCCTGCTGGAAATCTAGTAGCATTATAATCCTGCTACAAGGGAGATCCAGCAGGAGTTTGAGAATGAACGCTGAAGAAGAATATGTTATTTATGTTTATAATTAGGCCTATAGACCCTTATAGTACGAATATGGATGGTAGTTCTATGTTTGTGTTTCCTGGAGAGACATCAACACTTGTATGGGATGTTTGTTGTTGTAATAGTACTTTATAACGGGATTAGCCCGTTCTCAGTGACTTGAGTACACAGTTTGAATGTCTTGACAAGATCACATTTTTTTGGAGATGTGGTTAATCAAGAATAAAACCTGTTTACTTGAGTTGCAAGGCGAATCAGTGCCGCAAGAACAGACCTGGTTCAATTACCTTCACACTTAAGATGTACTTTAATTTAACCTCATGCTTCCTACTTATATTTACTTGTATAAACTATTATTTGAAGCAACATTGTCCTGTTCATATGGTTGCTGATCCAGCGGTCCATGGGCTCATGCCCTTTGACCCAATGCCATTGTGTGATATATGCATGTATTTGTGAGCTGTTGTTTTTTTCCATATAATGTGTTCCATTTATCTGGCCCTGGAGGGAGATCCTTTTCATATAGTATTCATGTTTATAATTTAGGCCTATAGGTCGTTACAGTACAAATGTGGGTGATCCTCATATGTGTTTCTGAGAAGACCTCATTACTTGTAGAGGATGTTTGTTGTTGTAATAGTCTTGTATCAACTGGTCCGTTCTCAGTGACTTGAGCACACAGGTCAATTGTCTTGACGTGATCACATATTTTTTTTTTAGGGAGTGGTTCCATCAATCAATCAAGTGCCATGCCGAATGGCAGAGGCAATCATGTTTCTCCAAGACTTTCTGCCTCTTGTGTTGTCAATAAGCTCGGTTGGTGAACTTCTACTGTGCCACAATACTAGTCCATCTAGCAACTTTTCTCTTTGTCACCCTGCTTCTTCTCCCCTTGATCTTTCCAGTGGTTATTAAGTGTTCAAGTTGTGGTTTTTCTCATCACGTCTTAGAACCCTAGACTGTCTGCCCCTAATGTTTGATATGATTGATATTTTTACGCCAGCATCAATGAGAACATTTACATTAGTTTTCTTATCTGTCCATCATTCTCCTCAGAAACCACATCTCTGTAGCCTCCAGTTCATTTTGAATTTTTTTGTTTACAGTCCATGCTTCACATCCATAAAAAAGAATTGATTCGATATAACATCTCAGAACTCGAATGTTGATAGCATTCCATTGCACAAAATGATTCTCATTTTTTGGAATGCTGATTTGGCTTGAGCTGTTTAGCTCTTTATCTCACTTGAGCATCGGCTTTGTGATGTTAAGATATTTTACTTTTTTCATCTTGTGTTAATTTTGTGTCATTAATCATTATGTTGCATCTTGGTGGCGTATGTCTCTTTGATATGACCATTATTTCTATTTTCTTATTTAAACTGAGGCCTTTGTTTTAACTTTCTTTCACTAATTTATCTCATAGGGCTTGCAGTTCTTGTTCGCTTCATGCGATCAGTACTGTGTCATCAGCATATCTCAAGTTATTTATATTGTATCCTCCCTCTTTTATTCCTGGCACATCTATATTTCGCATAATGTATTCTGTAGGCAACAGAGATGTGGTTCTACAGAAGAATGCTGAGAATACCATGGACAGCCAGAAAAACTAGAGGTGTTGAAAGAGTCAAATGCGAAACGGACCTTAATAAACAATATAAGAAAAAGGCAATCTTTTTTTTTTGGCCCCTTCATGAGACAGGCAGATTTAGAGAACATAGTCACAACAGGCAAAATTGAAAGCAACGGAGACAGAGGGCGACAACATGAGAAAATATTAGACAGTTTGACAGCCTGGCACGGCAAGGAAACAACAACGACCTTGATACATAATACTGTGGACAGACAGCTGTGGAAAGTCATGACCGCTTATGTCAGCCGGCATGGCACCAGATGATGATGATTCTGTACACAGGGAGAAAAGATCCGGTGACATTACACAACTTGCCCGACACCAATTTCTATCTTTTGAAATCATCGTGTTAACTCTCATCACAGCCATTTGTTTCCAATACATATTTCTTACTATTCTTAGATCTTTCCCATCGACATTAAGGTGTTCTAACAGTTTTATCATCTCTGAATGCCTCACCTTGTCAAATGCTTTGCTGTAATCTATGAAGCACAGATAAAGGACTTGTTGTACTTCTATGGCCCTCTCTATTAATGTTCTTACTATATATATATATATAGGGAATTTTGTGTGCCTTTTCCTTCTACGAATTCGCATTGTTCTGCTATCTCTGGTTTTACTTTTTCTTTTATAGGCCTCATTAGTGTACGCAGTTGAATTTTGGCCATCTGACTCATAAGGCTGATTGTTCTGTGATCTTCACAATCCACTGCACCAGGTCTCTTTGGTAGGGCTATGAAAATTGATTGCAGCAAATCAGATGGAATATAGCCACTGTTATAGATGTCATTTCACATTTTGGTGATAATTTCAATGCCTCTTTGTAGTTGTCTCCTACAACATGCATGGCAGGTAACATTGTTGCTGTTCATTGTTCCCCTCTTGTGCTTGTTTGATTCCACTTAGCCAATGTGCATGATTCATAATGTAAGTCAAAACAAGAAAATTGCGTAGTCGATAGGCGGAGTTAATTTTACAGAATACAGAACAATCAGTTTGACAATCCTCATTTTAAAAAATACTACTGAATATAATACCTAAAATAGTTAAACACAAGATAGATGTCGAAGTTGGTAAAGAGCTGATTGGTTTCAGGAAAAAACAAAGGCATCACAAAAGTTAAACTTATAGCAAAACCTGACAGCCAAAAATCATAACAAGGGCACTAAAAACACTTGGAAAGCATTACTCGATTGCAGACAATGGAAGACAGATGAGAAAGCAAAGTTGTACAACAATCAGAAAAGATTAAGAGACGCACAGAACATACCATGCACAAATTTATGAACTTTCTGAGGGAAAGCAAGACTAAAATGGAGTACTGTTGTGGCTACTGTTAAAACAATAGTAGGGAACAATACTATTCTAGCAAACTAAACCAACCCACCCTGGACAAGAAAATGCTTCCCAGAGCTAAAAGCACAATATCTCAGGCATTGATAAAAAGACAGCCAATCTGAAAAGAAAGAAAACTCATACCAAGCAAGTACATTGACCAACACTGAAGGGTCTGGTAGAAATGCTCTTGAAATAGGGGTATGGGGGGGGGGGGGGGGGAAAGACACAGACATACCCGGGTAGTTGTATCCTAATAAAACTTAAGAGGGGGACCTCTCACAAATGCTTCTGGGAGATACTTCTTATTCTTCTTCTTCAGCGTACGTTCTTAAACTCTTGCAGATTAGCAGGATGTGGTCCGGAGAACGGAATGTGTTGTGTCATGGTTTACAGCATTGCTGCAATATCAACGTCTTTCGGCCTGACACATCCGACTTCAGCATGGCTTTGGGTCACTGACCCTATATGGGATGGGACAGCCAACTCCATCCCATAACCTCTGTAGTCACCTTTTACAACATGCGTGGAAGGTAAACAGTGTTGCTATTCTTTGCTCCCCTTTCGGGCCCCGTCAACACATGGGCGTGGGAGTTACTGTAACAACACTGAAGCAGAAGCCATGCAGCAAACACCCTCCTTGAATATAAGACTCAGGTGGAAAATAGAATTGTCATTCTCACAGATGTCTTCTCAGTAATATAAACACTATGGAAACAGAACAGCAGTTACTTATGTGCACTGATGATTTCACTGGAAAAACTTCACATGTTATCGGAGGTGCACAATCCAATGGATACCAGCACATTGTAACATCCCAGGAAATGAAGCTGCAGATTAACTCGCCAAATTAAAGCTACTCTCACATCAAAGTGGGAACTTGATCACCTGGATCAAATAAAAAATGACCGAAGGCGGATGTGACGGGCCATTGTCACAAATAAAACGGTGACACAATGTATTTCCATTTTCTGGACTACATCTTGCTGGAAATATAGTTGGACCATTGTCCTGCTACAAGAGAGATCCAATGGGAGTTTGAGAATGAACGCTGAAGGAGAACAAGTAAAAAATGATGCCTACCATCAGCTGTCCAGATGGGACCAGGTGATCATTTTCAGACGTACGAACATGACATAACAGACTGCACCACCACCACCTATATCACAAATACAAGATAAGCACAAGAGCTGCATGCACCTGCGGCACCAGACCTATGACAGCTAAATACTTGCTGCAGATCTGCGCAACATACAATGAAGAACAAAGAAACACTTGGCTATGATGTCCCCTTTCTTGAAAACCTGTATGGAATTGATTTATGCCTGGGGTTGACAGCTATCTTTGTCAGTCATTAATCTGGTAGTCTAATAGTGACAGCTACCTTGTCAGAGTCATCAATGTGGTAGTCTAATAGTGACAGCTACATTTGTCAGTCATCAATGTGATAGTCTAATAGTGACAGCTACCTTGTCAGAGTCATTAATGTGGTAGTCTAATAGTGACAGCTACATTTGTCAGTCATCAATGTGATAGTCTAATAGTGACAGCTACCTTGTCAGAGTCATCAATGTGGTCGTCTAATAGTGACAGCTACCTTTGTCAGAGTCATCAATGTCGTAGTTTAATAGTGACAGCTACATTTGTCAGTCATCAATGTTGTAGTCTAATAGTGACAGCTACCTTGTCAGAGTCATCAATGTGGTCGTCTAATAGTGACATCTACCTTTGTCAGAGTCATCAATGTGGTAGTCTAATAGTGACAGCTACCTTGTCAGAGTCATCAATGTTGTAGTCTAATAGTGACAGTTACCTTTGTCAGAGTCATCAATGTGGTCGTCTAATAGCGAACAAAGAAGAAACAATTGGTGTATATATATATATAGAGAGAGAAATCAATACCAGGTGAGGGTAAATTAACAAAAACATACATCTGCACTGTAAAGAAGTCAGATTACCACTGGTCAACCAAAAACACAGAAACGAAAGGTTTACCAACATGAAAAACAGCACATGTTTTGAACATTAATGTTGTGTACTTAACCCAACCAATGAACTTAGTATTTTGAAACAAACCAATGAGTCATGTAACTAAATTACTACTCAAGATAATACATAAAAGAATTAAAAACAAGATAGACAAGGAGGTCGGTGAAGAACAATTCGGTTTTAGGAAAAGCAAAGGAACCAGAGAAGCTATACTGAGTATCCGGCTAGTGATAGATAAATATATAGAAGTCCATAAAAGTTTCTTTTAACAGAAAGTGAACAGGAACTACAAAGACTAATAGATCACGTCAATAAATTAAGTAATGAATATGGACTGGATATCTTCATCTTCAGCGTTCATTCTCAAACTCCTGCTGGATTTCTCTAGTAGCAGGACCATGATCCATTCTAGATTTCCAGCAGGATGTAGTCCAGAGAATGGAAAGTCGTTGTGTCGCCGTTTTATTTGCGCCAATGGCCCGACACACCCGTCTTCGGCAGGGGACTGGATATAAATGTCCATAAAACAAAAAACTATGATAATCAGCAAAGACACAGAAGAACAAGAGCTAAACATAAATGGAGAGAAACTACAACAAATACTGGTAAAACATCAATATCTTGGACACATAGTCAAAAATTATGGCAGATGTGAAACAGAGATTAAATGGAGAATAGGAATGGCTAAAAGTACCTTCAATGACATGAGGAAAATAGTAACATCTAAACAAATTACAAACAAGTTAAAAATGAGAATTCTAAAATGCTACATCTATTCTATATTAATGTATGGCTCAGAAACATGAACACTAAACTAAATAATCAATTAGAAGACAGAACTGATGCCTTTGGGATGTGGGTTTATAGAAGAATAGGGAGAACATCATGGAAAGAGAAGAAAAACAAATAAAGAGGTGCTAAAACAATCAAAGATAAAAACGGAGAACTATTATCAACTACCCACGACCAAACAAAGAGGTGGGCAGAACACTTTAATGAACTATTAAATAGACCTCAACCAACAGCTACTCCAGATTTTGTCAATGACACACAAATGACAACCATGCCAGTATCATGTGAAATTTTCTCTATCACCGAATTAAAATATGCTATCCAAAAACTAAGAAATAACAAAGCTGCTGGCGTTGACGAAATAACAAGTGAGATGCTTAAAGCTTCTGATGATAACACATTACAAAACTTGCTGTCTCTTATGAATGATGTCTGGTGCAATGAAAATCCACCTCAACAATGGAAAGACGGTATCATCGTCAAACTCCCTAAGAAAGGCGACCCCTCAGACTGCAACAACTGGCGGGGTATCACCCTATTATCAGTCATAGGCAAGGTCTTCCTAAGCATCATATTGGAAAGATTAAAGAATGCTGTTGATAAACTACTCAGAGAAGAACAAGCAGTCTTTAGATCAGCTCGCTCCTGCACAGACAACATATTTTCTCTTCGCATCATCATTGAAGAATCACTCGAATTTCAATCCCCGCTCATAATCAACTTTGTTGACTTTGAAAAAGCATTTGATAGTCTTCATCGGCCTACGTTATGGAATATTCTACAGCAATACGGTTTTCCTACTAAAATAATCAATGTTATAAAGGCATTCTACACCAACTCACATTGCTGTGTTCAAACAAACACTGAGAAGTCAGAATGGTTCCAAGTTGTTACGGGCGTTAAACAGGGATGCATCATGTCCCCATTACTTTTCTGCGTCGCTATTGATTGGGTCATGAGAAAGAGCACTGAAAATGAGCTGACAGGAATAAAATGGATTAATAATACCGTTCTCGAAGATCTTGACTACGCAGATGACCTAGCCCTTTTGAGCGCAAACCACACAGATGCTCAATCTAAGCTTGACAATCTCCAACACTACTCAAATCAGATAGGGTTGAAAATCAACACATCAAAAACTCATATACTAGATTTTACGAGATCCAACGACAACATAGAAATTCAAAATGTTCCATTATTAAAAGTCAACAATTTTACATATTTAGGCACCAATCTAGCATTGGATGGAGACTCATCAAAAGAAATTTTACACCGTATTGCCCTTGCAGCGGGTGCTTTCAATAAACTACGCAACATATGGACGTCAAACACACTAAGAAACACCACAAAACTCAAGTTATTTAACTCCAACATCATCCCTATTCTATCATATGGGTGCGAAAGTTGGAAAGCCACAAAAGCCACAGATAAAAGACTCGACTCCTTTGAAAACAAATGCCTACGTACCATTCTGAACGTTAAGTGGAGTGACTTTAAATCTAACACTACTATAAGAGAGGAAAGTAAACAAACCTATATATCTTCCTTCATTAGACAAAGGCGTTGGACTTACATCGGCCATGTTCTCAGAATGAACAGCCTAAGAATTCCCCAGCAATCACTATATTGGGTGCCACCTGGAGTAAGAAGAAGAGGGAGACCTAGAGAAACTCTACGAAGAACCATTAATAGAGAAGGCATGTCAATGAACCTAAACAACACGCAACAATTGAAAGACCTGGCAACACAAAGACAGAAATGGAAAGCTATGGTTTCTGCCCTATGCGCCGCCTATGGCCCTGGAGGAACATAACATAACAAAACAATATTAAAAAATAATTACTATGAGAAATAAAGATCAGGCAAATAAAATATTTTGGACACATTAAAAGGCATGACACTTTATTGAAGACCTTAAGTGAGGGTAAAGTCAAAGGGAAGCGAGCAAGAGGTAGACAGAGATATGAGTGGGAGAGTAACATCCATAGATGGACAGGTTACAGTCTAGCAGAGTGCACCACCAAAACAACAGACAGGGGATGTTGGAGATCTGTTGTAGCCAACCTTCATTGCGGGGACGGCACTTGATGATGATGAATTAACTTAATTTCATATCTGTAATGTATGGCAATTCATATCATTTCAAGACTTAATCAGAGACACAATCAGAAATAATGGAAAACTATTTGTTGGGACAAGAAATCTTTCATAACAATGAGAATAGTGACAAATATGGTGTCTGTTCCTGTTAGCCTTGATATCCACACTCATTCTGCATGATAACTTTCATGATGGTGTATAGATGTACCACTGTGTTTCTTATTTCTTCCTTTCACAATACCTCAAAGTCATTCAATGTTAAGAACGTCATTGATTTCATTGTGCTTCTGTAACACACAGAAAAACAAACGGCAATCAATACTTCTTCGCGCTGCGCATTGAGAGTCCCTCCCTCAGTGCGTAGCTCGGAGATGATATGTAGATTGCAGAATTTTTCAACTGGTAGTATTGTACTGCTTTATAGAAACGCAACCGATTTCTGCCCATATTATGGGAGATTCATAGTGTCAACTGTCATATTTGTGTTAGCAGCAGCCATGTTTGTTATTGTAGCAACGAATATCAGCGAATTGTCATGCGCAGTGACTCAAAAACTTAGATAAAAAAACTGAACAATGTGGTGGCATCTACTTGTACTGTACAATTTTGTCTTGGGGATCTTTTGCCCTGTATATTTTGTCCAGTTATCCATACTCATTTCTGCAGCTTCATGTATTAATTTCAAAATAATGAATGTGTAAAACATACTCATATGTTGGCTACCCTGAGTAAAGCAAATATTATTCTGCATTGCATTCTCAAACTTCTGCTGGTTAGTAAGATGTATTCCAAAGAACAGAATTCATTGTGTCTTGGTTTACAGCTTGGCCGTGATATGTGTATCTTTCGATCCAACAGAAATTACTTCCGCTTTTGAGTCTTTGACCCACTATGGGGGTTGGTGGCCAGTCCCACCTCCAAAACTTCCTTAGTTACCTCTAACAAAATACGTGGCAGGTAGTGTTTTTAATCATTTCTGCGTCCAAGCACCAGATGGGTGAAGAAAAGACAGTAGCTTATATCTACTGGACAGTTAACTGGCTACATGCAGAATAATGCATAAAATATATGCATTATTAATATGTTGTACCATTTTTCTATGAGAGAGTTCTTAGAAGTTATACAGAACCACTTCTGATGTGTGGAAGTGAATCATGGACACTCAGCAGAGCAGTGAAAAAATTATGTTGAGACAGCAGAGATGTGGTTTTATAGAAGAATGTTAAGAACACTATGGACAGATAAAAAATAGCAATGAAGATATCTTGAAAGAAGTTAATTAAAAAAGAGAGTTGCTTACCCGCATCAGAAAGAGTCCACATCACGAGAAGAGGAAAGATGGAACACATTGTAACAACATGAACGTTTAAGAGCAAGAGGGGTAGAGGTGATGACATAATTGGTAAGAACAATATAAGTAATAGTACCTAAGACAGACTAAATTAATATTTCAAACATAAGGTTTTTACCAAGAAAAATACAGGACAGAGAACAAGCACTAAAAATAATAATAGTATCATCAAATACAGACATTTAAAAACAGAAATTCAAGGTAACAATGAGAAATGTACGCACATACCTCACATATTATTGTAGATATGCATATTAAAAACATGGAGAATGAGAGCAAATTTTAAAACAATTAGGTTGGATGAATTTTTGAAAACTTGAATGAATTTTTACCACAATCTGAGTTGTTTCACCAACCCAAATTTGGTCCATAAAATAAATGGTAAATAGCAACAACACAATTAGTTACTGGATAAGACATTTGGACACAATGGAAAGATTGATTGTCTTACCAGGTAGGACAGTTGACTGGAAAAGGTTAATGTTAGAACATGTTCTCGACTATACAGATGGTTCAGCTACAAATGAAACTGAGGAGTTGGCCCTCATACTAAAATAAAAATGGGGCAAAGGTTACTTTGGCCATGACTACAGGCAAGTTCTCAACCTTTCTGTCATAACAGAATTGCAGCTACAAGGAACACCGAACTGAATGAACTGAAGGCAGTTCTAGTTCAGCTGCATAATTTCCTGGGAGTGGTGATCCAGTAGATACCTTGACACTGCAACATCAAAGGAAATGAAGTCACAGATAGACTTGTCAAAGAAGGAATGAACCTGCCGCAAGAAGACTATCTGGTCGGCTACAAGGAAGTGAAGACAATCATCAAAGAAAGCTACAGCAAGAAGACCACCCCAAATATAATCCAGATGACAGGTATCATGAACTATCCAGAAGGGGCCAAGATTATCTTGCTGCATCTCAGAAATGCCCACAACAAATCCTTGCTGTGTTTACCATCCCTAAATCATGCATATGTACCCATTTACAGCAGGGTCGACAAGAAGAGAGGTAGTGTCAGGCAACTTTATCAACGTTCTCCGGACTACATCCTGCTAATGTACAGGAGTTTGATTTGAGAATGAACGCAGAAGAAGAAGACTATCAACTAAGTTACCGTGCTCTTCCCATTAAATTTATAATAGGTACAACTGACCGTGCCCTATCAGCCTGGCGAACATGACTTACACAACTGTCCCCAACAAGCAGACCTGAGGAGCAAGACGTGGCACACCCCATTAAGGTTCAAAGAGAAGCTGTACGGCAAATGGATTCTGAAACAAACTATATTATGGAATCTGCAGTACCAACCTGACTGACAGATGATCGTAGAAAAGAAGAAATGATCTGATTGTTCAATCATCCTGAAATTGTAGAGCAGACCTAACATAAAAATACAATATCAAGTGCTACAACTATGTTTACCATTGTTTCAGGTGTGTGTTAATGTAGACTCTGAAGCTATGTTTACCATTGTTTCATGTGTGTATTAATGTAGACTCTGAAGCTATGTTTACCATTGTTTCATGTGTGTATTAATGTAGACTCTGAAATACTTTCTGTAAGGACCATAAATATGACATCACAAAGCATGTGATTCTGAAACTTGAGTATATGTTTTTTTAGTATAGTTATGGTATAATAGTATATAGGCCTAATGACATGCCAGTGCTTATTTTTTCTAATCCCTTAAATTATCATCCTTCTCTCTTTCTCCCCCCCCCCCCCCCCACAATCAATCTGTTTGGAAAAATAATTTAGGAGAATTAGGAGCAGTAACCGTCAGTGTTACAATTAAAATAGTTTTGTGGTTGAGTACATTGACAGTATCTCTGCCTGTCATAGTTGTACGATCTCCGCTGATCATAGATGAACGACCTCCGCTATTCATAGATGCTACGTTTTTTTTCGGAACTATGGGTTTTTCCCGCAAACCACGTGGCCAAGCCGGACGCTAACATCCGTTTCTGTCGCACAACGAATTTTCATCGGTCACTGGCAGGTCATTTTTGAGCTATGAGGTAAATTCATTTTTTAACGTTCTCGATCTAACTTTTTTTCCACTTCTCACTCTTTGTCCTCTGTTATCATTACTGCCATGTTATTTTACATGTCTGAACTGAAAACTATATTGTATTGTTAAGTTATTAAGCATGTTACATTGTCAAAATAATTTTTGTTTTCATGATATTTTATAAAAATTGTGAACAGTGTGATTTTGGGGTAACGCCGCGCACACTGACGGGGCAAACATGCGCTGTTGACTGACTGCGCATGTTTGCCCCAGTCACTTCCCCCTCATGTTGCCAAATATTTAAAGCAATGTTTTATTGTCACGTTATGTTTCTTTTTAGGAATTACAAACGGAAAAATGAGAAAATGATGCCACTGACGGAGAATGAAGCAGTCGCTGCTATAGATGCACAATCTCCACGGGTGATAGTTGTACGGTCTCCGCCGATAATAGATGCACGTTCTCCGCTATTCATAGTTGCACGATCCCTGTCGGTTATAGCTGCACAATCTTCACGGGTCATAGTTGTACGACTCCGCAGATAATAGATGCACGACCTCCGCCGATGCACGATCCCCGCTATACATAAATGCACAATCTCCGCCAGTCATAGATGCACGATTTCCTCTATTCATAGATGCACGTTCTCCGCTATTCATAGATGCACGTTCTCCGCCGGTCATAGATGCACGATTTCCGCAGGACATAATTGCAATATCTCCGCCGGTCATAATTGCACTATCTCTGCCAGTCATAGTTACACGTTCTCCTCTATTCATAGATGCACGATTTCCTCTATTCATAGATGCACTATCACTGCCAGTCATAGATGCACAATCACCGCCAGTCATAGATGCACAATCTCCGTCAGTCATAGATGCACAATCACCGCCAGTCATAGATGCACGTTCTCCGCCAGTCATAGATGCACAATCTCCGCCAGTCATAGATGCACGATTTCCTCTATTCATAGATGCACAATCACCGCCAGTCATAGATGCACAATCTCCGCCAGTCATAGATGCACAATCTCCGCCAGTCATAGATGCACAATGTCCGCCAGTCATAGATGCACAATGTCCGCCAGTCATAGATGCACAATGTCCGCCAGTCATAGATGCACAATCTCCGCCAGTCATAGATGCACAATCTCCGCCAGTCATAGATGCACAATCTCCGCCAGTCATAGATGCACAATCTCCGCCAGTCATAGATGCACAATCTCCGCCAGTCATAGATGCACAATCTCCGCCAGTCATAGATGCACAATCTCCGCTATTCATAGATGCACAATCTCCGCCAGTCATAGATGCATAATTACCGCCGGTCATAGTTGCACGATCTCTGCCTGTCATAGTTGTACGATCTCCGCTGATCATAGATGAACGACCTCCGCTATTCATAGATAGTTGAAATTATAGTCAAACGCTTTATAGAGCACTCCAACACGTTGTTATAGTTTTAAACGGATCTAAGCACTCAGTCTCTGTATTAAATTTTGTTTTTCATATTTAGGTTTTTTCATTTTTTGTCGTATTAAAGTTACATAAAGATACATATGCCTAGTCTTTGTGCTCTATTATCTTCCCACATTGTGACTGACTATGTTTAGATAGGAAGTTACGTTGTTATTTTGCTGGTTTGTCAATTTTCCCATGATTTTGTAATTGTTTTTGCCTGCGCGTGTTTGCCCCAGAAATTGGGGCAAAGGTGGGATTATACTCATGTTCATAAAATCTCATTCTACGGACTAAACGTGATTGTATGTTGTAAATACCCTGACGATTGTTAGATGGATGGATAAGCTACACACTGCTGCTAGTTTGGTCTCTCATAGTTAAGTCTATTTGTCAGAATACGGAAAAAAGTGAAAAACGCGCATCATTGCCCCCGGCTACCCTATATATTATTATGACTGCTGTGTTGACAAAATTTGCTAGGAATAGTATGAAAAGCACAGTAGCTTTTTTAATCACGACTCCAAAAACACCTGTCGCCAAGCTAACTTAATGTTCATGATAATTTAATAAGCCTATGGCTTATCACCACAGAAATGAGTGACAACAATGATTTAACAATTGATCACTCTAAACAAACTTCTGACTTTAATCATCAGCAGAGTTAAAATAGTTTTAACCTATTAAAAAATAGTAAATGTAATAAAAAAAAGCCTTTGATTGATCCTATGCCTAACTTTATTTTTTACTCTTGAAAAAAGTAAAAGACTTCAATATTCAATAGACTGGCCTAATCTGAATCTCTTAGCTTTCTTTCTAGTTTGAATCTGCTGTAGTCACAGTAGTCGTTTAGTGATGATAATGATACTGTTTTAACAGTCAGTGTTTAAGGAAAGTGTCAAGTATGTATAAAATACAATAACTTACTAAACTGTGCTCAGTGACAGTTGTCGGACTTAAAAATGATGTAGTCTGTGTAGCGTAAGCCTACTCAAGTACTAGGACTAATGTTAGGACATTAGTGTACTGTAAGTCAAGTGTATTATTAGATGGATGTCTCACCTTTTGATTAGGTGCAGCAAACCATACTTCGCTGAACTTAAGAACAATTACATATTCACCATCTTTGTACACAGGTATATCGTATCCAAAGGTACTGACGTGATATCTCTCCGTCTGATATAAAATTTGATCCTGTGGTACAACTCTTTGAATCATTAGACTTTTGCCGAAGTCTGAGTTAAACCCCACATCTAATGGATCGGCCTGATAGTGAATGCCATGCACATCAGTATGTTCATCTCCACCGCAATTCACAGCCCATAAAACTTCTCCTGCATTTACTGAGTGCAAAATTAAACTGCACACTAGAATTATAACAGCAATTCCATGTCTATAATACCAAAATTTGTTAAACATGCGAAAGACAATGCCGGCAACAGAAAGCATTCTCATGCATCCGTACGTTATGATGTTCTGAAACGGAAGTGATGAATACAATGTTGCCAACTTGTTTTGTTACAAATGCACTAGCCTCCTGCCCCAAAAAGCAATACATTTTTGGAAACTATCTACCTATCCAATCTAGGGATGTTTAATTAGGGATTTTGAGGTTCTGGTATTCCAGTCACCACGACTTCCAGATCCTGATATAAAGGGCATAACTGGTGATTTAATCATTGAAAGACTTTTATAATCGACAATGGGTATGTACACTTGCAGTTATTGATGTTACATCAAAGCTGCTATTTAAAAACTGTGGCATCAAATGCAGAATTGTAGGATCTTATGGTGTGGGAGTGTTTACCCGCTAAGCTAGTGGTGTAGAGAGATGGCATGCATATCCCTCGACATTTGGCTGTGAGATTGAGAGCATATGGGTCTGCTCAGAGTGGGATTATATCGGGATGTATGTCATTTTGTCTTAAAGGCAGTGGCGTAGCGTGGGTCAATAGCGCCCGGGGCGGAATCATAATTTTCCGCCCTTGTGGCATTAAAAAAATATGTCAGTGATTCTGAAAGACTGGACGAAAATAAATTTGTCGCCCTCCCAATGATGCCGCCTGGGACGGTCTGCACCTCCGCCTCCTCCCTCGCCTCGCCCCTGGATGCATGCTGAGCGTATTATGGACAGCGATAAACACCAAAGTAGCTTGTGTTTAAAAAAAGTCGAATGCCAGACAATTAGTTAGTTTGTTCCTTCATGCCGCATGTGGCATATAGTGCACAGGTTTTGACTGGTTTTTCTCCATGAGTTGCGATCCGCTGCCTGCAAAAGTTTTAGTTCTTGTATGGGCTTGCCGACAGTTATCTCCCCTTCTGTAAGTATGGTGGTTGTTAGGGTTGCTTTGGGTCTTTTTCGTTTTCTTTTATCCTCAGTTGTCCATATAAGAGCTTGTTGGTTTATTCTGTTTACATCTAGTCTTAAAACGGACCCAGATATTTCCATCGGGGATTTTTTATGATGTTTGAAACATATTCTTTGTGTGTTTTATTTCGTAAATCCATATTTGTGACGAAATCGCTCTATTTTATGTTCATCAGTTTCCTGAGACATTTGTTTTCGAAGCTGTTTAATTTTTTGGTCTGTTGCTTGGGTTGATTTCCAGCTTTCACTTCCATACGTTCGTATACTAAATTCATATGCATATGAAGTAATATAACGACAGACGGCACAATCAGCAAAGAAATACACAATAGATGTAGTAAAGTATAGAAAGCCCTAGGGAAAATGGCACCAATCTTCAGAAACAAAAATGTAGATGTAAACACCAAAATAACTCTATTCAAAACGATTATTACGCCAACGCTGTGCTGTTTTTTGCTGGCGTAAAAATATCACAACATTAGGGCCAGACAGTCAAGGTTTCTAGGGCATGTGCAGAGAAGAACACAGCTTGAACGCATAATAACCAATGGAAAGATCAAGGGGAGAAGAGATAGGGAACGATAAAGAGAAAAGTTACTAGATGGATTTGTATTGTGGCACGGTAGAAGCCCATCAATCGAGCTTATTGACAACACAAGAGACAGATAGTCGTGGATACACTTGATCGCCTACACCATTCAGCATGACACTTGATTGATTGATTGATTAATTGATTGTGCTACCAATGCTAAACGTGGACAACGACAGCACAAGACAATCGTAAACTTGTGACAGCTGAAATGACATGCTTACGCAGAATCCTAGGAATATCGCTAAGAGACAGGGTGAGGAATTAAGACATTAAACAAGAAACCGACACCATCCCGATCGTGGAATATATTAAGAGACAACAGATAAAATGATTTACACACATCAGCAGACCACCATCAGACAGCATACCACAACAAGATATGCTACACAGATACAGCGAAGGCAGGCCTACAGGCCGACCACGAAAACGATGGACTACTGAAATAAAAGAGGCTACAAATTCCACAATATATTCAGCACACAAGAGGGCCGGCTTAACGTACATACGTACATACTGGAACAATACAGGAGTTGAATAGCTTTAGCTTGGTGTTTCTTCCTAGATCTTTTGATTTCCAGATATTAGTTAGTTTAGTGAATGCGAGAATGGTTACATAATAATAATATCAGAAAGAGAACATTTATTTTTGGACACGTTTTGGTGGATATGACGAAGATGGGTACAACTCGTAGAAGGAAAGAGAAATTGAGGACGACAACATGAGAGGATATTATATGATGTGTTGTCGTGGCATTGCAAAAAGTCAACAACGAACTTGACAAAAAATACTGCAAATAGAGAGTTGTGGAGAACTATGATGGACTAAGTCATTCATTCTACATGGTTTCTGATTATAATGAATGAACTTCATAAACCAAATAATAATGAAAAGACTATCCAAATAATGAACCTTGAATTTCTTGTTTTCAACGTATCAATACCCCCCACACTCACCCTTGAAAAACATAATGAAAGAAAACTACACACAGTACAATTATGAACTGCTATATGATTTTTTTTTAAGACTTGGAGACTTAGTGGATTTAGTATTTAAAAACAAACAAAACTAGTATATAATTTATTTATTGCATTACGAACAGGGGTATGGAAATTACTAGATAGTAATTTTGTAATTTCGGGGGGGGGGGGGGGTGGTCACCTGACCAACCTTGATCTACGCTGTGTGCGTCCGTGAGTACTTCGTATGAGTTTAAGAACACATTTGCCAGCTTCCACTATTTTCCAATATTTACTTCTTCCTCAATGTTAATCTCCATTTTGAAAGTGTTTTTCCTCAGAATTATGGATTTCAAACTGTTGGGATGTCTTAAATACTGCCCCTTTAGGGATTTGATTACTCATGTCGGCAGGTGGATCTTTGGAACGAACAAATCCCAAGTATTTACCACTGGCGATCTATAGAGATTAATTTTTAGAATAGTTACCACTAGAGATCTATAGAGATGCATTTTTATTATAATGTTGAACTTACCTTTCGGAATCATATTGAACCATGTCATGGCAGCCATCGTCATTTTGTCTTAACTTGCTTATATTTCCGGAATAGATTACTGCGTATTGTTTATTGAATACCGTCGAAGACGTATTCCGATGTTACTGACCGTTTCCGCAAATAGAACGAAGACAACGCATTTACATCCAGCTGGAAATATAGTAGAACAATTGTTCTTTCATAAGAGAGAACTAACGTGAGTTTGAGAATGAACGCTACAGAAAAAGATGTATGCTAAATCTGCAGACATGAAGATCATTGAAAATCGTTTTGCAACCAAAACGATTAAAAATACGGATATTGAATTCTTGATTGACATGTTGAGACAAGGCAGTGTTTTCATTGTAACTCTTATCATAGCAAAATCTGACCGCACCGAGCAAGATATTAAATACAGATTGCCTGCTGCAGCTAACTATGCTGCTATTGTACATCAATTAATTAAGTATGTATGAATTTCAAACATTTGTCAAAAATTAGAAAATGCATTATATTTTTCCGCACTTTTTTTGCGCAAAGTTAATTATTTTTTAAAATTGTTATATAATTATAATTTATTTTTTTTTGGGGGGGGGGATTTCTTTTTACATAATTAAGCAGGGTGTATTCCTAAATTCTTGAGAGTTGGCAAGGAAGGAAGGATGTCAAAACTTGTTAAAATTTGTTTTGTTGACGTACTTTATGGGTTCGTAAATAAACATCACTCTTTGGTGTGTTTGTATATGTATATGTGTATAGTTGGCATCATTGACGTGAGGCTTTCACTAATCTACGAATAATTATACGTTTTGGTTACAAACTAATCTATGAATAATTATAGCTTTTCATTTCAAACTAATATACTATTAATTACAACTTTTATTCCAATATAAATATACTACATATATATGTAGAATATTTATGATGAAATATGAGAATGAAATATAATACATTTCATCTACTAGTAACAAAAGCTTTCATTCACATGACTCTACTAGTTAATATACTTTTTCATTCAGAACTAATCTACTAGCAATTACATTTTTTTTCCATTCATAACGAATCTAGAAGTAATTACTCATGATTTAATCTATCAATGATGTGTGGGTCTGTGGGTCTCACCAATGATGTGTGGGTCTGTGGGTCTCAACAATGGCCCACTAGACAAACCACACATGCAACAGAAAACCTTAGTAGATGACATGCCATTATATTGAGGTTATCTTCTTATAGAAGCTTCATGGCACGTCATCTATACAATTATGCTTCTTATGCTTTTATTTTGTTGTTGAAATGTGTTTCTTGTTTATTTGAATATATGTGTGCACCCTCTATGGTTGGGAGGGAGCCAGAGATGTTCTGTGCAGCACTGGGGAGGAGGAAACTGACAGCACTGTTTTTTCCTATGGCTGAGAACCATGATAGAGGCACAGTGACTCAGGACGTGACAATCCTTTTGACTTGAACATTTGGTTGTATGCCTGGAGAAATAGAGAAGTTCAGCATAACCAGTAGTCAATTGCTGGCGGGGAATGAGCACAGTTAACTATATCTTGGCTACAGTGGTTAGGAACAGTGCATATGTTGAAACCTACCTTTCTGGGGGTGTGATAGTTTTTCTCTGGCTCTGTCCCGGGGTTGGTCAAAAATCCACAGGATACCCAGAAATATAATGCCATTTAATAGCATTGGGTCAAAGGGCATGATCCCATGGACCGCTGGATCAGCAACCAAGCAACCAGCCATCAATGATGTGTAAAATTCTGGCCAGCATCGCGGTTGTTTGTAACTAAACATAATTGCGTCTTTTTTTCATGTCTAATATAATGAGATGAGGTTTGTAAGACAATCTCTTTGTATTTCGTTTTGTTTGTTTATTTCTAGTTCGTTGCTGTTTATTGATAAAAGTCTTTATTAGTTCGTAACATGGAAAAAGTTCTTATCTCTTAGGTTTTTTAAATTTCTTATTAATATTCATTTACTATTTGATATATTCATCATCGTCATCATCAAACCCATAACCGTCAGGGTTGCCACTCTGGAAACATCCACACAAAACTTTCGCCATGTCTGTCTGTTATCAGTTTTTTGTTTGAGTGGAGAATCTTATTCCTGTCCTGGCTTTAATATTGTCGATCCATACTTTCCTCTCTGATTTCTTCGTATTCTTCCATCATCAAATATCCCTACAAGATATTTTGTGAAGAATTTGTTATATTACTAACACCTGACAATAATACATTATAATATTTGTTATATTTTCTTAGTTTTGTTACTGAGACACTCTCCACATTGGCGGATATCGTCTGACAGTTTGGTTATTGTTTCACATTGTGCTATAATGTCAGTTTATTTAAAAAAGGTTAATAACAAAGCAGACGGAGATGAAATAAACAATAATTTAATGTTATAGCGTAACATGCAGTTTTTCTTTCATTATGCGTTATTTAATATACTGTATATATATGATAAAATGTACCGAATGGGCCAACTAAGTGGTATATAATGTTGTAATCGTGATCGTTGTAGATTTTGTCTCTCGAAATTAAACCGCAGATGCACATTACTATGTCAGGGTTGTAAGAAATACTCAAAGCAACAAATATAGTATACAGCAGGTGTTCACGAACATTGAGAGGTATATAAAATACTCTCATCAACAAAAGACATCCAACAAGTCGAGAGTTTTAATAAATATAATTGTTTTGCTTATGCCTATACAGGTTTGTAATACTATCGTACTAGAAGGTACGCTATTTTAGATTAATTCGGAATGAAAAGCTGTACAGGTAATTACTTCTAGATTCGTTATGAATGAAAAAATATATTAACTAGTAGAGTCATGTGAATGAAAGCTTTTGTTACTAGTAGATGAAATGTATTATATTTCCTCATAATATTTCCACCATATAGGACCCTATATTCTACACATATATATGTAGTATATTTATATTGGAATGAAAGTTGTAATTAATAGTATATTAGTTTGAAATGAAAAACTATAATTACTCGAAGATTAGTTTGAAATGAAAAAGCTATAATTACTCGAAGATTAGTTTGAAATGAAAAACTATAATTATTCATAGATTAGTTTGTAACCAAAACGTATAATTACTTGTATATTAGTTTTGAATGAAGGCTGTAATTACTCGTAAATTAGTTTTGAATAAACAGCAGGAAATACTAGTAGATTAATTTTTAATTGAAAGCTGAATTAAATCGCAGATTGGGTTTACATGAAAAGCGGTAATTTCACATAAATCAATTTGAATTGAAAATCGTAATTGCTCACAGATAACGCAGACTAGTGTTTATCCTTTCGATTGAGAGTGTGGGGAAAGGGGGAAGTGTGTGGGGGAACAAGGTGATGTTTTACCTGTTGAGTTCGAATATGAATAAGGCTGATATGCAGACACTTCATATAAATCGATATTTCATCGAAAGTTAGGCAAAGTAGTGGAACTGTACAACTAAAACATCTGACCTCGAACAGTCCATATTTCGTAATGATAATGTACCCTGGTGTTGAAATGTAGAGGTGTTGAAAGAGTCAAATGCAAAACGTACCTTAATCAACAATATAAGAAAAATGCAATCTTCTTTTTTTGGCCACTTCATGAGACAGGCAGGTTTAAATAACATAGCCACAACAGGCAAAATTGAAGGCAACAGAGACAGAGGGCGACAACGTGAGATAATATTAGACAGTTTGACAGCCTGGCACGGCAAGGAAACAACAACGACCTTGATACATAATACTGTCGACAGATAGCTATGGAGAGCCGTGACCGCCTACGCTAGTCGGCATGGCACCTGATGATAATGAATGTACCCTGATATATATCGTGTGGGCAGCTGTTTAAGAAGTGTGCTTCGACATGTGCCGTTTTTAAGCTCAACGTCCCAACTCCAAATTCTATTCACAATATATAGTTAGTTAGTTTGTCGTTGCCGCCGAAGACAGATGTGTCTGGCCATTTGCGCAAATAAAACGGCACCACACAGCATTTCCATTCTCTGGACTATATCCTGCTGTAAATCTAGTGGGGTCATTGTCCTGCTAGAGATCTAGTGGGAGTTCGAGAAAGAACACTGAAGAAGAAGTTTGTTTTTGGATTACCATCGCTGCACTCCTGATAAGTCTGATTTACTCTTGCGTGTAGCAATCATTACAGGAATGACAAAGTTCAGTTCCCTGTTCCTTTACAACTATTTTTCTAAGCCAACAGTTGCGCTTATTTCTAGCAACGCCGCATTTCGATTATTTTGGACAAGGAAGAGAAACCCTCATAAATTTAATTTGGCAGTGTTTCTCGTAAGGAGTTTAAAAAGTCGGCACGATCCGTTGCTCTACCACACGACACAGTAGCTGTGCAAGCTAACCGATCTGCTATCTCATTCCCTTGAACATCCACATGACCAGCACGAAAATCAACGTGTCGCATTCCAACATCGATCTCTCCGCTGCCTCAATCCACTATTCTCTACACTGTCTAAATCCACTATTCTCTATACTTTCTAAATCCACTATTCTCTCCACTGTCTAAATCCACTGCCTCAATCCACTATTCTCTCCACTGCCTCAATTCACCTTTCTCTCTATTGCCTCAGTCCACTATTCTCTCCACTGCCTCAATCCACTATTCTCTCCACTGCCGCAATTTTGTTCAGGAGCGCAACCGGTCTATATTTTAATGATCGTGCTCATCGAGTCACTGGGGATACAAAAATGAGTCACTCTATATATAATCGGAGACAGTAATGAATAGCGAAGGTGACTTGTTCATAAGAATCAAATATGACAATATTTTAAGTTTTCCAACCATGAAAACATTCTTCAACTTTATAGCATAGGGTCTTAACAATTGCTCTCCATGCACTGAAAATCATCACGGAACCAGAATTGCAAAGAATATAAATATATTCACAGAATGAAAATCCTTACTGGAATCAACCCAGAACACCAGAAATGAAAGCCTTCTGTACAACATCAGACAAGTGTTCAGACACATTAAAAAATGATCAGGGAAATAAGAAAGTGGACCCAAAACCATGCTGACGTCGGATGTGTCAGGTAGAAAGCTGCAGCAATGCTGTAAACAATGACACAGCACTCCGTTCTCCAGATTGCATCCTGTTAATCTGCAGGAGTTTCAGAACAATGAAGAAGATTGTTTGTCACTAACCCCAGAAATTGCGAGCAACTTGCTCTTACTTTCTATGTGCAATATGGTGCTTTCTCTGAGCTTTCTTTCACACACAGCATATTTTAGATTTAGGCGTAGTGCAATGCCTATTAAAGAAGCCTTTTACTCAGGTATATGTTACGAGACGGGTTGGTATTTTGTCTGTTACCCACTGTGCATCTTTCCTCCAACAAGGCGCTTCGCAGCCAGCGTATTGTTCCTCTTGTTATGGCCTTCCAATTCATCTGCAGGCGCGACCTGTGTTTTTTACTCTGGGCTGTTGCATTTATCACCCAAAGATTGCAGCCTGTCTCGGACAAAGAGCTACTCAGTCAACGAACAAATCTCGTGTAATAAGACATCATTCACCTCTGTGTCCTTTGGTACTGAACCCAATCCTCTCAGTATGAGCCGTGTTTGGCAACGTCGATAGTCGAGTTAGACTAGGTTTGCTATGTCCTCAAAGACAAGAACTTGATCCCCGTCTACGTTGCCCACAGCGTTCAGAGTCCGCACCACTGCTTCGGTCAGAGATTATGTTTCCAACATCTGAATCATGACTCCTACTTTAGATGGGGTCAATTGCGGTGAGGTATGTGGGCTTGTGTGTGTTCTCGAGCATGAAGATCATTTCCGCCGTACGGTCTCACATATGACAATTGTGACTTCGATGCCACTATATCGTTTTACAATACACAACGCTGTCATCTAGCGTGTACTGCCGTTTCCAGATTAAATGTGTACTCTGAGTATTGCCATATCCTAGCGAAGTCTACCCATATCGAGACATTAACATTGTTATACCCTAGCGAAATCTACCCATATCGCAACATTAACATTGTTATACCCTAGCGAAATCTACCCATATCGTAACATTAACATTGTTATACCCTAGCGAAATCTACCCATATCGTAACATTAACATTGCTATATCCTAGCGAAATCTACCCATATCGTAACATTAACATTGTTATACCCTAGCGAAATCTACCCATATCGTAACATTAACATTGTTATACCCTAGCGAAATCTACCCATATCGTAACATTAACATTGTTATATCCAGCGTTGCTGGATGTGCTGGTGTAGAGGTATCAGAGATATTGCTTGTCTCTTTGCAGGCAGTTCTTATTCCACCTACAGCCTCTACGTCAACGGACACGATCCCCAAACGTGTTGGCCAGGAACACAGCTGAAGCCGTTGTGTTTCCTTTTCCAAGGTTCACCACGACGAGGTACTTTTATGATATTGGTTATCTGCTAACCCTGGGTCCGCACGAGAGTAATGTTGAAACCTGTGCACTCCATGCATCAAAGATATAAACCAGGAAAAAACAGAGACCATCATATAAACCAGCAGATGATGAATCATACAAGGAATAAAAACTAACTGATGTAGAGCTTTCAAGCAGTTTCCTCTGTAACATTTTTCATTCTCTTCCAAAACTCGCATAATTTATCTTGGCTGATTTCACTTTCCCATACTTTTGATTGGCTGACGACACAAAGTCTACGCAAAATGACAAATTATCAGTTAGATAAGATCCCACTTCCATGAATACAAGATAGTGATCATGACTGATGCCAAATAATCTATGTTTTGCAGAACCTAGCCCCACATTCCACCAGCTGGTGATCACAGGGGAGTTCATCGATGAAATCCGTATCAGTGTCTGACTACGGTCCGAGAGCGAGTAAGAAGCAAAATCATATCTGAACTAAACAACCAAGCAAAATCATATCTGAACTAAACAACCAAGCAAAATAAATCGTTCTCCAATGGATTTCAGAAAATGAGATTGATAATCTTCTAGCGAAAACAAGCAGGAGCAATTGTTATCTCCATAAATGAAGATCCCCATCACAAGTTCATTACCATGGGCAGGAAATGGATGGAACTCAACTAATCTACGCAACTAAAAAATACAATGGTATCAACAAACTTGGAAGAAAGGAGCAAACAATTTTTAAAAAAAGTTGAGTACAACATTCAACGTACTCAAACATTCAACGTACTCAAACATTCAACGTACTCAAACATTCAACGTACTCAAACATTCAACGTACTCAAACATTCAACGTATTCAAACATTCAACGTACTCAAACATTCAACGTACTCAAACATTCAAGGAAAATCTTGAGCAAACACAGAACTGTCCGTTGTACCACACCGAAGAAAACTAACCATCTGAATGAGCCCTAGAGGATAAACTATACGGTTCTGCATTGTGGCTAGCGTCTACAGTACAGTTCGTCGAAGAAATCCATCAATCAATCAATAAACCCATAACCCTTCAGGGTCGTAGGGGTACCACATTGGATGCTTCAGCACACAGAGTCCTCCAGCGAATTCTATCCTCAGCGATGCGGATGAGTGTGGAAATATCTAGCCCTGTCCATTCCTTGATGTTGTCTGTCCATGTCTTTATTTGTCCTCCTCTGCTTCTTCCACCCTCGACAGTTCCCTGCAGTATTGTTTTTGACAAATCCATATCAGGGCTTGACTCCTAGAGAAGAACGAGGGAAAAAGTATCATTGGTCAAGATAAATGCTATTTTGATATTAATGCGCATGACTATATGGAAAAGGGACTGGTTTAATAGAGTGTATTTCTCCTTCCGAGGCTAGATAAATGTACACCTTATATGGAACAAAATTCATAGTGAAATCGGATGTGTCAGGCCGAATGCGTAGATATCATAGCAAAAGTTATAAACTATCACACATGCATTCCGTTCTCCGGAATCATCATCATCACATGACATATTCTTTCAATAAAGTTGTCTTTGTAGTTGGTTTCCAGAGCCCGATTCTATCCTGTGCCAATCTCTCTGCTTCCTCCAGCGATATCTTCATACAGTCTGTGATGTCATTTATCCATCTCCTTCTAGGTCTACCTCTTCTTCTTCTTCCCGGAATTCTGCCCTTTAATATGCGTCTCTAAACGCTATTGTGTCTTTTTATATGTCCGAAATAACTCTCGGGACTACATACTATTATCCAGTATTACGAGAACAAACGCAGAGAAAGTAACAGAATATGGAACACAACAGCTCACAAACACATGAATGTATCACACATAATGGCATTGAGTCATAGGTCATGGACCACTGGATCAGCAATCAACCAAAAATCACCACAGTTTACATAGACCGACGATGCCTACGCTTTTTATATGTGTAACTAAAACTTATTATGAATTCAATGCTAAACCCCTAGTGTTCCTATCTATCTATCTATTGTGCTGTACACCCCCCCCCCCCAATCCAATCGTGAGGGAGGGGAGGATTCTGAGTTGTTTTTTTATTTGGTCATTTGAGTTCCATTGGCCATGGTCAGCCCGTGTCTATTTAATGTTTTTGTGATTGTCTCTGCCCATCTAGTTCTTGGTCTTCCATGTTCCTTGTAGCCCGGTCTTCTGCTGATGTATGCGCGAAGGACTGTTTGCGCAGGTTCCATTCTCGTGATTTGGCCATACCATCTGGTTTGCTGCCTCTCGATGTAGTCTTGACTTGAGATAGTCTTTACTTCTTTCCTGATATCTTCATTACTCCGGCGGTCTCTTCTCGTGATATTTATAGCTTTCCTCAAACATCTCATTTCACAAAATGTGATCTTTTTCACTAGTGTCTTTATCAATAGTCATGTTTGACATTGGTAACACAAAGTTTGTATAAAAATACTGTTTAACAATTCTCGTTTTGTAGCCGTGCAGATTCATGGGGGTTTAATTAAGTATTGGTGACAGTTTTTAAGTCACAGCATTGGATTTTTGACATCTTGTTTCAGTCTCTCTTTATTCTTAAGAAAAACCTTATGGGTTAAACGTTCATTTGTCCGTTTTGAACAATGTCCGCTATGAACACTGTCCGTTATGAACACTGTCATCTATAATACTATTGTCGTGCCCGATAGTCTGTGCGTGAACGGTAAACTCACTATCTTGTGTAAATACTTTTGTAAATATGTTTAGGCTCCATTTAATTTTACTGCAGTCTCACTTATTATCGATTATTTAGCAGGATTTAGTCTAGAGAATATTGTCAATCAATAAATCAATCAAGTGCCATGCCGACTGGCGTAGGCGATCATGTTTCTCCACGACTCTCTGTCTCTTGTGTTGTCAATAAGCTCGGTTGGTGAGCTTCTACCGTGCCACGATACAAGCCCATCTAGTAACTTTTCTCTTTGTCGGCCTCTATCTCTTCTCCCTTTGATCTTTCCAGTGGTTATTAAGTGTTCAAGCTGTGTTCTTCTCAGCACATGCCCTAGAAACCTTGACTGTCTGCCTCTAATGTTTGATATGATTGATCTTTTTACGCCAGCATCAATGAGAACCTCTGCATTAGTTTTCTTGGCTGTCCGTGGTATTTTCATCATACTTCTCAGAAACCACATTTCTGTAGCCTCCAATTCACTTTGAATTTTCTTGTTTATAGTCCATGCTTCACATCCATAAAAAAAGAATCGGTTCGATATAACATCTCAGCACCCGAATTCGGGTCTGCATTGATAGACTTCCATTGCAAAAAATGGTTCTCATTTTTTGGAATGCCTATTTGGCTTGTGCTGTTCGGCTCTTTATCTCACTTGAACATCTACCTTCTGATGTTAACAGGGTGCCAAGATATTTCACTTTTTCAACTTGTGCTAATTTTGTGTTATTAATTATTATGTTGCATCTTGGTGGTGTATGTCTCTTTGATACAGCCATTATTTTTGTTTTCTTCTTGTTTAAACCGAGGCCTTTGTTTTCACTTTCCTTCACTACTTTATCTAGTAGGGCTTGCAGTTCTTGTTCGCTTCATGCGATCTGTACTGTGTCATCAGAATATCTCAAGTTATTTATATTGTATCCTCCCACTTTTATTCCGGACATATCTTCTATATTTCGCATAATGTATTCTGTATACAAGGAGAAAAGGTCCGGTGACATTATACAACCTTGCCTGACACCCATTTCTATCTTTTGAAATCTACCTATAGTGTTGTTAACTCTTATCGCAGCCGTTTGTTTCCAATACAAATTTCTTACTATTCTTAGATCTTTCCCATCAACGTTAAGACTTTTTAGCAATTTTATAATCTCTGAATGCTTCACCTTGTCAAATGTTTTGCTGTAATCTATGAAGCACAGATAAAGGTCTTGCTGTTCTTCTATGGCCCTCTCCATTAATGTTCTTACTATATATAGGGCATTTCTTGTGCCTTTTCCTTCTACGAATCCGCATTGTTCGTCTGCTATTTCTGGTTTTATTTTTCCTCTTATCATCATCAAGTGACATTCTTTCCAGAACGTAGTCTTTCCTATGGATCTCTTTAATTCTCCGCGGTCTTGAACAAGTTGCCCTGCATCTTCCAGTGACATGCGCAGGCATTCTTGAATGTCTTTTGTCCAACGGCGTCTTGGTCGGCCTTTGCCCCTGTTGCCTTCTATCATCCCCTCCATTAACACTCTCTCCATGCCGTCGTGTCTCTTAATATGACCGAAAAAAGCTAGCTTTTTCTTTAATATAGTGTTCAGAAGCCAGCCTTCCTTGACGTTAATTGTTCGTAACACCTCCTGGTTTGTTTTCTTCGCTGTCCATGGTATTCTCAAAACTCTTCTATAACACTTTAATTCAAATGATGTTATTATCTTGGCCACTGTTTTATTTAGTGTCCATGCTTCACATCCATATGTCGCCACAGGAAATACACATGTTCATAGTAAAAACCATTTGGTTCTTATGTTAGTACCGTGCCATAGTTTCTTTATCTGTTTTAATTTTGCCAGCGCCATTGCCGTTGTTCTCTTGATCTCAACTGCGCAGTCCCCCGCATTGTTTATATTAGTTCCTAAATAATCAAAATGTGTCACTTCTTCCAAATTGCAGTTCTCAATATTAATTTTGGGTCTTGATTTAGTTTTGTCAGTTGCCATTATTTTTGTCTTTTTCATATTTAAGAACAAGTTTTGCTGTTCGCTAAACTTTTGGGTTGACTTAATTATGTTCAGTAGGTCGTGTTCGTTTGTTGTTAATAGCACTGTGTCGTCTGCATATCTAATTTCTGGTATCTGCAGCCCTCCTATATTTATGGGTGTGAAATCTGGCTTTATTGATTCTTGTCTCACATTTCTCATTATATTTTCCGCATAGATGTTGAACAAGTATGGAGACAAGGTACAGCCTTGTCTTACTCCTTCTGTACATTGAACCACTCCGATCTTGCACCTTCAACTTTTACCGCTGCTTCTTGATCTTTATACAGCTCTGCTATTAGTTGTGTAATGTGTTTTGGGAAACCCATATCGTTCAGTATTTCCTATAATTGATGGTGATTGACACAGTCGAATGCTTTGGTGTAGTCTATGAAGCATGCATGTAATTCGATGTTATACTCTCTACATTTCTCTATGATCATCCTCATGTTAAATATATGATCTCTCGTGCCTCTGCCAGTTCTGAAACATGCTTGCGCTTCGTGGATCTCATCCTCCATCTTGTTATGTATTCTTTTCATTATAATGTGTTGTAATATTTTACTGGCTTGACTGATCAAGGCGATTGTTCTATAATTTGAACATATTTGCATATTTCCTCTTATACGCCTCATTATTATGCGCAGTAGAATCTTGGTCATCTGACTCATAAGACTAATTGTTATGTGATCTTCGCAATCTACTGCACCAGGTTTCTTTGGTAGGGCTATGAAAATTGATTGTAGCAAATCCGATGGAATATAGCCACTGTTGTAGATGTCATTTTAACATTGTGCTATCTTCTTGTTCCGCGTTCGCTTTTTGATAACCAGAACGAATGTCCCTGTGATTTCCGCAGGTGAGCGTGAAGTACGTTGCGCGGTCAACTTCACAGCAGAGCTGCGATATTTTGCACCACCCGGTCCAGCACATCCGATTTCGGCATGCCTGTTATTCGGGTGGGCTTCCTTAGCCCGTAATAGCCTTCATATTTCTAGCCAGGCGACATATGTGTATTGACTCTACGCTGCGACGATTTATTACCCATTGTGCTTTTGGAATTTAAGGCCAAATCATGTCCCCGGGTGTCAGTCTCCGGGGAGGCGGTAATCAAGTATTTAGGTTTTGTGTCGACTACACCTGTCTCGCATGAGGTGTTCCGCTGCTAGTGTACTTGTCTCCTGTAATTAGGTGCATTGCTCATGTACCCATCAGGTATTGAAGCATTCCGCATCTGTGAACATGATTCCGCTATCGATCTATAAACCCACAACCCGTCAGGGTCGTAGAGGTACCACAGTGTAGGCTTCAGAACATATAGTTCTCCACCGATTTTTATCTTCACTGATGCGGGTGAGTGATGAAAAACATTGTCTTGTCCATTCCTTGATGTTGTCTATCCATGTCTTTATTTCCCCTCCTCTGCTTCTTCCACATTCGACAGTTCCCTCCAGTATTAAAACATAAAATACATATATTTCCTCTTCGTCGTATTCGGCAGTTGGAGCATGGACTTGAATTATCCTGGGTTTTTTGTGTGTGTGGTCTATAAACGTATTGTTATAAGTCACTGTTGATAGAGATGCAGCTAATGATAGAGTTAACTTTCTCTTTGTGAGCAATAAACCCCATGAGATTCCGGTTTAGGAAAAACGCGACAGTAGAGTTGGGCCTGAGTTCCTTCGCCATCTTAGCCGAGGTGTCATTCACCAATATTATGAACCTCTCGTCCAAGTCTGTGTCTTTACATATATTTTAAATCACCGTTGACTAGAGGCTTGTCTCGAGTTGAACATTGCTTTAGTTCCGATTTCCTTGTAGCGTTTTCTCTAATCTATCTTCACGTCTGTGTAAGTAAAACAGCGGCAAAGAAGATCAACGCCTTCGAGCTGAAATGCTACAGAAAGATATTTAGAATATCATGGAAGGAAACAATTAGAAACTCAGATATTATAAACACATTGAAAATTTCAGTGTTGGTTACTAAACACAATAACAAAAAGAAAACTACGCCTTTTTGGTCATATCATCATTATCATTAAGTGCCGTCTCCGCAACGAAGATTGGCTGCAACGGATCTCCAACATCTCCTGTCTCTTGTCTTGGTGGTGCATTCTGCTAGACTGTAACTTGTCCATCGTGTGACGTTACTCTCCCATTTGTATCTCTGCCTACCTCTTGCTCGCCTCCCTTTGACTTTACCCTCAAGTAAGATCTTCAATAAGGTGTTATGTCTTTTAATGTGACCAAAATATTTTATTTACCTGATCTTTATTTCTCTTAGTAGTTCTTTCTTCATATTAAGTGTATTTAGTACCTCTTTATTTGTTTTCTTCTCTTTCCATGATGTTCTCCCTATTCTTCTATATACCTACATCTCAAAGGCATCAATTCTATCTTCTAATTGTTTATTTAGTGTCCATGTTTCTGAGCCATACATTAATATGGAATAAATGTAGCATTTTATAATTTTCATGTTTAACTTGTTTGTAATTTGTTTAGATGTTAATATTTTCCTCATGTAATTGAAGATACTTTTAGCCATTCCTATTCTCCTTTTAACTTTTGTTTCACATCTGCCATCATTTGTGACTATGTTTCCAAGATATTGATATTGTTTTTACTTGTTGTAGTTTCTCTCCATGTATGTTTATGTTTAGCTCTTGTTCTTCTGTGTCTTTGCTGATTATCATGGTTTTTGTTTTTTGGATATTTATATCCAGCCCATATTCATGACTTGATTTATTGACTAGATCTATTAGTGTTTGGTCATATAAAGAGACACAACTGTTTAGAAAGACAAATAATGGAGGAAAGAGTACCTGGAATGAGGAGAAAGGGCAGACCAAGAAGACGATGGACTGACGACAGTAAAGATAACATGAATACATCGCTAGAAAATGCAAGCCACATCGCCCAAGACAGAGAGAGGTTCAGAGAGTTCATTGGGAAGACAACGTTCTGGAAGGAATACGTCACATGACACATCTTCACGTGGCGCTGCCCTCTAGCGATGTGCTGCCCTCTCATTATAGTATGCCAGTCTTACTTCCCTTGAGACTTGCGCACGATTTTCGATATTCGTAATGACATCTACCTATCTCGGGACACTGATACTGGCCGCTCCACAATATATCTTCATTTCGGCTGACAGAGCTAGAGTGACTTGCGTCACCATGGGTCGACATTGCCGATGCGTGTGGCGCAGAGTTGTCAGAGATATTGCTTGTCTCTCTTCCCCCCCCCCCCCCAAGTTATTATTTTATCTTCAACCTTCACATTCACGGACATGAAATATAAAAGTGTTGGCAAGGAACACAGCATAAGCCGCTGTGCTTCTGTTCCCAGGGTGCACCACGAGAGGGTACTTTTAAAATCTTGGTTTCTGCTCACCCTGGGTCTGCATGATAGCAATGTGGCACTCTTTGCACTATGTATTGTATCATGCTTTACAGCTAGGCTGCAACTTATGCACCATTCAACCTGAAACATCCGACGTCAGAATTTTTGTTGTTGTTACTTTGACTAATGAATGAGAATGAAACATTACCCGTCCTCCAATAATGCAATTTTATGGAATGCTGCTTTTGCTTGTCCTATTCTGCTTATAATTTCGGTCTTGCATTTACCATCATAAGTTATTGTCATGTGATGTATACTTTCCAGAACGTTGTCTTCCCAATGAACTCTCTGAATTCCTCTCTGTCTTGGGAGATGCGGCTTGCATACACGATCGATGAGAAATGGGGGGGGGGGGGGGGGTAATACATAAAAAAGATAATCACTTCGTTTTGTGGAACTTTTGAAGGTTTTTATAAAGAACAACTAGAAAGGAGGAGGATCCTATCTTTTGTCTGTCCATTGTACTAAATATTGAATTTTCTTATGAGAGTGTGGGTTGGAGCACAAGCTCTCTACAGACTTTCTCCAAAACCCTCTTAGTCGCCTCTTACGACATGCATGACATGTTACAGCGACACTTTACTTATTTGAACCTCTTTTCGGTCCACAGCAGCACACAGGGGTTTCCCCAACGCAACAATAAGCATATTATCTTCTCAATAGCTTTACGCCAATCCTCCGCCCAGAGAGCATGCACGTGCAGACTAATCAAATGTTATGGTTGAGTTTTTAATATAATCAAGATGGCGACTCTCAGTATACAGTGTTGGCCAAACTTGAAAATATTTGTGCTTTTTATTTTTGTTTGTTGTAGGTAATGTATAGTTTATTGGTATAGGAAAATCTATATTCGCTAGAGCAGAGTTGAATGATGACGCCCCACAGCTTCTACCTACAGTGGTAATTGCAACTTTAGTTCGAAATAAAGCTCATTCTTTGTTGTCGTGGTTCGTTGGACTAATTGAAAAGTTGGACTATCCAAAACACCGGGTAAGATTATTTCATAAATTTTACATGATTGCTTGTTTAAAAAAGGGAGAGGATGACAGGGCTTGAAATGAATGTATTGATATAATGTTATATGAACGAAGCGAGATGTCACAATGCCAAAATACTGTTGGCTGTTATGATTGATCATGTACTATTATAGGCATTAGCACTAAATTTTCAAATTGGGTTTATAAACACCACAGTTAGATAGCCCTTGAAATTTGCAATTCAACGATACCTCAACCAAGTCTGTAGGTCGATTCTGTGAAAAGTTATGATTTTTTTGTGTCGAAATTTCAGGAAAAGATAATTACATGAGAGCATATAATAAAATATGAACGGACTGATGATGAAAGTTGTGACCAAGAATTGAAGCCGAACTAGCAATTTATGAAATATTTCAGTTATTTATGATAATATATGCATAAAACTATATATTTTTGTGTTCGGGAAGGCAAGACGCATTTGTTGAATATACTGTACAAATTGCCAGGCTTAATTGGGGCTAATTAATATTCAAAATGGTGGCTAATTTGCATAATTTACTTGTAATTGAATTGTCTAATTATTAATTATTTCACTTATTTATGATAAAACACCATACAAATTATACATTTTTGTGTTCGGGAAGGCAAGACGCATCTGTTGAATATACTGTACCAATTGCCAGGACAAAAGTCTGGAGGTAAGGTAGGACATAGCGAACGCCAACTGACTAGAGTATAGGGACTGTATGGCGAATAACTAAGAGGGAGGGGGTGGTTTGGAACAGAGGATGAAAAAATGCAGAGGTGGAGAATACAAGAGGAAAAAAGAAAATACGTGGTGGATAGACGAAAGCCCAGAGACGGAGATACGCCACTTCTTCGTCATATTTGCAACTGTGCACTTCTTTTTTGCACAGGCATCACAGTCGTATCTCATCTTCATAGGTGATGGTGATGTAATCAATGTACTTGAAAACAGCGCTGCAATATCAGATGCACTGGAAAGGAATGGTGACTCAGTTGGAATAGACTGGGCATCTATGAATAGTTGGGCATCATTGTTTATGTGTCTATGTGGTTTTTATGTTTACAAGTAGGCTTAAATTTTTCTTTTTTTATGTGAAAATTGGACACTCAATGCAGACACTGAAAGAAGGACTCTGGCGTTTGAAAAGAAGTGCTATAGACATCTGTAAGAATTAGCCAGAACATACGACAAATAGGCCTATAGGGACTATTTAACAGGCTGAAAATTAAAAAAACTTGTGGTCATATCAATAACTTTTGGCAGCGGTGAAATAACGTAAACTTATTTGGTTTAGACATATAACGAGATATGATTCTCTTTATAAAATTATTGTACAAGGAGCAGTCGAGGGTGGATGAAGAAGAGGACAGAAAATTCTGTATTGAAACATCTAGGAATGGTCTAGGCGTGATTTTTCTACACTCCTCCAAACGGCTGAGGATAGAGTTGTTTGGAGAGCTTTTTTGTGCTGATGTATCTAGTGTGCCACTACTGCAACCCTAATGGGTTATAGGTCTTATTCTTCTTCTTCATCATTCATTCTCAAACTCCTGCTGGAACTCCCTTGTAACAGGACCATGGTCCTACTAGATTTCCGTCAGGATGTAGTCCTGAGAATGGATATTTGCGCCGATGGCCGACACATCCATCTTCGATGGTTATTATTTAATTGGTCTTGGTAGTACCTTTTTTTGGCATAAAGCTCTTAATGTGCCAAAAGACATATTACTAATGTTTAATGTAGGCCTATGTGGTTCTTGAGGAATTTATATACCTGTACAGTGCGTGTGTTGTTGTTGTCTGTGTGTCAATTGACTGGTCCATATTCGTAGTAGCATGAGAATATACGTTTGAAGCCTTGACTGAAATCGCATCATTTTTAGAGTTATGGTGTGGTCGAAAATGGAAAGCGTATTGGCTCAAGTTGTGAAGTATGTGGGGGCCATTTGAGTGGATCGGGTTCAAATCCCATTTGTTGAATTAAATGATGGAGACAATCAAAGAAGCCATGAAAAACGGGCTGACGATGGACAATGTGAAGCTAATGGCCAAAGACAGGTAACTTCAACTTCCTCCCATCGACTCTTAACTGCACAAGTGAAAATAACAATAGATAGATATTTGGCACATGCTCATAATAACCACTTAAGCTTATTATACCAAAAAGCCGCCAAAGATGGATGTCTCGGGCCATTGGCGCAAATAAAATGGAGACACAACGCATTTCCATTCTCTGGACTACATTCTGCTAGAAATCTAGAAGGCCATGTCCTACTACAAGAGAATTCAACGGGAGTTTGAGAATGTACGCTGAAGAAGAAAAAGATACCAAAAAAAGTATTATGTATAAGTATCATTGAATGAGGGTGACTAAATCATGAAAAGTGTCATTCTGAAGTCGGACAGGAAGATGTAAATATTGCCATCAAGTTGTAAGCCACAAAAGATGAGGGACAACCATAGCGAGTTGAGTTAAAAAGTCATCTGGTAAACTTGCCCATAAGATACAATGCCAGACATACAGCAATCGTTATCTGAAGATTAAAGTAAAACTCCATTAACAACCCATGTGTTGCTAGGGCTGGAAAGGGGAGCAAAGACACTGTTATTTGCCATTCATGTTGTAAGAGTTGACTAAAGGAGGTTTTGAGATTGGAGTTGGCTGTCCCATCCTATAGGAGATCAAAGTGACCCAGAAGCTATGCTGAAATCGTATGGGTCAGATAGTTACTTAGTTAGTTAGTCATCTGATCATCACTGCAAACTGGACACGTTCATAGTTGCTCCGATCTCTACCTGAGTGTATCTGCCATTAAACTTCTTCTCTCAGTACCGGTCCTCTTCTGGTTGACCATCATTTTTCTATGCCCTCTAAAATATTCACTTTTAGCAACACCACATTTCAAACCCTCATCTTTAATCCTGGACATTGAAAAGAAATCATTATCCACACTAGACTCACTCTTGTGTGCTATATTTCTTATGGAGTTCTTCTTCTTCATCGTTCATTCTCAAACTCCCGCTGTATCTCTCTTGTAGCAGGAGCAGGGTCCTACTAGATTTCCAGCAGGATGTAGTTCAGAGAATGGATATGTGCTGTGTCGCCGTTTTATTTGCACCAATGGCCCGACACATCCATCTTCTGCGGGTTTTATTGAGTTCAAAACATCAGCTCGATCCATTGCCCTATCGCCCTGTGCAATTCGTTGTGAAGTCGGATGTGTCAGGCAGAAAAGCACAGACTAGATATCACAGCAATGCTGTAAATTGTGATACAATACATTCTTTTCTCTGAGTTATATCCTACTGACAATCAGGAGTTGGAGATGAACGCAAAAGAAGAGAAACATATTTTTTTAACGTCCAGAGAACAGATACGTGTTGTGTTGTCGATTTATTTGATACCTTTGAAAACAAATACAATTATTTTAGTGGAAACCTTCTCTTTGTCATTGAAATTTTTCATTATTCATCTCCTAGGATTCGAAGTGATCACAACGTAGATAATTCAACTGCAATGTTGACAGAATGGTTGTCGGCTGTGTCTCATTTATACCACCATGTTGATGTTAAAATTGACCACAAAAATAAAGGTAAAAGTATTTTGTAAAAATTAGATTTAATAGACATAAAAATTAAAGGAAATAATTTGTGAGTTTATTTGTCTAATTTAATACCAGCTGGTGCATACAATCAATGACTTTCACATTGTCCCATCCCAACTCTTGCAGATTCTTGAACTTTATGACACCACTCAATAGTTACAAAACAAAACTCTTGCAGATTCTTGAACTTTATGACACCACTCAATAGTTACAAAACAAAACTCTTGCAGATTCTTGAACTTTATGACACCACTCAATAGTTACAAAACAAAACTCTTACAGATTCTTGAACTTTATGACACAACTCAATAGTTACAAAACAAAACTCTTGCAGATTCTTGAACTTTATGACACCACTCAATAGTTACAAAACAAAACTCTTGCAGATTCTTGAACTTTATGACACCACTCAATAGTTACAAAACAAAACTCTTGCAGATTCTTGAACTTTATGACACCACTCAATAGTTACAAAACAAAACTCTTGCAGATTCTTGAACTTTATGACACAACTCAATAGTTACAAAACAAAACTCTTGCAGATTCTTGAACTTTATGACACCACTCAATAGTTACAAAACAAAACTCTTACAGATTCTTGAACTTTATGACACAACTCAATAGTTACAAAACAAAACTCTTGCAGATTCTTGAACTTTATGACACAACTCAATAGTTACAAAACAAAACTCTTGCAGATTCTTGAACTTTATGACACCACTCAATAGTTACAAAACAAAACTCTTGCAGATTCTTGAACTTTATGACACCACTCAATAGTTACAAAACAAAACTCTTGCAGATTCTTGAACTTTATGACACCACTCAATAGTTACAAAACTTTTGCAGATTCTTGTATTTGACGATGGCTGCTAAAAATCAGTAAACTCATCATCATGTTCAAACTCCTGAAACTTAGAACATCCTACTAGCAAGCTGAAATTTGAGAATGAACACAACCACTAATCCACAGCCATTAAACATCACAGTGGAAGAAAGATATGAATATTGATCAGAAACTTCCGCCGAAGACATTGGCGCAATAAAACGGCGACACAACGCATTTCCATTCTTTGGACTACATCCTGCTGGAAATCTAGTAGGACCATTGTCCTGTTACAAGAGATATCCAGCGGGAGTTTGAGAATGAACGATGAAGAAGAAGACCCCATTCACCAACTTCATAGGTAACAACAGACCACCATCTTTCGACTTAGGACAAGCTTACAACAGGTGTCTCTGGTCTTAGGAAAAGCTTACAACAGGTGTCTCTGGTCTTAGGACAAGCTTACAACAGGTGTCTCTGGTCTTAGGACAAGCTTACAACAGGTGTCTCTGGTCTTAGGACAAGCTTACAACAGGTGTCCCTGGTCTTAGGACAAGCTTACAACATGTGTCTCTGTTCTTAGGACAAGCTTACAACAGGTGTCTCTGGTCTTAGGACAAGCTTACAACAGGTGTCTCTGGTCTTAGGACAAGCTTACAACAGGTGTCTCTGGTCTTAGGACAAGCTTACAACATGTGTCTCTGGTCTTAGGACAAGCTTACAACAGGTGTCTCTGGTCTTAGGACAAGCTTACAACAGGTGTCTCTGGTCTTAGGACAAGCTTACAACAGGTGTCTCTGGTCTTAGGACAAGCTTACAACAGGTGTCTCTGGTCTTAGGACAAGCTTACAACAGGTGTCTCTGGTCTTAGGACAAGCTTACAACAGGTGTCTCTGGTCTTAGGACAAGCTTACAACAGGTGTCTCTGGTCTTAGGACAAGCTTACAACAGGTGTCTCTGGTCTTAGGACAAGCTTACAACAGGTGTCTCTGGTCTTAGGACAAGCTTACAACAGGTGTCTCTGGTCTTAGGACAAGCTTACAACAGGTGTCTCTGGTCTTAGGACAAGCTTACAACAGGTGTCTCTGGTCTTAGGATAAGCTTACAACAGGTGTCTCTCATCTTAGGACAAACTTAAAAAACATGTAAACTGCTCTTAACTCCTTTTTTTTGGTCATAAAATAATTGTTTCTTTTCAAATTGAAAATTGAAAAAGCACAACTATAATCAGTTGTTCCATTGTAGTTTATTGGTTCATCTTTAGGATATACAGATTAAGAATCTCCGTGTGATTGGACAGAAAAACGGTTTGCAAATGTGATTGGTCTGAGGGAAAAGGCTCTAGAACATGCTCGGAATATTTGGGCTGACTATCTGTTTGTGAGTTAATTTTTACTGTTTAGTATTTAACATTAACTTGTGGTAAGAAACATCACAATGAGGTGAATAGAAAAATAAATTAGTAGTAAAAAACATCATAATGAGCTGAAAAGAAATTAGTAGTAAAAAACATCACAATGAGCTGAATAGAAAAAGAAATTCTTAATAAATGTAACCGATTTTGAAAGAACATTTTCTAGTATATGTCACATTAATTGTCGGATTGTGAGACTTCATCTTCTGCATTTGTTCTCAAACTCCTGTAGATTAGCAGGATGTAGTCCTGAAAACAGAATTCAATGTGTGTCATGGTTTACAGCTTTGCTGTGATGTCTATGCTTTTTTGGAAGGACACATCTAATGTCAGCAAGGCTTCTAGGTCACTTTGATCATCCTAGGATGGGACAGCAAACTTCATCCCAAAGCCTCCTTAGTCGCCTCTTACATTATGCTTGGCAGGTGACAATGGCACTGTTTTTTGCACCCTGAACTAGAAGCTCAGGCCATTACTTCTAATACATTACTTCTAGTTACATTACTTTTTATACATTACTTCTAGTTACATTACTTCAAATACATTATTTCTAGTTACATTGCTTCTTATACATTACTTCTAGTTACATTACTTTTTATACATTATTTCTAGTTACATTATTTCTTATAAATTATTTCTAGTTACATTGCTTCTTATACATTACTTCTAGTTACATTACTTTTAGTTACATTACTTCTTATACATTACTTCTAGTTACATTACTTCTAGTTACATTACTTCTAGTTACATTACTTCTAGTTACATTACTTCTAGTTACATTACTTCTAATACATTACTTCTATTACATTACATCTAGTTACATGTTTTTTATGCATCCACTTGATGATTATTTAATTTCACACCATGGAAGAATACGGACTGGGCAGTTCTCTAGCAATTGAAAAGACAATTGTAATATCACACAGGTGTGCTGCAAATAAAACAACAAATTCAGTTTATTGACTGCTGAAAGTCATGCTGAAGTCGGATGTGTTAGGTTGAAAGGTGTAAATACGTAACCCCTTTGTTTTATTGATAGTCCATCATGTTCAAGTGAAACTTTCAAAAACCTGTGTTCTACATAAGTACTATTGTTGTTCCATTTCACTGCAGTAGTACCTTATATTGACTGTAAAACATGACAAAACACATCCCATTATTTGAACAACATCAAGCTAACTAGCAGAACTGCAGAATTAACGCAGAAGAAGATGAAGCTGCTACTGCTGTAACATGATTGACAGAAGGGCACAAAGGACTACAATGAACACACCACTCACTATTCAAGTATATATTTCATCTTCTCTGTCGTTCATTCTCAAACTCCCACAGAATGTCTCTTGTAGCAGGACATTGGTCCTACTAAATTTCCAACAGGATGTAGCCCAGGGAATAACAATACAGTGTGTTGCTGCTCTATTTGAAGCATTAGCCAGACACAACCATCTTCTGCTGTTGTTGTTTTCGATATCCAAAAACAACTGAATAGTTGCATTATACAAGACTATTATTATCCCATCACTGTGCTACCAGTGCCAAACCTGGACAATGACAGCACAAGACAAAAGTAAAATAGTGACAGCAGAAATGACACATCTACGAAGAATACTCGGAGCGTCATTCGTCATCATCATCATCATGTGCCATGCTGACTGGTGTAGGCGATCATGGCTGTCCACAGCTCTCTGTCTATAGTATTATGTATCAAGATCGTTGTTGTTTGCCTGCTGTGCCAGGTTATCAAACTGTCAACTATTTTCTCACTTTGTCACCTTCTGTCTCTGTTGCCTTCAATCTTGCCTGTTGTGACTATGTTCTCCAAACCTCCCTGTCTTATGAAGTGGCCAAAAAATGAAGATTGTCTTTTTCTTATATTATTGATTAAGGTCTGTTGCACATTTGACTCTTTCAACACCTCTACATTAGTTTTTCTGGCAGTCCATGGTATGAATAAAGACATGGACAGACAACATCAAGGAATGGACAGGGCTAGATATTTCCACACTCATCCGCATCACTGAGGATAGAATTCGCCGGGGGACTCTGTGTGCTGAAGCATCCAATGTGGTACCCCTACGACCCTGAAGGGTTATGGGTTATTTGAGTGATGGTATTCTCAGCATTCTTCTATAGAACCACATCTCTGTTGCTGGAGTGACATTAAGAGAGAGAATTAGAAACGATAACATCAGACAGGTAACCAAAACAATACCAGTATTGGAACACATCAAAAGACAACAAATCAAGTGGTTTTCACACGCTTCCAGACTACCAACAGACAGCATGCCACAGATGGCCATTTCACATAGACAAGCTATAAAGCCAGAGGCAGTCCATGTAAAAGATTGATCACAGAAATCAAAGAAGCCACAGGAACAAGCTTACAAACAGCACACAAGAAGGCCATCTACAGAGAACTCTTCTGCCCCTGACACTTCAAGGCAAACAAGTGATACAGCTTATAGATAGATACCTAGATAGACTGAGTAGTTCTACTCTTGTCTTGGCAGCGTGAAGCCATTCTTTAAAAAAAAGTGCAGGTCTTCTAAAGTTGACTTAGTGATCCATACAGTGAGTTTCAGACTGTTAACAATGTCTGCACAAGTTTTTTCCTGTCAGTTGAAATGTAAGGACATTCAATAAGGAGATGTTCTACTGTCTTCGGCGGTAGAGTGTACCGGTATATACTTTGTTGTATTGAATGCAAAATGATTTTTACTGATTAAAAAAAATATTGTCCACATGCAACTAGATAATGCAGGTTTTTATCTTTTTGATAGATGATCGATGCTGATATGACACTAGAAAATAATAGAACTCTTCAAATTCTTATGGGGCAGAAAAAGTAAGTGTGTTGTATGCTCTTGTACATTTAATGAAACTTTACAGCTGAAATTGCATTTATTGGGCCATTGATGCAAATAAAACGATGACAAAATGCATTTCCCTTGTCTGAACTAGATCCTGCTTGACAGTTTCATGTTAGAACAGGCCGCTGCAGACTATTGGGTCACCACTACTGACTAAGGATCTCGTACACAGATAAATGTCAAGAATCCAAAGCCTCAAATACATATTTCAGTTTGGAGTTTGATAATGAATGACCCAAACAAAATTGATTCTTCTGCATTCATTCTCAAACTCCTGTAGATAAGCAGGATGTAGTCTGGAGAACGCAATGCGTTGTATCATGGTTTACAGCATTGCTGCGATATCTGCGCCTTTCAGCCTGAAACAACCGACTTCAGCATGGCTTTATGTCACTGACCCTATATGGGATGGGACAGCCAACTCCATCCCATAACCTCCTTAGTCGCCTTTTACAACATTCGTGGAAGGTAAACAGTGTTGCTATTTGCTCCCCTCTCTGGCCCAGGTAACACATGGACGACATCCACTTTGAAATTCAGTTAGAGTTATGTCCTTAAATAATAGGCCATGCATGTCATAAGAAGCAACTAAGGTATTTTGTGGTGAAATTGGCTGTTCTATCCAATTTAAATCACTCAGAATCCTTGCTGAAGTTCAATGTGTCAGACTGAATGCCGCAGATAATCACAGCCCAGCTGTAAAGAAACAGCCCAGAAACCATGCTAAAGTTGTTGTATCAGGCAGAAAGGCATAGATAATCACAGCTAAGCTGTAAACCCTAGCACAACACATTCCATTCTCCGGACTACATCATGCTAATCTGCAAGAGCTTAAGAACAAATGCAGAAGAAGAATACATATCTTATTCCTGTTTTATATTTGTTAGTGTGGGTAACATCTTGAATTATTAGAGTGTTAACATCTTGAAAATATATATATATATTATGTCCTGTTACAGATGTGTTAAAGTGTTAACATTTTTGATGTGTTTTGTTTTATTTAATATTGGTAATTCTCTTTTAATTCTCAATGTTCTTTTGCTGTTACAAGATTGGTAATTGGTCCTATGCTAAATGCTTCTGTTGAGGGCTACTATTCCAATTTTTGGGGAGGAATGTCTGAAAAGGTAAACCTCAGTGTTTCTCTTAATCATCTTATAGAACCTCTATAAATATATGACCAGCCCAAATGCTAAGGACAACATCAATCTCCTGGGAAGGAAAGACCAGAGTATAATCTTCCGACTGCGCACACATGTACAGCTTAACAATCACCTGAGCAGAATACAACCACAACACACTCCAGGGTGCCGGCTGTGCATTCATCCCTATGAAACTGTTGACCACCACCTTTTTGAATGTCCAGCGCTGGATGACATCAGGAAAATGCTTCTCCCTCCAGGATCAGATAAATGGAACACATTATATGGAACAAAAAAACAGCTCACAAACACATGCATATATCACACTGGGTCAAAGGGCATGAGCCCATGGACCGCTGGACCACCAACCAACTATCTTATAGAATCCTGTTAACTAGCACAGTTACGGTAACAGACTCTCAGTCCAAAAATAAGTTGCTCGCAATTCCTGGAGATAGCAAACATACAGTCCATTGTTTAGAGTTCCAAAACAAAGAGGACTATTGTTGGAGTGGATAATGTCAAGTTAGTTATCAAGTGTCTACAGCAATGAACTCCAACAAGTAACAGGCAGATCCAAGCCTAGAAATGAAATGCCTGAGCCTGTACTTATGCTGCAGGACCTAAAAAGGGAGCAAAGAATTGCAAAGCAGTGACCTCTATACGTTACATGTTTGTAGAAGGCGACTGAGAAGGTTGGCTGAAGGCCAAAGTTCCATGCCATGCTGAAGTCGGATATGTCAAGCTGAAAGGCACAGATATTGCACCCAAGCTGTAAGCAACATATTCCATTCTCTGGTCTATATCCTGGTAACCAGCAGGAATTTGAGAAAGAATACAGAAGAATCAGAAACTTGAGAAATGTGATTGGAGAAACTAGAAGTGATATGATTTGCAACCAGAGGATATATCCTCCCTGTATGTTGCCTGCGCTTGTAGGTAGAGCAAAGAATAGCACTACTGTTTACTTTCCATGCAAATTATTAGAGAAGGAGACTAAGGTTTTGGAGGTGGAGTTGTATGTCCCTTCCCAAATAGGGTCAAAGTGACCCAGAAGCCACATGTGTCGGGTCGAAAGGCACAGATATCACAGTTAAGCTGTAACCATGTCGACACAATGCATTCCATTCTCCAGAATACATCCTGTTAATCTGCAGAAGTTTGAAAACAAATGCAGCAGAAGAAGAATAATACTCTGTATTAAAAGGTACTTTCAATGCTATATAACCATACAGGTTAAGTTAACGGGATCTGGAAGGATGGATGAAAGTATATTACATTTGTGAGCTACAGAAATTTTACCGTGTATCCTTACACCATCTGCCGGAAGCGATCCTACATTGGTAGTAGGCAGCTTCTTTCCATGGAGGAGGCAACTTCATATTTTCTGGTTGTTGTTATTGTTGTCAATAATGCCAGGAATTGTGAGCGATTTGCTCTTAATTCTTGTGTGTAGTGGGAGTGGTTTCTCAGATCTATCTTTCATACCCAAGAGACTTCAGCTTCTGGCTCAATGCAGTGTCTATTGAAAAAGACATCTACTCGGAGGGGGTATGAATACTTTCCGGTAACACGATCTGAAAAGTTTTTTCCCTGTTTGATAGACTAGTTGTATACAAAGTCAAAGCTTTTGTTGTTTACAATAGACATACATCAAAGAGTTGTTTCCTCCTTGGACAATGTCTCCATTCAGAACTTTACTTTATCTGACAATGTTTTCATTCAGAACTTTTTTTTTAATTTGACAATGTCTCCATTCAGAACTTCACTTTATCTGACAATGTTTCCATTCAGAACCTTACTTATCTGACAATATCAAAGTTTAGACATAATGATTGCTTCCTAATTAATATTTAGCATCATAGTTTGCAGATTGGCTAGCTTGTAATTTGATATTTTCTGAATTCAGAGAGTAGTGCATATAGTAATTCTAAATCAGATATAATTTAGCCATATAAGGAGACATAACAAAATGGAACACTTAATAATGGAAGGTATGGTTCCTGGAAGCAGAGGTAAGGGCCGCCAAAAAGACAAGGATGGATTAGAGACATCTCAGATTATTTAAACTCCGCCGAAGATGGATGTATTGGGTCATTGGTGCAATTAAAACAGCGACACAACACATTTCCATTCTCTGGACTATATTCTGCTGGAAATCTAGTAGGACCATTGTCCTGCTACAACAGAAATCCAGTGGGAGTTTGAGAATGAACGCTGAAGATGAAGAATGTTTAAACACGCCCCTTCCTACGTCAGGTCTACTCTAAAGACAACTATAATCTGGAAAGAATATGTCGTGTGGAATATATATAAATCAGCCTGGCAGACCAGTAATAATTACTTGGTGGGTTACCTGCCTTACACGAACCTGTGTGTCAGCCTAGTCTGCAGTTAAGTATGATTAGATTCTGATACCTCTGAAGATGGATGTGTCGGGTCATTGGCTCAAATAAAACGGTGACACAATGCATTTCCATTCTCTGGTCTATATTCTGCTGGAAATCTAGTAGTGCGATTTTCCTGCTACAAGAGAGATCCAGCGGGAGTTTGAGAATGAACGCTGAAGAAGAAGATTATGATAAACAATCCAACATTTCTTTTATTGAGAAGTGAGTCACAAATGTTTCTTGTATTCCTCCTCAGGGCTACTACATTCGTAGTAGTAACTATCTATCCATTGTAGACCGGGAGATTTTTGGAGGTGTTTCCTGTTCCTATGGTGCACTCTGCTATTCTTATCAACCTGCATCACTACCTTTCACCGAATCTTTCCTACAATAGACCTCCAGTGGGATATAGTGGTCCAAGAGATGACATCATTTATTTGCTCATTCTGTGAAAGCTTTAGGTAAGTGGGTGTTGGTTCATCATCATCATTAAGTGTCGTTATTAAAAACGTGATGCTACATGGCAGTCCAAGGTAGAATGCAAAAGAAGAAGATGAGGAGAAGGATGGTGATAAAAAACAGTGACTTTAACCTTCACAATGCTTATATAAACACTTGTCGATAAACAAAAAAAATGGCGGCTCTTGCCGTTGTCGATAGAAGTCATCCAATGAGATATTGTGTTAAATATACATACCAGAGCCTGATTGGTCAATGCACATACTCGGGAAACACATGCAGTTGAAGCCGATACATTTCTACGTCCATCATGATCGTAGTGAAAATTTCTACATAGAAGTAACACGTTTTATACCAATTAATCTGACCACATCTGCACACCGGTACGATGCCATGATGGTGAATCGGGTTTATAGACCGTTGTATCATTGTATTTTGAATAAAATAACATTGAATCGTGGCTTGAATCATGAATTATTGGGTTATTTAGTTTCACAGCAGTAAATATACAGAATGGCGTGTTGGTGTGGGGACTTCCAGATGTTTGATATTGAATATGTTGAAGTGGCACCAAACATGACTCTAGGCCTAAGCTCAAAGAATGATTTTACTGCAAATCTACATGTTTTATACAGTTCCACCGGCAATATTTTGATAATAAAAGACCATAAATACAACAGATTTGTGTGTGATTTAGTGTACAGTGTTGCCAAACAATTCAATAAGTAAAGTAAGTTATTTTTTTACTAATTTTTCTGCTTTATTTGTTATAAAATATAAGTTTTTTTGTGAAAAACGTCTTTACCACTTTCTCATACGTCTGGTATCAAACACACATGTACAGAAATTACACCAATATATGCAGAATTCAATTCTTTATTTATATGTGCAAATATTTAAATATCTCTAACAACCAAAAAATTATCACATTTTTAAAACAGTCACCATCAATAACGCAAATTGTCAAAAAAGAATCCGGTGGCAGGAAGACGTTTTGTATTTTTTAATCCGTATTGCTAATGGTTAAACTGTAGTTACCATCGAAGATGGATGTGCTGGGCCATTGGCGCAAATAAAACGGCAACACAACGCATTTCCATTCTCTGGACTAAATTCAACTGGAAATTTTGTAGGACCATTGTCCTGTTGCAAGAGAAATCCAGCGGGAGTTTGAGAATGAACGCTGAAGAAGAAGAAACTGTAGTTCAAACTTTTTTTTGCGTAGAACCAAAGTTTGAAAGTAAAGTTAACCCATAGCATTTAACTGCCGTATGTGTGTGAGATGTTTAGTGATCTCACATTTCAGTGGCTGTGCTATATGAGAGCTGTAGCCATCTCCTCTCCCTCACAGTCGTTACTCCCCTGACTGATCCGGTACCCAATTAAGGCTTGATTTGCTGTCTGAAACACTTTTCCACCTCAACTGGGAAATTAACACAGGAGGAAAGTTTGAATCATAGTTCTGATTCATGTGCGATACTTCATAACGACTGTGCAACTGTGTACTTTAGAAAGAAGACAGAGTTGGCTGACCCATCCCATAAAGGATGAAGTAACCCAAAACGCTTGTTGAAATTGAATATTTCGGGCCGAAATGCACAGATTTCACAGCCAAGATGTAAACCATGACGCATCGCATTCTGTTTTCTGGACTACATCCTGCTAATCTGCAGGAGTTTGTGAAAGAATCACATAAAACGAGTAAAACCGCTATTTAGGGGCAGCAGTAGTTAATTGGTTAATACACTTGCTTCCCAGTCTAGTGATTGAAGGTTCAACTCCCAGTTCAATCGGAAATACTGAATTTTAAATGACTAATGTCTCCAGGTTTATACAGTCTAAGAAAATGGGCACCAGATCTGGAAAGTAAAGGCGGCAAGAGAGATGCTAAGTATTACTAGTTATGCTGTTCGTCAATGAAAAATACAGGTCTAACACCAAATTTCAATCTGCCTCAATAAGAAACAAGCAAAGCAGTACAGACACCAGAACAAATACTACAGTAATGTCCCTTTTTTGCTGTTCAATGAATGAGAATCTGGCCCACAAGACCATATCTGAAAAACAAGTTGTGAGGAATCCAAGATGACCTAAAGCAAACCGCTCTATATATTAGACTAAATGTTTAACTACTGATTGCCGAAGTTGTATTGTAGCATAGACACATCATCGGTTGTTGTGTAGCAGCATAGATGCATCATCAGTTGTTGTGTAGTACCAGGAACTTAAGATGATATAAAACAAACCGCTCTATACATGAACAACATTTGACTGAATGTTAAATGAGCCATGGGATTAAGTGTGAGTTGGAGATAAATCATGGGATTAATAGTAAATTGGGGATGGACCATGGATGTAAGCAAGAATTGAGGATGAACTATGGGATAAATAGTGAATTGGGAATGAACCATGGGATTAAGAGTGATTTGAAAAGGGACACTGAGATTAAGAATCAGAATGAGTTGGGGATGAACCATGGGATTAAGAGTGAGTTGAGGATGAACCATGGGATTAAGAGTGAGTTGGGGATACAGTAATCATTATGATGTTGATATTAAAATAAATAAATTCTTGTGAACAGGAGAGTCCATGTATGTGATAAACACAGAATATTTTGGAAAAGTAATGATTCCTCTTGACAAGAGACACACTCTTACAGAAGAAAGAGACCAATTTGATCATGTTAAATTGGAAGCTATGGGTGAGTTGAATTTATAAGATATGGTTGAGTTTAATTTTAGAAGATATAGAGTTGAATTTAAAGATATAGATAAGTTTATTTTAAAGCTATGGACAAGCTTATTTTAAAGATAAGGATCATCATCAGGTGCCATGCCGGCTGGCGTAGGAGGTCATGGCTCTCCACAGCTCTCTGTCCACAGTATTATGTATCAAAGTTGTTGTTTCCTTGCCGTGCCAGGATGTCAAACTGTCTAATATTTTTTCATGTTGTCGCCCTCTGTCTCTGTTGCCTTCAATCTTGCCTGTTGTGACTATGTTCTCTAAAACTGCTTTTCTCATGAAGTAGCCAAAAAAAGAAGATTGCCTTTTTCTTATATTGTTAATTAAGGTCTGTTTCGCATTTAACTCTTTCAACACCTCTACATTAGTTTTTCTGGCAGTCCATGGTATTCTCAGCATTCTTCTGTAGAACCACATCTCTGTTGCCTCCAATCTTCCACTTTCCAGTTTGTTTATTGTCTAAGATTCGCACCCATGTTAGTATATGGGTTATATAGCACTGCAGAACTCTCTTTCTCACCTCTAATGACAAGGTCATATTACACAGTATATTTTTTATTTTTCTGAATGTTGTTTTTGCCTGTCCTATTCTGCATCTTATTTCTGTTGAGCAAAATGAATTAAACAAGTTACTAAAACACTTACCTTGCATATTAATAAAAAATATATTTAAAAAAGTATATATAAAAAAACATACAATAAAACTAAACAGGACAATTCTCCACATATCGGCTCAAATTGAACCTTTTTCAAGAGACAAACAACAGAAAACAACAAAATAAAAAACAAAATAGATGACTAGATTTCATCAAGCCCCGTCTCCGTAGTGCAGGGATGGCAACGCATCTAGTAAAAGAGAAAATGCGTACATTCATATTTTTTGTTTATAATGAATGCACGCATTTTCTCTTTTTAGATGCGTAATCACAACTGAACAAATATGTTTATAGTATACGTTTAACTCACGGGTTCCCATGTTATGAGTTGTAACCCAAATTGGGGTGGCCAAGGGTTTTCTGTGGGTTTCGCCTGAAACAATTAAGTAAAGAAAAATAGTGATTTCTTCTTTGTGCGTCCCTACACTCCTGCAGATTCACAGGATGCAGTCCGGAGAATGAAATGTATTGTATCATGGTTTATAGCTTTGCTGAGGTATCTGCACCTATCGATCTAACATCCCTAGTTGCCTCTTGTGACATGCATGGAAGGTAAATGGTGTTGCTATTGTTGGCTCTCTTTTGAGGCCCAGGCAACACACGGGCAAAATGATTGTAAAACAATTGTCATTTTAATCAGTGTCTCAAAGTTGGAATAATATCATACATTTTGTAATATCTTCTTCTTCTGCGTTCATTCTCAAACTCCTGCAGATTAGCAGGATGTAGTCCGGAGAACGGAATGCGTTGTGTCATGGTTTACAGCATTGCTGCGATATCTGCGCCTTTCGGCCAGACACATCCGACTTCAGCATGGCTTTGGGTCACTGACCCTATATGGGATGGGACAGCCAACTCCATCCCATAACCTCCTTAGTCGCCTTTTACGACATGCGTCGAAGGTAAACAGTGTTGCTATTCTTTGCTCCCCTGCAACACACTGGTGATTATGTAATATTAAATATAACTTATGGTAGGTTAGTGGTTCATGAGTTCATGCCCTTTGACCCAAATATAACTCATCAAAATGTGAGCAGTTTCTGTGTTCTCGGTTAATAGACTGATGCGACACACACACATGGTTAACATACGTTGGCAAAAACTAAAATGTAAATTATGAAGAAATAATTGTTAACAAGTTACAATATCAAGCTAAACATTAAATATGTCATGTTAACGAGTTACAATATCAAGCTAAACATTAAATATGTCATGTTAACTAGTTACAATATCAAGCTAAACATTAAATATGTCATGTTAACGAGTTACAATATCAAGCTAAACATTAAATATGTCATGTTAACTAGTTACAATATCAAGCTAAACATTAAATATGTCATGTTAACGAGTTACAATATCAAGCTAAACATTAAATATGTCATGTTAACGAGTTAAATATCAAGCTAAACATTAAATATGTCATGTTTAAATTGTATTGAATTATATATGCCTCAAATGAAATAGTAGCACATCATACTTCATGCTCCATGGTGGAAATCAAAAAATAAATTTGTGTTGGTTACTTGAGAGCCAACGCAGAAGTAGAAGATATTCTGAACAATCTTCGAACGATATAGAATATTTTTTCCATATTGAAAGTCTTATATAAAATGTTTTTGACCATGGGTCACTTTACTTCTAAATAAAATGGCGTTGTGACTCGAGAAAAGTTGAGAACTTATGGTTTAGATGATCTGAAATGTGTTTGTGCAGTATTTATTGAATCAGAGTTGAATTTGTGCGGACAGTAAATATTTAACTGATCTGAGACCTGACATATCAAACGCATACAGCTTCGCCAACAGTGCAGAGAAGCTGATCCTGGAGGTAAGCAATACTTGATGATTTCCTTGATGATGTTCTTGAACAAAGTGTATAATATTTTCAGTACAAGAAGTTCCTCCTCTGTACAGTTCACCTCATGTGTATATACCAGAGAAGCCTAAAGACAAACTAGGATTTGATCAGGCAAGTTATGTGTCATTTTGTTGTAGTTTGTATACATAGGATCTGATCAGGCAAGTTATGTGTCATTTTGTTGTAGTTTGTATACTGTTTCTGTTAGATAACATGGTTGGTAAACAATATCATTTTGTTGTAGTTTGTATACATTTTTTGTTAAATAACTGAAAGTAAACTTTTAGTTTTAAAAGTTGTAAAGGTATTTTATAATATTTATTAAGTTTTTTTTTTGGCTGCGTAAAATGTTCATCTTATGGTAAAATTATGCTCCTTTCAGTCGCAAAGTTAATCCAATTCGGTTATTTCAGAGCTTTTAACCATAAAAGCGAAAGTGTGTTTCCAGGGCCCGAAAGGGGAGCTTTTTGTTCTTCAGTCAGATATCAGGTTACAGCGCCAATAGCTTCAATGAACTGTGTAATTCGCTTCAGGTCATCCATGGAACCCCTCAAGTCTGGAAGTTCTGCCGTCTCAGGAAAATAAACATATTTTCTCACTCTCTTCTTGGTAGATTTGACAGGCATGAAGGATGTGTTCTGCAGTCTCTGGGCTCAGTCCACAGTTGCACAGGTCTGTCTACAAATTTTCAACTTTCTGAACATGTGACTTCTCAGTCTGTTATGGCCAATTCGTAGTCAAAAAGGGAGCAAAGAATAGCAACACTATTTATCTTCCATATATCTTGTAAGAGCTGACTAAGAAGGTTTTAGGATGGTGTTGGTTGTCACATTCCGTATATGGTCAAAGTGACCTAGAAGTCATGCTGAAATCGGATGTGTCAGACCGAAAGGTGCATATAACACAGTTACGCTGTAAACCATGACGCAACACATTCTTTTCTCCAGACTGCATCTTGATAATCTCTAAGAAGTTTGAGAATGAAAGAAGAAGAATGTGGAGGTTGCTGTTCTGATAATCCAGCCACCACGAACTTCGTTAATTAAAAACATTCATACTCATCAGGTAGCATATCCTGTAGCAGTCATCACAGCCTTTCGAAGCTTCTGTCAATCTTGAGCTAGTCTTCCTGCTTCTGTTACTGTCATGTTCAGGTGGTCTTTGATGTCTTGCATCCATCTTCTGGGTCTGTCTCTTGTACGTCTCCCTGGCATCATCCCCTCCATTATGGTCTTCTCTAGGCTGTCTGGTGTTAAAAACTTTATTTATTCATATTTGCAGATATACATGATCAACTTGAAACAATGGCCGGCTAGAAGACATCGGATGCTGACAGCCTTTGACTACTTGGAGATAGATGCCAAAATTGTGGATGCTGTAGATGGAAAGTTAGTATAAATACCAAATTCTCTCCTGTTATTTGTAATTTTGTTGTAAACTCGCAGTATGACATTCATTAAAAAAGGAGTTTTCATGTTTTCACTTTTTCCATTAAGGCGTAGTGGGGAGTATGGGGTTAAGTCTGTATTTTTCATTGACCAACATCATACCTGCGGCTACTTTCCCAGAAGATCTGGTGCCCTTTTCTTAGGCTGGGTCAACCTAGAAGCCATTAGTCTTCTTCTTCAGCGTACATTCTCAAACTCTTGTTGAATTTCTCTTTTAGCAGGATCATTGTCCTGCTGGATTTCTAGCAGGATGTAATCCAGAGAATGGAAATGCGCTGTGTCTCCGTTTTATTTGCGCCAATGGCCTGATACATTCGTCTTCGATGGGAAAATTGGTATAAGTTCATAAGTTACATAGTTGACTTTTAAAAATTCTTGTCTCAACACTCTGTCCATTCTTCAGTCAGCTGTACAAATGCTCCCAAAATATTTAAATTTCTGCACTTGCTTTACTTCAGTAGTTGATCATTTATTTTGATTGTATTGGGTTTTCTGCCTATAGACATTACTTCTGTATTTTCTTTATTGATCTTCATGTTGTGATTGAGGCAGCTTTCATTGAGTAGGTTTATGTGATCTTTCAGCACTTCACTTGAACTGTGGAAAAGGAACTGATGGTCAGCAAAGAGTGGTTCAATTAAGTCATTTGAGTAATGGTAAACGTCTGGTGGTGTTTTACTGTTTTGATAATGTTATCCATATAAATAATAAACAATAATGGTTTGTCAGTCCTGCATTTGTTCTAACTGCAGATGTTACTCGTTTGTTAGTCCTGCATTTGTTCTAACTGAAGATGTTACTGGTTTGTCAGTCCTGCATTTGTTCTAACTGCAGATGTTACTGGTTTGTTAGTCCTGCATTTGTTCTAACTGCAGATGTTACTGGTTTGTCAGTCCTGCATTTGTTCTAACTGCAGATGTTACTGGTTTGTCAGTCCTGCATTTGTTCTAACTGCAGATGTTACTGGTTTGTTAGTCCTGCATTTGTTCTAACTGCAGATGTTACTGGTTTGTTAGTCCTGCATTTGTTTAACCTTCACAGTCGTTTTTAAGCCCTTGTGCTTAAAAAAAAAGATCATTGACTTTCCTTACAAGTCACCAAGACTTTTTCAGATTTGTCGCTATATTTCTTATTGGTTACTGTTCAAGTCTTTATCTTCATATGACCCCCTCCCCATGACAAGTTTTACCCTTACCTCTATTTCAGAAATTTCTTTGGTGCCCCCCCCCCCCCTTCAAGTCCCTCTGTCTTGCTGAGAACCACCGTTTTAGATACAGAAACATGACACAGAAACCATGCTGAAGTCTAATGTCTCAGGCCGAAAGGCACATATATTGCAAACCATGATGCAATGCATTCCATTCTCTGGACTACATCCTGCTAATCAGCAGGAGCTTGAGAACGAACACACCAGAAGACGACAGCCACGGCCACAAGAACATATTTTCGAAGCACATAATTCTTGCCTACGTTTAATGTTCATTCTATATGTTATCTATTCCAAACAGAGAACTTAATAGTTCCTACCTGGAGAAGCAAGGGGTCAAGATGTTGCCAGGCTTTGCCGATCCATATCATGGAAGGTAAGAGGGATCTCATTTTGTTTCCCTCTTTATTTCCACCTGTGAATTGTTAGGCCTTCTTCTTCAGCGTTCATTCTCAAACTCCCGCTGGTTCTCTCTTGTAACAGGACAATAATCCTACTAGATTTCCAGCAGGATATAGTCCAGAGAATGGAAATGTATTGTGTCGTCTCTTTATTTGCGACAATGGCCAGACACATCCGCCTTTGATGGTATTCTGGGCTTAAGAGCAGAAAAAATAATTATTATAATAACATCTCTGTTATGTGCCAAGCATATCGTAAGAGGTGACCAATGAGATTTGAGGGGAGGAATTAGCTATTTCACCTCATAGGTCAGTCAGTGACTCAGAAGCCATGCTGTAGTTGGGTGTGCCAGGCTGAAAGGCACAGATATTGCAGCTAAAATGTAAAATGTATCCTTTTCTATGGCCTACATCCTACTAACCTACAGGAGTTTGAGAATGCATGGCTGTCCGCTTATTTTTCCATAAATCCATATTTTTAACAATTTATTTCTGTATTTCAATAAAAATGACCATATTAGCACCCCAAACAAAACAAAAATCCCACATTTTTTTCTTCATCCAATCAATACATTCTTCTTCTTCTTCTTCAGCGTTCATTCTCAAACTCTCGCTGGATTTCTCTTGTAACAGGACAATGGTCCTACAAGATTTCCAGTTGAATATAGTCCAGAGAATGGAAATGCGTTGTGTTGCCGTTTTATTTGCGCCAATGGCCCAACACATCCGTCTTCGGCGGAAATACATTCAATATGTACAAAATGTCTGCATTAGAAGTAGTAACTGAAGATGTAACACGAAATGGCCTTTTTTAAAAATGTTATTTAAAAAAACACCCCCACCCCAAAAAAGTTTTTGATTGTAGGGTTTTTTCTGAGTTTTTTTTCAGCCTGAAAAATCTGTATAAGTACAGAAAATCCGTACTAATTGACATCTATGAGAATGCATGCAGAAAAAAGAAGAGACTGTATTCTGATAGTTGCACACCGCCGAGAGTTTAAGTTGCACACCGCCGAGAGTTAAAGTTGCACACCGCCGAGAGTTAAAGTTGCACACCGCCGAGAGTTAAAGTTGCACACCGCCGAGAGTTAAAGTTGCACACCGCCGAGAGTTAAAGTTGCACACCGCCGAGAGTTAAAGTTGCACACCGCCGAGAGTTAAAGTTGCACACCGCCGAGAGTTAAAGTCTGGGTATCTTCTCGTTAGTTGCAATATATGTTCCTTTCGGCATGACACATCCAACTTCAGCATGGCTTCTAGGCCACTTTAGCCAACTTAGTTATGGGACATCTAACTCCACCCCTAAACTTCCTCAGTCACCTCTTACAACATGCATGGTAGGTAGCAGTGTCGCTATCCTTTACTCCCCGCTATACTTTTAGGCTCTGGCAAAGTTTGGGTATTAAACAAATTTTTCCATTACACAAAAGGATACCAGAAAGAGCTCTATTGTTCATAATTCCTGAAGATTCAAACAAAAATTTGTTTGTGAAGACATTATCTAGTCGTGTTGTTGACGTGCCTTTCAACCTGGTATCTCTGACTTCAGTACCTGTGCCACAGTCCTGCTCGATATATGGAATGGCCTGACCAATCTTAATTTCCTGCCTCTGTTTGGCTGGACTAAGCTTCACTTCAAGGAGTTGGCATAAAAAAAGATTATTATGATTTTGGTAGTTCATGTTTTTGTAAATGTCATAATTATTGTATTGTCTCGTTAATGTGTCACTGGGGTCCTAAACGGAAGCAAATAATTACGGCTGGTATCTGCCAAGCATGTTGTGAGAGGCAACTAAATACTTACGTAGAACACAAGTTTTGATAGAGTTTTATGAGGACTATCAGACTGCCATTGTACTGTATGGTATTGGTATGAAAACATGCAAATAACAACATACAAGACATTTCAATGTTTCAACTGTAACTCTTTCAGGACGGAATTATTCCTTATTCCTGGGGTTTGGATGTAATTAATTTTACGCAAAATTTTTGGACCGCAACATGACTAGGCGCAAGCTCCCCGAAGACAAAGTATTAGCTATGGAAGGTCATATAAGGTATCACAAGAAAGATAATTGAATGGAATCCATACAAAATATAAGAATTGTAACAATAAAATTCCAAAATTACACCACAAACAGAGATGTTAGATGAACAGAAATTATTTTGCATGCATTTTGTTTTACTCACCCTCAATTTTACTTGTCTTGAAATGCTAAAATCCAATCTTACTAAAGTAGATGCCTTGACTGTCCACTTTCTGATCATAATTAGTTTATTTGAAGTAAATCTATCTGCCTTGTGTTTTATGCCATTTTTGTGTGTTTATGTCAAATTTCAGAACTGAACAAAATATTCTGAAACTTTATGAAATATTCCCAAGTATTGAATTTCCAAAGTTTAACTTTATTCCACTCAATATTATCATTAGGTATAACTATTTACTGTATAACATAGCGCAAGATTATCATTGCTGTCACTATACCTATCTGATTCTTCGGAAACAATAGCAGTGTGAGTAGTTTTATAATTTTTTATAAAGTTATTCTTCCCTTACAAATAATATTAGGTCTATTTATTTTACAATTTTCAACAAGTCGGTAATCTTCACTGTCAAAATCGAAATCATCGTTGTTTTCCAACTCATCACTTGAAATAATGTCTCCAATTATAAAACTCTCAAAGAATAATAAAACCAGATGTTTGCTAAATCTTTGAGCTCTCTTACTAGTAAAAGATGAAGCCATTTTGCTAATTTCTGAAAAGCTGAACCTACCTTGTTCAAATTTTAATTTAAAATAAATATGTCACACATGTCTAATCACACAGGGGTTTCGTTCCGTTAGCCAGATTTCTAAGGTTTAAATACCTAGATAACTTAATGCTAATTATTTTATGATCCAAACGAAGCAATTTTAGATGGAATATCTGCAAGAATGAATAATTGTGGATATGTCCGCAATGGATGTCTATCTGCAACGATATATCGTTTTTACGGACGGAAATAGTTAAGGTCTTTTTTCAAGAAAATACAAAACAAACAGTGAACAAACAATAAAAACAGTGAACAAACAATAAAAACAGAGAACAAACAATAAAACAGTGAACAAACAATAAAAACAGTGAACAAACAATAAAAACAGTGAATAAACAATAAAAACAGTGAACAAACAATAAAAACAGTGAACAAACAATAAAAACTGAACAAACAATAAAAACAGTGAACAAACAATAAAACAGTGAACAAACAATAAAAACAGTGAACAAACAATAAAAACAGTGAACAAACAATGATAACAGTGAACAAACAATAAAAACAGTGAACAAACAATAAAAACAGTGAACAAACAATAAAACAGTGAACAAACAATAAAAACAGTGAACAAACAATGATAACAGTGAACAAACAATAAAACAGTGAACAAACAATAAAAACAGTGAACAAACAATAAAACAGTGAACGTTTGTTAATAAAACAGTGAACAAACAATAAAACAGTGAACGTTTGTTAATAAAACAGTGAACAAACAATAAAACAGTGAACGTTTGTTAATAAAACAGTGAACAAACAATAAAACAGTGAATGTTTGTTAATAAAACAGTGAACAAACAATAAAACAGTGAACGTTTGTTAATAAAACAGTGAACAAACAATAAAACAGTGAATGTTTGTTAATAAAACAGTGAACAAACAATAAAACAGTGAACGTTTGTTAATAAAACATTGAACAAACAATAAAACAGTGAACAAACAATAAAACAGTGAACAAACAATAAAAACAGTGAACAAACAATAAAAACAGTGAAAACAATGGTACTATCACAGAAGTACTAACTATACTAGTTGTTGTTCTACAGTTTTACAGCAGTATTACCTATTATCCATAGGCAACTAAGGAGGTTTTGGGGTGGAGTTAACTGTCCCATCCCATAGAGTCAAAGTGACCCAGAAGCAGATGAGTTGAGCTGAAATGTGCAGAACTGAGCTGTTAACCATGACAACACATTCTGTTCTATGGACCACATACTACTGGTCTGTTGGAGTTTGAGAACGAACGCAGAAATAGAATAAAAATTTTTTTTCTGTAAACAGATAGAATCATAATTTCTTTGTTTGTACACTTTATTTTCAGATCACTGACAATGGGTGAAATCGGCTGCTTTCTGAGCCATTATCAAATCTGGGAAGAGGTCAGTAGGTCATAGTTTTGTGATTTCTCTTTTGATCCTGCAGTCTTCACTACAGACATGAGCCATCTTCATTTCTCCACTTCCTGAATACAAACTCCTCACTTTGCAGTCATTCCCTCTTCATGTCAGTAATGCTTGTGTCCATGTGTTACAGTGTTACGAAAGGAGAAAAAAAATATATCTGCACTGTACTGCTATATATATATCATAAGATGCAGCTAAGAAAGTTTTGGGGTAGAGATGGCTCTGCCATTTATAGGTCAAAGTGACCAAAAAATATAATGTTGAATTCAGACATGTCAGGTTCAAAGACGCAGCCAAGCTGTAACCAACCATGACACAAATTCTCCAGATTTCATATGGAATCTTCAATCTGGCATTGGATAGAAAAAGGAAGACAAGATGGCATTTGACAGAAAAAGGAAGACAAGATGGCATTTGATAGAAAAAAGAGGACAAGATGGCATTTGACAGAAAAAAGAGGACAAGATGGCATTTGACAGAAAAAAGGAGACATTTTTATATGTAAAATCTAACAATTATATTAAGCATAATTTAACTGGAAGCAGCATAAATCTGATTATTTTCATATCTAGTGATAGTGAGGCTACGGTAACACTATGCACCATATGGTAAATAAATATTGAAATAGACTACATCAGTTTTACAATGAATAGTACACGGGTTGATACTTCGACCAAAGACCTTTTATTAAAAACATTGACTCTGTTCTTTCTTCAACATATAACTACTGTTTAAAATTTTATATATTTTTTAAAATCAATATTTGCATACTATGTTCATAAGAGAAAACATTTCCAATTACATTTTTCATGTAAAAAAATATGTACCGAAAGAAAGTTGGAATATTCTTACTTTCAACAAATTTAAACACACATCCACTACTGCTGTACATCTGCAGACAAATTTTGTGGTCCAACCAGACATGGGGGCGGTATGTCATAATTTAGGCTTACACTACTGGATTGTCATAACTTTCAACTCCTAAGTCCTGAACTAATTCCCTATCAACGTCTGATTCATTCACGTTCTGTAAAATTCCCTGATAAAATTGCCTGTCAACATCATCTAAATCATATGTTGGTCCATTCTTACCGAGTTTTGAAGAAAATTAAAGGACATAATACACTTTCACAGCTCGGCAGCCACAACTGTTAGAAACGGTCGGTAAATTTCTATTTAAGCCACAATTACTGCTAGTCACATGAGGGCTAAATTTAGCGTGTCTAGACTAGTCACATAGAAACTGAAGAAAAACAATTGAAATCACCATGTAGAAAACAGGCATTCTGGAAATGAATTGATAGTGTGCGGTTTTGGCCTCTCTGGGATTGAGTGTGTTAAAGAGTTATCTGTAACGTATTGATGTTTTTAAAGTGTTATCTGTAATGTATTGATGTTTTTAAAGTGTTATTTGTAACATATTGATGTTTTTAAAGTGTTATCTGTAACATATTGATGTTTTTAAAGTGTTAACTGTAACGTATTGATGTTTTTAAAATGTTATCTGTAATGTATTGATGTTTTTAAAGTGTTATCTGTAATGTATTGATGTTTTTAAAGTGTTATCTGTAACGTATTGATGTTTTAAAAGAGTTATCTGTAATGTATTGATGTTTTTAAAGTGTTATCTGTAACGTATTGATGTTTTTATTAAAGTGTTATCTGTAACGTATTGATGTTTTAAAAGAGTTATCAGTAATGTATTGATGTTTTAAAAGAGTTATCAGTAACGTATTGATGTTTTTCTTACTTGAAGATGATTGCCAGAAACTACCAAAAGATACTGATCTTTGAAGATGATGTTAGGTTTGAGCCATACTTCCGTAAAAAATTGTTGGATCTCATGCAGGAATTGGAACAAACTTTCAAAGATTGGGATCTCGTGTAAGTAAATCTTTTTTTTCTGTGTTCATTCTCAATTCCTGCAGATTAGCAGGATGTAGTCCGAAGATGGAATACGTTGTGTCAGGCTTACAGCTGTGATGAGATATCTGAATTTTTCAATTTGGCACATCCGACTTTTTCAGCATGACTTTTGGGTCACTGATTCTACATGATGACGCCAACTCCACCGCATAACCTTCTTAAATGCTTCCTATGACACGTATGGAAAGTGTAAATAGTGTTGCTATTCTTTGCTCCTTTTTCGAGCTTCAATAACACATGAATGATGTAGGTAAATGATATTGCGCAAACAATGAACGTCTTGACAGCTGATGCCATTGATGCCGTTTGAACGTCTTGTCGGCAGATACCATTGATGCCGTTTCATAGTCACATGGAGACACAAAAAATAAGAAGAGCTCTTACACGTTTTTGTGCAATTTGTGGGGAGAGGGGGTTTCACTTTCCTAATCTTTATTTCATATCCACAAGACTCCATATCTCCACTGTATGCAACTCCATATCTCCACTGTATGCAATACTTTAGAACTGCATATCTCCACTGTATGCAATACTTTAGAACTGCATATCTCCACTGTATACAATACTTTATACTGCATATCTCCACTGTATGCAATACTTTAGAACTCCATATCTCCACTGTATACAATACTTTAGACTCCATATCTCCACTGTATGCAATACTTTAGAACTCCATATCTCCACTGTAACTACTGTATATATATATGAAAATACTCATTTAAAAAAAAAATAAAAAATAATTTTTAAAACATATTTTCACCCTTAAAAATATTTTTACTCCAAAAAGTTTATATACAAGTATAAAAATATACTTTAAAAAATAAAAAAAGAGAATAATCATCTTATAAAAACACCCTTCACTTAAAAAAAATTATGTTTCATTATTTGCGAAAGGATGTCCGCTCGAAGCAAAAAATATAAATAATTATCATTAAATAATAAAATAAATAAGCATGCACCAATAATATAAAAATATAAAAAACTGTATCTTCTTCTTTTAAAAATCATTCAGAAATTCCCTGAAATGATTTTAGTTTTCTTTAGTTTTCAGTGGCTCCTTCATAAAAACTATCCCATTCCTAATGCAATTTTTCCTTGAATAATATTACTAACAATTCCTATATCAAGTCTTTCTCTTATAGTAGTATTAAATATATTTAAATCTTGTAACATTTTCTTATCACAAACTTCATTGTCTAGTTTTCCTATCTTCATTTTGTAAATAACAGATGCCATGATTCATAGCAGCTTCATCAACTCTATTAATTGATTTACTCCAAGGTTGTGTTGTAAAATCTGGTGGATTACCATATGGATCTTTTAACCTTTTCTTTAAATTAGTTCCAGGATCTGTAAAATTATGACCTGGTAAATGTAATTCAAATGGTAGTTTATTATATTATTTAAATTCCGCCGAAGACGGATGTGTCGGGCCATTGGCGCAAATAAAACGGCGACACAACGCCTTTCCATTCTCTGGACTACATCCTGCTGGAAATCTAGTAGGACAATGGTCCTGCTACAAGAGAATTCAGCGGGAGTTTGAGAATGAAAGCTGAAGAAGAAGAAGATATTATTTAAATTAACATCATAAACTACTTCTGAAGCTTTAATGAATTTAATTTGTATAGTTCCACAGATTAACACACACATACCCTGTAACATATTTCTATTATTTTTGCTTTTTTGAATATTCTAAATCTGAAGTATCTGTTTTCTTTCTACATTTTACACATTATAACATTTCAGCCATTGCTGTCATTTTACAATAATAAAAAATGATAGAACAAAGTTATGATAATGTAGTCAGCATCATCATCAGGTGCCATGCCGGCTGGCGTAGGCGTCATGGCTCTCCACAGCTCTCTGTCCACAGTATTATGTATCAAAGTCGTTGTTGTTTCCTTGCCGTGCCAGGCTGTCAAACTGTCTAATATTTTCTCACCTTTTCTGTCAATTTTGCCTGTTGTGACTATGTTCTCTAAACCAACCTGTCTCATGAAGTGGCCAAAAAAAGAAGATTGCCTTTTTCTTATATTGTTGATTAAGGTCTGTTTCGCATTTGACTCTTCCAACACCTCTACATTAGTTTTTCTGTCAGTATATGGTATTCTCAGCATTCGTCTGTAGAACCACATCTCTGTTGCCTCTAATTTCCCAATTTCCAGTTTGTTTATTGTCCAAGACTCACTCCCATATGTTAGTATAAGGGTTATATAGCACTGCAGAACTCTCTTTCTCACCTCTAATGACAAGGTCATATTACACAGTATATTTTTCATTTTTCTGAATTTTGTTTTTGCCTGTCCTATTCTGCTTCTTATTTCTGTTGAACTTCTTTCATCTGCCGTAATCCTTGTACCTAAATATTTGAATTGGGCGACCTGTTTTAATACTATATCATTCACTTTGATCTTGCAAAGTGCGTTATTTTGTTTCTTTGAAATAACCATTACTTCTGTTTTCTTGATATTTAAGAAGAGGGGCCTTTCTCTTTAATTTCTCTGACTACTAGATAACCTAGTAGAAATAGATAATATAAAATTACCAAATGAACCTCTTACAAACTTTCAACTATTAGATGCTGTTAAAAAATTAAAAATACCAAATTTTAGAGGTGTATTTATAAGAACAGAACTTCAAGAACAAAAAATCAAATAAAAAAAGAATGTGGAATAATGAATTTAGATGGCGATTTAACTGATAAAACAAAAGGTACTCATTTGGTTGCATGGTATAAAATACAACTAAAAATAATAATGATAAAATATATTTGGATAGTAATGGAATTCATCCACCAATAGAATTAATAGATTATCTTCGTGAAATACTAGGAGATATACAATATTTTACTGATCAAATACTTACTTTTAATACAGTAATTTGTGGACATTTATGTTTACAGTTTTTAAAAGAAATAAATAATTAATTAAAACCAAATGGATAAGTTGTTATTCCATTTTTACATATATTATCTTTTATCATCAAAAGGTGATGATTTTTTATTTATTTCATTTATAAACATTTCATGTTTTTCAGAATTCATAGTATACATTTTGTTATATTGTACTGTGGAATTTAATAAATAGCTTTTATAATATTCAAATTTTATTTCTTTTTAATTGTTGATTTTGACAACGCCTTTTATTTCTTTCTTTTCTTCTTCAACACCTAATGTTTTAAATGAATATGCTTTACTTCCTAATGTTATAAATTCTGTCATTGTTTTTCCGTTTAATTCATCTTTAAATTTTCCTACAAACTTTTTATTTGTTTCAGAATATAATGGATGATATTTTGGATAATCATTGTATCTAATTCATCTTTCATATTTTCTAATTCGTTTTATAAATCATTAGTATATATGTTTAAAACTAAACTGTCCTTATCTCCATATAAAATTTAATTATCTGGAAATCGTTTAGTAAATTTATTATAACAAAACTCATACATCAATAATTTGCTAAGATCAAGAATACACATCCCCAAATAGATTGGTGTGTTAAATTTAATTGATGGTTTAATATTTTGTATTCCAATAAAATTGTTATTAAAAAATATCACGTCTATAAAAGATGGTTTAGAATATAATTTAATTGCCTCCTTTTTATTAGTAACTAGTTTTAAATTAACTCGTTCTCTAATATTTTCCATTGTCTTTCCAAAGAATGAACAATTCATATTTTTTGGTAGATCTTTCTCAGATTCAGATTTTGCTTTCTTTCTTTGTTCTGTGTTAAAATCAATGTATGGTTTCAACCAAGCTTCTTCTTTAAAATAAATAATTCTATGAATTTTGCTTACTTCCATTCCAAGAGATAAATAGAACCTTCAATACTTTATAATGAAGAACATATCTTTCTTAATTTTTAAAATCGAATTGCAATTTGGGAACCTTTCCTAATTTCTCTTCACCCGATAAATTCAATTGATATTGATATAATTCTTTTCTTTTAGTTATTATTCCTTCAGGTGCTAAAGGATATTTAAATATTTTTCTTTTACATTCATTTGTGTATTCTAAATCAACTTCAATTATTTATCTTCCTGTGTGTCTTATAAACTTTTCAGGGTTTTCCCATCTATAATCTCCTATTGGTAATAGTTGTGACACTGACCATCCATATAAATTATTTGCATCCAAATATTGTAAATAACAATATTTAAGAAATTTTCTAATATCTAATTTTTCTCCTTTTTTTTTCTTTAAAAGATCTAAAATGTCTTTGCATTCAAAATCTTCAATAATTTTATTTCCATCTTCATAATTTGGTGTTTGTTTATAAAATGCTTTTGGCAATCTTTTTCCTAATACTTCTGAAAATCCACCTCTTATTGATTTTTCATACATTAAAATCATATCAGTATCAGATAATAATTATAATTCAACTCCTGTATATTTTAATCCACATTGCCATGTTAATCCAGGTAGAGAGAAACAATAACATGGATCAATTTCATATTTTTAATTGAATTCTCTAAATTTCTCAAAAGCATCTGCTAGAATTAATACATCTGTTTGTAAATAAATATCATGATAATCTTGAAAAGTTTTACAATTGAATGTTTTCCAAATTTTTAGTGCATGTTCATATTTTCCTTTGTAATTCCTTCTTGTCTAAATGTTTAATAAAATTTATCAATTAGAGGCAATTGTTTCTTTAAATTTTCTATAGAACCAATATATTCATATGGATAAATTCCTTTGAATGTTCTTTCATTTTTATCATTTAAATATTTTAATGCATTATATTCTTTTTCATTAAAATTCTTATTCAAAAATGTAAAATCTTCATCTAACATTCCTTTAGAAATATTATCAACTGAAGTTGTCAAGAATCTATAACTATCAAGAAATCTTAATTTTCTCTAAATCATCATCAAGTGTCGTCTCCGCAACGAAGGTTGGTTGCAACGGATTTCCAACATCCCATGTCTGTTGTCTTGGTGGTGCATTCTGCTAGACTGTAACCTGTCCATCGTGTGATGTTACTCTCCCACTTGTATCTCTGCCTACCTCTTGCTCGCTTCCCTTTGACTTTGCCCTCATGTAAAGTCTTCAATAAGGTCTTTTAATGTGACCAAAATATTTTATTTTCCTGATCTTTATTTCTCTTAGTAGTTCTTTCTTCATATTAAGTGTCTATAGCACCTCTTTATTTGTTTTCTTATCTTTCCATGATGTTCTCCCTATTCTTCTATATACCTGCATCTCAAATGCATCAATGCTGTCTTATAATTGTTTATTTAGTGTCCATGTTTCTGAGCCATACATTAAAATAGAGTAGATATAGCATTTTATAATTCTCATTTTTAACTTGTTTGTAATTTGTTTAGATGTTAATATTTTCCTCATGTCATTGAAGCTACTTTTCTATAAGAACTTCCATATGCAATAGAAATATATTCTTGTAACCTTCTGATCATCGTTTTCATATTTCTTTAATTCTTCTATAATAAATTGAAAATCATATCTACTTCCAGTGTGAAAAAATACTGGAATAATTTTAGAATGTTTACCTTCTTTTGTATTACATGATTGGCATGCAGCGCCTCTATATTTTCCATTAAAATGATTATGTTCTCTTATTTTTGTATCAAGTATAATTATTCTTCTTCTTCTTTCGTTCACTTGAAACATGTCTATATCTGTAATTCTGTCTCCTTAATAAAACTCACTGTCTTTTGTAGTTCAGACAGTGTCCCATAGAGCTTTGATTCCAGTGTTGTTTCCTCTGGCCAATATGTCTGCCTCAGCATTTCATGCTCAGAACACTCTTGAAGTATATGTTTGGCCCTCTGTGCTGCCTGTCCACATGTACACATGGCCGTGTTGCCAATCTTGAACTTTGTATACATGTAACTGCTGAGTCTGTTGTGTCCTGTTCTGAGCCGTAGAATTATAACTTGTTCTGATCTGTTAGGACTTCCAGTAACTGAGGTTGGGCCCTTTCGAGGTATAGGGCCCGGCACCATCCCTGCCTGAACGTCTGCCACAAGGCAGGCACCATAACTATTTATAAATACAGACATGTTTCCATTGTGTTTTGTGCGCTGCATCCTGATTATCTGTACGCCTTTTGGCTGGATGCCTCCGTCTTCAGCACTCTTCGTACTTGGACCGGACTATCGTCCTGCTCGTGTGGGACTGCCCGACCAGTCTTAGTTTCCAGCCCCTGATAGCTGAACTAAGCCCCATCACCACTGCACGGTGCTGGCCTCGATGGGGTCAAGTATAATAAATTGTTTAGTGCAGATTTCATTACAATTATGATATTTATGTCCTTTTACTATTATTTTGTTTTATGGAAATTTTTCTTTACATATCTAACATTCAGCTGTGTAAGTTTGCATTTATTGGTATTTCTAGTAAAGTAATTTAATTTCCCATCTAGATGTTCGTAATTTCAACAAATTTTTCTTTTGCATCTACACCAGAGTAAAATATATAAACAGATGAAATTATATGAAAATCATCATCATCAGGTGCAAGCCAGCTGGCGTAGGCAGTCATGGCTCTCCACAGCTCTCTGTCCACAGTATTATGTATCAAAGTCGTTGTTGTTTCCTTGCCGTGCCAGGCTGTCAAACTGTCTAATATTTTCTCACGTATATATGAGGATACTTGAATTCCATGTGAATATACTTTGTGCTTAAATAAATTTTCTGTATATGAATTAGTAGGATTTGGTTGAAGAGAAGAAATAAGAATATTTACAGATTCAAAATCACAATAAAAAAACAAATGGTAACTTTAAATTTAAAATGGTGATTTTCAAATTTCAATATTGTTCCCTTTTCAGGTACTATAAGTTTAGATAAAGGATCTTTCAGATGATTTAATAAAGATTTCTTAGAGAAATATGGTTGTAAACATCTTCTACAAGGAAAAACTTTATTATGATCATAATTGAACCTAAAGAAGTAATTAAACAATAAATGAGTATTTCTATCTTGCTCAACATATAATAAATCTATTATGTGTTCTCTTTCTTCAGTAAAACATGATAAATGAAAGGATAAATTGATTTCAAATCATCTTGCTTTTTTAATGCAAATATATTAAACACGATTTCAGGATTATTATTTTCAAATCTATCAAATATATTAAACACGATTTCAGGATTATTCATTTCAAATCTATCAAACACTGAATTATTTACTCTAACATAGTTATTATCTTTAAATTGATCAAACACAGAATCATTTAATCTAATTGGATATTCTATTTCTTCTATATTCTTCTTTCTTCTTCAGCGTTCATTCTCAAACTCCCGCTGGATTTCTCTTGTAACAAGACAATGGTCCTACAAGATTTCCAGTTGAATATAGTCCAGAGAATGGAAATGCATTGTGTTGCCGTTTTATTTGCGCCAGTGGCTCAACACATCCGTCTTCGGCGGATTCCTTCCATATTTATACAATCTTCCTAATCTTTATAATTAGATACTCTATGAGGATTTCTTATGTTATGTTCAATTCTCAACATATAACAAATTATACACCACAAAAAATATTTGTCATCTTTATTTTGTATAATTATTATATAAGTACTTTTAAAAGGCATGGCACCTGATGATGATGATTATATAACTACTTTTAAAAGGAAGTTTGAAATATGAAGATCCTCTCATTGTTCTTACTTTTACTAATACTACTTTTGTTTTAAACATTTCATAAAATACATTACCACTTCCTTTTTGATTAAAGTTATCAATCCAATCTATAAAATGATCTCTGATTTCATCATATATAATATCAAAATGATTCATGGAATTTAAAAGTCGAAAACCAGCATTATAATAAACTACAATATATGTTTTATCAAAAACATAATGAATTATAATATTTAGCTTTTTACTTCCATTATTAAAATTATCAGCATAATCTCTCACTCTATTTTTTTATACAATTAAAATATCTATTATATATATTTATCTATATATACTATATACTATAAAAATACTATAAATTTATCAATACTATATATATATATATATATATATATATATATATATATATATATAAAATTATAAATACTCTATTCTATATAAATACTATATTTATCAACATTTTTTCCTTATTTATTTATAACATATTTTATTTGTGGCTTTTCTTCAGCCATTTTTAGGGTAACTTTTTTAATAAATAATATTTAATCTGAATGTCTTTCAATAAACTTATTATAAACTTCTTTATATTTTTCTTTATTGTTTTTATAATATTCTTGTTTTATTGGTTTACAACACTCATTACTAGATGCTCGATAAACATTTTTAACTTTACTTTCTTTTGAATATTCGGAATATGGTTTTAAAATATGACATTTTCTACATACTTTTTCTGTGTTTATTTTTAGTATATATTTTAAATGAGTAAAATTAATCTAGACTTATTAAAAGCATTAGGTATTTATATAATCCAATTTTAGGATCAGGAATTAATTGGTCAAGTGATTTAGCAAATGAATTACATAAACCTATTATTAAAAAGTTTCCTAAAAGAAAAGCAATTGTAAATGGTATTGATGAAATATGGGGCAGCTGATTTAGTTGATGTGTCAATGTATTCAAAAGATAATAAACATTATCAATTTCTATTAACTGTTATAGATGTATTTAGTAAATATGCATGGGCAATACCTATTAAAAAATAAAAGTGGAATTGGTGTTTCTGAAGCATTTAAAAAGGTATTTAAGGATAGTAATCATCATCATCATCATGTGCCGTCTTTGCAACGAAGGTTGGCTGCAACGTATCTCCAACATCTCCTGTCTCTTGTCTTGGTGGTGCACTCTGCTAGACTGTAACCTGTCCATCGTGTGATGTTACCTTCCCACTTGTATCTCTGACTAACTCTTGCTCGCTTCCCTTTGATTTTACCCTCAAGTAAGGTCTTCAATAAGGTGTCATGTCTTTTAATGTGATAGTAAAAGAAAACCTTTATATCTTTGGGTTGATAAAGGCAAGGAATTCTATAACAATAATATGAAAACTATTAGAAGAAAATAATATAAATATTTATTCTACAGAAAATGAAGAAAAAAGCTGTATTGTTGAAAGAGGGAATGGAACTGACACAAAAGATGTTTAAATATTTTACTGCTAATAACAGAAATAAATACTATAATGTTTTAGATGAATCAGTAAATACTTATAATAATACTAAACATTCTTCAATAAAAATGTTGAAGGTAGTAAAAAAGAAAATTAAAAAAATGTTTATGAACATTTATTTGGTGTAAGTGATTCTATTGAAAACATGTCTTGCTCAAAATTAATAAAGTTAAAATTTAAAGATGGAGATTTGAGTAAGAATAATAAAGAAAACAGGAATATTTGAAAAAGGTTATACAAATAGATGGACAACAGAAATATTTGTTATTAGTGAAATTAAATGTACAAACCCTATAACATATAAAAAAGGGATTTAAATGGTGAAGAAATTATAGGTTTTTTTATGAACAAGAATTACAGAAAAGGGCCCAAAATTTTAATATTTTTACAAAGTTTTAATATATTAATAATTGATCTGTTTAATAAATTAAAATACAAAGATTTATATTTCTAATAAATAATTAATTAACATATTAGGAATAATAACTTTTAATTGATTAATATCTGAACGGTTATTTTTTATATGTAATCTAGATTTATTTAATAATGAATTATAATTTAATATAATAGATCCATTATTTCATATCTATAATCATTAAAGTTTTTTTCTAAACTTTTTTTTTTGAGGTTCATATTCTTCTAGATCAAAAAGTACACCATAAATCAGAATTGGTATATTCTTCTTCTTCTTCAGCATTCATTCTCAAACTCCTTCTCAATTTCCCTTGTAGCAGGATCATGGTCCTACTAGATTTCCAGCAGGATGTAGTCCAGAGAATGGAAATGCGTTGTGTCACCGTTTTATTTGTGCCAATGGCCCGACACATCCATCTTCAGTGTGGAATTTATATATAATAACTACTATTGCGAAATACATAACTATAATATTCTTCAATCTTTTCATTAATAAATTCCATAATTCTGTAAGTATTAAATTTCTTTGTTAATATTTTGTAAATTAACATTAATATTTTTACAATTTAATAAAAATTCAACGTAATGATAATTAAGTATTTAATGATAATTTAAATGCTTCATTCATTTTTCTATCCCGATCATTGATGAGATTTTCCTCTGCCTTTTTTTTAAAAGAAACATTTTAAGAAAAATTCAAAAAATATATTTCTAATGATAAACTAGATACATTTATGAAATGTGTTGAAAAGTTTCAAAAAATTAAAATCAAAAAATATATTTCTAGTGATAAACTACTGGTACATACATTTATGAGAAGTGTTGACAAGTTTCAAAATTAAAAAATACATTTCTAGTGATAAACTAGATACATTTATGAAATGTGTTGAAAAGTTTGAAAATCATAAAAATATATCTCTAGTGATAAAGTAAATACATTTATGAAATGTGTTAAAAAGTTTGAAAATGAAAAAAATATATTTCTAGTGATAAACTAGATACATTTATGAAATGTGTTGAAAAGTTTGAAAATGAAAAAAATATATTTCTAGTGATAAACTATATACATTTATGAAATATGTTGAAAAGTTTCAAAATCAAAAAATATTTTTCTAATGATAAATTAGATACATTTATGAGATGTGTTGAAAAGTTTGAAAATCAAAAAAATATAGTTCTAGTGATAAAGTAAATACATTTATGAAATGTGTTAAAAAGTTTGAAAATGAAAAAAATATATTTCTAGTGATAAACTAGATACATTTATGAAATGTGTTGAAAAGTTTGAAAATGAAAAAAATATATTTCTAGTGATAAACTATATACATTTATGAAATATGTTGAAAAGTTTCAAAATCAAAAGATATTTTTCTAATGATAAATTAGATACATTTATGAGATGTGTTGAAAAGTTTGAAAAAGAAAATGAAAAATATATTTCTATTGATAATCTACCGGTAGATACATTTATGAGATGTGTTGAAAAGTTTGAAAAACAAAATCAAAAAATATATTTCTAATGATAAACTACTGGTAGATGATACATTTATGAAATGTGTTGAAAAGTTTCAAAATCAAAGAAATATTTTTCTAATGATAAATTAGATACATTTATGAAATGTGTTGAAAAGTTTCAAAATCAAAGAAATATTTTTCTAATGATAAATTAGATACATTTATGAAATGTGTTGAAAAGTTTGAACATGAAAAAAATATATTTATAGTGATAAACTAGATACATTTATGAAATGTGTTGAAAAGTTTGGAAAAGAAAATGAAAAGATATATTTCTTTTGATAATCTACCGGTAGATACATTTATGAGATGTGTTTAAAAGTTTGAAAAAAAAAAATTAAATATATTTCTAATGATAAACTAGATACATTTATGAAATGTGTTGAAAAGTTTGGAAAAGAAAATCAAAAAATATATTTCTAGTGATAAATTAGGTACATTTATGAAATATGTTGAAAGGTTTGAAAAAGAAAATCAAAAACTATATTTCTATTGATAAACTAGATACATTTATGAAATATGTTGAAAAGTTTGCACAAGAAAATAAAAAAAAATATTTCTAATGATAAACTAGATACATTTATGAAATGTGTTGAAAAGTTTGAAAATCATAAAAATATATTTCTTATGATAAACTACCAGTAGATACATTTATGAGATTTGTTGAAAAGTTTGAAAAAGGAAATCAAAAAATATATTTCTAGTGATAAACTAGATACATTTATGAAAAGTGTTGAAAAGTTTGAAAAATGAAAATGAAAAAATATATTTCTAGTGATAAACTAGATACATTTATGAGATGTGTTGAAAAGTTTGAACAAGAATATAAAAAAAAATATTTCTTATGATAAGTTATATACATTTATGAAATGTGTTGAAAAGGTTTAAAAAGAAAATGAAAAAATATATTTCTAATGATAAAATAAATACATTTATGAAATGTGTTGAAAAGTTTGAAAAAGAAAACCACAAAATATATTTCTACAGATAAACTAGATACATTTATGAAATGTGGTGAAAAAATGAAAATGAAAAAAAAAATATTTCTAGTGATAAACTAGATACATTTATGAAATGTGTTGAAAAGTTTCAAAAAATGAAAAGCAAAAAATATATTTTTAGTGATAAACTAACGGTAGATACATTTATGAGAAGTGTTGAAAAGTTTCAAAATCAAAGAAATATTTTTCTAATGATAAATTAGATAAATTTATGAGATGTGTTGAAAAGTTTGAAAAAGGAAATCAAAAAATATATTTCTAGTGATAAACTAGATACATTTATGAAAAGTGTTGAAAAGTTTGAAAAATGAAAATCAAAAAATATATTTCTAGTGATAAACTAGATACATTTATGAGATGTGTTGAAAAGTTTGAACAAGAATATAAAAAAAAATATTTCTTATGATAAGTTATATACATTTATGAAATGTGTTGAAAAGGTTTAAAAAGAAAATGAAAAAATATATTTCTAATGATAAAATAAATACATTTATGAAATGTGTTGAAAAGTTTGAAAAAGAAAACCACAAAATATATTTCTACAGATAAACTAGATACATTTATGAAATGTGGTGAAAAGCTTGAAAATGAAAAAAAAAATATTTCTAGTGATAAACTAGATACATTTATGAAATGTGTTGAAAAGTTTCAAAATATGAAAAGCAAAAAATATATTTTTAGTGATAAACTAACGGTAGATACATTTATGAGAAGTGTTGAAAAGTTTCAAAATCAAAGAAATATTTTTCTAATGATAAATTAGATAAATTTATGAGATGTGTTGAAAAGTTTGAAAAAGAAAATGAAAAGATATATTTCTAGTGATAATCTACCGGTAGATACATTTATGAGATGTATGAAAAAGTTTGGAAAAGAAAATCAAAAAATATATTTCTAGTGATAAATTAGATACATTTATGAAATATGTTGAAAGGTTTGAAAAAGAAAATCAAAAACTATATTTCTATTGATAAACTAGATACATTTATGAAATATGTTGAAAAGTTTGCACAAGAAAATAAAAAAAATATTTCTAATGATAAACTAGATACATTTATGAAATGTGTTGAAAAGTTTGAAAATCATAAAAATATATTTCTTATGATAAACTACCAGTAGATACATTTATGAGATTTGTTGAAAAGTTTGAAAAAGGAAATCAAAAAATATATTTCTAGTGATAAACTAGATACATTTATGAAAAGTGTTGAAAAGTTTGAAAAATGAAAATCAAAAAATATATTTCTAGTGATAAACTAGATACATTTATGAGATGTGTTGAAATGTTTGAACAAGAATATAAAAAAAAATATTTCTTATGATAAGTTATATACATTTATGAAATGTATTGAAAAGGTTTAAAAAGAAAATGAAAAAATATATTTCTAATGATAAAATAAATACATTTATGAAATGTGTTGAAAAGTTTGAAAAAGAAAACCACAAAATATATTTCTACAGATAAACTAGATACATTTATGAAATGTGGTGAAAAGCTTGAAAATGAAAAAAAATATATTTCTAGTGATAAACTAGATACATTTATGAAATGTGTTGAAAAGTTTCAAAAAATGAAAAGCAAAAAATATATTTTTAGTGATAAACTAACGGTAGATACATTTATGAGAAGTGTTGAAAAGTTTCAAAATCAAAGAAATATTTTTCTAATGATAAATTAGATAAATTTATGAGATGTGTTGAAAAGTTTGAAAAAGAAAATGAAAAGATATATTTCTAGTGATAATCTACCGGTAGATACATTTATGAGATGTATGGAAAAGTTCCAAAGAGAAAATCAAAAAATTAATTTCTATTGATAAACTATTGATAAACTAGATACACTTATGAAATGTGTTGAAAAGTTTGAAAATCAAAGAAATATATTTCTAATGATAGACTAGATACATTTATGAGATGTGTTGAAAAGTTTGAAAATCAAAAAAATATATTTCTAATGATAAACTAGATACATTTATGAAATGTGTTGAAAAGTTTGAAAATCATAAAAATATATTTCTTATGATAAACTACCAGTAGATACATTTATGAGATGTGTTTAAAAGTTTGAAAAAGGAAATCAAAAAATATATTTCTAGTGATAAACTAGATACATTTATGAAATGTGTTGAAAAGTTTGAAAAATCAAATTCAAAAAATATATTTCTATTGATAAACTAGATACATTTATGAAATAAGTTGAAAAGTTTGCACAAGAAAATAAAAAAAATATATTTCTAAGGATAAACTAGATACATTTATGAAATGTGTTGAAAAGTTTGAAAATCAAAAAATATATTTCTTATGATAAACTAGCAGTAGATACATTTATGAAATGTGTTGAAAAGTTTGAACAAGAATATAAAAAAAATATATTTCTTATGATAAACTATATACATTTATGAGATGTGTTGAAAAATTTGAAAAATAAAATCACAAAATATATTTCTAATGATAAAATAAATACATTTATGAAATGTGTTGAAAAGTTTGAAAAAGAAAACCACAAAATATATTTCTACAGATAAATTAGATACATTTATGAGATGTGTTTAAAAGTTTGAAAAAAAAAAATTAAATATATTTCTAATGATAAACTAGATACATTTATGAAATGTGTTGAAAAGTTTGGAAAAGAAAATCAAAAAATATATTTCTAGTGATAAATTAGGTACATTTATGAAATATGTTGAAAGGTTTGAAAAAGAAAATCAAAAACTATATTTCTATTGATAAACTAGATACATTTATGAAATATGTTGAAAAGTTTGCACAAGAAAATAAAAAAAAATATTTCTAATGATAAACTAGATACATTTATGAAATGTGTTGAAAAGTTTGAAAATCATAAAAATATATTTCTTATGATAAACTACCAGTAGATACATTTATGAGATTTGTTGAAAAGTTTGAAAAAGGAAATCAAAAAATATATTTCTAGTGATAAACTAGATACATTTATGAAAAGTGTTGAAAAGTTTGAAAAATGAAAATGAAAAAATATATTTCTAGTGATAAACTAGATACATTTATGAGATGTGTTGAAAAGTTTGAACAAGAATATAAAAAAAAATATTTCTTATGATAAGTTATATACATTTATGAAATGTGTTGAAAAGGTTTAAAAAGAAAATGAAAAAATATATTTCTAATGATAAAATAAATACATTTATGAAATGTGTTGAAAAGTTTGAAAAAGAAAACCACAAAATATATTTCTACAGATAAACTAGATACATTTATGAAATGTGGTGAAAAAATGAAAATGAAAAAAAAAATATTTCTAGTGATAAACTAGATACATTTATGAAATGTGTTGAAAAGTTTCAAAAAATGAAAAGCAAAAAATATATTTTTAGTGATAAACTAACGGTAGATACATTTATGAGAAGTGTTGAAAAGTTTCAAAATCAAAGAAATATTTTTCTAATGATAAATTAGATAAATTTATGAGATGTGTTGAAAAGTTTGAAAAAGGAAATCAAAAAATATATTTCTAGTGATAAACTAGATACATTTATGAAAAGTGTTGAAAAGTTTGAAAAATGAAAATCAAAAAATATATTTCTAGTGATAAACTAGATACATTTATGAGATGTGTTGAAAAGTTTGAACAAGAATATAAAAAAAAATATTTCTTATGATAAGTTATATACATTTATGAAATGTGTTGAAAAGGTTTAAAAAGAAAATGAAAAAATATATTTCTAATGATAAAATAAATACATTTATGAAATGTGTTGAAAAGTTTGAAAAAGAAAACCACAAAATATATTTCTACAGATAAACTAGATACATTTATGAAATGTGGTGAAAAGCTTGAAAATGAAAAAAAAAATATTTCTAGTGATAAACTAGATACATTTATGAAATGTGTTGAAAAGTTTCAAAATATGAAAAGCAAAAAATATATTTTTAGTGATAAACTAACGGTAGATACATTTATGAGAAGTGTTGAAAAGTTTCAAAATCAAAGAAATATTTTTCTAATGATAAATTAGATAAATTTATGAGATGTGTTGAAAAGTTTGAAAAAGAAAATGAAAAGATATATTTCTAGTGATAATCTACCGGTAGATACATTTATGAGATGTATGAAAAAGTTTGGAAAAGAAAATCAAAAAATATATTTCTAGTGATAAATTAGATACATTTATGAAATATGTTGAAAGGTTTGAAAAAGAAAATCAAAAACTATATTTCTATTGATAAACTAGATACATTTATGAAATATGTTGAAAAGTTTGCACAAGAAAATAAAAAAAATATTTCTAATGATAAACTAGATACATTTATGAAATGTGTTGAAAAGTTTGAAAAATGAAAATGAAAAAATATATTTCTAGTGATAAACTAGATACATTTATGAGATGTGTTGAAAAGTTTGAACAAGAATATAAAAAAAAATATTTCTTATGATAAGTTATATACATTTATGAAATGTGTTGAAAAGGTTTAAAAAGAAAATGAAAAAATATATTTCTAATGATAAAATAAATACATTTATGAAATGTGTTGAAAAGTTTGAAAAAGAAAACCACAAAATATATTTCTACAGATAAACTAGATACATTTATGAAATGTGGTGAAAAAATGAAAATGAAAAAAAAAATATTTCTAGTGATAAACTAGATACATTTATGAAATGTGTTGAAAAGTTTCAAAAAATGAAAAGCAAAAAATATATTTTTAGTGATAAACTAACGGTAGATACATTTATGAGAAGTGTTGAAAAGTTTCAAAATCAAAGAAATATTTTTCTAATGATAAATTAGATAAATTTATGAGATGTGTTGAAAAGTTTGAAAAAGGAAATCAAAAAATATATTTCTAGTGATAAACTAGATACATTTATGAAAAGTGTTGAAAAGTTTGAAAAATGAAAATCAAAAAATATATTTCTAGTGATAAACTAGATACATTTATGAGATGTGTTGAAAAGTTTGAACAAGAATATAAAAAAAAATATTTCTTATGATAAGTTATATACATTTATGAAATGTGTTGAAAAGGTTTAAAAAGAAAATGAAAAAATATATTTCTAATGATAAAATAAATACATTTATGAAATGTGTTGAAAAGTTTGAAAAAGAAAACCACAAAATATATTTCTACAGATAAACTAGATACATTTATGAAATGTGGTGAAAAGCTTGAAAATGAAAAAAAAAATATTTCTAGTGATAAACTAGATACATTTATGAAATGTGTTGAAAAGTTTCAAAATATGAAAAGCAAAAAATATATTTTTAGTGATAAACTAACGGTAGATACATTTATGAGAAGTGTTGAAAAGTTTCAAAATCAAAGAAATATTTTTCTAATGATAAATTAGATAAATTTATGAGATGTGTTGAAAAGTTTGAAAAAGAAAATGAAAAGATATATTTCTAGTGATAATCTACCGGTAGATACATTTATGAGATGTATGAAAAAGTTTGGAAAAGAAAATCAAAAAATATATTTCTAGTGATAAATTAGATACATTTATGAAATATGTTGAAAGGTTTGAAAAAGAAAATCAAAAACTATATTTCTATTGATAAACTAGATACATTTATGAAATATGTTGAAAAGTTTGCACAAGAAAATAAAAAAAATATTTCTAATGATAAACTAGATACATTTATGAAATGTGTTGAAAAGTTTGAAAATCATAAAAATATATTTCTTATGATAAACTACCAGTAGATACATTTATGAGATTTGTTGAAAAGTTTGAAAAAGGAAATCAAAAAATATATTTCTAGTGATAAACTAGATACATTTATGAAAAGTGTTGAAAAGTTTGAAAAATGAAAATCAAAAAATATATTTCTAGTGATAAACTAGATACATTTATGAGATGTGTTGAAATGTTTGAACAAGAATATAAAAAAAAATATTTCTTATGATAAGTTATATACATTTATGAAATGTATTGAAAAGGTTTAAAAAGAAAATGAAAAAATATATTTCTAATGATAAAATAAATACATTTATGAAATGTGTTGAAAAGTTTGAAAAAGAAAACCACAAAATATATTTCTACAGATAAACTAGATACATTTATGAAATGTGGTGAAAAGCTTGAAAATGAAAAAAAATATATTTCTAGTGATAAACTAGATACATTTATGAAATGTGTTGAAAAGTTTCAAAAAATGAAAAGCAAAAAATATATTTTTAGTGATAAACTAACGGTAGATACATTTATGAGAAGTGTTGAAAAGTTTCAAAATCAAAGAAATATTTTTCTAATGATAAATTAGATAAATTTATGAGATGTGTTGAAAAGTTTGAAAAAGAAAATGAAAAGATATATTTCTAGTGATAATCTACCGGTAGATACATTTATGAGATGTATGGAAAAGTTCCAAAGAGAAAATCAAAAAATTAATTTCTATTGATAAACTATTGATAAACTAGATACACTTATGAAATGTGTTGAAAAGTTTGAAAATCAAAGAAATATATTTCTAATGATAGACTAGATACATTTATGAGATGTGTTGAAAAGTTTGAAAATCAAAAAAATATATTTCTAATGATAAACTAGATACATTTATGAAATGTGTTGAAAAGTTTGAAAATCATAAAAATATATTTCTTATGATAAACTACCAGTAGATACATTTATGAGATGTGTTTAAAAGTTTGAAAAAGGAAATCAAAAAATATATTTCTAGTGATAAACTAGATACATTTATGAAATGTGTTGAAAAGTTTGAAAAATCAAATTCAAAAAATATATTTCTATTGATAAACTAGATACATTTATGAAATAAGTTGAAAAGTTTGCACAAGAAAATAAAAAAAATATATTTCTAAGGATAAACTAGATACATTTATGAAATGTGTTGAAAAGTTTGAAAATCAAAAAATATATTTCTTATGATAAACTAGCAGTAGATACATTTATGAAATGTGTTGAAAAGTTTGAACAAGAATATAAAAAAAATATATTTCTTATGATAAACTATATACATTTATGAGATGTGTTGAAAAATTTGAAAAATAAAATCACAAAATATATTTCTAATGATAAAATAAATACATTTATGAAATGTGTTGAAAAGTTTGAAAAAGAAAACCACAAAATATATTTCTACAGATAAATTAGATACATTTATGAGATGTGTTGAAAAGTTTGAAAAACAAAATCAAAAAATATATTTCTAATGATAAACTACTGGTAGATGATACATTTATGAAATGTGTTGAAAAGTTTCAAAATCAAAGAAATATTTTTCTAATGATAAATTAGATACATTTATGAGATGTGTTGAAAAGTTTGAAAATCAAAAAATATATTTCTACAGATAAACTAGATACATTTATGAAATGTGTTGAAAAGTTTGAACATGAAAAAAATATATTTATAGTGATAAACTAGATACATTTATGAAATGTGTTGAAAAGTTTGGAAAAGAAAATGAAAAGATATATTTCTTTTGATAATCTATCGGTAGATACATTTATGAGATGTGTTTAAAAGTTTGAAAAAAAAAAAATTAAATATATTTCTAATGATAAACTAGATACATTTATGAAATGTGTTGAAAAGTTTGGAAAAGAAAATCAAAAAATATATTTCTAGTGATAAATTAGATACATTTATGAAATATGTTGAAAGATTTGAAAAAGAAAATCAAAAACTATATTTCTATTGATAAACTAGATACATTTATGAAATATGTTGAAAAGTTTGCACAAGAAAATAAAAAAAATATTTCTAATGATAAACTAGATACATTTATGAAATGTGTTGAAAAGTTTGAAAATCATAAAAATATATTTCTTATGATAAACTACCAGTAGATACATTTATGAGATTTGTTGAAAAGTTTGAAAAAGGAAATCAAAAAATATATTTCTAGTGATAAACTAGATACATTTATGAAAAGTGTTGAAAAGTTTGAAAAATGAAAATCAAAAAATATATTTCTAGTGATAAACTAGATACATTTATGAGATGTGTTGAAAAATTTGAACAAGAATATAAAAAAAAATATTTCTTATGATAAGTTATATACATTTATGAAATGTGTTGAAAAGGTTTAAAAAGAAAATGAAAAAATATATTTCTAATGATAAAATAAATACATTTATGAAATGTGTTGAAAAGTTTGAAAAAGAAAACCACAAAATATATTTCTACAGATAAACTAGATACATTTATGAAATGTGGTGAAAAGCTTGAAAATGAAAAAAAATATATTTCTAGTGATAAACTAGATACATTTATGAAATGTGTTGAAAAGTTTCAAAAAATGAAAAGCAAAAAATATATTTTTAGTGATAAACTAACGGTAGATACATTTATGAGAAGTGTTGAAAAGTTTCAAAATCAAAGAAATATTTTTCTAATGATAAATTAGATAAATTTATGAGATGTGTTGAAAAGTTTGAAAAAGAAAATGAAAAGATATATTTCTAGTGATAATCTACCGGTAGATACATTTATGAGATGTATGGAAAAGTTCCAAAGAGAAAATCAAAAAATTAATTTCTATTGATAAACTATTGATAAACTAGATACACTTATGAAATGTGTTGAAAAGTTTGAAAATCAAAGAAATATATTTCTAATGATAGACTAGATACATTTATGAGATGTGTTGAAAAGTTTGAAAATCAAAAAAATATATTTCTAATGATAAACTAGATACATTTATGAAATGTGTTGAAAAGTTTGAAAATCATAAAAATATATTTCTTATGATAAACTACCAGTAGATACATTTATGAGATGTGTTTAAAAGTTTGAAAAAGGAAATCAAAAAATATATTTCTAGTGATAAACTAGATACATTTATGAAATGTGTTGAAAAGTTTGAAAAATCAAATTCAAAAAATATATTTCTATTGATAAACTAGATACATTTATGAAATAAGTTGAAAAGTTTGCACAAGAAAATAAAAAAAATATATTTCTAAGGATAAACTAGATACATTTATGAAATGTGTTGAAAAGTTTGAAAATCAAAAAATATATTTCTTATGATAAACTAGCAGTAGATACATTTATGAAATGTGTTGAAAAGTTTGAACAAGAATATAAAAAAAATATATTTCTTATGATAAACTATATACATTTATGAGATGTGTTGAAAAATTTGAAAAATAAAATCACAAAATATATTTCTAATGATAAAATAAATACATTTATGAAATGTGTTGAAAAGTTTGAAAAAGAAAACCACAAAATATATTTCTACAGATAAATTAGATACATTTATGAGATGTGTTGAAAAGTTTGAAAAACAAAATCAAAAAATATATTTCTAATGATAAACTACTGGTAGATGATACATTTATGAAATGTGTTGAAAAGTTTCAAAATCAAAGAAATATTTTTCTAATGATAAATTAGATACATTTATGAGATGTGTTGAAAAGTTTGAAAATCAAAAAATATATTTCTACAGATAAACTAGATACATTTATGAAATGTGTTGAAAAGTTTGAACATGAAAAAAATATATTTATAGTGATAAACTAGATACATTTATGAAATGTGTTGAAAAGTTTGGAAAAGAAAATGAAAAGATATATTTCTTTTGATAATCTACCGGTAGATACATTTATGAGATGTGTTTAAAAGTTTGAAAAAAAAAAAATTAAATATATTTCTAATGATAAACTAGATACATTTATGAAATGTGTTGAAAAGTTTGGAAAAGAAAATCAAAAAATATATTTCTAGTGATAAATTAGATACATTTATGAAATATGTTGAAAGATTTGAAAAAGAAAATCAAAAACTATATTTCTATTGATAAACTAGATACATTTATGAAATATGTTGAAAAGTTTGCACAAGAAAATAAAAAAAATATTTCTAATGATAAACTAGATACATTTATGAAATGTGTTGAAAAGTTTGAAAATCATAAAAATATATTTCTTATGATAAACTACCAGTAGATACATTTATGAGATTTGTTGAAAAGTTTGAAAAAGGAAATCAAAAAATATATTTCTAGTGATAAACTAGATACATTTATGAAAAGTGTTGAAAAGTTTGAAAAATGAAAATCAAAAAATATATTTCTAGTGATAAACTAGATACATTTATGAGATGTGTTGAAAAATTTGAACAAGAATATAAAAAAAAATATTTCTTATGATAAGTTATATACATTTATGAAATGTGTTGAAAAGGTTTAAAAAGAAAATGAAAAAATATATTTCTAATGATAAAATAAATACATTTATGAAATGTGTTGAAAAGTTTGAAAAAGAAAACCACAAAATATATTTCTACAGATAAACTAGATACATTTATGAAATGTGGTGAAAAGCTTGAAAATGAAAAAAAATATATTTCTAGTGATAAACTAGATACATTTATGAAATGTGTTGAAAAGTTTCAAAAAATGAAAAGCAAAAAATATATTTTTAGTGATAAACTAACGGTAGATACATTTATGAGAAGTGTTGAAAAGTTTCAAAATCAAAGAAATATTTTTCTAATGATAAATTAGATAAATTTATGAGATGTGTTGAAAAGTTTGAAAAAGAAAATGAAAAGATATATTTCTAGTGATAATCTACCGATAGTTACATTTATGAGATGTATGGAAAAGTTCCAAAGAGAAAATCAAAAAATTAATTTCTATTGATAAACTATTGATAAACTAGATACACTTATGAAATGTGTTGAAAAGTTTGAAAATCAAAGAAATATATTTCTAATGATAGACTAGATACATTTATGAGATGTGTTGAAAAGTTTGAAAATCAAAAAAATATATTTCTAATGATAAACTAGATACATTTATGAGATGTGTTTAAAAGTTTGAAAAAGGAAATCAAAAAATATATTTCTAGTGATAAACTAGATACATTTATGAAATGTGTTGAAAAGTTTGAAAAATCAAATTCAAAAAATATATTTCTATTGACAAACTAGATACATTTATGAAATAAGTTGAAAAGTTTGCTCAAGAAAATAAAAAAAATATATTTCTAATGATAAACTAGATACATTTATGAAATGTGTTGAAAAGTTTGAAAATCAAAAAATATATTTCTTATGATAAACTAGCAGTAGGTACATTTATGAAATGTGTTGAAAAGTTTGAACAAGAATATAAAAAAAATATATTTCTTATGATAAACTATATACATTTATGAGATGTGTTGAAAAATTTGAAAAATAAAATCACAAAATATATTTCTAATGATAAAATAAATACATTTATGAAATGTGTTGAAAAGTTTGAAAAAGAAAACCACAAAATATATTTCTACAGATAAATTAGATACATTTATGAAATGTGTTGAAAAGTTTCAAAATCAAAGTAATATTTTTTTAATGATAAATTAGATACATTTATGAAATGTGTTTTAAAATGTTTGAAAAAGAAAATCAAAAAATATATTTCTAATGATAAACTAGATACATTTATGAAATGTGTTGAAAATTTTGGAAAAGAAAATCAAAAAATATATTTCTAGTGATAAACTATATACATTTATGAAATGTGTTGAAAAGTTTGAAAAAGAAAATGAAAAGATATATTTCTAGTGATAATTTACCGGTAGATACATTTATGAGATGTTTGGAAAAGTTCCAAAAAGAAAATCAAAAAATATATGTCTAGTTATAAATTAGATACATTTATGAAATGTGTTCAAAAGTTTGAAAATCAAAAAAATATATTTCTAATGATAAACTAGATACATTTATGAAATGTGTTGAAAAGTTTGAAAAAGAAAATGAAAAGATATATTTCTAGTGATAATCTACCGGTCGATACATTTATGAGATGTATGGAAAAGTTCCAAAAAGAAAATCAAAAAATTAATTTCTATTGATAAACTATTGATAAACTAGATACATTTATGAAATGTGTTGAAAAGTTTGAAAATGAAAATCAAAAAATATATTTCTAGTGATAAACTATATACATTTATGAGATGTGTTGAAAAGTTTGAATAAAAATATAAAAAAAATATTTCTTATGATAAACTATATACATTTATGAAATGTGTTGAAAAGTTTGAAAAAGAAAATGAAAAGATATATTTCTAGTGATAAACTAGATACATTTATGAAATGTGTTGAAAAGTTTGCACAAGAAAATTAAAAAAAATATTTCTAATGATAAACTAGATACATTTATGAAATGTGTTGAAAAGTTTGAAAATCATAAAAATATATTTCTTATGATAAACTACCAGTAGATACATTTATGAGATTTGTTGAAAAGTTTGAAAAAGGAAATCAAAAAATATATTTCTAGTGATAAACTAGATACATTTATGAGATGTGTTGAAAAGTTTGAACAAGAATATAAAAAAAAATATTTCTTATGATAAGTTATATACATTTATGAAATGTGTTGAAAAGGTTTAAAAAGAAAATGAAAAAATATATTTCTAATTATAAAATAAATACATTTATGAAATGTGTTGAAAAGTTTGAAAAAGAAAACCACAAAATATATTTCTACAGATAAACTAGATACATTTATGAAATGTGGGGAAAAGCTTGAAAATGAAAAAAAATATATTTCTAGTGATAAACTAGATACATTTATGAAATGTGTTGAAAAGTTTAAAAAAATGAAAAGCAAAAAATATATTTTAGTGATAAACTAACGGTAGATACATTTATGAGAAGTGATGAAAAGTTTCAAAATCAAAGAAATATTTTTCTAATGATAAATTAGATAAATTTATGAGATGTGTTGAAAAGTTTGAAAAAGAAAATGAAAAAATATATTTCTAGTGATAATCTACCGGTAGATACATTTATGAGATGTATGGAAAAGTTACAAAGAGAAAATCAAAAAATTAATTTCTATTGATAAACTATTGATAAACTAGATACACTTATGAAATGTGTTGAAAAGTTTGAAAATCAAAGAAATATATTTCTAATGATAGACTAGATACATTTATGAGATGTGTTGAAAAGTTTGAAAATCAAAAAAATATATTTCTAATGATAAACTAACTAGATACATTTAAGAAATGTGTAAAAAAGTTTAGAAAAGAAAATCTAAAACTATATTTCTAGTGATAAACTAGATACATTTATGAAATGTGTTGAAAAGTTTGCACAAGAAAATAAAAAAAATATATTTCTAATGATAAACTAGATACATTTATGAAATGTGTTGAAAAGTTTGAAAATCAAAAAATATATTTCTTATGATAAACTAGCAGTAGATACATTTATGAAATGTGTTGAAAAGTTTGAACAAGAATATAAAAAAAATATATTTCTTATGATAAACTATATACATTTATGAGATGTGTTGAAAAATTTGAAAAATAAAATCACAAAATATATTTCTAATGATAAAATAAATACATTTATGAAATGTGTTGAAAAGTTTGAAAAAGAAAACCACAAAATATATTTCTACAGATAAATTAGATACATTTATGAAATGTGTTGAAAAGTTTCAAAATCAAAGTAATATTTTTCTAATGATAAATTAGATACATTTATGAAATGTGTTTTAAAATGTTTGAAAAAGAAAATCAAAAAATATATTTCTAATGATAAACTAGATACATTTATGAAATGTGTTGAAAATTTTGTAAAAGAAAATCAAAAAATATATTTCTAGTGATAAACTAGATACATTTATGAAATATGTTGAAAAGTTTGAACAAGAAAATACAAAAAATATATTTCTAATGATAAACTATATACATTTATGAAATGTGTTGAAAAGTTTGAAAAAGAAAATGAAAAGATATATTTCTAGTGATAATTTACCGGTAGATACATTTATGAGATGTTTGGAAAAGTTCCAAAAAGAAAATCAAAAAATATATGTCTAGTTATAAATTAGATACATTTATGAAATGTGTTCAAAAGTTTGAAAATCAAAAAAATATATTTCTAATGATAAACTAGATACATTTATGAAATGTGTTGAAAAGTTTGAAAAAGAAAATGAAAAGATATATTTCTAGTGATAATCTACCGGTCGATACATTTATGAGATGTATGGAAAAGTTCCAAAAAGAAAATCAAAAAATTAATTTCTATTGATAAACTATTGATAAACTAGATACATTTATGAAATGTGTTGAAAAGTTTGAAAATGAAAATCAAAAAATATATTTCTAGTGATAAACTATATACATTTATGAGATGTGTTGAAAAGTTTGAATAAAAATATAAAAAAAATATTTCTTATGATAAACTATATACATTTATGAAATGTGTTGAAAAGTTTGAAAAAGAAAATGAAAAGATATATTTCTAGTGATAAACTAGATACATTTATGAAATGTGTTGAAAAGTTTGCACAAGAAAATTAAAAAAAATATTTCTAATGATAAACTAGATACATTTATGAAATGTGTTGAAAAGTTTGAAAATCATAAAAATATATTTCTTATGATAAACTACCAGTAGATACATTTATGAGATTTGTTGAAAAGTTTGAAAAAGGAAATCAAAAAATATATTTCTAGTGATAAACTAGATACATTTATGAGATGTGTTGAAAAGTTTGAACAAGAATATAAAAAAAAATATTTCTTATGATAAGTTATATACATTTATGAAATGTGTTGAAAAGGTTTAAAAAGAAAATGAAAAAATATATTTCTAATTATAAAATAAATACATTTATGAAATGTGTTGAAAAGTTTGAAAAAGAAAACCACAAAATATATTTCTACAGATAAACTAGATACATTTATGAAATGTGGGGAAAAGCTTGAAAATGAAAAAAAATATATTTCTAGTGATAAACTAGATACATTTATGAAATGTGTTGAAAAGTTTCAAAAAATGAAAAGCAAAAAATATATTTTAGTGATAAACTAACGGTAGATACATTTATGAGAAGTGTTGAAAAGTTTCAAAATCAAAGAAATATTTTTCTAATGATAAATTAGATAAATTTATGAGATGTGTTGAAAAGTTTGAAAAAGAAAATGAAAAAATATATTTCTAGTGATAATCTACCGGTAGATACATTTATGAGATGTATGGAAAAGTTCCAAAGAGAAAATCAAAAAATTAATTTCTATTGATAAACTATTGATAAACTAGATACACTTATGAAATGTGTTGAAAAGTTTGAAAATCAAAGAAATATATTTCTAATGATAGACTAGATACATTTATGAGATGTGTTGAAAAGTTTGAAAATCAAAAAAATATATTTCTAATGATAAACTAACTAGATACATTTAAGAAATGTGTAAAAAAGTTTAGAAAAGAAAATCTAAAACTATATTTCTAGTGATAAACTAGATACATTTATGAAATGTGTTGAAAAGTTTGCACAAGAAAATAAAAAAAATATATTTCTAATGATAAACTAGATACATTTATGAAATGTGTTGAAAAGTTTGAAAATCAAAAAATATATTTCTTATGATAAACTAGCAGTAGATACATTTATGAAATGTGTTGAAAAGTTTGAACAAGAATATAAAAAAAATATATTTCTTATGATAAACTATATACATTTATGAGATGTGTTGAAAAATTTGAAAAATAAAATCACAAAATATATTTCTAATGATAAAATAAATACATTTATGAAATGTGTTGAAAAGTTTGAAAAAGAAAACCACAAAATATATTTCTACAGATAAATTAGATACATTTATGAAATGTGTTGAAAAGTTTCAAAATCAAAGTAATATTTTTCTAATGATAAATTAGATACATTTATGAAATGTGTTTTAAAATGTTTGAAAAAGAAAATCAAAAAATATATTTCTAATGATAAACTAGATACATTTATGAAATGTGTTGAAAATTTTGTAAAAGAAAATCAAAAAATATATTTCTAGTGATAAACTAGATACATTTATGAAATATGTTGAAAAGTTTGAACATGAAAATACAAAAAATATATTTCTAATGATAAACTATATACATTTATGAAATGTGTTGAAAAGTTTGAAAAAGAAAATGAAAAGATATATTTCTAGTGATAATTTACCGGTAGATACATTTATGAGATGTTTGGAAAAGTTCCAAAAAGAAAATCAAAAAATATATGTCTAGTTATAAATTAGATACATTTATGAAATGTGTTGAAAAGTTTGAAAATCAAAAAAATATATTTCTAATGATAAACTAGATACATTTATGAAATGTGTTGAAAAGTTTGAAAAAGAAAATGAAAAGATATATTTCTAGTGATAATCTACCGGTCGATACATTTATGAGATGTATGGAAAAGTTCCAAAAAGAAAATCAAAAAATTATTTTCTATTGATAAACTATTGATAAACTAGATACATTTATGAAATGTGTTGAAAAGTTTGAAAATGAAAAAATATATTTCTAGTGATAAACTAGATACATTTATGAGATGTGTTGAAAAGTTTGAATAAGAATATAAAAAATATATTTCTAATGATAAACTAGATACATTTATGAAATGTGTTGAAAAGTTTGGAAAAGAAAATCAAAAAATATATTTCTAGTGATAAATTAGATACATTTATGAAATATGTTGAAAGGTTTGAAAAAGAAAATCAAAAACTATATTTCTATTGATAAACTAGATACATTTATGAAATATGTTGAAAAGTTTGCACAAGAAAATTAAAAAAAATATTTCTAATGATAAACTAGATACATTTATGAAATGTGTTGAAAAGTTTGAAAATCATAAAAATATATTTCTTATGATAAACTACCAGTAGATACATTTATGAGATTTGTTGAAAAGTTTGAAAAAGGAAATCAAAAAATATATTTCTAGTGATAAACTAGATACATTTATGAAAAGTGTTGAAAAGTTTGAAAAATGAAAATCAAAAAATATATTTCTAGTGATAAACTAGATACATTTATGAGATGTGTTGAAAAGTTTGAACAAGAATATAAAAAAAAATATTTCTTATGATAAGTTATATACATTTATGAAATGTGTTGAAAAGGTTTAAAAAGAAAATGAAAAAATATATTTCTAATGATAAAATAAATACATTTATGAAATGTGTTGTAAAGTTTGAAAAAGAAAACCACAAAATATATTTCTACAGATAAACTAGATACATTTATGAAATGTGGTGAAAAGCTTGAAAATGAAAAAAAATATATTTCTAGTGATAAACTAGATACATTTATGAAATGTGTTGAAAAGTTTCAAAAAATGAAAAGCAAAAAATATATTTTTAGTGATAAACTAACGGTAGATACATTTATGAGAAGTGTTGAAAAGTTTCAAAATCAAAGAAATATTTTTCTAATGATAAATTAGATAAATTTATGAGATGTGTTGAAAAGTTTGAAAAAGAAAATGAAAAGATATATTTCTAGTGATAATCTACCGGTAGATACATTTATGAGATGTATGGAAAAGTTCCAAAGAGAAAATCAAAAAATTAATTTCTATTGATAAACTATTGATAAACTAGATACACTTATGAAATGTGTTGAAAAGTTTGAAAATCAAAGAAATATATTTCTAATGATAAACTAGATACATTTAAGAAATGTGTTAAAAAGTTTAGAAAAGAAAATCTAAAACTATATTTCTAGTGATGTTTGTTTGTTTTTCGTTCGCTCCATTGTAATCATCACGGATATCCGTGCGATTTCCGCCAGGAGCGTGATTACGTTGTGCCACCGTTATGCGCCTTGTAGGCCTAGCACATCCGATTTCGGCATGCCTTGACAATTCGGGTGGGCTACCCTTAGCCTGTGACAGCCTCTATATCTGTCTCCAGGCACGCGTAGCGAAGACTCTTCGCCCAGACGATTTTCTTGCTCTCGTCTCACTCGAACGAGGTGTTCCACTGTCTATGAACTTGCCTCGTGTAATTGGACGTGCTGTGCCTGTGCCCATTAGGTACTGAACCGTTTCTCATCCATGAGCCTGGTTCCTTAAGGGGAAGAACTCAACAGAGGAGTTGGACCTTGGCTCTTTCGCCCTCTTAGCCGAGGTGTCATTCACCGACATCGTGTACCCCTTGTCCAAGTTCGAGTCTCACACCACGCGTTTGAGAGCAAGGCGTTCTCGAGCTGAGCGTCCTTGTCCCAATAGCGCCTGAGCCCATCAGGTACTGAACCCTTTCTCTCTTCAAGTGTATTTCCGGTGTAGGAAAACCTGACAGTAGAGTTGGGCCAGGGCTAAATCGTTGTCCCTTCTGTGCCTGAGCGAATCGAGTACGGAACCCTTTCTCTCTGCAAGTTACTTCCGGTATAGGAAACCTTGACAGTAGAGTTGGGCCAGGACTGCCATCGTTGTCTCTTTCTTGCCTACACCCATCGGGTACAGAACCCTTTCTCTTCGCGAGCATATTTCCGGTTTAGGAAGGCTCGACGTTAGAGTTGGGTTAGGTCTTTTGCTTTACCAAACGCCGATGGATGGGTCTGAGTCTCTGCCTGTTAGGAACTCTGGTGACTAGAAGCCCGTCTCGAGCTGACGGAGCTTGTAGTTCCCTTTCCTAGTGACTTTTCACTTTCTATTTGCCGTTCGCGCTGCCCTCTAGCGCTGTTCTGCCCTTTCATTGTTTCATTGTACTCTGTATGAAACATATTTGTCTCTCACCATGCATTTACCTTTACGTGCATTTTACATTGGCCGCCCCTCCAATGTTCGGACTGGACTGACTAGCTTCACTGTATGTCGACAGTGTCGCTATATGTGGTGATGCTGGTGGTGTCGGAGATATTGTCTGTCTCTTGTGCAGTCAAATCTCTTTCCATCTGCTACCTCCACATTCTCGGACACGATCCCCAAAATGATTTGGCCAGAATCAGCACGAGCTGCTGTATTTCTGTTTCCAGGGTGCACCGCGTGGAGGTACATTTGGGATCTTGGTTATCTGCTAACCCTGGGTCCGCCTAGAGCAATGCGTTACCTTTGCACCCCATTTCTAGTGATAAACTAGATACATTTATGAAATGTGTTGAAAAGTATGAAAATCATAAAAATATATTTCTTATGATAAACTACCAGTAGATACATTTATGAGATGTGTTGAAAAGTTTGAAAAAGGAAATCAAAAAATATATTTCTAGTGATAAACTAGATACATTTATGAAATGTGTTGAAAAGTTTGAAAAATCAAATTCAAAAAAATATATTTCTAATGATAAACTAGATACATTTATGAAATGTGTTGAAAAGTTTGAAAATTAAAAAATATATTTCTTATGATAAACTAGCAGTAGATACATTTATGAAATGTGTTGAAAAGTTTGAACAAGAATATAAAAAAAATATATTTCTTATGATAAACTATATACATTTATGAGATGTGTTGAAAAGTTTGAAAAAGAAAACCACAAAATATATTTCTACAGATAAATTAGATACATTTATGAAATGTGTTGAAAAGTTTGAAAAAGAAAATGAAAAGATATATTTCTAGTGATAATCTACCGGTCGATACATTAATGAGATGTATGGAAAAGTTCCAAAAAGAAAATCAAAAAATTAATTTCTATTGATAAACTATTGATAAACTAGATACATTTATGAAATGTGTTGAAAAGTTTGAAAATGAAAATCAAAAAATATATTTCTAGTGATAAACTAGATACATTTATGAGATGTGTTGAAAAGTTTGAATAAGAATATAAAAAAAATATTTCTAATGATAAACTATATACATTTATGAAATGTGTTGAAAAGTTTGAATAAGAATATAAAAAAAATATTTCTTATGATAATCTACCGGTAGATACATTTATGAGATGTGTTGAAAAGTTCCAAAAAGAAAAACCAAAAAGTAATTTCTATTGATAAACTAAATACATTTATGAAATATGTTGAAAAGTTTGAACAAGAAAATAAATTTTTTTAAATTTCTAATGATAAACTATATACATTTATGAAATGTGTTGAAAAGTTTGAAAAAGAAATTGAAAAGATATATTTCTATTGATAATCTACAGGTAGATACATTTATGAAATTTGTTGAAAAGATTGAAAAAGAAAATAAAAAAAAATATTTCTAATGATAAACTACCGGTAGATACATTTATGAGATGTGTTGAAAAGTTTGAACACGAAAATGAAAAGATATATTTCTAGTCATAATCTACCGGTAGATACATTTATGAGATGTGTTGAAAAGTTTGAAAAACAAAGAAACATATTTCTAATGATAAACTAGATAAATTTATGAAATGTGTTTTAAAATGTTTGAAAAAGAAAATCAAAAAATATATTTCTAATGATAAACTAGATACATTTATGAAATGTGTTGAAAAGTTTGAAAAAGAAAATGAAAAGATATATTTCTAGTGATAATCTACCGTTAGATACATTTATGAGATGTATGGAAAAGTTCCAAAAAGAAAATCAAAAAATTAATTTCTATTGATAAACTATTGATAAACTAGATACACTTATGAAATGTTTTGAAAAGTTTGGAAAAGAAAATCAAAAAATATATTTCTACAGATAAACTAGATACATTTATGAAATGTGTTGAAAAGTTTGAAAATAAAAATCAAAAAATATATTTCTAATGATAAACTATATACATTTATGAAATGTGTTGAAAAGTTTGAAAAAGAAAATGAAAAGATATATTTCTAGTGATAATCTACCGGTAGATACATTTATGAGATGTATGGAAAAGTTCCAAAAAGAAAATCAAAAAATTAATTTCTTTTGATAAACTAGATACACTTATGAAATGTGTTGAAAATTTTGGAAAAGAAAATCAAAAAATATATTTCTACAGATCAACTAGATACATTTATGAAATGTGTTGAAGAGTTTGGAAAAGAAAATCAAAAAATATATTTCTAATGATAAACTACATACATTTAAGAAATGTGTTGAAAAGTTCCAAAAAGAAAATCAAAAAATTAATTTCTTTTGATAAACTAGATACACTTATGAAATGTGTTGAAAATTTTGGAAAAGAAAATCAAAAAATATATTTCTACAGATCAACTAGATACATTTATGAAATGTGTTGAAGAGTTTGGAAAAGAAAATCAAAAAATATATTTCTAATGATAAACTAGATACATTTAAGAAATGTGTTGAAAAGTTTGAAAAAGAAAATCAAAAAATATATTTCTAATGATAAACTATATACATTTATGAAATGTGTTGAAAAATTTTAAAAAATAAATGAAAATATATATTTCTAGTGATAATTTACCGGTAGATACATTTATGAAATGTGTTGAAAAGATTGAAAAATAAAATAAAAATATATTTCTAATGATAAACTACCGGTAGACACATTTATGAGATGTGTTTGAAAAGTTTGAACAAGAAAATAAAAGAAAAATATTTCTAATGATAAACTACATACATTTATGAAATGTGTTGAAAAGTTTGAAAAAGAAAATGAAAAGATATATTTCTAGTGATAATCTACTGATAGATATATTTATGGGATGTGTTGAATAGTTTGAAAAATAAAATAAAAATATATATTTCTAATAATAAACTACTGGTAGATACATTTATGAAATGTGTTGAAAAGTTTCAAAATCAAAGAAATATTTTTTTAATGATAAATTAGATACATTTATGAAATGTGTTCAAAAGTTTGAAAAAAAAAATGAAAAGATATGTTTCTAGTGATAATCTACCGGTAGATACATTTATGAGATGTGTTGAAAAGTTCCAAAAAGAAAAATCAAAAAGTAATTTCTATTGATAAACTATATACACTTATGAAATGTCTTGAAAAGTTTGAAAATCAAAGAAATATATTTATAATGATAAACTAGATACATTTTTGAAATGTGTTGAAAAGTTTGGAAAAGAAAATGATAAGATATATTTCTAGTGATAATCTACCGGTAGATACATTTATGAGATGTGTTGAAAATCTTGAAAATGAAAAAAATTCATTTCTAGTGATAAACTAGATACATTTATGAAATGTGTTGATAAGTTTGAAAAAGAAAATCAAAAAATATATTTCTAATGATAAAATAGATACATTTATGAAATGTGTTGAAAAGTTTCAAAAAATGAAAATCAAAAAGTATATTTTTAGTGATAAACTAACGGTAGATACATTTATGAGAAGTGTTGAAAAGTATTCAAAATCAAAGAAATATTTTTCTAATGGTAAATTAGATAAATTTATGAGATGTGTTGAGAAGTTTGAAAATCAAAAAAATATATTTCTAATGATAAACTATATACATTTATGAAATTTGTTGAAAAGTTTGAAAAAGAAAATGAAAAGATATATTTCTAGTGGTAATCTACCAGTAGATACATTTATGAGATGTATGGAAAAGTTCCAAAAAGAAAATCAAAAAATTAATTTCTATTGATAAACTATTGATAAACTAGATACACTTATGAAATGTGTTGAAAAGTTTGGAAAAGAAAATCAAAAAATATATTTCTAATGATAAACTAGATACATTTATAAGATGTGTTGAAAAGTTTGAAAAAGAAAATCAAAAAATATATTTCTACAGATCAACTAGATACATTTATGAAATGTGTTGAAAAGTTTGGAACAGAAAATCAACAAATATATTTCTAGTGATAAACTAGATACATTTATGAAATATGTTGAAAGGTTTAAAAAAGAAAATCAAAAAATATATTTCTACAGATCAACTAGATACATTTATGAAATATGTTGAAAGGTTTAAAAAAGAAAATCAAAAAATATATTTCTAATGATAAACTAGATACATTTAAGAAATGTGTTGAAAAGTTTGAAAAAGAAAATCAAAAAATATATTTCCAATGATAAACTATATACATTTATGAAATGTGTTGAAAAATTTTAAAAAATAAATGAAAATATATATTTCTAGTGATAATTTACCGGTAGATACATTTATGAAATGTGTTGAAAAGATTGAAAAAGAAAATAAAAAAATATATTTCTAATGATAAACTACCGGTAGATACATTTATGAGATGTGTTGAAAAGTTTGAACCAGAAAATAAAATAAAAATATTTCTAATGATAAACTATATACATTTATGAAATGTGTTGAAAAGTTTGAAAAAGAAAATGAAAAGATATATTTCTAGTGATAATCTACCGATAGATATATTTATGGGATGTGTTGAAAAGTTTGAAAAACAAAATCAAAAAATATATTTCTAATAATGAACTACTGGTATTTATGAAATGTGTTGAAAAGTTTCAAAATCAAAGAAATATTTTTTTAATGATAAATTAGATACATTTATGAGATGTGTTGAAATGTTTGAAAATCAAACAAACATATTTCTAATGATAAACTAGATACATTTATGAAATGTGTTTTAAAATGTTTGAAAAAAAAAATCAAAAAATATATTTCTAATGATAAACTAGATACATTTATGAAATGTGTTGAAAAGTTTGAAAAAGAAAATGAAAAGATATATTTCTAGTGATAATCTACCGGTAGATACATTTATGAGATGTGTTGAAAAGTTACAAAAAGAAAAACCAAAAAGTAATTTCTATTGATAAACTATATACACTTATGAAATGTGTTGAAAAGTTTGAAAATCAAAGAAATATATTTCTAATGATAAACTAGATACATTTTTGAAATGTGTTGAAAAGTTTGGAAAAGAAAATCAAAAAATATATTTCTAGTGATAAACTAGATACATTTATGAAATGTGTTGAAAAGTTTGAAAAAGAAAATGATAAGATATATTTCTAGTGATAATCTACCGGTAGATACGATACATTTATGAAATGTGTTGAAAAGTTTGGAAAAGAAATTCAAAAAATATATTTCTAATGATAAACTAGATACATTTATAAGATGTGTTGAAAAGTTTGAAAAAGAAAATCAAAAAATATATTTCTACAGATCAACTAGATACATTTATGAAATGTGTTGAAAAGTTTGGAACAGAAAATCAACAAATATATTTCTAGTGATAAACTAGATACATTTATGAAATATGTTGAAAGGTTTAAAAAAGAAAATCAAAAAATATATTTCTACAGATCAACTAGATACATTTATGAAATATGTTGAAAGGTTTAAAAAAGAAAATCAAAAAATATATTTCTAATGATAAACTAGATACATTTAAGAAATGTGTTGAAAAGTTTGAAAAAGAAAATCAAAAAATATATTTCCAAATTATAAACTATATACATTTATGAAATGTGTTGAAAAATTTTAAAAAATAAATGAAAATATATATTTCTAGTGATAATTTACCGGTAGATACATTTATGAAATGTGTTGAAAAGATTGAAAAAGAAAATTAAAAAATATATTTCTAATGATAAACTACCGGTAGATACATTTATGAGATGTGTTGAAAAGTTTGAAAATCAAAGAAATATATTTCTAATGATAAACTAGATACATTTTTGAAATGTGTTGAAAAGTTTGGAAAAGAAAATCAAAAAATATATTTCTAGTGATAAACTAGATACATTTATGAAATGTGTTGAAAAGTTTGAAAAAGAAAATGATAAGATATATTTCTAGTGATAATCTACCGGTAGATACGATACATTTATGAGATGTGTTGAAAATCTTGAAAATGAAAAAAATATATTTCTAGTGATAAACTAGATACATTTATGAAATGTGTTGATAAGTTTGAAAAAGAAAATCAAACAATATATTTCTAATGATAAAATAGATACATTTATGAAATGTGTTGAAAAGTTTCAAAAAATGAAAATCAAAAAATATATTTTTAGTAATAGACTAACGGTAGATACATTTATGAGAAGTGTTGAAAAGTTTGAAAATCAAAGAAATATTTTTCTAATGGTAAATTACCGGTAGATAAATTTATGAGATGTGTTGAAAAGTTTGAAAATCAAAAAAATATATTTCTAATGATAAACTATATACATTTATGAAATGTGTTGAAAAGTTTGAAAAAGAAAATGATAAGATATATTTCTAGTGATAATCTACCGGTAAATACGATACATTTATGAGATGTGTTGAAAATCTTGAAAATGAAAAAAATATATTTAGTGATAAACTAGATACATTTATGAAATGTGTTGATAAGTTTGAAAAAGAAAATCAAACAATATATTTCTAATGATAAAATAGATACATTTATGAAATGTGTTGAAAAGTTTCAAAAAATGAAAATCAAAAAATATATTTTTAGTAATAGACTAACGGTAGATACATTTATGAGAAGTGTTGAAAAGTATTCAAAATCAAAGAAATATTTTTCTAATGGTAAATTAGATAAATTTATGAGATGTGTTGAGAAGTTTGAAAATCAAAAAAATATATTTCTAGTGATAATCTACTGATAGATATATTTATGGGATGTGTTGAATAGTTTGAAAAACAAAATAAAAATATATATTTCTAATAATAAACTACTGGTAGATACATTTATGAAATGTGTTGAAAAGTTTCAAAATCAAAGAAATATTTTTTTAATGATAAATTAGATACATTTATGAAATGTGTTCAAAAGTTTGAAAAAGAAAATGAAAAGATATGTTTCTAGTGATAATCTACCGGTAGATACATTTATGAGATGTGTTGAAAAGTTCCAAAAAGAAAAATCAAAAAGTAATTTCTATTGATAAACTATATACACTTATGAAATGTCTTGAAAAGTTTGAAAATCAAAGAAATATATTTATAATGATAAACTAGATACATTTTTGAAATGTGTTGAAAAGTTTGGAAAAGAAAATGATAAGATATATTTCTAGTGATAATCTACCGGTAGATACATTTATGAGATGTGTTGAAAATCTTGAAAATGAAAAAAATTCATTTCTAGTGATAAACTAGATACATTTATGAAATGTGTTGATAAGTTTGAAAAAGAAAATCAAAAAATATATTTCTAATGATAAAATAGATACATTTATGAAATGTGTTGAAAAGTTTCAAAAAATGAAAATCAAAAAGTATATTTTTAGTGATAAACTAACGGTAGATACATTTATGAGAAGTGTTGAAAAGTATTCAAAATCAAAGAAATATTTTTCTAATGGTAAATTAGATAAATTTATGAGATGTGTTGAGAAGTTTGAAAATCAAAAAAATATATTTCTAATGATAAACTATATACATTTATGAAATGTGTTGAAAAGTTTGAAAAAGAAAATGAAAAGATATATTTCTAGTGGTAATCTACCAGTAGATACATTTATGAGATGTATGGAAAAGTTCCAAAAAGAAAATCAAAAAATTAATTTCTATTGATAAACTATTGATAAACTAGATACACTTATGAAATGTGTTGAAAAGTTTGGAAAAGAAAATCAAAAAATATATTTCTAATGATAAACTAGATACATTTATAAGATGTGTTGAAAAGTTTGAAAAAGAAAATCAAAAAATATATTTCTACAGATCAACTAGATACATTTATGAAATGTGTTGAAAAGTTTGGAACAGAAAATCAACAAATATATTTCTAGTGATAAACTAGATACATTTATGAAATATGTTGAAAGGTTTAAAAAAGAAAATCAAAAAATATATTTCTACAGATCAACTAGATACATTTATGAAATATGTTGAAAGGTTTAAAAAAGAAAATCAAAAAATATATTTCTAATGATAAACTAGATACATTTAAGAAATGTGTTGAAAAGTTTGAAAAAGAAAATCAAAAAATATATTTCCAATGATAAACTATATACATTTATGAAATGTGTTGAAAAATTTTAAAAAATAAATGAAAATATATATTTCTAGTGATAATTTACCGGTAGATACATTTATGAAATGTGTTGAAAAGATTGAAAAAGAAAATAAAAATATATATTTCTAATGATAAACTACCGGTAGATACATTTATGAGATGTGTTGAAAAGTTTGAACCAGAAAATAAAATAAAAATATTTCTAATGATAAACTATATACATTTATGAAATGTGTTGAAAAGTTTGAAAAAGAAAATGAAAAGATATATTTCTAGTGATAATCTACCGATATATATATTTATGGGATGTGTTGAAAAGTTTGAAAAACAAAATCAAAAAATAATTTTCTAATAATGAACTACTGGTATTTATGAAATGTGTTGAAAAGTTTCAAAATCAAAGAAATATTTTTTTAATGATAAATTAGATACATTTATGAGATGTGTTGAAATGTTTGAAAATCAAACAAACATATTTCTAATGATAAACTAGATACATTTATGAAATGTGTTTTAAAATGTTTGAAAAAGAAAATCAAAAAATATATTTCTAATGATAAACTAGATACATTTATGAAATGTGTTGAAAAGTTTGAAAAAGAAAATGAAAAGATATATTTCTAGTGATAATCTACCGGTAGATACATTTATGAGATGTGTTGAAAAGTTCCAAAAAGAAAAACCAAAAAGTAATTTCTATTGATAAACTATATACACTTATGAAATGTGTAGAAAAGTTTGAAAATCAAATAAATATATTTCTAATGATAAACTAGATACATTTTTGAAATGTGTTGAAAAGTTTGGAAAAGAAAATCAAAAAATATATTTCTAGTGATAAACTAGATACATTTATGAAATGTGTTGAAAAGTTTGAAAAAGAAAATGATAAGATATATTTCTAGTGATAATCTACCGGTAGATACGATACATTTATGAGATGTGTTGAAAATCTTGAAAATGAAAAAAATATATTTCTAGTGATAAACTAGATACATTTATGAAATGTGTTGATAAGTTTGAAAAAGAAAATCAAACAATATATTTCTAATGATAAAATAGATACATTTATGAAATGTGTTGAAAAGTTTCAAAAAATGAAAATCAAAAAATATATTTTAAGTAATAGACTAACGGTAGATACATTTATGAGAAGTGTTGAAAAGTTTGAAAATCAAAGAAATATTTTTCTAATGGTAAATTACCGGTAGATAAATTTATGAGATGTGTTGAAAAGTTTGAAAATCAAAAAAATATATTTCTAATGATAAACTATATACATTTATGAAATGTGTTGAAAAGTTTGAAAAAGAAAATGATAAGATATATTTCTAGTGATAATCTACCGGTAAATACGATACATTTATGAGATGTGTTGAAAATCTTGAAAATGAAAAAAATATATTTCTAGTGATAAACTAGATACATTTATGAAATGTGTTGATAAGTTTGAAAAAGAAAATCAAACAATATATTTCTAATGATAAAATAGATACATTTATGAAATGTGTTGAAAAGTTTCAAAAAATGAAAATCAAAAAATATATTTTTAGTAATAGACTAACGGTAGATACATTTATGAGAAGTGTTGAAAAGTATTCAAAATCAAAGAAATATTTTTCTAATGGTAAATTAGATAAATTTATGAGATGTGTTGAGAAGTTTGAAAATCAAAAAAATATATTTCTAGTGATAATCTACTGATAGATATATTTATGAGATGTGTTGAATAGTTTGAAAAACAAAATAAAAAAATATATTTCTAGTGATAATCTACCGGTAGATACATTTATGAGATGTGTTGAAAAGTTCCAAAAAGAAAAACCAAAAAGTAATTTCTATTGATAAACTATATACACTTATGAAATGTGTAGAAAAGTTTGAAAATCAAATAAATATATTTCTAATGATAAACTAGATACATTTTTGAAATGTGTTGAAAAGTTTGGAAAAGAAAATCAAAAAATATATTTCTAGTGATAAACTAGATACATTTATGAAATGTGTTGAAAAGTTTGAAAAAGAAAATGATAAGATATATTTCTAGTGATAATCTACCGGTAGATACGATACATTTATGAGATGTGTTGAAAATCTTGAAAATGAAAAAAATATATTTCTAGTGATAAACTAGATACATTTATGAAATGTGTTGATAAGTTTGAAAAAGAAAATCAAACAATATATTTCTAATGATAAAATAGATACATTTATGAAATGTGTTGAAAAGTTTCAAAAAATGAAAATCAAAAAATATATTTTAAGTAATAGACTAACGGTAGATACATTTATGAGAAGTGTTGAAAAGTTTGAAAATCAAAGAAATATTTTTCTAATGGTAAATTACCGGTAGATAAATTTATGAGATGTGTTGAAAAGTTTGAAAATCAAAAAAATATATTTCTAATGATAAACTATATACATTTATGAAATGTGTTGAAAAGTTTGAAAAAGAAAATGATAAGATATATTTCTAGTGATAATCTACCGGTAAATACGATACATTTATGAGATGTGTTGAAAATCTTGAAAATGAAAAAAATATATTTCTAGTGATAAACTAGATACATTTATGAAATGTGTTGATAAGTTTGAAAAAGAAAATCAAACAATATATTTCTAATGATAAAATAGATACATTTATGAAATGTGTTGAAAAGTTTCAAAAAATGAAAATCAAAAAATATATTTTTAGTAATAGACTAACGGTAGATACATTTATGAGAAGTGTTGAAAAGTATTCAAAATCAAAGAAATATTTTTCTAATGGTAAATTAGATAAATTTATGAGATGTGTTGAGAAGTTTGAAAATCAAAAAAATATATTTCTAGTGATAATCTACTGATAGATATATTTATGGGATGTGTTGAATAGTTTGAAAAACAAAATAAAAATATATATTTCTAATAATAAACTACTGGTAGATACATTTATGAAATGTGTTGAAAAGTTTCAAAATCAAAGAAATATTTTTTTAATGATAAATTAGATACATTTATGAAATGTGTTCAAAAGTTTGAAAAAGAAAATGAAAAGATATGTTTCTAGTGATAATCTACCGGTAGATACATTTATGAGATGTGTTGAAAAGTTCCAAAAAGAAAAATCAAAAAGTAATTTCTATTGATAAACTATATACACTTATGAAATGTCTTGAAAAGTTTGAAAATCAAAGAAATATATTTATAATGATAAACTAGATACATTTTTGAAATGTGTTGAAAAGTTTGGAAAAGAAAATGATAAGATATATTTCTAGTGATAATCTACCGGTAGATACATTTATGAGATGTGTTGAAAATCTTGAAAATGAAAAAAATTCATTTCTAGTGATAAACTAGATACATTTATGAAATGTGTTGATAAGTTTGAAAAAGAAAATCAAAAAATATATTTCTAATGATAAAATAGATACATTTATGAAATGTGTTGAAAAGTTTCAAAAAATGAAAATCAAAAAGTATATTTTTAGTGATAAACTAACGGTAGATACATTTATGAGAAGTGTTGAAAAGTATTCAAAATCAAAGAAATATTTTTCTAATGGTAAATTAGATAAATTTATGAGATGTGTTGAGAAGTTTGAAAATCAAAAAAATATATTTCTAATGATAAACTATATACATTTATGAAATGTGTTGAAAAGTTTGAAAAAGAAAATGAAAAGATATATTTCTAGTGGTAATCTACCAGTAGATACATTTATGAGATGTATGGAAAAGTTCCAAAAAGAAAATCAAAAAATTAATTTCTATTGATAAACTATTGATAAACTAGATACACTTATGAAATGTGTTGAAAAGTTTGGAAAAGAAAATCAAAAAATATATTTCTAATGATAAACTAGATACATTTATAAGATGTGTTGAAAAGTTTGAAAAAGAAAATCAAAAAATATATTTCTACAGATCAACTAGATACATTTATGAAATGTGTTGAAAAGTTTGGAACAGAAAATCAACAAATATATTTCTAGTGATAAACTAGATACATTTATGAAATATGTTGAAAGGTTTAAAAAAGAAAATCAAAAAATATATTTCTACAGATCAACTAGATACATTTATGAAATATGTTGAAAGGTTTAAAAAAGAAAATCAAAAAATATATTTCTAATGATAAACTAGATACATTTAAGAAATGTGTTGAAAAGTTTGAAAAAGAAAATCAAAAAATATATTTCCAATGATAAACTATATACATTTATGAAATGTGTTGAAAAATTTTAAAAAATATATGAAAATATATATTTCTAGTGATAATTTACCGGTAGATACATTTATGAAATGTGTTGAAAAGATTGAAAAAGAAAATAAAAATATATATTTCTAATGATAAACTACCGGTAGATACATTTATGAGATGTGTTGAAAAGTTTGAACCAGAAAATAAAATAAAAATATTTCTAATGATAAACTATATACATTTATGAAATGTGTTGAAAAGTTTGAAAAAGAAAATGAAAAGATATATTTCTAGTGATAATCTACCGATATATATATTTATGGGATGTGTTGAAAAGTTTGAAAAACAAAATCAAAAAATATATTTCTAATAATGAACTACTGGTATTTATGAAATGTGTTGAAAAGTTTCAAAATCAAAGAAATATTTTTTTAATGATAAATTAGATACATTTATGAGATGTGTTGAAATGTTTGAAAATCAAACAAACATATTTCTAATGATAAACTAGATACATTTATGAAATGTGTTTTAAAATGTTTGAAAAAGAAAATCAAAAAATATATTTCTAATGATAAACTAGATACATTTATGAAATGTGTTGAAAAGTTTGAAAAAGAAAATGAAAAGATATATTTCTAGTGATAATCTACCGGTAGATACATTTATGAGATGTGTTGAAAAGTTCCAAAAAGAAAAACCAAAAAGTAATTTCTATTGATAAACTATATACACTTATGAAATGTGTAGAAAAGTTTGAAAATCAAATAAATATATTTCTAATGATAAACTAGATACATTTTTGAAATGTGTTGAAAAGTTTGGAAAAGAAAATCAAAAAATATATTTCTAGTGATAAACTAGATACATTTATGAAATGTGTTGAAAAGTTTGAAAAAGAAAATGATAAGATATATTTCTAGTGATAATCTACCGGTAGATACGATACATTTATGAGATGTGTTGAAAATCTTGAAAATGAAAAAAATATATTTCTAGTGATAAACTAGATACATTTATGAAATGTGTTGATAAGTTTGAAAAAGAAAATCAAACAATATATTTCTAATGATAAAATAGATACATTTATGAAATGTGTTGAAAAGTTTCAAAAAATGAAAATCAAAAAATATATTTTTAGTAATAGACTAACGGTAGATACATTTATGAGAAGTGTTGAAAAGTTTCAAAATCAAAGAAATATTTTTCTAATGGTAAATTACCGGTAGATAAATTTATGAGATGTGTTGAAAAGTTTGAAAATCAAAAAAATATATTTCTAATGATAAACTATATACATTTATGAAATGTGTTGAAAAGTTTGAAAAAGAAAATGATAAGATATATTTCTAGTGATAATCTACCGGTAGATACGATACATTTATGAGATGTGTTGAAAATCTTGAAAATGAAAAAAATATATTTCTAGTGATAAACTAGATACATTTATGAAATGTGTTGATAAGTTTGAAAAAGAAAATCAAACAATATATTTCTAATGCTAAAATAGATACATTTATGAAATGTGTTGAAAAGTTTCAAAAAATGAAAATCAAAAAATATATTTTTAGTAATAGACTAACGGTAGATACATTTATGAGAAGTGTTGAAAAGTTTCAAAATCAAAGAAATATTTTTCTAATGGTAAATTAGATAAATTTATGAGATGTGTTGAAAAGTTTGAAAATCAAAGAAACATATTTCTAATGATAAACTAGATACATTTATGAAATGTGTTTTTAAATGTTTGAAAAAGAAAATCAAAAAATATATTTCTAATGATAAACTAGATACATTTATGAAATGTGTTGAAAAGTTTGAAAAAGAAAATGAAAAGATATATTTCTAGTGAAAATCTACCGGTAGATACATTTATGAGATGTGTTGAAAAGTTCCAAAAAGAAAAACCAAAAAGTAATTTCTATTGATAAACTATATACACTTATGAAATGTGTTTAAAAGTTTGTGAAAATCAAAGAAATATATTTCTAATGATAAACTAGATACATTTTTTAAATGTGCTGAAAAGTTTGGAAAAGAAAATCAAAAAATATATTTCTAGTGATAAACTAGATACATTTATGAAATGTGTTGAAAAGTTTGAAAAAGAAAATGATAAGATATATTTCTAGTGATAATCTACCGGTAGATACATTTATGAGATGTGTTGAAAATCTTGAAAATGAAAAAAATATATTTCTAGTGATAAACTAGATACATTTATGAAATGTGTTGATACGTTTGAAAAAGAAAATCACAAAATATATTTCTAATGATAAAATAGATACATTTATGAAATGTGTTGAAAAGTTTAAAAAAAAAGAAAATAAAAAAAAATAGAAAAGTTTGAAAAAGAAAATCAAAAAATTAATTTCTATTGATAAACTATATACACTTATGAAATGTGTTGAAAAGTTTAGAAAAGAAAATCAAAAACTATATTTCTAGTGATAAACTAGATAAATTTATGAAATGTGTTGAAAAGTTTGAAAATCATAAAAATATATTTCTTATGATAAACTACCAGTAGATACATTTATGAGATGTGTTGAAAAGTTTGATAAAGGAAATCAAAAAATATATTAACATATTATATTTCTGCTTAGTTCCAATAGTGCAAAATTCAGAAGTAAACATTTTTATAAAATATACTTTGTATGTAAATATGCGCCATATTAACACATTCTTATAAACATTTAAAAAAATTTTCTTTTTATGCGACTTATAAACACATTCTATTTCCACTTAATTCCTATAGTGCAAAAATCAGAAGTAAATATTTTTATAAAATTTACCTTGTATATAAATATATGACATATAAACACATTCTATTTCTGCTTAGTTCGAATAGTGCAAAATTCAGAAGTAAACATTTTAATAAAATTTACCTTGTATATAAATATATGACATATAAACACATTCTTTTTCTGCTTAGTACCAATAGTGCAAAATTCAGAAGTAAACATTTTTATAAAATACACTTTGTATGTAAATATGCGACATATTAACACATTCTTATAAACATTAAAAAATTTGTCTTTTTATGTGACATATAAACACGTTCTTTTTCTACTTAGTTCCTATAGTGCAAAATTCAGAAGTAAACATTTTTATAAAATATAATTTGTATGTAAATATGCGACATATTAACACATTATTTTTTTCTACTTAGTTCGTATAGTGCAAAATAAAAAAAGTAAAATATTTTTAAAATGTACTTTTTTCTTTTTATGCGACATATAAACACATTCTATTTCTACTTACTTCCTATAGTGCAAAATTCAAAAATAAACATTTTTATAAAATTTCCTTTTTTCTTTTTATATAACATGTAAACACATTCTTTTTCTACCTATAGTGCAAAATTCAGAAGGAAACATTATTATATTATATACTTTGTATATAAATATGCAACATATTAACACATTATTTTTTCTACTTAGATCCTATAGTGCAAAATTCAAAAAATAAACATTTAAAAAGAATTTTCTTTTTTATGCGACATATAAACACATTCTTTTTCTACTTAATTCCTATAGTGCAAAAATCAGAAGTAAATATTTTTATAAAATTTACCTTGTATATAAATATATGGCATATAAACACATTCTTTTTCTGCTTAGTTCCAATAGTGCAAAATTCAGAAGTAAACATTTTTATAAAATATACTTTGTATGTAAATATGCTCCATTTTAACACATTCTTATAAACATTTAAAAAATGTGTCTTTTTATGTGACATATAAACACGTTCTTTTTCTACTTAGTTCCTATATTGCAAAATTCAGAAGTAAACATTTTTATAAAATATAATTTGTATGTAAATATGCGACATATTAACACATTATTTTTTTCTACTTAATTCGTATAGTGCAAAATAAAAAAAGTAAAATATTTTTAAAATGTACTTTTTTCTTTTTATGCGACATATAAACACATTCTATTTCTACTTACTTCCTATAGTGCAAAATTCAAAAATAAACATTTTTATAAAATTTCCTTTTTTCTTTTTATGTAACATATAAACACATTCTTTTTCTATCTATAGTTCAAAATTCAGAATGAAACATTATTATATTATATACTTTGTATATAAATATGCAACATATTAACACATTATTTTTTCTACTTAGATCCTATAGTGCAAAATTCAAAAAATAAACATTTAAAAAGAATTTTCTTTTTTATGCGACATATAAACACATTCTTTTTCTACTTAATTCCTATAGTGCAAAAATCAGAAGTAAATATTTTTATAAAATTTACCTTGTATATAAATATATGACTTATAAACACATTCTATTTCTACTTAGTTCCTATAGTGCAAAAATCAGAAGTAAATATTTTAATAAAATTTACCTTGTATATAAATATATGACATATAAACACATTCTTTTTCTGCTTAGTTCCAATAGTGCAAAATTCAGAAGTAAACATTTTTATAAAATATACTTTGTATGTAAATATGCTCCATTTTAACACATTCTTATAAACATTTAAAAAATTTGTCTTTTTATGTTACATATAAACACGTTCTTTTTCTACTTAGTTCCTATAGTGAAAAATTCAGAAGTAAACATTTTTATAAAATATACTTTGTATGTAAATATGCGACATATTAACACATTCTTTTTCTACTTAGATCCTATATTGCAAAATTCGAAATAAACATTTTTAAAAAAATTCCTTTTTTTATACGACATATAAACACATTATTTTTCTATTTAGTTCCTATAGTGCAAAATTCAGAAGGAAACATTATTATATTATATACTTTGTATATAAATATGCAACATATTAACACATTATTTTTTCTACTTAGATCCTATAGTGCAAAATTCAAAAAATAAACATTTAAAAAGAATTTTCTTTTTTATGCGACATATAAACACATTCTATTTCTACTTAGTTCCTATAGTGCAAAAATCAGAAGTTAATATTTTTATAAAATTTACCTTGTATATAAATATATGACATATAAATACATTCTTTTTCTAATTAGTTCCTATAGTGCAAAAATCAGAAGTAAATATTTTAATGAAATTTACCTTGTATATAAATATATAACATAAAGACACTCTTTTTCTGCTTAGTTCCTATAGTGCAAAAATCAGAAGTAAATATTTTAATGAAATTTACCTTGTATATAAATATATGACATATAAAGACACTCTTTTTCTGCTTAGTTACAATAGTGCAAAATTCAGAAGTAAACATTTTTATAAAATATACTTTGTATGTAAATATGCGACATATTAACACATTCTTTTTTCAAATTAGTTCCTATAGTGTAAAATTCAAAAATACACATTAAAAAAATTTACTCTTTTCGTTTTATGCGACATATAAACACATCTTTTTCTACTTAGTTCGTATAGTGCAAAATTTAAAAATAAACATTTTTTAAAAATGTACTTTTTTCTTTTTATGTGACATATAAACACGTTCTTTTTCTACTTAGTTCCTATAGTGAAAAATTCAGAAGTAAACATTTTTATAAAATATACTTTGTATGTAAATATGCGACATATTAACACATTATTTTTCTACTTAGTTCCTATAGTGAAAAATTCAAAAATAAACATTTTTATAAAATTTCCTTTTTACTTTTTATGTGACATATAAACACATTCTTTTTCTACTTAGATCCTATATTGCAAAATTCGAAATAAACATTTTTAAAAAAATTCCTTTTTTTATGCGACATATAAACACATTATTTTTCTATTTAGTTCCTATAGTGCAAAATTAGGAAGGAAACATTATTATATTATATACTTTGTATATAAATATGCAACATATTAACACATTATTTTTTCTACTTAGATCCTATAGTGCAAAATTCAATAAATAAACATTTAAAAAGAATTTTCTTTTTTTATGCGACATATAAACATATTCTATTTCTACTTAGTTCCTATAGTGCAAAAATCAGAAGTTAATATTTTTTTATAAAATTTTACCTTGTATATAAATATATGACATATAAACACACTCTTTTTCTGCTTAGTTCCAATAGTGCAAAAATCAGAAGTAAATATTTTAATGAAATTTACCTTGTATATAAATATATGACATATAAACACACTCTTTTTCTGCTTAGTTCCAATAGTGCAAAATTCAGAAGTAAACATTTTTATACAATATACTTTGTATGTAAATATGCGCCATTTTAACACATTCTTATAAACATTTAAAAAATTTGTCTTTTTATGCGACATATAAACACATTTTATTTCTAATTTTTTCCTATAGCGCAAAATTCAAAAATACACATTAAAAAAATAATTTAATCTTTTCGTTTTATGCAACATATAAACACATCTTTTTCTACTTAGTTCCTATAGTGCAAAATTCAGAATTAAACATTTTTATAAAATAAACTTTTTATGTAAATATGCGACATATTAAAACTTTATTTTTTTCTACGTAGTTCCTATAGTGCAAAATTCAAAAATAAACATTTTTATAAAATTTCCTTTTTTATTTTTATGCGACATATAAACAGATTATTTTTCTACTTAGATCCTATATTGCAAAATTCAAAAATACACATTAAAAAAAAATTTACTCTTTTCGTTTTATGCAACATATAAACACATCTTTTTCTACTTAGTTCGGATAGTGCAAAATTAAAAATAAACATTTTTTAAAAGTACTTTTTTCTTTTTATGTGACATATAAACACATTCTATTTCTACTTAACTCCTATAGTGCAAAATTCAGAAGTAAACATTTTTATAAAATATACTTTGTATGTAAATATGTGACATATTAACACATTATTATTTTCTACTTAGTTCGTATAGCGCAAAATTCAAAAATAAAATATTTTTAAAATGTACTGTTTTCTTTTTATGCGACATATAAACACGTTATTTTTCTACTTAGATCCTATAGTGCAAAATTCAAAAATAAACATTTTTTTAAAATTTCCTTTTTTATGCGACATATAAACACATCCTTTTTCTGCTTAGTTCCAATAGTGCAAAATTCAGAAGTAAACATTTTTATAAAATATAGTTTGTATGTAAATATGCGCCATTTTAACACATTCTTATAAACATTTAAAAAATTTGCCTTTTTATGTGACATATAAACATGTTCTTTTTCTACTTAATTCCTATAGTGCAAAAATCAGAAGTAATTATTTTTATAAAATATACTTTGTATGTAAATATGCGACATATTAACACATTCTTTTTCTACTTAGATCCTATATTGCAAAATTCGAAATAAACATTTTTTAAAAAATTCCTTTTTTTATACGACATATAAACACATTATTTTTCTATTTAGTTCCTATAGTGCAAAATTCAGAAGGAAACATTATTATATTATATACTTTGTATATAAATATGCAACATATTAACACATTATTTTTTCTACTTAGATCCTATAGTGCAAAATTCAAAAAATAAACATTTAAAAAGAATTTTCTTTTTTATGCGACATATAAACACATTCTATTTCTACTTAGTTCCTATAGTGCAAAAATCAGAAGTTAATATTTTTATAAAATTTACCTTGTATATAAATATATGACATATAAATACATTCTTTTTCTAATTAGTTCCTATAGTGCAAAAATCAGAAGTAAATATTTTAATGAAATTTACCTTGTATATAAATATATAACATAAAGACACTCTTTTTCTGCTTAGTTCCTATAGTGCAAAAATCAGAAGTAAATATTTTAATGAAATTTACCTTGTATATAAATATATGACATATAAAGACACTCTTTTTCTGCTTAGTTACAATAGTGCAAAATTCAGAAGTAAACATTTTTATAAAATATACTTTGTATGTAAATATGCGACATATTAACACATTCTTTTTTCAAATTAGTTCCTATAGTGTAAAATTCAAAAATACACATTAAAAAAATTTACTCTTTTCGTTTTATGCGACATATAAACACATCTTTTTCTACTTAGTTCGTATAGTGCAAAATTTAAAAATAAACATTTTTTAAAAATGTACTTTTTTCTTTTTATGTGACATATAAACACGTTCTTTTTCTACTTAGTTCCTATAGTGAAAAATTCAGAAGTAAACATTTTTATAAAATATACTTTGTATGTAAATATGCGACATATTAACACATTATTTTTCTACTTAGTTCCTATAGTGAAAAATTCAAAAATAAACATTTTTATAAAATTTCCTTTTTACTTTTTATGTGACATATAAACACATTCTTTTTCTACTTAGATCCTATATTGCAAAATTCGAAATAAACATTTTAAAAAAAATTCCTTTTTTTATGCGACATATAAACACATTATTTTTCTATTTAGTTCCTATAGTGCAAAATTAGGAAGGAAACATTATTATATTATATACTTTGTATATAAATATGCAACATATTAACACATTATTTTTTCTACTTAGATCCTATAGTGCAAAATTCAATAAATAAACATTTAAAAAGAATTTTCTTTTTTTATGCGACATATAAACATATTCTATTTCTACTTAGTTCCTATAGTGCAAAAATCAGAAGTTAATATTTTTTTATAAAATTTTACCTTGTATATAAATATATGACATATAAACACACTCTTTTTCTGCTTAGTTCCAATAGTGCAAAAATCAGAAGTAAATATTTTAATGAAATTTACCTTGTATATAAATATATGACATATAAACACACTCTTTTTCTGCTTAGTTCCAATAGTGCAAAATTCAGAAGTAAACATTTTTATACAATATACTTTGTATGTAAATATGCGCCATTTTAACACATTCTTATAAACATTTAAAAAATTTGTCTTTTTATGCGACATATAAACACATTTTATTTCTAATTTTTTCCTATAGCGCAAAATTCAAAAATACACATTAAAAAAATAATTTAATCTTTTCGTTTTATGCAACATATAAACACATCTTTTTCTACTTAGTTCCTATAGTGCAAAATTCAGAATTAAACATTTTTATAAAATAAACTTTTTATGTAAATATGCGACATATTAAAACTTTATTTTTTTCTACGTAGTTCCTATAGTGCAAAATTCAAAAATAAACATTTTTATAAAATTTCCTTTTTTATTTTTATGCGACATATAAACAGATTATTTTTCTACTTAGATCCTATATTGCAAAATTCAAAAATACACATTAAAAAAAAATTTACTCTTTTCGTTTTATGCAACATATAAACACATCTTTTTCTACTTAGTTCGGATAGTGCAAAATTAAAAATAAACATTTTTTAAAAGTACTTTTTTCTTTTTATGTGACATATAAACACATTCTATTTCTACTTAACTCCTATAGTGCAAAATTCAGAAGTAAACATTTTTATAAAATATACTTTGTATGTAAATATGTGACATATTAACACATTATTATTTTCTACTTAGTTCGTATAGCGCAAAATTCAAAAATAAAATATTTTTAAAATGTACTGTTTTCTTTTTATGCGACATATAAACACGTTATTTTTCTACTTAGATCCTATAGTGCAAAATTCAAAAATAAACATTTTTTTAAAATTTCCTTTTTTATGCGACATATAAACACATCCTTTTTCTGCTTAGTTCCAATAGTGCAAAATTCAGAAGTAAACATTTTTATAAAATATAGTTTGTATGTAAATATGCGCCATTTTAACACATTCTTATAAACATTTAAAAAATTTGCCTTTTTATGTGACATATAAACATGTTCTTTTTCTACTTAATTCCTATAGTGCAAAAATCAGAAGTAATTATTTTTATAAAATTTACCTTGTATATAAATATATGACATATAAACTCATTCTATTTCTACTTAGTTCCTATAGTGCAAAAATCAGAAGTTAATATTTTTATAAAATTTTACCTTGTATATAAATATATGACATATAAATACATTCTTTTTCTACTTAGTTCCTATAGTGCAAAAATCAGAAGTAAATATTTTAATGAAATTTACCTTGTATATAAATATATGTCATATAAAGACACTCTTATTCTGCCTAGTTCCAATAGTGCAGAATTCAGAAGTAAACATTTTTATAAAATATACTTTGTATGTAAATATGCGACATATTAACACATTCTTTTTTCAACTTAGTTCCTATAGTGTAAAATTCAAAAATATACATTAAAAAAAAATTTACTCTTTTCGTTTTATGCGACATATAAACACATCTTTTTCTACTTAGTTCCTATAGTGCAAAATTTAAAAATAAACATTTTTTTAAAATGTACTTTTTTCTTTTTATGCGACATATAAAAACATTCTTTTTCTACTTAGTTCCTATAGTGCAAAATTCAGAAGTAAACATTTTTATAAAATATACTTTGTTTGTAAATATGCGACATATTAACACATTATTTTTCTACTTAGTTCCTATAGTGCAAAATTCAAAAATAAACATTTTTATAAAATTTACTTTTTACTTTTTATGTGACATATAAACACATTCTTTTTCTACTTAGATCCTATATTGCAAAATTCGAAATAAACATTAAAAAAAAAATTCCTTTGTTTATGCGACATATAAACACATTATTTTTCTATTTAGTTCCTATAGTGCAAAATTCAATAAATAAACATTTAAAACGAATTTTCTTTTTTTATGCGACATATAAACACATTCTATTTCTACTTAGTTCCTATAGTGCAAAAATCAGAAGTTAATATTTTTATAAAATTTACCTTGTATATAAATATATGACATATAAACACATTCTTTTTCTACTTAGTTCCTATAGTGCAAAAATCAGAAGTAAATATTTTAATGAAATTTACCTTGTATATAAATATATGACATATAAACACACTCTTTTTCTACTTAGTTCCTATAGTGCAAAATTCAGAAGTAAACATTTTTATACAATATACTTTGTATGTAAATATGCGCCATTTTAACACATTCTTATAAACATTAAAAAAAATTGTCTTTTTATGCGACATATAAACACATTCTATTTCTAATTTTTTCCTATAGCGCAAAATTCAAAAGTAAATATTTAAAAAATTTACTTTTTTATATTTATGCGACATAAACACATTCTTTTTTCTACTTAGTTCCTATAGTGCAAAATTCAGAATTAAACATTTTTATAAAATAAACTTTTTATGTAAATATGCGACATATTAACATTTATTTTTTCTACGTAGTTCCTATAGTGCAAAATTCAAAAATAAACATTTTTATAAAATTTCCTTTTTTATTTTTATGCGACATATAAACATATTCTTTTTCTACTTAGATCCTATATTGCAAAATTCAAAAAAAAACATTAAAAAAAATTTACTCTTTTCGTTTTATGCAACATATAAACACATCTTTTTCTACTTAGTTTGGATAGTGCAAAATTCAAAAATAAACATTTTTTAAAAAAGTACTTTTTTCTTTTTATGTGACATATAAACACATTCTCTTTCTACTTAACTCCTATAGTGCAAAATTCAGAAGTAAACATTTTTATAAAATATACTTTGTATGTAAATATGTTTGTTTGTTTGTTTTTCGTTCGCTCCATTGTAACCATCACGGATATCCGTGCGATTTCCGCCGGGAGCGTGATTACGTTGTGCCACCGTTATGCGCCTTGTAGGCCTAGCACATCCGATTTCGGCATGCCTTGACAATTCGGGTGGGCTACCCTTAGCCTGTGACAGCCTCTATATCTGTCTCCAGGCACGCGTAGCGGAGACTCTTCGCCAAGACGATTTTTTGCTATCGTCTGACTCGAACGAGGTGTTCCACTGTCTATGAACTTGCCTCGTGTAATTAGACGTGCTGTGCCTGTGCCCATTGGGTACCGAACCGTTTCTCATCCGTGAGCCTGGTTCCCCAAGGGGAAGAACTCAACAAAGGAGTTGGACCCTGGCTCTTTCGCCCTCTTAGCCGAGGTGTCATTCACCGACATCGTGTACCCCTTGTCCAAGTTCGAGTCTCACACCACGCGTTTGAGAGCAAGGCGTTCTCGAGCTGAGCGTCCTTGTCCCAATAGCGCCGGAGCCCATCAGGTACTGAACCCTTTCTCTCTTCAAGTGTATTTCCGGTGTAGGAAAACCTGACAGTAGAGTTGGGCCAGGGCTAAATCGTTGTCCCTTTTGTGCCTGAGCGCATCGAGTACGGAACCCTTTCTCTTCGCGAGCATATTTTCGGTTTAGGAAGGCTCGACATTAGAGTTGGGTTAGGTCTTCTTGCTTTACCAAACGCCAATGGATGGGTCTGGGTCTCTGCCTGTAAGGAACACAGGTAACTAGAATCTCGTCTCGAGCTGACGGAGCTTGTAGTTCCCCTTTCCTAGGGACTTTTCACTTTCTATTTGCAGTTCGCGCTGCCCTCTAGCGCTGTTCTGCCCTTTCATTGTTTCATTGTACTCGGTATGTTTGTTTGTTTGTTTTTCGTTCGCTCCATTGTAACCATCACGGATATCCGTGCGATTTCCGCCGGGAGTGTGATTACGTTGTGCCACCGTTATGCGCCTTGTAGGCCTAGCACATCCGATTTCGGCATGCCTTGACAATTCGGGTGGGCTACCCTTAGCCTGTGATAGCCTCTATATCTGTCTCCAGGCACGCGTAGTGGAGACTATTCGCCCAGACGATGTTTTGCTCTCGTCTGACTCGAACGAGGTGTTCCACTGTCTATGAACTTTGCCTCGTGTAATTGGACGTGCTGTGCCTGTGCCCATTGGGTACCGAACCGTTTCTCATCCGTGAGCCTGGTTCCTTAAGGGGAAGAACTCAACAGAGGAGTTGGACCCTGGCTCTTTCGCCCTCTTAGCCGAGGTGTCATTCACCGACATCGTGTACCCCTTGTCCAAGTTCGAGTCTCACACCACGCGTTTGAGAGCAAGGCGTTCTCGAGCTGAGCGTCCTTGTCCCAATAGCGCCGGAGCCCATCAGGTACTGAACCCTTTCTCTCTTCAAGTGTATTTCCGGTGTAAGAAAACTTGACAGTAGAGTTGGGCCAGGGCTAAATCGTTGTCCCTTTTGTGCCTGAGCGAATCGAGTACGGAACCCTTTCTCTCTGTAAGTGTACTTCCGGTATAGGAAACCTTGACAGTAGAGTTGGGCCAGGACTACCATCGTTGTCCCTTTCTTGCCTAAGCCCATCGGGTACAGAACCCTTTCTCTTCGCGAGCATATTTCCGGTTTAGGAAGGCTCGACATTAGAGTTGGGTTAGGTCTTCTTGCTTTACCAAACGCCAGTGGATGGGTCTGGGTCTCTGCCTGTAAGGAACTCAGGTAACTAGAAGCCCGTCTCGAGCTGACGGAGCTTGTAGCTCCCCCTTTCCTAGGGACTTTTCACTTTCTATTTGCAGTTCGCGCTGCCCTCTAGCGCTGTTCTGCCCTTTCATTGTTTCATTGTACTCTGTATGAAATATATTTGTCTCTCGCCATGCATCTACCTTTACGTGCATTTTACATTAGCCGCCCCTCCAATGTTCGGACTGGACTGACTAGCTTCACTGTATGTCGACAATGTATGTCGACAGTGTCGCTATATGTGGTGCTGCTGGTGGTGTCGGAGATATTGTCTGTCTCTTGTGCAGTCAAATCTCTTTCCATCTGCTACCTCCACATTCTCGGACACGATCCCCAAATGATTTGGCCAGAATCAGCACGAGCTGCTGTATTTCTGTTTCCAGGGTGCACCGCGTGGAGGTACATTTGGGATCTTGGTTATCTGCTAACCCTGGGTCCGCCTAGAGCAATGCGTTCCCTTTGCACCCCTGTAAATATGTGACATATTAACACATTATTTTTTTCTACTTAGTTCGTATAGCGCAAAATTCAAAAATAAAATATTTTTAAAATGTACTTTTTTCTTTTTATGCGACATATAAACACGTTATTTTTCTACTTAGTTCCTATAGTGCAAAATTCAAAAATAAACATTTTTTTAAAATTTCCTTTTTTATGCGACATATAAACACATTCTTTTTCTACTTAGTTCCTATAGTGCAAAAATCATAAGTAAATATTTTTATAAAATTTACCTTGTATATAAATATATGACATATAAACACATTCTTTTTCTACTTTAGATCCTATATTGCAAAATTCAAAAATAATTTTTTTTTTGACATTTCCTTTTTTTTATGCGACATATAAACACATTCTTTTTCTACTTAGTTCCTATAGTGAAAAATTCAGAAGTAAACATTTTTATAAAATATACTTTGTATATAAATATACGACATATTAACACATTCTTTTTCTACTTAGATCCTATATTGCAAAATTTGAAATAAACATTTAAAAAAAAATTCCTTTTTTTATGCGACATATAAACACATTATTTTTCTATTTAGTTCCTATAGTGCAAAATTCAGAAGGAAAAATTATTATATTATATACTTTGTATATAAATATGCAACATATTAACACATTATTTTTTCTACTAAGATCCTATAGTGCAAAATTCAAAAAATAAACATTTAAAAAGAATTTTCTTTTTTTATGCAACATATAAACACATTCTATTTCTACTTAGTTCCTATAGTGCAAAAATCAGAAGTTAATATTTTTATAAAATTTACCTTGTATATAAATATATGACATATAAACACATTCTATTTCTACTTAGTTCCTATAGTGCAAAAATCAGAAGTTAATATTTTTATAAAATTTACCTTGTATATAAATATATGACATATAAACACATTCTTTTTCTACTTAGTTCCTATAGTGCAAAAATCAGAAGTAAATATTTTAATGAAATTTACCTTGTATATAAATATCAATTATTTTCTTTTTCTGCTTAGTTCCACATATTAGCACGGCTGAAAAACATATGGAAAAACAACAAAATAGAAACGAAAGTGCTGATGTTACGAACTTTTATTTTTCCGGTTGCAACATACGGCTGTGAAACATGGACTCTAAGTAAAACAGCGGCAAAGAAGATCAACGCCTTTGAGCTGAAATGCTACAGAAAGATACTTAGAATATCATGGAAGGATAAAATCAGAAACTCAGATATTATAAACACACTGAATATTCCAGAGTCTTGGTTACTAAACACAATAACTAAAAGAAAACTACGCCTGTTTGGTCATATAAAGAGACATAACTGTTTAGAAAGACAAATAATGGAGGGAAGACTACCTGGGAAGAGGAGAAGGGGCAGACCAAGAAGACGATGGACTGACGACATTAAAGATAATATGAATACATCGCTAGAAAATGCAAGCCACATCACCCAAGACAGAGAGAGGTTCAGAGAGTTCATTGGGAATACAACGTTCTGGAAGGAATACGTCACATGACACATATAAATATATGACATATAAAGACACTCTTTTTCTGCTTAGTTCCAATAGTGCAAAATTCAGAAGTAAACATTATTATATTATATACTTTGTATATAAATATGCAACATATTAACACATTATTTTTTCTACTTAGATCCTATAGTGCAATATTAAAAAAATAAACATTTAAAAAGAATTTTCTTTTTTATGCGACATATAAAAACATTCTATTTCTACTTAGTTCCTATAGTGCAAAAATCAGAAGTTAATATTTTTATAAAATTTACCTTGTATATAAATATATGACATATAAACTCATTCTTTTTCTACTTAGTTCCTATAGTGCAAAATTCAGAAGTAAACATTTTTATAAAATATACTTTGTATGTAAATATGCGCCATTTTAACACATTCTTATAAACATTTTAAAAAATAGTCTTTTTATGCGACATATAAACACATTCTATTTCTAATTTTTTCCTATAGCGTAAAATTCAAAAATACACATTAAAAAAAAATTTACTCTTTTCGTTTTATGCAACATATAAACACATCTTTTTCTACTTAGTTCGGATAGTGCAAAATTCAAAAATAAACATTTTTTAAAAAAGTACTTTTTTCTTTTTATGTGACATATAAACACATTCTATTTCTACTTAACTCCTATAGTGCAAAATTGAGAAGTAAACATTTTTATAAAATATACTTTGTATGTAAATATGTGACATATTAACACATTATTTTTTTCTACTTAGTTCCTATATTGCAAAATTCAAAAATAATTTTTTTTTACATTTCCTTTTTTTTTATGCGACATATAAACACATTCTTTTTCTACTTAGTTCCAATAGTGCAAAATTCAGAAGTAAACATTTTTATAAAATATACTTTGTATGTAAATATGCGCCATTTTAACACATTCTTATAAACATTTAAAAAATTTGTCTTTTTATGTTACATATAAACACATTCTATTTCTACTTAACTCCTATAGTGCAAATTGAGAAGTAAACATTTTTATAAAATATACTTTGTATGTAAATATGTGACATATTAACACATTATTTTTCTACTTAGATCCTATATTGCAAAATTCGAAATAAACATTTAAAAAAAAATTACTTTTTTTTATGCGACATATAAACACATTATTTTTCTATTTAGTTCCTATAGTGCAAAATTCAGAAGGAAACATTATTATATTATATACTTTGTATAAAAATATGCAACACTCGTATTAACACATTATTTTTTCTACTTAGATCCTATAGTGCAAAATTCAAAAAATAAACATTTAAAAAGAATTTTCTTTTTTTATGCGACATATAAACACATTCTATTTCTACTTAGTTCCTATAGTGCAAAAATCAGAAGTTAATATTTTTATAAAATTTACCTTGTATATAAATATATGACATATAAACTCATTCTTTTTCTACTTAGTTCCTATAGTGCAAAATTCAGAAGTAAACATTTTTATAAAATATACTTTGTATGTAAATATGCGACATATTAACACATTCTTTTTTCAACTTAGTTCCTATAGTGTAAAATTCAAAAATACACATTAAAAAAAATTTACTCTTTTCGTTTTATGTGACATATAAACAATTCTTTTTCTACTTAGTTCGTATAGTGCAAAATTTAAAAATAAACATTTTTTTAAAAATGTACTTTTTTCTTTTTATGCGACATATAAACACGTTCTTTTTCTACTTAGTTCCTATAGTGAAAAATTCAGAAGTAAATATTTTTATAAAATATACTTTGTATGTAAATATGCGACATATTAACACATTATTTTTCTACTTAGTTCCTATAGTGCAAAATTCAAAAATAAACATTTTTATAAAATTTACTTTTTACTTTTTATGTGACATATAAACACATTCTTTTTCTACTTATAGCCTATATTGCAAAATTCGAAATAAACATTTAAAAAAAAATTCCTTTTTTTATGCGACATATAAACACATTATTTTTCTATTTAGTTCCTATAGTGCAAAATTAGGAAGGAAACATTATTATATTATATACTTTGTATATAAATATGCATCATATTAACACATTATTTTTTCTACTTAGATCCTATAGTGCAAAATTCAATAAATAAACATTTAAAAAGAATTTTCTTTTCTTTATGCGACATACAAACACATTCTATTTCTACTTAGTTCCTATAGTGCAAAAATCAGAAGTAAATATTTTAATGAAATTTACCTTGTATATAAATATATGACATATAAACACACTCTTTTTCTGCTTAGTTCCAATAGTGCAAAATTCAGAAGTAAACATTTTTATAAAATATACTTTGTATGTAAATATGCGCCATTTTAACACATTCTTATAAACATTAAAAAAAATTGTCTTTTTATGCGACATATAAACACATTCTATTTCTAATTTTTTCCTATAGCGTAAAATTCAAAAATACACATTAAAAAAAAATTTACTCTTTTCGTTTTATGCAACATATAAACACATCTTTTTCTACATAGTTCGGATAGTGCAAAATTCAAAAATAAACATTTTTTAAAAAAGTACTTTTTTCTTTTTATGTGACATATAAACACATTCTATTTCTACTTAACTCCTATAGTGCAAAATTGAGAAGTAAACATTTTTATAAAATATACTTTGTATGTAAATATGTGACATATTAACACATAATTTTTTTCTACTTAGTTCCTATATTGCAAAATTCAAAAATAATTTTTTTTTTACATTTCCTTTTTTTTTATGCGACATATAAACACATTCTTTTTCTACTTAGTTCCAATAGTGCAAAATTCAGAAGTAAACATTTTTATAAAATATACTTTGTATGTAAATATGCGCCATTTTAACACATTCTTATAAACATTAAAAAAATTTGTCTTTTTATGTTACATATAAACACGTTCTTTTTCTACTTAGTTCCTATAGTGAAAAATTCAGAAGTGAACATTTTTATAAAATATACTTTGTATGTAAATATGCGACATATTAACACATTCTTTTTCTACTTAGATCCTATATTGCAAAATTCGAAATAAACATTTAAAAAAAAATTCCTTTTTTTTATGCGACATATAAACACATTATTTTTCTATTTAGTTCCTATAGTGCAAAATTCAGAAGGAAACATTATTATATTATATACTTTGTATAAAAATATGCAACACTCGTATTAAAACATTATTTATTCTACTTAGATCCTATAGTGCAAAATTCAAAAAATAAACGTTTAAAAAGAATTTTCTTTTTATATGCGACATATAAACACATTCTATTTCTACTTAGTTCCTATAGTGCAAAAATCAGAAGTTAATATTTTTATAAAATTTACCTTGTATATAAATATATGACATATAAACATATTCTTTTTCTACTTAGTTCCTATAGTGCAAAAATCATAAGTAAATATTTTTATAAAATTTACCTTGTATATAAATATATGACATATAAACACATTCTTTTTCTACTTAGTTCATATATTGCAAAAATCAGAAATAAATATTTTAATGAAATTTACCTTGTATATAAATATATGACATATAAAGACACTCTTATTCTGCTTAGTTCCAACAGTGCAAAATTCAGAAGTAAACATTTTTATAAAATATACTTTGTATGTAAATATGCGACATATTAACACATTATTTTTCTACTTAGTTCCTATAGTGCAAAATTCAAAAATAAACATTTTTATAAAATTTCCTTTTTACTTTTTATGTGACATATAAACACATTCTTTTTCTACTTAGATCCTATATTGCAAAATTCGAAATAAACATTTTTACCCTTTTTTTATGCGACATATAAACACATTATTTTTCTATTTAGTTCCTATAGTGCAAAATTCAGAAGGAAACATTATTATATTATATACTTTGTATAAAAATATGCAACACTCGTATTAACACATTATTTTTTCTACTTAGATCCTATAGTGCAAAATTCAAAAAATAAACATTTAAAAAGAATTATTTTTTTTTATGCGACATATAAACACATTCTATTTCTACTTAGTTCCTATAGTGCAAAAATCAGAAGTTAATATTTTTATAAAATTTACCTCGTATATAAATATATGACATATAAACATATTCTTTTTCTACTTAGTTCCTATAGTGCAAAAATCATAAGTAAATATTTTTATAAAATTTACCTTGTATATAAATATATGACATATAAACACATTCTTCTTCTACTTTAGTTCCTATATTGCAAAATTCAAAAATAATTTTTTTTTTTACATTTCCTTTTTTTTTATGCGACATATAAACACATTCTTTTTCTACTTAGTTCCTATAGTGCAAAATTCAGAAGTAAACATTTTTATAAAATATACTTTGTATGTAAATATGCGCCATTTTAACACATTCTTATAAACATTAAAAAAATTTGTCTTTTTATGTTACATATAAACACGTTCTTTTTCTACTTAGTTCCTATAGTGAAAAATTCAGAAGTGAACATTTTTATAAAATATACTTTGTATGTAAATATGCGACATATTAACACATTCTTTTTCTACTTAGATCCTATATTGCAAAATTCGAAATAAACATTTAAAAAAAAATTCCTTTTTTTTATGCGACATATAAACACATTATTTTTCTATTTAGTTCCTATAGTGCAAAATTCAGAAGGAAACATTATTATATTATATACTTTGTATAAAAATATGCAACATATTAACACATTATTTTTTCTACTTAGATCCTATAGTGCAAAATTCAAAAAATAAACATTTAAAAAGAATTTTCTTTTTTTATGCGACATATAAACACATTCTATTTCTACTTAGTTCCTATAGTGCAAAAATCAGAAGTTAATATTTTTATAAAATTTACCTTGTATATAAATATATGACATATAAACACATTATTTTTCTACTTAGTTCCTATAGTGCAAAAATCAGAAGTAAATATTTTAATGAAATTTACCTTGTATATAAATATATGACATATAAACACATTCTTTTTCTACTTAGTTCCTATAGTGCAAAAATCAGAAGTAAATATTTTAATAAAATTTACCTTGTATATAAATATATGACATATAAACTCATTCATTTTCTGCTTAGTTCCAATAGTGCACAATTCAGAAGTAAACATTTTTATAAAATATACTATGTATGTAAATATGCGCCATTTTAACACATTCTTATAAACATTTAAAAAATTTGTCTTTTTATGTTACATATAAACACGTTCTTTTTCTACTTAGTTCCTATAGTGAAAAATTCAGAAGGAAACATTATTATATTATATACTTTGTATAAAAATATGCAACATATTAACACATTATTTTTTCTACTTAGATCCTATAGTGCAAAATTCAAAAAATAAACATTTAAAAAGAATTTTCTTTTTTTGTGCGACATAAACACATTCTATTTCTACTTAGTTACTATAGTGCAAAAATCAGAAGTTAATATTTTTATAAAATTTACCTTGTATATAAATATATGACATATAAAGACACTCTTATTCTGCTTAGTTCCAATAGTGCAAAATTCAGAAGTAAACATTTTTATAAAATATACTTTGTATGTAAATATGCGACATATTAACACATTCTTTTTTCAACTTAGTTCCTATATTGTAAAATTCAAAAATACACATTAAAAAAAAATTTACTCTTTTCGTTTTATGCGACATATAAACACATCTTTTTCTACTTAGTTCATATAGTGCAAAATTTAAAAATAAACATTTTTTTAAAATGTACTTTTTTCTTTTTATGTGACATATAAACACATTCTTTTTCTACTTAGTTCCTATAGTGAAAAATTCAGAAGTAAACATTTTTATAAAATATACTTTGTATGTAAATATGCGACATATTAACACATTATTTTTCTACTTAGTTCCTATAGTGCAAAATTCAAAAATAAACATTTTTATAAAATTTCCTTTTTACTTTTTATGTGACATATAAACACATTCTTTTTCTACTTAGATCCTATATTGCAAAATTCGAAATAAACATTTTTACCCTTTTTTTATGCGACATATAAACACATTATTTTTCTATTTAGTTCCTATAGTGCAAAATTCAGAAGGAAACATTATTATATTATATACTTTGTATAAAAATATGCAACACTCGTATTAACACATTATTTTTTCTACTTAGATCCTATAGTGCAAAATTCAAAAAATAAACATTTAAAAAGAATTATTTTTTTTTATGCGACATATAAACACATTCTATTTCTACTTAGTTCCTATAGTGCAAAAATCAGAAGTTAATATTTTTATAAAATTTACCTCGTATATAAATATATGACATATAAACATATTCTTTTTCTACTTAGTTCCTATAGTGCAAAAATCATAAGTAAATATTTTTATAAAATTTACCTTGTATATAAATATATGACATATAAACACATTCTTCTTCTACTTTAGTTCCTATATTGCAAAATTCAAAAATAATTTTTTTTTTTACATTTCCTTTTTTTTTATGCGACATATAAACACATTCTTTTTCTACTTAGTTCCTATAGTGCAAAATTCAGAAGTAAACATTTTTATAAAATATACTTTGTATGTAAATATGCGCCATTTTAACACATTCTTATAAACATTAAAAAAATTTGTCTTTTTATGTTACATATAAACACGTTCTTTTTCTACTTAGTTCCTATAGTGAAAAATTCAGAAGTGAACATTTTTATAAAATATACTTTGTATGTAAATATGCGACATATTAACACATTCTTTTTCTACTTAGATCCTATATTGCAAAATTCGAAATAAACATTTAAAAAAAAATTCCTTTTTTTTATGCGACATATAAACACATTATTTTTCTATTTAGTTCCTATAGTGCAAAATTCAGAAGGAAACATTATTATATTATATACTTTGTATAAAAATATGCAACATATTAACACATTATTTTTTCTACTTAGATCCTATAGTGCAAAATTCAAAAAATAAACATTTAAAAAGAATTTTCTTTTTTTATGCGACATATAAACACATTCTATTTCTACTTAGTTCCTATAGTGCAAAAATCAGAAGTTAATATTTTTATAAAATTTACCTTGTATATAAATATATGACATATAAACACATTATTTTTCTACTTAGTTCCTATAGTGCAAAAATCAGAAGTAAATATTTTAATGAAATTTACCTTGTATATAAATATATGACATATAAACACATTCTTTTTCTACTTAGTTCCTATAGTGCAAAAATCAGAAGTAAATATTTTAATAAAATTTACCTTGTATATAAATATATGACATATAAACTCATTCATTTTCTGCTTAGTTCCAATAGTGCACAATTCAGAAGTAAACATTTTTATAAAATATACTATGTATGTAAATATGCGCCATTTTAACACATTCTTATAAACATTTAAAAAATTTGTCTTTTTATGTTACATATAAACACGTTCTTTTTCTACTTAGTTCCTATAGTGAAAAATTCAGAAGGAAACATTATTATATTATATACTTTGTATAAAAATATGCAACATATTAACACATTATTTTTTCTACTTAGATCCTATAGTGCAAAATTCAAAAAATAAACATTTAAAAAGAATTTTCTTTTTTTGTGCGACATAAACACATTCTATTTCTACTTAGTTACTATAGTGCAAAAATCAGAAGTTAATATTTTTATAAAATTTACCTTGTATATAAATATATGACATATAAAGACACTCTTATTCTGCTTAGTTCCAATAGTGCAAAATTCAGAAGTAAACATTTTTATAAAATATACTTTGTATGTAAATATGCGACATATTAACACATTCTTTTTTCAACTTAGTTCCTATATTGTAAAATTCAAAAATACACATTAAAAAAAAATTTACTCTTTTCGTTTTATGCGACATATAAACACATCTTTTTCTACTTAGTTCATATAGTGCAAAATTTAAAAATAAACATTTTTTTAAAATGTACTTTTTTCTTTTTATGTGACATATAAACACATTCTTTTTCTACTTAGTTCCTATAGTGAAAAATTCAGAAGTAAACATTTTTATAAAATATACTTTGTATGTAAATATGCGACATATTAACACATTATTTTTCTACTTAGTTCCTATAGTGCAAAATTCAAAAATAAACATTTTTATAAAATTTCCTTTTTACTTTTTATGTGACATATAAACACATTATTTTTCTACTTAGATCCTATATTGCAAAATTCGAAATAAACATTTAAAAAAAATTCCTTTTTTTATGCGACATATAAACACATTATTTTTCTATTTAGTTCCTATAGTGCAAAATTAGGAAGGAAACATTATTATATTATATACTTTGTATATAAATATGCAACATATTAACACATTATTTTTTCTACTTAGATCCTATAGTGCAAAATTCAAAAAATAAACATTTAAAAAGAATTTTCTTTTTTTATGCGACATATAAACACATTCTATTTCTACTTAGTTCCTATAGTGCAAAAATCAGAAGTTAATATTTTTATAAAATTTACCTCGTATATAAATATATGACATATAAACATATTCTTTTTCTACTTAGTTCCTATAGTGCAAAAATCATAAGTAAATATTTTTATAAAATTTACCTTGTATATAAATATATGACATATAAACACATTCTTCTTCTACTTTAGTTCCTATATTGCAAAATTCAAAAATAATTTTTTTTTTTACATTTCCTTTTTTTTTATGCGACATATAAACACATTCTTTTTCTACTTAGTTCCTATAGTGCAAAATTCAGAAGTAAACATTTTTATAAAATATACTTTGTATGTAAATATGCGCCATTTTAACACATTCTTATAAACATTAAAAAAATTTGTCTTTTTATGTTACATATAAACACGTTCTTTTTCTACTTAGTTCCTATAGTGAAAAATTCAGAAGTGAACATTTTTATAAAATATACTTTGTATGTAAATATGCGACATATTAACACATTCTTTTTCTACTTAGATCCTATATTGCAAAATTCGAAATAAACATTTAAAAAAAAATTCCTTTTTTTTATGCGACATATAAACACATTATTTTTCTATTTAGTTCCTATAGTGCAAAATTCAGAAGGAAACATTATTATATTATATACTTTGTATAAAAATATGCAACATATTAACACATTATTTTTTCTACTTAGATCCTATAGTGCAAAATTCAAAAAATAAACATTTAAAAAGAATTTTCTTTTTTTATGCGACATATAAACACATTCTATTTCTACTTAGTTCCTATAGTGCAAAAATCAGAAGTTAATATTTTTATAAAATTTACCTTGTATATAAATATATGACATATAAACACATTATTTTTCTACTTAGTTCCTATAGTGCAAAAATCAGAAGTAAATATTTTAATGAAATTTACCTTGTATATAAATATATGACATATAAACACATTCTTTTTCTACTTAGTTCCTATAGTGCAAAAATCAGAAGTAAATATTTTAATAAAATTTACCTTGTATATAAATATATGACATATAAACTCATTCATTTTCTGCTTAGTTCCAATAGTGCACAATTCAGAAGTAAACATTTTTATAAAATATACTATGTATGTAAATATGCGCCATTTTAACACATTCTTATAAACATTTAAAAAATTTGTCTTTTTATGTTACATATAAACACGTTCTTTTTCTACTTAGTTCCTATAGTGAAAAATTCAGAAGGAAACATTATTATATTATATACTTTGTATAAAAATATGCAACATATTAACACATTATTTTTTCTACTTAGATCCTATAGTGCAAAATTCAAAAAATAAACATTTAAAAAGAATTTTCTTTTTTTGTGCGACATAAACACATTCTATTTCTACTTAGTTACTATAGTGCAAAAATCAGAAGTTAATATTTTTATAAAATTTACCTTGTATATAAATATATGACATATAAACACATTCTTTTTCTACTTAGTTCCTATAGTGCAAAAATCAAAAGTAAATATTTTAATGAAATTTACCTTGTATATAAATATATGACATATAAAGACACTCTTATTCTGCTTAGTTCCAATAGTGCAAAATTCAGAAGTAAACATTTTTATAAAATATACTTTGTATGTAAATATGCGACATATTAACACATTCTTTTTTCAACTTAGTTCCTATATTGTAAAATTCAAAAATACACATTAAAAAAAAATTTACTCTTTTCGTTTTATGCGACATATAAACACATCTTTTTCTACTTAGTTCATATAGTGCAAAATTTAAAAATAAACATTTTTTTAAAATGTACTTTTTTCTTTTTATGTGACATATAAACACATTCTTTTTCTACTTAGTTCCTATAGTGAAAAATTCAGAAGTAAACATTTTTATAAAATATACTTTGTATGTAAATATGCGACATATTAACACATTATTTTTCTACTTAGTTCCTATAGTGCAAAATTCAAAAATAAACATTTTTATAAAATTTCCTTTTTACTTTTTATGTGACATATAAACACATTATTTTTCTACTTAGATCCTATATTGCAAAATTCGAAATAAACATTTAAAAAAAAATTCCTTTTTTTATGCGACATATAAACACATTATTTTTCTATTTAGTTCCTATAGTGCAAAATTAGGAAGGAAACATTATTATATTATATACTTTGTATATAAATATGCAACATATTAACACATTATTTTTTCTACTTAGATCCTATAGTGCAAAATTCAAAAAATAAACATTTAAAAAGAATTTTCTTTTTTTATGCGACATATAAACACATTCTATTTCTACTTAGTTCCTATAGTGCAAAAATCAGAAGTTAATATTTTTATAAAATTTACCTCGTATATAAATATATGACATATAAACATATTCTTTTTCTACTTAGTTCCTATAGTGCAAAAATCATAAGTAAATATTTTTATAAAATTTACCTTGTATATAAATATATGACATATAAACACATTCTTCTTCTACTTTAGTTCCTATATTGCAAAATTCAAAAATAATTTTTTTTTTTACATTTCCTTTTTTTTTATGCGACATATAAACACATTCTTTTTCTACTTAGTTCCTATAGTGCAAAATTCAGAAGTAAACATTTTTATAAAATATACTTTGTATGTAAATATGCGCCATTTTAACACATTCTTATAAACATTAAAAAAATTTGTCTTTTTATGTTACATATAAACACGTTCTTTTTCTACTTAGTTCCTATAGTGAAAAATTCAGAAGTGAACATTTTTATAAAATATACTTTGTATGTAAATATGCGACATATTAACACATTCTTTTTCTACTTAGATCCTATATTGCAAAATTCAAAATAAACATTTAAAAAAAAATTCCTTTTTTTTATGCGACATATAAACACATTATTTTTCTACTTAGTTCCTATAGTGCAAAAATCAGAAGTAAATATTTTAATGAAATTTACCTTGTATATAAATATATGACATATAAACACATTCTTTTTCTACTTAGTTCCTATAGTGCAAAAATCAGAAGTAAATATTTTAATAAAATTTACCTTGTATATAAATATATGACATATAAACTCATTCATTTTCTGCTTAGTTCCAATAGTGCACAATTCAGAAGTAAACATTTTTATAAAATATACTATGTATGTAAATATGCGCCATTTTAACACATTCTTATAAACATTTTAAAAATTTGTCTTTTTATGTCACATATAAACACGTTCTTTTTCTACTTAGTTCCTATAGTGAAAAATTCAGAAGGAAACATTATTATATTATATACTTTGTATAAAAATATGCAACATATTAACACATTATTTTTTCTACTTAGATCCTATAGTGCAAAATTCAAAAAATAAACATTTAAAAAGAATTTTCTTTTTTTGTGCGACATATAAACACATTCTATTTCTACTTAGTTACTATAGTGCAAAAATCAGAAGTTAATATTTTTATAAAATTTACCTTGTATATAAATATATGACATATAAACACATTCTTTTTCTACTTAGTTCCTATAGTGCAAAAATCAAAAGTAAATATTTTAATGAAATTTACCTTGTATATAAATATATGACATATAAAGACACTCTTATTCTGCTTAGTTCCAATAGTGCAAAATTCAGAAGTAAACATTTTTATAAAATATACTTTGTATGTAAATATGCGACATATTAACACATTCTTTTTTCAACTTAGTTCCTATATTGTAAAATTCAAAAATACACATTAAAAAAAAATTTACTCTTTTCGTTTTATGCGACATATAAACACATCTTTTTCTACTTAGTTCATATAGTGCAAAATTTAAAAATAAACATTTTTTTAAAATGTACTTTTTTCTTTTTATGTGACATATAAACACATTCTTTTTCTACTTAGTTCCTATAGTGAAAAATTCAGAAGTAAACATTTTTATAAAATATACTTTGTATGTAAATATGCGACATATTAACACATTATTTTTCTACTTAGTTCCTATAGTGCAAAATTCAAAAATAAACATTTTTATAAAATTTCCTTTTTACTTTTTATGTGACATATAAACACATTCTTTTTCTACTTAGATCCTATATTGCAAAATTCGAAATAAACATTAAAAAAAAAATTCCTTTTTTTATGCGACATATAAACACATTATTTTTCTATTTAGTTCCTATAGTGCAAAATTAGGAAGGAAACATTATTATATTATATACTTTGTATATAAATATGCAACATATTAACACATTATTTTTTCTACTTAGATCCTATAGTGCAAAATTCAAAAAATAAACATTTAAAAAGAATTTTCTTTTTTTATGCGACATATAAACACATTCTATTTCTACTTAGTTCCTATAGTGCAAAAATCAGAAGTTAATATTTTTATAAAATTTACCTTGTATATAAATATATGACATATAAACACATTATTTTTCTACTTAGTTCCTATAGTTCAAAAATCAGAAGTAAATATTTTAATGAAATTTACCTTGTATATAAATATATGACATATAAACACATTCTTTTTCTACTTAGTTCCTATAGTGCAAAAATCAGAAGTAAATATTTTAATAAAATTTACCTTGTATATAAATATATGACATATAAACTCATTCATTTTCTGCTTAGTTCCAATAGTGCACAATTCAGAAGTAAACATTTTTATAAAATATACTATGTATGTAAATATGCGCCATTTTAACACATTCTTATAAACATTTTAAAAATTTGTCTTTTTATGTTACATATAAACACGTTCTTTTTCTACTTAGTTCCTATAGTGAAAAATTCAGAAGGAAACATTATTATATTATATACTTTGTATAAAAATATGCAACATATTAAGACATTATTTTTTCTACTTAGATCCTATAGTGCAAAATTCAAAAAATAAACATTTAAAAAGAATTTTCTTTTTTTGTGCGACATATAAACACATTCTATTTCTACTTAGTTACTATAGTGCAAAAATCAGAAGTTAATATTTTTATAAAATTTACCTTGTATATAAATATATGACATATAAACACATTCTTTTTCTACTTAGTTCCTATAGTGCAAAAATCAAAAGTAAATATTTTAATGAAATTTACCTTGTATATAAATATATGACATATAAAGACACTCTTATTCTGCTTAGTTCCAATAGTGCAAAATTCAGAAGTAAACATTTTTATAAAATATACTTTGTATGTAAATATGCGACATATTAACACATTCTTTTTTCAACTTAGTTCCTATATTGTAAAATTCAAAAATACACATTAAAAAAAAATTTACTTTTTTTGTTTTATGCGACATATAAACACATCTTTTTCTACTTAGTTCGTATAGTGCAAAATTTAAAAATAAACTTTTTTTTAAAATGTACTTTTTTCTTTTTATTTGACATATAAACACATTCTTTTTCTACTTAGTTCCTATAGTGAAAAATTCAGAAGTAAACATTTTTATAAAATATACTTTGTATGTAAATATGCGACATATTAACACATTATTTTTCTACTTAGTTCCTATAGTGCAAAATTCAAAAATAAACATTTTTATAAAATTTCCTTTTTACTTTTTATGTGACATATAAACACATTCTTTTTCTACTTAGATCCTATATTGCAAAATTCGAAATAAACATTAAAAAAAAAAGTTCCTTTTTTTATGCGACATATAAACACATTATTTTTCTATTTAGTTCCTATAGTGCAAAATTAGGAAGGAAACATTATTATATTATATACTTTGTATATAAATATGCAACATATTAACACATTATTTTTTCTACTTAGATCCTATAGTGCAAAATTCAAAAAATAAACATTTAAAAAGAATTTTCTTTTTTTATGCGACATATAAACACATTCTATTTCTACTTAGTTCCTATAGTGCAAAAATCAGAAGTTAATATTTTTATAAAATTTACCTTGTATATAAATATATGACATATAAACACATTATTTTTCTACTTAGTTCCTATAGTGCAAAAATCAGAAGTAAATATTTTAATGAAATTTACCTTGTATATAAATATATGACATATAAACACATTCTTTTTCTACTTAGTTCCTATAGTGCAAAAATCAGAAGTAAATATTTTAATAAAATTTACCTTGTATATAAATATATGACATATAAACTCATTCATTTTCTGCTTAGTTCCAATAGTGCACAATTCAGAAGTAAACATTTTTATAAAATATACTATGTATGTAAATATGCGCCATTTTAACACATTCTTATAAACATTTTAAAAATTTGTCTTTTTATGTTACATATAAACACGTTCTTTTTCTACTTAGTTCCTATAGTGAAAAATTCAGAAGGAAACATTATTATATTATATACTTTGTATAAAAATATGCAACATATTAACACATTATTTTTTCTACTTAGATCCTATAGTGCAAAATTCAAAAAATAAACATTTAAAAAGAATTTTCTTTTTTTGTGCGACATATAAACACATTCTATTTCTACTTAGTTACTATAGTGCAAAAATCAGAAGTTAATATTTTTATAAAATTTACCTTGTATATAAATATATGACATATAAACACATTCTTTTTCTACTTAGTTCCTATAGTGCAAAAATCAAAAGTAAATATTTTAATGAAATTTACCTTGTATATAAATATATGACATATAAAGACACTCTTATTCTGCTTAGTTCCAATAGTGCAAAATTCAGAAGTAAACATTTTTATAAAATATACTTTGTATGTAAATATGCGACATATTAACACATTCTTTTTTCAACTTAGTTCCTATATTGTAAAATTCAAAAATACACATTAAAAAAAAATTTACTCTTTTCGTTTTATGCGACATATAAACACATCTTTTTCTACTTAGTTCGTATAGTGCAAAATTTAAAAATAAACATTTTTTTAAAATGTACTTTTTTCTTTTTATGTGACATATAAACACATTCTTTTTCTACTTAGTTCCTATAGTGAAAAATTCAGAAGTAAACATTTTTATAAAATATACTTTGTATGTAAATATGCGACATATTAACACATTATTTTTCTACTTAGTTCCTATAGTGCAAAATTCAAAAATAAACATTTTTATAAAATTTCCTTTTTACTTTTTATGTGACATAAACACATTCTTTTTCTACTTAGATCCTATATTGCAAAATTCGAAATAAACATTTAAAAAAAAATTCCTTTTTTATGCGACATATAAACACATTATTTTTCTATTTAGTTCCTATAGTGCGAAATTAGGAAGGAAACATTATTATATTATATACTTTGTATATAAATATGCAACATATTAACACATTATTTTTTCTACTTAGATCCTATAGTGCAAAATTCAAAAAATAAACATTTAAAAAGAATTTTCTTTTTTTATGCGACATATAAACACATTCTATTTCTACTTAGTTCCTATAGTGCAAAAATCAGAAGTTAATATTTTTATAAAATTTACCTCGTATATAAATATATGACATATAAACATATTCTTTTTCTACTTAGTTCCTATAGTGCAAAAATCATAAGTAAATATTTTTATAAAATTTACCTTGTATATAAATATATGACATATAAACACATTCTTCTTCTACTTTAGTTCCTATATTGCAAAATTCAAAAATAATTTTTTTTTTTACATTTCCTTTTTTTTTATGCGACATATAAACACATTCTTTTTCTACTTAGTTCCTATAGTGCAAAATTCAGAAGTAAACATTTTTATAAAATATACTTTGTATGTAAATATGCGCCATTTTAACACATTCTTATAAACATTAAAAAAATTTGTCTTTTCATGTTACATATAAACACGTTCTTTTTCTACTTAGTTCCTATAGTGAAAAATTCAGAAGTGAACATTTTTATAAAATATACTTTGTATGTAAATATGCGACATATTAACACATTCTTTTTCTACTTAGATCCTATATTGCAAAATTCAAAATAAACATTTAAAAAAAAATTCCTTTTTTTTATGCGACATATAAACACATTATTTTTCTATTTAGTTCCTATAGTGCAAAATTCAGAAGGAAACATTATTATATTATATACTTTGTATAAAAATATGCAACATATTAACACATTATTTTTTCTACTTAGATCCTATAGTGCAAAATTCAAAAAATAAACATTTAAAAAGAATTTTCTTTTTTTATGCGACATATAAACACATTCTATTTCTACTTAGTTCCTATAGTGCAAAAATCAGAAGTTAATATTTTTATAAAATTTACCTTGTATATAAATATATGACATATAAACACATTCTTTTTCTACTTAGTTCCTATAGTGCAAAAATCAGAAGTAAATATTTTAATGAAATTTACCTTGTATATAAATATATGACATATAAACACATTCTTTTTCTACTTAGTTCCTATAGTGCAAAAATCAGAAGTAAATATTTTAATAAAATTTACCTTGTATATAAATATATGACATATAAACTCATTCATTTTCTGCTTAGTTCCAATAGTGCACAATTCAGAAGTAAACATTTTTATAAAATATACTATGTATGTAAATATGCGCCATTTTAACACATTCTTATAAACATTTTAAAAATTTGTCTTTTTATGTTACATATAAACACGTTCTTTTTCTACTTAGTTCCTATAGTGAAAAATTCAGAAGGAAACATTATTATATTATATACTTTGTATAAAAATATGCAACATATTAACACATTATTTTTTCTACTTAGATCCTATAGTGCAAAATTCAAAAAATAAACATTTAAAAAGAATTTTCTTTTTTTGTGCGACATATAAACACATTCTATTTCTACTTAGTTACTATAGTGCAAAAATCAGAAGTTAATATTTTTATAAAATTTACCTTGTATATAAATATATGACATATAAACACATTCTTTTTCTACTTAGTTCCTATAGTGCAAAAATCAAAAGTAAATATTTTAATGAAATTTACCTTGTATATAAATATATGACATATAAAGACACTCTTATTCTGCTTAGTTCCAATAGTGCAAAATTCAGAAGTAAACATTTTTATAAAATATACTTTGTATGTAAATATGCGACATATTAACACATTCTTTTTTCAACTTAGTTCCTATATTGTAAAATTCAAAAATACACATTAAAAAAAAATTTACTCTTTTCGTTTTATGCGACATATAAACACATCTTTTTCTACTTAGTTCATATAGTGCAAAATTTAAAAATAAACATTTTTTTAAAATGTACTTTTTTCTTTTTATGTGACATATAAACACATTCTTTTTCTACTTAGTTCCTATAGTGAAAAATTCAGAAGTAAACATTTTTATAAAATATACTTTGTATGTAAATATGCGACATATTAACACATTATTTTTCTACTTAGTTCCTATAGTGCAAAATTCAAAAATAAACATTTTTATAAAATTTCCTTTTTACTTTTTATGTGACATATAAACACATTCTTTTTCTACTTAGATCCTATATTGCAAAATTCGAAATAAACATTAAAAAAAAAATTCCTTTTTTTATGCGACATATAAACACATTATTTTTCTATTTAGTTCCTATAGTGCAAAATTAGGAAGGAAACATTATTATATTATATACTTTGTATATAAATATGCAACATATTAACACATTATTTTTTCTACTTAGATCCTATAGTGCAAAATTCAAAAAATAAACATTTAAAAAGAATTTTCTTTTTTTATGCGACATATAAACACATTCTATTTCTACTTAGTTCCTATAGTGCAAAAATCAGAAGTTAATATTTTTATAAAATTTACCTTGTATATAAATATATGACATATAAACACATTATTTTTCTACTTAGTTCCTATAGTTCAAAAATCAGAAGTAAATATTTTAATGAAATTTACCTTGTATATAAATATATGACATATAAACACATTCTTTTTCTACTTAGTTCCTATAGTGCAAAAATCAGAAGTAAATATTTTAATAAAATTTACCTTGTATATAAATATATGACATATAAACTCATTCATTTTCTGCTTAGTTCCAATAGTGCACAATTCAGAAGTAAACATTTTTATAAAATATACTATGTATGTAAATATGCGCCATTTTAACACATTCTTATAAACATTTTAAAAATTTGTCTTTTTATGTTACATATAAACACGTTCTTTTTCTACTTAGTTCCTATAGTGAAAAATTCAGAAGGAAACATTATTATATTATATACTTTGTATAAAAATATGCAACATATTAACACATTATTTTTTCTACTTAGATCCTATAGTGCAAAATTCAAAAAATAAACATTTAAAAAGAATTTTCTTTTTTTGTGCGACATATAAACACATTCTATTTCTACTTAGTTACTATAGTGCAAAAATCAGAAGTTAATATTTTTATAAAATTTACCTTGTATATAAATATATGACATATAAACACATTCTTTTTCTACTTAGTTCCTATAGTGCAAAAATCAAAAGTAAATATTTTAATGAAATTTACCTTGTATATAAATATATGACATATAAAGACACTCTTATTCTGCTTAGTTCCAATAGTGCAAAATTCAGAAGTAAACATTTTTATAAAATATACTTTGTATGTAAATATGCGACATATTAACACATTCTTTTTTCAACTTAGTTCCTATATTGTAAAATTCAAAAATACACATTAAAAAAAAATTTACTCTTTTCGTTTTATGCGACATATAAACACATCTTTTTCTACTTAGTTCGTATAGTGCAAAATTTAAAAATAAACATTTTTTTAAAATGTACTTTTTTCTTTTTATGTGACATATAAACACATTCTTTTTCTACTTAGTTCCTATAGTGAAAAATTCAGAAGTAAACATTTTTATAAAATATACTTTGTATGTAAATATGCGACATATTAACACATTATTTTTCTACTTAGTTCCTATAGTGCAAAATTCAAAAATAAACATTTTTATAAAATTTCCTTTTTACTTTTTATGTGACATAAACACATTCTTTTTCTACTTAGATCCTATATTGCAAAATTCGAAATAAACATTTAAAAAAAAATTCCTTTTTTATGCGACATATAAACACATTATTTTTCTATTTAGTTCCTATAGTGCGAAATTAGGAAGGAAACATTATTATATTATATACTTTGTATATAAATATGCAACATATTAACACATTATTTTTTCTACTTAGATCCTATAGTGCAAAATTCAAAAAATAAACATTTAAAAAGAATTTTCTTTTTTTATGCGACATATAAACACATTATTTTTCTACTTAGTTCCTATAGTGCAAAAATCAGAAGTAAATATTTTAATGAAATTTACCTTGTATATAAATATATGACATATAAACACATTATTTTTCTACTTAGTTCCTATAGTGCAAAAATCAGAAGTAAATATTTTAATGAAATTTACCTTGTATATAAATATATGACATATAAAGACACTCTTATTCTGCTTAGTTCCAATAGTGTAAAATTCAGAAGTAAACATTTTTATAAAATATACTTTGTATGTAAATATGTGACATATAAACAAATTCTTTTTCTACTTAGATCCTATATTGCAAAATTCGAAATAAACATTTTTAAAAAAATTCCTTTTTTTATGCAACTAATAAACACATTATTTTTCTATTTAGTTCCTATAGTGCAAAATTAGGAAGGAAACATTATTATATTATATACTTTGTATATAAATATGCAACATATTAACACATTATTTTTTCTACTTAGATCCTATAGTGCAAAAATCAGAAGTTAATATTTTTATAAAATTTTCCTTGTATATAAATATATGACATATAAACACATTATTTTTCTACTTAGTTCCTTTAGTGCAAAAATCAGAAGTAAATATTTTAATGAAATTTACTTTGTATATAAATATATGACATATAAACACACTCTTTTTCTGCTTAGTTCAAATAGTGCAAAATTCAGAAGTAAACATTTTTATACAATATACTTTGTATGTAAATATGCGCCGTTTTAACACATTCTTATAAACATTTAAAAAAATTCTTTTTATGCGACATATAAACACATTCTATTTCTAATTTTTTCCTATAGCGCAAAATTCAAAAATAAATATTTAAAAAATTTACTTTTTTATATTTATGTGACATAAACACATTCTTTTTTCTACTTAGTTCCTATAGTGCAAAATTCAGAATTAAACATTTTTATAAAATAAACTTTTTATGTAAATATGCGACATATTAACATTTATTTTTTCTACGTAGTTCCTATAGTGCAAAACTCAAAAATAAACATTTTTATAAAATTTCCTTTTTTATCTTTATGCGACATATAAACAGATTCTTTTTCTGCTTAGATCCTATATTGCAAAATTCAAAAATACACATTAAAAAAAATTTACTCTTTTCGTTTTATGCAACATATAAACACATCTTTTTCTACTTAGTTCGGATAGTGCAAAATTCAAAAATAAACATTTTTAAAAAAAAGTACTTTTTTCTTTTTATGTGACATATAAACACATTCTATTTCTACTTAACTCCTATAGTGCAAAATTCAGAAGTAAACATTTTTATAAAATATACTTTGTATGTAAATATGTTTGTTTGTTTGTTTTTCGTTCGCTCCATTGTAACCATCACGGATATCCGTGCGATTTCCGCCGGGAGCGTGATTACGGTGTGCCACCGTTATTTGCCTTGTAGGCCTAGCACATCCGATTTCGGCATGCCTTGACAATTCGGGTGGGCTACCCTTAGCCTGTGACAGCCTCTATATCTGTCTCCAGGCACGCGTAGTGGAGACTATTCGCCCAGACGATGTTTTGCTCTCGTCTGACTCGAACGAGGTGTTCCACTGTCTATGAACTTTGCCTCGTGTAATTGGACGTGCTGTGCCTGTGCCCATTGGGTACCGAACCGTTTCTCATCCGTGAGCCTGGTTCCTTAAGGGGAAGAACTCAACAGAGGAGTTGGACCCTGGCTCTTTCGCCCTCTTAGCCGAGGTGTCATTCACCGACATCGTGTACCCCTTGTCCAAGTTCAAGTCTCACACCACGCGTTTGAGAGCAAGGCGTTCTCGAGCTGAGCGTCCTTGTCACAATAGCGCCTGATCCCATCAGGTACTGAACGCTTTCTCTCTTCAAGTGTATTTACGGTGTAGGAAAACTTGACAGTAGAGTTGGGCCAGGGCTAAATCGTTGTCCCTATTGTGCCTGAGCGAATCGAGTACGGAACCCTTTCTCTCTGCAAGTGTACTTCCGGTATAGGAAACCTTGACAGTAGAGTTGGGCCAGGACTACCATCGTTGTCCCTTTCTTGCCTAAGCCCATCGGGTACAGAACCCTTTCTCTTCGCGAGCATATTTCCGGTTTAGGAAGGCTCGACATTAGAGTTGGGTTAGGTCTTCTTGCTTTACCAAACGCCAGTGGATGGGTCTGGATCTCTGCCTGTAAGGAACTCAGGTAACTAGAAGCCCGTCTCGAGCTGACGGAGCTTGTAGCTCCCCCTTTCCTAGGGACTTTTCACTTTCTATTTGCAGTTCGCGCTGCCCTCTAGCGCTGTTCTGCCCTTTCATTGTTTCATTGTACTCTGTATGAAATATATTTGTCTCTCGCCATGCATCTACCTTTACGTGCATTTTACATTGGCCGCCCCTCCAATGTTCGGACTGGACTGACTAGCTTCACTGTATGTCGACAGTGTCGCTATATGTGGTGCTGCTGGTGGTGTCGGAGATATTGTCTGTCTCTTGTGCAGTCAAATCTCTTTCCATCTGCTACCTCCACATTCTCGGACACGATCCCCAAATGATTTGGCCAGAATCAGCACGAGCTGCTGTATTTCTGTTTCCAGGGTGCACCGCGTGGAGGTACATTTGGGATCTTGGTTATCTGCTAACCCTGGGTCCGCCTAGAGCAATGCGTTCCCTTTGCACCCCTGTAAATATGTGACATATTAACACATTATTTTTTTCTACTTAGTTCGTATAGCGCAAAATTCAAAAATAAAATATTTTTAAAATGTACTTTTTTCTTTTTATGCGACATATAAACACGTTATTTTTCTACTTAGTTCCTATAGTGCAAAATTCAAAAATAAACATTTTTTTAAAATTTCCTTTTTTATGCGACATATAAACACATTCTTTTTCTACTTAGTTCCTATAGTGAAAAATTCAGAAGTAAACATTTTTATAAAATATACTTTGTATGTAAATATACGACATATTAACACATTCTTTTTCTACTTAGATCCTATATTGCAAAATTCGAAATAAACATTTTTAAAAAAATTCCTTTTTTTATGCGACATATAAACACATTATTTTTCTATTTAGTTCCTATAGTGCAAAATTCAGAAGGAAACATTATTATATTATATACTTTGTATATAAATATGCAACATATTAACACATTATTTTTTCTACTTAGATCCTATAGTGCAAAATTCAAAAAATAAACATTTAAAAAGAATTTTCTTTTTTTATGCGACATATAAACACATTCTATTTCTACTTAGTTCCTATAGTGCAAAAATCAGAAGTTAATATTTTTATAAAATTTACCTTGTATATAAATATATGACATATAAACACATTCTTTTTCTACTTAGTTCCTATGGTGCAAAAATCAGAACTAAATATTTTAATGAAATTTACCTTGTATATAAATATATGACATATAAACACATTCTTTTTCTACTTAGTTCCTATGGTGCAAAAATCAGAACGAAATATTTTAATGAAATTTACCTTGTATAAAAATATATGACATATAAACACATTCTTTTTCTACTTAGTTCCTATGGTGCAAAAATCAGAAGTAAATATTTTAATGAAATTTACCTTGTATATAAATATCAATTATTTTCTTTTTCTGCTTAGTTCCACATATTAACACGGCTGAAAAACATGTGGAAAAACAACAAAATAGAAACGAAAGTGCTGATGTTACGAACTTTTATTTTTCCGGTTGCAACATACGGCTGTGAAACATGGACTCTAAGTAAAACAGCGGCAAAGAAGATCAACGCCTTCGAGCTGAAATGCTACAGAAAGATACTTAGAATATCATGGAAGGATAAAATCAGAAACTCAGATATTATAAACACACTGAATATTCCAGAGTGTTGTTTACTAAACACAATAACAAAAAGAAAACTACGCCTGTTTGGTCATATAAAGAGACATAACTGTTTAGAAAGACAAATAATGGAGGGAAGAGTACCTGGGAAGAGGAGAAGGGGCAGACCAAGAAGACGATGGACTGACGACATTAAAGATAATATGAATACATCGCTAGAAAATGCAAGCCACATCACCCAAGACAGAGAGAGGTTCAGAGAGTTCATTGGGAATACAACGTTCTGGAAGGAATACGTCACATGACACATATAAATATATGACATATAAAGACACTCTTTTTCTGCTTAGTTCCAATAGTGCAAAATTCAGAAGTAAACATTATTATATTATATACTTTGTATATAAATATGCAACATATTAACACATTATTTTTTCTACTTAGATCCTATAGTGCAAAATTCAAAAAATAAACATTTAAAAAGAATTTTCTTTTTTATGCGACATATAAACACATTCTATTTCTACTTAGTTCCTATAGTGCAAAAATCAGAAGTTAATATTTTTATAAAATTTACCTTGTATATAAATATATGACATATAAACTCATTCTTTTTCTACTTAGTTCCTATAGTGCAAAATTCAGAAGTAAACATTTTTATAAAATATACTTTGTATGTAAATATGCGACATATTAACACATTCTTTTTTCAACTTAGTTCCTATAGTGTAAAATTCAAAAATACACATTAAAAAAAATTTACTCTTTTCGTTTTATGTGACATATAAACACATCTTTTTCTACTTAGTTCGTATAGTGCAAAATTCAAAAATAAACATTTTTATAAAATTTACTTTTTATGTGACATATAAACACATTCTTTTTCTACTTATAGCCTATATTGCAAAATTCGAAATAAACATTTTTAAAAAGATTCCTTTTTTATGCGACATATAAACACATTATTTTTCTATTTAGTTCCTATAGTGCAAAATTTGGAAGGAAACATTATTATATTATATACTTTGTATATAAATATGCATCATATTAACACATTATTTTTTCTACTTAGATCCTATAGTGCAAAATTCAATAAATAAACATTTAAAAAGAATTTTCTTTTTTTTATGCGACATATAAACACACTCTTTTTCTGCTTAGTTCCAATAGTGCAAAAATCAATAGTAAATATTTTAATGAAATTTACCTTGTATATAAATATGCGCCATTTTAACACATTCTTATAAACATTTTAAAAAATTGTCTTTTTATGCGACATATAAACACATTCTATTTCTAATTTTTTCCTATAGCGTAAAATTCAAAAATATACATTAAAAAAAAATTTACTCTTTTCGTTTTATGCAACATATAAACACATCTTTTTCTACTTAGTTCGGATAGTGCAAAATTCAAAAATAATTTTTTTTTTTTACATTTCCTTTTTTTTTATGCGACATATAAACACATTCTTTTTCTACTTAGTTCCTATAGTGAAAAATTCAGAAGTAAACATTTTTATAAAATATACTTTGTATGTAAATATACGACATATTAACACATTCTTTTTCTACTTAGATCCTATATTGCAAAATTCGAAATAAACATTTTTAAAAAAATTCCTTTTTTTATGCGACATATAAACACATTATTTTTCTATTTAGTTCCTATAGTGCAAAATTCAGAAGGAAACATTATTATATTATATACTTTGTATATAAATATGCAACATATTAACACATTATTTTTTCTACTTAGATCCTATAGTGCAAAATTCAAAAAATAAACATTTAAAAAGAATTTTCTTTTTTTATGCGACATATAAACACATTCTATTTCTACTTAGTTCCTATAGTGCAAAAATCAGAAGTTAATATTTTTATAAAATTTACCTTGTATATAAATATATGACATATAAACACATTCTTTTTCTACTTAGTTCCTATGGTGCAAAAATCAGAACTAAATATTTTAATGAAATTTACCTTGTATATAAATATATGACATATAAACACATTCTTTTTCTACTTAGTTCCTATGGTGCAAAAATCAGAACGAAATATTTTAATGAAATTTACCTTGTATAAAAATATATGACATATAAACACATTCTTTTTCTACTTAGTTCCTATGGTGCAAAAATCAGAAGTAAATATTTTAATGAAATTTACCTTGTATATAAATATCAATTATTTTCTTTTTCTGCTTAGTTCCACATATTAACACGGCTGAAAAACATGTGGAAAAACAACAAAATAGAAACGAAAGTGCTGATGTTACGAACTTTTATTTTTCCGGTTGCAACATACGGCTGTGAAACATGGACTCTAAGTAAAACAGCGGCAAAGAAGATCAACGCCTTCGAGCTGAAATGCTACAGAAAGATACTTAGAATATCATGGAAGGATAAAATCAGAAACTCAGATATTATAAACACACTGAATATTCCAGAGTGTTGTTTACTAAACACAATAACAAAAAGAAAACTACGCCTGTTTGGTCATATAAAGAGACATAACTGTTTAGAAAGACAAATAATGGAGGGAAGAGTACCTGGGAAGAGGAGAAGGGGCAGACCAAGAAGACGATGGACTGACGACATTAAAGATAATATGAATACATCGCTAGAAAATGCAAGCCACATCACCCAAGACAGAGAGAGGTTCAGAGAGTTCATTGGGAATACAACGTTCTGGAAGGAATACGTCACATGACACATATAAATATATGACATATAAAGACACTCTTTTTCTGCTTAGTTCCAATAGTGCAAAATTCAGAAGTAAACATTATTATATTATATACTTTGTATATAAATATGCAACATATTAACACATTATTTTTTCTACTTAGATCCTATAGTGCAAAATTCAAAAAATAAACATTTAAAAAGAATTTTCTTTTTTATGCGACATATAAACACATTCTATTTCTACTTAGTTCCTATAGTGCAAAAATCAGAAGTTAATATTTTTATAAAATTTACCTTGTATATAAATATATGACATATAAACTCATTCTTTTTCTACTTAGTTCCTATAGTGCAAAATTCAGAAGTAAACATTTTTATAAAATATACTTTGTATGTAAATATGCGACATATTAACACATTCTTTTTTCAACTTAGTTCCTATAGTGTAAAATTCAAAAATACACATTAAAAAAAATTTACTCTTTTCGTTTTATGTGACATATAAACACATCTTTTTCTACTTAGTTCGTATAGTGCAAAATTCAAAAATAAACATTTTTATAAAATTTACTTTTTATGTGACATATAAACACATTCTTTTTCTACTTATAGCCTATATTGCAAAATTCGAAATAAACATTTTTAAAAAGATTCCTTTTTTATGCGACATATAAACACATTATTTTTCTATTTAGTTCCTATAGTGCAAAATTTGGAAGGAAACATTATTATATTATATACTTTGTATATAAATATGCATCATATTAACACATTATTTTTTCTACTTAGATCCTATAGTGCAAAATTCAATAAATAAACATTTAAAAAGAATTTTCTTTTTTTTATGCGACATATAAACACACTCTTTTTCTGCTTAGTTCCAATAGTGCAAAAATCAATAGTAAATATTTTAATGAAATTTACCTTGTATATAAATATGCGCCATTTTAACACATTCTTATAAACATTTTAAAAAATTGTCTTTTTATGCGACATATAAACACATTCTATTTCTAATTTTTTCCTATAGCGTAAAATTCAAAAATATACATTAAAAAAAAATTTACTCTTTTCGTTTTATGCAACATATAAACACATCTTTTTCTACTTAGTTCGGATAGTGCAAAATTCAAAAATAATTTTTTTTTTTTACATTTCCTTTTTTTTTATGCGACATATAAACACATTCTTTTTCTACTTAGTTCCTATAGTGAAAAATCAGAAGTAAATATTTTAATAAAATTTACCTTGTATATAAATATATGACATATAAACTCATTCTTTTTCTGCTTAGTTCCAATAGTGCAAAATTCAGAAGTAAACATTTTTATAAAATATACTTTGGATGTAAATATGCGCCATTTTAACACATTCTTATAAACATTTAAAAAATTTGTCTTTTTATGTTACATATAAACACGTTCTTTTTCTACTTAGTTCCTATAGTGAAAAATTCAGAAGTGAACATTTTTATAAAATATACTTTGTATGTAAATATGCGACATATTAACACATTCTTTTTCTACTTAGATCCTATATTGCAAAATTCGAAATAAACATTTTTAAAAAAATTCCTTTTTTTAATGCGACATATAAACACATTATTTTTCTATTTAGTTCCTATAGTGCAAAATTCAGAAGGAAACATTATTATATTATATACTTTGTATAAAAATATGCAACACTCGTATTAACACATTATTTTTTCTACTTAGATCCTATAGTGCAAAATTCAAAAAATAAACATTTAAAAGAAATTTTCTTTTTTTATGCGACATATAAACACATTCTATTTCTACTTAGTTCCTATAGTGCAAAAATCAGAAGTTAATATTTTTATAAAATATACCTTATATATAAATATATGACATATAAACATATTCTTTTTCTACTTAGTTCCTATAGTGCAAAAATCATAAGTAAATATTTTTATAAAATTTACCTTGTATATAAATATATGACATATAAACACATTCTTCTTCTACTTTAGTTCCTATATTGCAAAATTCAAAAATAATTTTTTTTTTTACATTTCCTTTTTTTTATGCGACATATAAACACATTCTTTTTCTACTTAGTTCCTATAGTGCAAAAATCAGAAGTAAATATTTTAATAAAATTTACCTTGTATATAAATATATGACATATAAACTCATTCTTTTTCTGCTTAGTTCCAATAGTGCAAAATTCAGAAGTAAACATTTTTATAAAATATACTTTGTATGTAAATATGCGCCATTTTAACACATTCTTATAAACATTAAAAAAATTTGTCTTTTTATGTTACATATAAACACGTTCTTTTTCTACTTAGTTCCTATAGTGAAAAATTCAGAAGTGAACATTTTTATAAAATATACTTTGTATGTAAATATGCGACATATTAACACATTCTTTTTCTACTTAGATCCTATATTGCAAAATTCGAAATAAACATTTTTTTTAAAATTCCTTTTTTTTATGCGACATATAAACACATTATTTTTCTATTTAGTTCTTATAGTGCCAAATTCAGAAGGAAACATTATTATATTATATACTTTGTATAAAAATATGCAACATATTAACACATTATTTTTTCTACTTAGATCCTATAGTGCAAAATTCAAAAAATAAACATTTAAAAAGAATTTTCTTTTTTTATGCGACATATAAACACATTCTATTTCTACTTAGTTCCTATAGTGCAAAAATCAGAAGTTAATATTTTTATAAAATTTACCTTGTATATAAATATATGACATATAAACACATTCTTTTTCTACTTAGTTCCTATAGTGCAAAAATCAGAAGTAAATATTTTAATGAAATTTACCTTGTATATAAATATATGACATATAAAGACACTCTTATTCTGCTTAGTTCCAATAGTGCAAAATTCAGAAGTAAACATTTTTATAAAATATACTTTGTATGTAAATATGCGACATATTAACACATTCTTTTTTCAACTTAGTTCCTATATTGTAAAATTCAAAAATACACATTAAAAAAAAATTTACTCTTTTCGTTTTATGCGACATATAAACACATCTTTTTCTACTTAGTTCGTATAGTGCAAAATTTAAAAATAAACATTTTTTTAAAATGTACTTTTTTCTTTTTATGCGACATATAAACACATTCTTTTTCTACTTAGTTCCTATAGTGAAAAATTCAGAAGTAAACATTTTTATAAAATATACTTTGTATGTAAATATGCGACATATTAACACATTATTTTTCTACTTAGTTCCTATAGTGCAAAATTCAAAAATAAACATTTTTATAAAATTTCCTTTTTACTTTTTATGTGACATATAAACACATTCTTTTTCTACTTAGATCCTATATTGCAAAATTCGAAATAAACATTTAAAAAAAAATTCCTTTTTTTATGCGACATATAAACACATTATTTTTCTATTTAGTTCCTATAGTGCAAAATTAGGAAGGAAACATTATTATATTATATACTTTGTATATAAATATGCAACATATTAAAACATTATTTTTTCTACTTAGATCCTATAGTGCAAAATTCAAAAAATAAACATTTAAAAAGAATTTTCTTTTTTTATGCGACATATAAACACATTCTATTTCTACTTAGTTCCTATAGTGCAAAAATCAGAAGTTAATATTTTTATAAAATTTACCTTGTATATAAATATATGACATATAAACACATTATTTTTCTACTTAGTTCCTATAGTGCAAAAATCAGAAGTAAATATTTTAATGAAATTTACCTTGTATATAAATATATGACATATAAACATATTCTTTTTCTACTTAGTTCCTATAGTGCAAAAATCAGAAGTAAATATTTTTATAAAATTTACCTTGTATATAAATATATGACATATAAACACATTCTTTTTCTACTTTAGTTCCTATATTGCAAAATTCAAAAATAATTTTTTTTTTTACATTTCCTTTTTTTTATGCGACATATAAACACATTCTTTTTCTACTTAGTTCCTATAGTGCAAAAATCAGAAGTAAATATTTTAATAAAATTTACCTTGTATATAAATATATGACATAAACTCATTCTTTTTCTGCTTAGTTCCAATAGTGCAAAATTCAGAAGTAAACATTTTTATAAAATATACTTTGTATGTAAATATGCGCCATTTTAACACATTCTTATAAACATTTTAAAAATTTGTCTTTTTATGTTACATATAAACACGTTCTTTTTCTACTTAGTTCCTATAGTGAAAAATTCAGAAGGAAACATTATTATATTATATACTTTGTATAAAAATATGCAACATATTAACACATTATTTTTTCTACTTAGATCCTATAGTGCAAAATTCAAAAAATAAAAATTTAAAAAGAATTTTCTTTTTTTGTGCGACATATAAACACATTATTTTTCTATTTAGTTCCTATAGTGCAAAATTCAGAAGGAAACATTATTATATTATATACTTTGTATAAAAATATGCAACACTCGTATTAACACATTATTTTTTCTACTTAGATCCTATAGTGCAAAATTCAAAAAATAAACATTTAAAAGAAATTTTCTTTTTTTATGCGACATATAAACACATTCTATTTCTACTTAGTTCCTATAGGGCAAAAATCAGAAGTTAATATTTTTATAAAATATACCTTGTATATAAATATATGACATATAAACATATTCTTTTTCTACTTATTTCCTATAGTGCAAAAATCATAAGTAAATATTTTTATAAAATTTACCTTGTATATAAATATATGACATATAAACACATTCTTCTTCTACTTTAGTTCCTATATTGCAAAAATCAGAAGTAAATATTTTAATGAAATTTACTTTGTATATAAATATATGACATATAAACACACTATTTTTCTACTTAGTTTCTATAGTGCAAAAATCAGAAGTAAATATTTTAATAAAATTTACCTTGTATATAAATATATGACATAAACTCATTCTTTTTCTGCTTAGTTCCAATAGTGCAAAATTCAGAAGTAAACATTTTTATAAAATATACTTTGTATGTAAATATGCGCCATTTTAACACATTCTTATAAACATTTTAAAAATTTGTCTTTTTATGTTACATATAAACACGTTCTTTTTCTACTTAGTTCCTATAGTGAAAAATTCAGAAGGAAACATTATTATATTATATACTTTGTATAAAAATATGCAACATATTAACACATTATTTTTTCTACTTAGATCCTATAGTGCAAAATTCAAAAAATAAAAATTTAAAAAGAATTTTCTTTTTTTGTGCGACATATAAACACATTATTTTTCTATTTAGTTCCTATAGTGCAAAATTCAGAAGGAAACATTATTATATTATATACTTTGTATAAAAATATGCAACACTCGTATTAACACATTATTTTTTCTACTTAGATCCTATAGTGCAAAATTCAAAAAATAAACATTTAAAAGAAATTTTCTTTTTTTATGCGACATATAAACACATTCTATTTCTACTTAGTTCCTATAGTGCAAAAATCAGAAGTTAATATTTTTATAAAATATACCTTGTATATAAATATATGACATATAAACATATTCTTTTTCTACTTATTTCCTATGGTGCAAAAATCATAAGTAAATATTTTTATAAAATTTACCTTGTATATAAATATATGACATATAAACACATTCTTCTTCTACTTTAGTTCCTATATTGCAAAAATCAGAAGTAAATATTTTAATGAAATTTACTTTGTATATAAATATATGACATATAAACACACTCTTTTTCTGCTTAGTTCCAATAGTGCAAAATTCAGAAGTAAACATTTTTATACAATATACTTTGTATGTAAATATGCGCCGTTTTAACACATTCTTATAAACATTTTAAAAAATTGTCTTTTTATGCGACATATAAACACATTCTAATTCTAATTTTTTCCTATAGCGCAAAATTCAAAAATAAATATTTAAAAAATTTACTTTTTTATATTTATGTGACATAAACACATTCTTTTTTCTACTTAGTTCCTATAGTGCAAAATTCAGAATTAAACATTTTTATAAAATAAACTTTTTATGTAAATATGCGACATATTAACATTTATTTTTTCTACGTAGTTCCTATAGTGCAAAACTCAAAAATAAACATTTTTATAAAATTTCCTTTTTTATCTTTATGCGACATATAAACAGATTCTTTTTCTGCTTAGATCCTATATTGCAAAATTCAAAAATACACATTAAAAAAAATTTACTCTTTTCGTTTTATGCAACATATAAACACATCTTTTTCTACTTAGTTCGGATAGTGCAAAATTCAAAAATAAACATTTTAAAAAAAGTACTTTTTTCTTTTTATGTGACATATAAACACATTCTATTTCTACTTAACTCCTATAGTGCAAAATTCAGAAGTAAACATTTTTATAAAATATACTTTGTATGTAAATATGTTTGTTTGTTTGTTTTTCGTTCGCTCCATTGTAACCATCACGGATATCCGTGCGATTTCCGCCGGGAGCGTGATTACGTTGTGCCACCGTTATTCGCCTTGTAGGCCTAGCACATCCGATTTCGGCATGCCTTGACAATTCGGGTTGGCTACCCTTAGCCTGTGACAGCCTCTATATCTGTCTCCAGGCACGCGTAGTGGAGACTATTCGCCCAGACGATGTTTTGCTCTCGTCTGACTCGAACGAGGTGTTCCACTGTCTATGAACTTTGCCTCGTGTAATTGGACGTGCTGTGCCTGTGCCCATTGGGTACCGAACCGTTTCTCATCCGTGAGCCTGGTTCCTTAAGGGGAAGAACTCAACAGAGGAGTTGGACCCTGGCTCTTTCGCTCTCTTAGCCGAGGTGTCATTCACCGACATCGTGTACCCCTTGTCCAAGTTCAAGTCTCACACCACGCGTTTGAGAGCAAGGCGTTCTCGAGCTGAGCGTCCTTGTCACAATAGCGCCTGATCCCATCAGGTACTGAACCCTTTCTCTCTTCAAGTGTATTTCCGGTGTAGGAAAACTTGACAGTAGAGTTGGGCCAGGACTACCATCGTTGTCCCTTTCTTGCCTAAGCCCATCGGGTACAGAACCCTTTCTCTTCGCGAGCATATTTCCGGTTTAGGAAGGCTCGACATTAGAGTTGGGCTAGGTCTTCTTGCTTTACCAAACGCCAGTGGATGGGTCTGGGTCTCTGCCTGTAAGGAACTCAGGTAACTAGAAGCCCGTCTCGAGCTGACGGAGCTTGTAGCTCCCCCTTTCCTAGGGACTTTTCACTTTCTATTTGCAGTTCGCGCTGCCCTCTAGCGCTGTTCTGCCCTTTCATTGTTTCATTGTACTCTGTATGAAATATATTTGTCTCTCGCCATGCATCTACCTTTACGTGCATTTTACATTGGCCGCCCCTCCAATGTTCGGACTGGACTGACTAGCTTCAATGTATGTCGACAGTGTCGCTATATGTGGTGCTGCTGGTGGTGTCGGAGATATTGTCTGTCTCTTGTGCAGTCAAATCTCTTTCCATCTGCTACCTCCACATTCTCGGACACGATCCCCAAATGATTTGGCCAGAATCAGCACGAGCTGCTGTATTTCTGTTTCCAGGGTGCACCGCGTGGAGGTACATTTGGGATCTTGGTTATCTGCTAACCCTGGGTCCGCCTAGAGCAATGCGTTCCCTTTGCACCCCTGTAAATATGTGACATTAACACATTATTTTTTTCTACTTAATTCGTATAGCGCAAAATTCAAAAATAAAATATTTTTAAAATGTACTTTTTTCTTTTTATGCGACATATAAACACGTTATTTTTCTACTTAGTTCCTATAGTGCAAAATTCAAAAATAAACATTTTTTTAAAATTTCCTTTTTTATGCGACATATAAACACATTCTTTTTCTACTTAGTTCCTATAGTGCAAAAATCATAAGTAAATATTTTTATAAAATTTACCTTGTATATAAATATATGACATATAAACACATTCTTCTTCTACTTTAGTTCCTATATTGCAAAATTCAAAAATAATTTATTTTTTTACATTTCCTTTTTTTTTATGCGACATATAAACACATTCTTTTTCTACTTAGTTCCTATAGTGCAAAAATCAGAAGTAAATATTTTAATAAAATTTACCTTGTATATAAATATATGACATATAAACTCATTCTTTTTCTGCTTAGTTCCAATAGTGCAAAATTCAGAAGTAAACATTTTTATAAAATATACTTTGTATGTAAATATGCGCCATTTTAACACATTCTTATAAACATTAAAAAAATTTGTCTTTTTATGTTACATATAAACACGTTCTTTTTCTTATTAGTTCCTATAGTGAAAAATTCAGAAGTGAACATTTTTATAAAATATACTTTGTATGTAAATATGCGACATATTAACACATTCTTTTTCTACTTAGATCCTATATTGCAAAATTCGAAATAAACATTTTTAAAAAAATTCCTTTTTTTTATGCGACATATAAACACATTATTTTTCTATTTAGTTCCTATAGTGCAAAATTCAGAAGGAAACATTATTATATTATATACTTTGTATAAAAATATGCAACATATTAACACATTATTTTTTCTACTTAGATCCTATAGTGCAAAATTCAAAAAATAAACATTTAAAAAGAATTTTCTTTTTTTATGCGACATATAAACACATTCTATTTCTACTTAGTTCCTATAGTGCAAAAATCAGAAGTTAATATTTTTATAAAATTTACCTTGTATATAAATATATGACATATAAACACATTCTTTTTCTACTTAGTTCCTATAGTGCAAAAATCAGAAGTAAATATTTTAATGAAATTTACCTTGTATATAAATATATGACATATAAAGACACTCTTATTCTGCTTAGTTCCAATAGTGCAAAATTCAGAAGTAAACATTTTTATAAAATATACTTTGTATGTAAATATGCGACATATTAACACATTCTTTTTTCAACTTAGTTCCTATATTGTAAAATTCAAAAATACACATTAAAAAAAAATTTACTCTTTTCGTTTTATGCGACATATAAACACATCTTTTTCTACTTAGTTCGTATAGTGCAAAATTTAAAAATAAACATTTTTTTAAAATGTACTTTTTTCTTTTTATGCGACATATAAACACATTCTTTTTCTACTTAGTTCCTATAGTGAAAAATTCAGAAGTAAACATTTTTATAAAATATACTTTGTATGTAAATATGCGACATATTAACACATTATTTTTCTACTTAGTTCCTATAGTGCAAAATTCAAAAATAAACATTTTTATAAAATTTCCTTTTTACTTTTTATGTGACATATAAACACATTCTTTTTCTACTTAGATCCTATATTGCAAAATTCGAAATAAACATTTAAAAAAAATTCCTTTTTTTATGCGACATATAAACACATTATTTTTCTATTTAGTTCCTATAGTGCAAAATTAGGAAGGAAACATTATTATATTATATACTTTGTATATAAATATGCAACATATTAACACATTATTTTTTCTACTTAGATCCTATAGTGCAAAATTCAAAAAATAAACATTTAAAAAGAATTTTCTTTTTTATGCGACATATAAACACATTCTATTTCTACTTAGTTCCTATAGTGCAAAAATCAGAAGTTAATATTTTTATAAAATTTACCTTGTATATAAATATATGACATATAAACACATTATTTTTCTACTTAGTTCCTATAGTGCAAAAATCAGAAGTAAATATTTTAATGAAATTTACCTTGTATATAAATATATGACATATAAACACATTCTTTTTCTACTTAGTTCCTATAGTGCAAAAATCAGAAGTAAATATTTTTATAAAATTTACCTTGTATATAAATATATGACATATAAACACATTCTTTTTCTACTTTAGTTCCTATATTGCAAAATTCAAAAATAATTTTTTTTTTTACATTTCCTTTTTTTTATGCGACATATAAACACATTCTTTTTCTACTTAGTTCCTATAGTGCAAAAATCAGAAGTAAATATTTTAATAAAATTTACCTTGTATATAAATATATGACATAAACTCATTCTTTTTCTGCTTAGTTCCAATAGTGCAAAATTCAGAAGTAAACATTTTTATAAAATATACTTTGTATGTAAATATGCGCCATTTTAACACATTCTTATAAACATTTTAAAAATTTGTCTTTTTATGTTACATATAAACACGTTCTTTTTCTACTTAGTTCCTATAGTGAAAAATTCAGAAGGAAACATTATTATATTATATACTTTGTATAAAAATATGCAACATATTAACACATTATTTTTTCTACTTAGATCCTATAGTGCAAAATTCAAAAAATAAAAATTTAAAAAGAATTTTCTTTTTTTGTGCGACATATAAACACATTATTTTTCTATTTAGTTCCTATAGTGCAAAATTCAGAAGGAAACATTATTATATTATATACTTTGTATAAAAATATGCAACACTCGTATTAACACATTATTTTTTCTACTTAGATCCTATAGTGCAAAATTCAAAAAATAAACATTTAAAAGAAATTTTCTTTTTTTATGCGACATATAAACACATTCTATTTCTACTTAGTTCCTATAGTGCAAAAATCAGAAGTTAATATTTTTATAAAATATACCTTGTATATAAATATATGACATATAAACATATTCTTTTTCTACTTATTTCCTATGGTGCAAAAATCATAAGTAAATATTTTTATAAAATTTACCTTGTATATAAATATATGACATATAAACACATTCTTCTTCTACTTTAGTTCCTATATTGCAAAAATCAGAAGTAAATATTTTAATGAAATTTACTTTGTATATAAATATATGACATATAAACACACTCTTTTTCTGCTTAGTTCCAATAGTGCAAAATTCAGAAGTAAACATTTTTATACAATATACTTTGTATGTAAATATGCGCCGTTTTAACACATTCTTATAAACATTTAAAAAAATTGTCTTTTTATGCGACATATAAACACATTCTAATTCTAATTTTTTCCTATAGCGCAAAATTCAAAAATAAATATTTAAAAAATTTACTTTTTTATATTTATGTGACATAAACACATTCTTTTTTCTACTTAGTTCCTATAGTGCAAAATTCAGAATTAAACATTTTTATAAAATAAACTTTTTATGTAAATATGCGACATATTAACATTTATTTTTTCTACGTAGTTCCTATAGTGCAAAACTCAAAAATAAACATTTTTATAAAATTTCCTTATTTATCTTTATGCGACATATAAACAGATTCTTTTTCTGCTTAGATCCTATATTGCAAAATTCAAAAATACACATTAAAAAAAATTTACTCTTTTCGTTTTATGCAACATATAAACACATCTTTTTCTACTTAGTTCGGATAGTGCAAAATTCAAAAATAAACATTTTAAAAAAAGTACTTTTTTCTTTTTATGTGACATATAAACACATTCTATTTCTACTTAACTCCTATAGTGCAAAATTCAGAAGTAAACATTTTTATAAAATATACTTTGTATGTAAATATGTTTGTTTGTTTGTTTTTCGTTCGCTCCATTGTAACCATCACGGATATCCGTGCGATTTCCGCCGGGAGCGTGATTACGTTGTGCCACCGTTATTCGCCTTGTAGGCCTAGCACATCCGATTTCGGCATGCCTTGACAATTCGGGTTGGCTACCCTTAGCCTGTGACAGCCTCTATATCTGTCTCCAGGCACGCGTAGTGGAGACTATTCGCCCAGACGATGTTTTGCTCTCGTCTGACTCGAACGAGGTGTTCCACTGTCTATGAACTTTGCCTCGTGTAATTGGACGTGCTGTGCCTGTGCCCATTGGGTACCGAACCGTTTCTCATCCGTGAGCCTGGTTCCTTAAGGGGAAGAACTCAACAGAGGAGTTGGACCCTGGCTCTTTCGCTCTCTTAGCCGAGGTGTCATTCACCGACATCGTGTACCCCTTGTCCAAGTTCAAGTCTCACACCACGCGTTTGAGAGCAAGGCGTTCTCGAGCTGAGCGTCCTTGTCACAATAGCGCCTGATCCCATCAGGTACTGAACCCTTTCTCTCTTCAAGTGTATTTCCGGTGTAGGAAAACTTGACAGTAGAGTTGGGCCAGGACTACCATCGTTGTCCCTTTCTTGCCTAAGCCCATCGGGTACAGAACCCTTTCTCTTCGCGAGCATATTTCCGGTTTAGGAAGGCTCGACATTAGAGTTGGGCTAGGTCTTCTTGCTTTACCAAACGCCAGTGGATGGGTCTGGGTCTCTGCCTGTAAGGAACTCAGGTAACTAGAAGCCCGTCTCGAGCTGACGGAGCTTGTAGCTCCCCCTTTCCTAGGGACTTTTCACTTTCTATTTGCAGTTCGCGCTGCCCTCTAGCGCTGTTCTGCCCTTTCATTGTTTCATTGTACTCTGTATGAAATATATTTGTCTCTCGCCATGCATCTACCTTTACGTGCATTTTACATTGGCCGCCCCTCCAATGTTCGGACTGGACTGACTAGCTTCAATGTATGTCGACAGTGTCGCTATATGTGGTGCTGCTGGTGGTGTCGGAGATATTGTCTGTCTCTTGTGCAGTCAAATCTCTTTCCATCTGCTACCTCCACATTCTCGGACACGATCCCCAAATGATTTGGCCAGAATCAGCACGAGCTGCTGTATTTCTGTTTCCAGGGTGCACCGCGTGGAGGTACATTTGGGATCTTGGTTATCTGCTAACCCTGGGTCCGCCTAGAGCAATGCGTTCCCTTTGCACCCCTGTAAATATGTGACATATTAACACATTATTTTTTTCTACTTAGTTCGTATAGCGCAAAATTCAAAAATAAAATATTTTTAAAATGTACTTTTTTCTTTTTATGCGACATATAAACACGTTATTTTTCTACTTAGTTCCTATAGTGCAAAATTCAAAAATAAACATTTTTTTAAAATTTCCTTTTTTATGCGACATATAAACACATTCTTTTTCTACTTAGTTCCTATAGTGCAAAAATCATAAGTAAATATTTTTATAAAATTTACCTTGTATATAAATATATGACATATAAACACATTCTTTTTCTACTTTAGATCCTATATTGCAAAATTCAAAAATAAATTTTTTTTTGACATTTCCTTTTTTTTATGCGACATATAAACACATTCTTTTTCTACTTAGTTCCAATAGTGCAAAATTCAGAAGTAAACATTTTTATAAAATATACTTTGTATGTAAATATACAACATATTAACACATTCTTTTTCTACTTAGATCCTATATTGCAAAATTCGAAATAAACATTTTTTAAAAAATTCCTTTTTTTATGCGACATATAAACACATTCTATTTCTACTTAGTTCCTATAGTGCAAAAATCAGAAGTTAATATTTTTATAAAATTTACCTTGTATATAAATATATGACATATAAACACATTCTTTTTCTACTTAGTTCCTATGGTGCAAAAATCAGAACTAAATATTTTAATGAAATTTACCTTGTATATAAATATATGACATATAAACACATTCTTTTTCTACTTAGTTCCTATAGTGCAAAAATCAGAAGTAAATATTTTAATGAAATTTACCTTGTATATAAATATCAATTATTTTCTTTTTCTGCTTAGTTCCACATATTAACACGGCTGAAAAACATGTGGAAAAACAACAAAATAGAAACGAAAGTGCTGATGTTACGAACTTTTATTTTTCCGGTTGCAACATACGGCTGTGAAACATGGACTCTAAGTATAACAGCGGCAAAGAAGATCTACGCCTTCGAGCTGAAATGCTACAGAAAGATACTTAGAATATCATGGAAGGATAAAATCAGAAACTCAGATATTATAAACACACTGAATATTCCAGAGTCTTGGTTACTAAACACAATAACAAAAAGAAAACTACGCCTGTTTGGTCATATAAAGAGACATAACTGTTTAGAAAGACAAATAATGGAGGGAAGAGTACCTGGGCAGAGGAGAAGGGGCAGACCAAGAAGACGATGGACTGATGACATTAAAGATAATATGAATACATCGCTAGAAAATGCAAGCCACATCGACCAAGACAGAGAGAGGTTCAGAGAGTTCATTGGGAAGACAACGTTCTGGAAGGAATACGTCACATGACACATATAAATATATGACATATAAAGACACTCTTTTGCTGCTTAGTTCCAATAGTGCAAAATTCAGAAGTAAACATTTTTATAAAATATACTTTGTATGTAAATATGCGACATATTAACACATTCTTTTTTCAACTTAGTTCCTATAGTGTAAAATTCAAAAATACACATTAAAAAAAAATTTACTCTTTTCGTTTTATGCGACATATAAACACATCTTTTTCTACTTAGTTCGTATAGTGCAAAATTTAAAAATAAACATTTTTTTAAAATGTACGTTTTTCTTTTTATGCCACATATAAACACGTTCTTTTTCTACTTAGTTCCTATAGTGAAAAATTCAAAAGTAAACATTTTTATAAAATATACTTTGTATGTAAATATGCGACATATTAACACATTATTTTTCTACTTAGTTCCTATAGTGCAAAATTCAAAAATAAACATTTTTATAAAATTTACTTTTTACTTTTTATGTGACATATAAACACATTCTTTTTCTACTTAGATCCTATATTGCAAAATTCGAAATAAACATTTAAAAAAAATTCCTTTTTTTATGCGACATATAAACACATTATTTTTCTATTTAGTTCCTATAGTGCAAAATTAGGAAGGAAACATTATTATATTATATACTTTGTATATAAATATGCAACATATTAACACATTATTTTTTCTACTTAGATCCTATAGTGCAAAATTCAATAAATAAACATTTAAAAAGAATTTTCTTTTTTTATGCGACATATAAACACATTCTATTTCTACTTAGTTCCTATAGTGCAAAAATCAGAAGTTAATATTTTAATGAAATTTACCTTGTATATAAATATATGACATATAAACACACTCTTTTTCTGCTTAGTTCCAATAGTGCAAAATTCAGAAGTAAATATTTTTATAAAATATACTTTGTATGTAAATATGCGACATATTAACACATTATTTTTCTACTTAGTTCCTATAGTGCAAAATTCAAAAATAAACATTTTTATAAAATTTCCTTTTTACTTTTTATGTGACATATAAACACATTCTTTTTCTACTTAGATCCTATATTGCAAAATTCAAAATAAACATTTTTTTAAAAATTGTCTTTTTATGCGACATATAAACACATTCTATTTCTAATTTTTTCCTATAGCGCAAAATTCAAAAATAAATATTTAAAAAATTTACTTTTTTATATTTATGCGACATAAACACATCTTTTTCTACTTAGTTCGGATAGTGCAAAATTCAAAAATAAACATTTAAAAAAAAAGTACTTTTTTCTTTTTATGTGACATATAAACACATTCTATTTCTACTTAACTCCTATAGTGCAAAATTCAGAAGTAAACATTTTTATAAAATATACTTTGTATGTAAATATGTGACATATTAACACAATTTTTTTTTCTACTTAGTTCGTATAGCGCAAAATTCAAAAATTAAATAATTTTTAAAATGTACTTTTTTCTTTTTATGCGACATATAAACACGTTATTTTTCTACTTAGATCCTATAGTGCAAAATTCAAAAATAAACATTTAAAAAAAATATACTTTGTATGTAAATATGCGCCATTTTACAACATTCTTATAAACATTTACAAAATTTGTCATTTTATGTGACATAAACACATTCTTTTTCAACTTAGTTCCAATAGTACAAAATTCAGAAGTAAACAATTTTATAAAATATACTTTGTATGTAAATATGTGCCATATTAACACATTCTTATAAAAAAATTTAATATTTTCTTTTTATGCGTCATATAAACACATGCTTTTTCTACTTAATTCCTATAGTGCAAAATTCAGAAGTAAACATTTTTATAAAATATACTTTGTATGTAAATATGCAACATATAAACACATTCTTTTTCTACGTAGTTCCTATAGTGCAAACATCAGAAGTAAATATTTTTCAAAATTTACCTTTTATATAAATATATGTCATATAAACACATTCTTTTTCTGCTTAGTTCCAATAGTGCAAAATTTTGAAGTAAACATTTAAAAAAAAATATACTTTGTATGTAAATATGCACCATATTAACACATTCTTATAAACATTTTAAAAATGTTTCTTTTTATGCGACATATAAACACATTATTTTTCTATTTAGTTCCTATGGTGCAAAATTCAGAAGTAAACATTTTTATAAAATATACTTTGTATGTAAATATGCGACATAATAACACATTATTTTTTTCTACTTAGTTCCTATAGTGCAAAATTCAAAAATAAATATTTTAAAAAAAATTTACTCTTCTTTTTATGCGACATATAAACACATTCTTTTTCTACTTAGTTCCTATAGTTCAAAATTCAGAAGGAAACATTTTTATAATATATACTTTGTATTTAAATATGCAACATATTAACACATTATTTTTTTCTACTTAGTTCCTATAGTGCAAAATTCAAAAATAAACATTAAAAAAAATGTACTTTTTTTTTATGCGACATAAACACATTCTATTTCTACTTAGTTCCTATAGTGCAAAAATCAGAAGTAAATATTTTTATAAAGTTTACCTTGTATATAAATATATGACATATAAACACATTCGTTTTCTACTTAGTTCCTATAGTGCAAAAATCAGAAGTAAATATTTAAAAAAATTTTCCTTGTATATAAAAATATTACATATAAACACATTATTTTATCTACTTAGTTCCTATAGTGCAAAATTCAGAAGTAAACATTTTTATGACATGTACTTTGTATGTAAATATGCGACATATAAACAAGGACTTTTAAACTATTCTACTGTACCAAGGGCTACTAAACTATTCTACTGTACCAAGGGCTGCTAAACTATTCTACTGTACCAAGGGCTGCTAAACTATTCTACTGTACCAAGGGCTGCTAAACTATTCTACTGTACCAAGGGCTACTAAACTATTCTACTGCACCAAGGACTATGAAACTAGTCTACTGCACCATCATCCGTCTCCATAACGAAGGTTGGCTGCAACAGACCTCCAACATCCCATGTCTCTTGTTTTGGTGATGCACTCTTCTAGACTAACCTGTCCATCTTGAGATGTTACTCTCCCACTTATATCTCTGTCTACCTCGTGCTCGCCTCCTTTCAAATTTACCCTCAAGGTCTTCAAGAAGGTGTCATGTCTTTTAATGTGTCAAAAATATTTTATTTGCCTGATCGTTGTTTCCTTTAATAATTCCTCCTTCATTCTAAGTGTTGTTAGAACCTCTTTGTTTTCTTCTCTTTCCATGATGTTCTCCCTATTCTTCTATATATCCACATCTCAAAAGCATAAATTTTGTCTTATTGTTTGTTCAGTGTCCATGTTTCTGGACCATACATTAATATAGATTACATGTAACTTTTTATAATTCTCATTTTTTAACTTGATTGTAATTTGTTTAGATGCTAATATTTTCCTCATGTATTAAAAGTATTTTTAGCCATTCCTATTCTCCTTTTGCAACAAATCCTATACAATCAGTCCATTTAGATGGATACTAGAAAATGTGTTCTCAAATGCTACATTGTACCAGTGCTACACTATGGAAGTGAAGCATGGACTATAAATAAGACATCACAAAAATCATTGGAGGCAGCGGAAATGTGATTTATTCGAAGAACGTTACACATTCCTTAGACGGCAGGGATTACTAATGAAGATTGTTTTAGTAGGATGGATGTGAAAATATGCATTATTGATAATATAAGAAAAAGACAGTCAACGTTTATTGGGCACATAATGAGAAGAGGAGGCATTAGAATATAGTGACAACAGGAAAGATAGAAGGGAAAAGATCAAGGGGAAGACCTAGAGAAAAGATATTATACAGTTTGACTAAATGGTTTCATTTGACGACACCAACAGAGATGATGACATATATGGGGAATCGATGTACATGGAGAGATATGATCTCCAACGCCATTCGACAAGGCACTTGATGATGATGATTCTCCTTTTAAATTCTGTTTCAAATATATTTTGGCTGCGATAGCCAATGAGTTAAAAGTCAAAAAAGAGAATTAATTCTTATCTATACTATAATGTAATTCATCAACTTGTTAGCTGAATCATTATTGAACCCATCTAACAAATACAAATCTGTCAAACTCACTTGGAGTTCAAAACCTGATCATGAACATTGTGCTGTTGATACAATTGGATGTATTGGTGGTACAGTTGAATGCATTGTGGTACAATTGAATGTATTGTGGTACAATTGAATGTATTGGTGGTACAATTGAATGTATTGTGGTACAATTGAATGTATTGGTGGTACAATTGAATGTATTGTGGTACAATTGAATGTATTGTGATACAATTGGATGTATTGGTGGTACAATTGGATACATTGGTGGTACAATTGCATGTATTGGTGGTACAATTGAATGTATTGGTGGTACAATTGGATGTATTGGTGGTACAATTGAATGTATTGTGGTACAATTGAATGTATTGGTGGTACAATTGAATGTATTGTGGTACAATTGAATGTATTGTGGTACAATTGGATGTATTGGTGGTACAATTGAATGTGTTGGTGGTACAGTTGAATGTATTGGTGGTACAATTGGATGTATTGGTGGTACAATTGGATGTATTGGTGGTACAATTGAATGTGTTGGTGGTACAGTTGAATGTATTGGTGGTACAATTGGATGTATTGTGGTACAATTGGATGTATTGGTGGTACAATTGAATGTATTGGTGGTACAATTGGATGTATTCGTGGTACAATTGGATGTATTGGTGGTACAATTGAATGTATTGTGGTATAATTGGATGTATTGGTGGTACAATTGAATGTGTTGGTGGTACAGTTGAATGTGTTGGTGGTACAATTGGATGTATTGGTGGTACAATTGGATGTATTGGTGGTACAGTTGAATGTGTTGGTGGTACAGTTGAATGTATTGGTGGTACAATTGGATGTATTGGTGGTACAATTGGATGTATTGGTGGTACAATTGAATGTATTGGTGGTACAATTGAGTGTATTGGTGGTATAATTGGATGTATTGGTGGTATAATTGAATGCATTGGTGGTAAAATTGAATGTATTGGTGGTATAATTGGACACATTAGTGGTACAATTGGATGTATTGATGGTATAATTGAATGCATTGGTGGTACAATTGGATGTATTGTTGGTATAATTGAATGCAATTGTGGTACAATTGGATGCATTGTTGGTATATTTGAATGCATTGGTGGTACATTTTGATGTATTGGTGGTATAATTGAATGCATTGGTGGTACAATTGGATGTAGTGGTGGTATAATTGGATGTATTGGTGGTACCTAAATATTTCAGAATAGTGAAAAATTATATTGAGGCAACAGAGATGTGGTTTTATAGAAGAATATTAAGAACACCATGGACATATAGAAGAGCGTAATGAAGATGACTTGAAAGAAATTAATTTTTTTTTAAAAGCTGCTCACCTGCATCAGAAAGAGACAGTCCACATTTTTTGGACATGTCATGAGAACAGGAAAGAGGGAAAACACCATGACAACAGACAAGTTGAGAACCAAGAAGGGTCAGTCAGTCAGTACCTCTTTTGCCAAGTTTGGCACATAGGACGGATGTCATAGTTCTCCATGCCTGCCGGTCAGTTGCTAGGAATTGGAGGTCTGGTGCATTTATGCCTGTTGATTTTAATACATTCATAAATTAGAAGGGTAGGGGAAGACAAAGAGAGAAGATGCTGGACAACCTAGCATTGTGGCATGGGAGAACATCCATATTGAAAATTATTGACTGCACATGAAACAGAAAGCCATAGAGAGACATACTAAACAATGTCACATAGCATGGACCATAAGAAGAAATGATTGACAGCACACGTAATATTTGAATTATTTACAGAATATATTTGAATTATTATTATTAGATATTTATTTTGTTTGTAAAGGTGACACTTCCCTGCCTATCTTTGTTAAATTAATGATATAGTATTTTGCATTTTAGTGTATATATTTGTCTTGCTATGACCTGACCTGTCTGCATACTGAATTTACAAACCAATATTTTGGTTTTTGTTTCATAATTTCTCTTACCTTGTATCCCTCATTTCAGATAAAAACTGCTTGGGCTGGCTACAATGACTACAATTCTTTGACCAGAACCCGGTTGTTGGACCTCATCCTTACCTGAAAAACTTCATTTTTGTCAATGTATTGGGTGGACATGGGTTGCAACATGCTATTGGCATCGGTCGTGCAATCACAGAGTTTATTTTTGATGGAAATTATGTAACAATTGATTTGGAAAAGTTTCATTTTGACAGATTTTTAACAAGGGATCCAGTAAAAGAGAAGATGAATCTTCATTATAGCAGATAGTTTTAATTGTGTATCTCCGCCTAGGTTGTTTTTTTAGAAAAAGTATTGTTATATCTAGAACTCACTATAAGAATGGAAGATTTATTGACTTACAGTTCTGTGAGTGTCTCCGTCAAGATTTTTTCAGACCTGTCATATTTAGAACTCACTGTAAGAATGTAAGATTTATTGACTTACAGTTCTGTTGATGTCTCCGCCAAGGTTTTTTAGTCTTGTCACATGGAAATATACAGCTGTAAGTTGTAGGCTGAACTTACTCTTGCCACCTAAGCACTACAAACATTTGCTACATTATTTGGTAACCAATTTTACTTCTAGAGCAGAAGAGGCACACCTAATTTTGTCAGCTAGCTAAATTTAAAATTGCACATCAAGCTAAACCTTTTAGTTCTATGAAGTGCCAATAAAGTCACAGTTTTCACCAACTGCCAAAAAAATCAGGAGACTTCCTGCCTTGGAAGTCAAATTTGTTGTTTCATTGTTGAACATCAAACGTTTGCAGTGGGCACTATCTCCAGAAGTCTATTCTGTTCTGAACACTGTTTGAAAACACACATTTTCTCCATATGTTGGCTCAGTGGTAGAGGGGTTATTTGGTTCACTTCACAGACACAACTTGGTTGAATTAGTTTGTGGTTTGAAAGCCAATCATTCACATTGTACTAGTGATATTATTGGATGAAAGCCAATCATTTATATTGTACTGGTGATGTCATTGCATGCATTAGTTGCATCATAAAATTTGATCATAGTCAAATGGCAATGGTAGGAGAAGATAAGGTGGGCAAAAGATACTGATATAATAATAACACCCATAGTCCGTCAGGGTCGTAGGAGTGTCACATTGATAAATTTGGTACAGAAAGATCTCCATACATCTCTATCCTCTACCATCCTGATGAGAGTTGAAGTTGAAATTTCACACCCTGTGCAGTCATTGATATTATCCAGCCATGTCTTCTTCTGGCCTTCTAGTCTTCTTTCAACCTCCACCATACCCTGAAGAATGCCTCTTGTCAGTGGACACAACACGGAAAGGGACAGCTTACAAGTTTCAATTTCTCTTAAATTTGTGGGAGTTCACTATGAGTCACTCATTTCAGTGAGAGCAGCAATTTGGTTGTACTGGTCAGCTAACACCTGGCATAATCTGCACTGCTATTAGGTGTTGCCCATTATTTATGCCTGCCTCATTGGACACATGTAAATGGATGAAACATGGGGAAACTGATTTTAATAATTTATAGTACCTAGACAAAACAAGCAATCAGTAATACTCAGACTGGGTACATGGAATGCAAGAACCATATGCTTTAGACTTAACACCTCTGACATGACAAATGAACCATCTATTCATAAACCCATAATCTGTCAGTGTCATTACGGTACTACATTAGATGCACCTCCTTTGTAGTATTTCTTTAGGCGTACAGTATAATTGGTCATAACATTTTTCTATCTTGCACAGCATACTTTGAGAGTTCAATAAAATCACTGAGTCTGTTGGTGATTGTGTCGCCAGCCAAGTGAGATCTGCTGTCACTACCTCTATCTCCATTCTCGTACTTGATGTTATAGTGGGATATGCAGCTCACTTCTTGGCTAATTTCCTGCCATTTTGGTAGGCCACAAAACCCCATGTGTGTTTCTTGTGTTACTGAGCCATCTGTGTAAATTATATGTGGCTTCAAGTGCTGAAGTATGAGTTCTTGGATCATCCCTCTGTTCTGTTGACAGCCCAGACACTGTACTCTTTTCCCAGCTGAATCACAGCTGTTGTCAATAACTTTCTATCTTTGCTAAATGCCACCCATTCACAGCCTCTTCCCACTTCCTCCAGCTCACAAACTCTTAGGTCTGTGATGGCCAAAGTACTGGGTTCACATCTCACCGCAGACAATCGTATATTCATATTATTCAGAGAGATAGCAAACTACTGAATGTATTTATATTGCATAGAAAATAAATAAAACCAAAAAATGCTGGGTTGATGCTATGTCCTGAATAGAATACACTACCAAAACAAAAATATTGATGAAGAAGCACTCTGAGAAACTAGATTTTGAGTTTCTTGGTACCATCAAAGATAAACTAGACAAGAGTCTTTGTACCATCAAGGATAAACTAGACAAGAGTCTTGGTACCATCAAGGAGAAACTATACAAGAGTCTTGGTTCCATCAAGGATAAATTAGACAAGAGTCTTGGTACCATTGAGGATAAACTAGACAAGAGTCTTGGTACCATCAAGGAGAAACTAGACGAGTCTTGGTACCATCAAAGATAAACTAGACAAGAGTCTTGGTACCATCAAGGAGAAACTAGACAAGAGTCTTGGTACCATCAAGGAGAAACTAGAGAAGAGTCTTGGTACCATCAAGGATAAACTAGACAAGAGTATTAGTACCATCAAGGATAAACTAGACAAGAGTTTTGGTACCATTAAGGATAAACTAGACAAGAGTCTTGGTACCATCAAAGTGAAACTAGACAAGTCTTAGTACCATCAATGAGAAACAGTTATTACTTGAATGTTTTATGTAAAGAATAATCAAGAATGGAATTGGTTTCACCATAAGAATAACATAAACATCTACATAAACATTCACAATGCTATAGTGCATGAGGAAAGGAAAGTTAGTGTGTGAGGAAAGAAATGTTAGTGTGTGAGGAAAGAAATGTTAGTGTGTGAGGAAAGAAATGTTAATATGTGAGGATAGAAAAGTTAGTATCAAATCTAAATACATTTTGAACCAAAAAATGCGATGTTTGTTTTCTGTTTATCTGTTTATACACTATGTAGGTCTTTTTTAATTCTGTTTGTTCTCAAACTCCCATGGATCTCGCTTATAGTAGCACAGTGATCCTACAAGATTTCCAACAGAATGTAGTTCACACAGCGGAAATGTGTTGTGTTGCCGTTTATTTGCACCAATGTTCTGACACCTTTGGCTTTGGTAACTAATACATTCAATGTTTTTACCACATCTGCTGAACAGTGTACGTCTGTGATTATATCGATAGTATAATCGACCAGCCATACAAGAGAGAATTTCTGAAATGAATGATGTCTGCTTCACAACAGGGTAATCATACTATATTATGGATCTGAAACATGGACAACCTACACAAGACATGAGAGGAGACTAAACACCTTTCAGCTAAGATGTCTCAGCAAAATCTTACATTAAATGGCACGATAAAATTACCTATATAGAACTTGTACGCCACACTCAGCTACCATCTACCATGGAAACACTTAATAAAAATAGATTGCAAGGGCTGGATCATGTCCACAGAATGCAAAACTGTCGCATTCCACAATAAGTACTATTCAGAGAAGCTTCTGAAGGCCTGTGGTAGTCCCATGCTGAGGTACAAAGACATTTGTAAGTCCTCAATGAAAAATTTCTCCAAAATCTGGTAAACATGGCCAAAACTTGAGCTGTCTGGAGGCACTATCTGCGTGCTGGCTGGGGCGATTGTTTAGGAACAATGTAATAAAAGATATGAAAGATAAAAGGGAAAGATGAAAACAAACATCTTCTATTGCTTTGATCACTTATAAAGTCTTCCATTCCTGAGAAAAAGGCTCATTGGCTTGTTTTTGTTTGTTTTCTTAATGATTGTCTGCAAGATGCAAAAAGTCATTCAGTCCATTCAAAATATTACAGAAAGTTATGCTATATTTTTATATGGAAAATTAGCTGCTCGTGTTACAGTGATTCAATGGTAGAGCAAAAACTAATAATACTACAATCTGCCATGTATGCTATCAGAGGCAATTAAGAAAGTGTAGGGTTTATTATAGTGGAATCCCCTTATAACAACTTGGTCCAGACCAACAAAATATGTATGTAATAACAGAAATTTACCATGTACAGTACAGACAATAAAGAATAAATATAATTGGGGATTTTTAAATGTGTTGCAATATAGGGAAATTTGTTATAAGAGGATTCTCTATAGAGGAATTCCACTTTACCAATCCTCATGATTTTTTTCTGCAATGTCTCTGGTAGGGAATCAACCCTTTTTACCTAACAGTTTGTCTCAAAAATGCAGGATGGTCACAGCAAAGACCTCTCTAAAGTAAAAGACTTCCCAGATCCTAGCATTGCTCCCTACAGTTGCATTAAACCAGTCATCTTGGACTTGCTCCCTACAGTTACATTTAACCAGTCAGTCATCTTGGACTTTCTTCCTACAGTTACATTTAACCAGTCATCTTGGACTTGCTCCCTATAGTTACATTTAACCAGTCATCTTGGACTTGCTCCCTACAGTTACATTTAACCAGTCATCTTGGACTTTCTTCCTACAGTTACATTTAACCAGTCATCTTGGACTTGCTCCCTATAGTTACATTTAACCAGTCATCTTGGACTTGCTCCCTATAGTTACATTTAACCAGTCATCTTGGACTTGCTCCCTATAGTTACATTTAACCAGTCATCTTGGACTTGCTCCCTATAGTTACATTTAACCAGTCATCTTGGACTTGCTCCCTATAGTTACATTTAACCAGTCATCTTGGACTTGCTCCCTATAGTTACATTTAACCAGTCATCTTGGACTTGCTCCCTACAGTTACATTTAACCAGTCATCTTGGACTTGCTCCCTACAGTTACATTTAACCAGTCATCCTGGACTTGCTCCCTAAAGTTACATTTAACCAGTCATCCTGGACTTGCTCCCTAAAGTTACATTTAACCAGTCATCTTGGACTTGCTCCCTAAAGTTACATTTAACCAGTCATCTTGGACTTGCTCCCTATAGTTACATTTAACCAGTCATCTTGGACTTTCTCCCTACAGTTACATTTAAACAAAATGGTCAGGTAGCATCAAGTAATAATGTACCATATTGTGAAACATGAAACATTTATAGTTTTCACATTGTGCTAGCAAGGAGACCAAAGTAAATGCTGAATAAAATACAATCTTGGTTAACAGCGAAGGTACAGAAGCACAAACCAACAACATGATAAATGGGCATATAAATTTGAGGACGTGAATATTTTCAAATACCTGGGATCCTGCATAGGCCTATGCAGCGATGGAAAATGCAAAACAGACAGAGATAGGTCCCTAAGGCTGGAGATAGGTGTAGCGGATATGTCAAGGTTAACTTTAATGTGGAAAAGCAAAGTCAGTGTTAGTGTGAAAAACTAACTTTTTAACTCACTTATGTTGTCTATTGTGTTGGGTTGGTGTGAATGCTGAATACTCACTGCAGTCATGGAGAGAGGTTACAAACCTTCAAATACAAATGTTACAGACGAATACTGCGCATCTCCTATAGAGAACATGAGACAAATGTGTCAATCAATCAAGTGCCATGCCGATTGGCATAGGCGATCATGTTTCTCCACGACTCTGCCTCTCATGTTGTCAATAAGCTCGGTTGGTGAGCTTTTACCAAGCCACAATACTAGTCCATCTAGAGACAAATGTGTATGTTAGAAATAAACTAGATTCATACAGGTCTATAAGAATCATTACTGCCAATAGTAAAGCGACAAGTATATCTACTTGTTTATAGGTCTGTTGTTAAGGGAGGTGGGTGTTCAACTCCCCCTCCCACCCTTAGATAATCATAACTTATTTTTTATTGCTAGGAATTTAGTCAAATGGTGGGTGAAACCCTACATTAACAATTTTTCACAAAATGGTCATCTTTCTCATCAAAAAAGTCATCAAAAGCCATTTTCTCATAAAAAAGTAATCACCTTTCGCATAAAAAATGGTATCACCTTTCTCATCAAAAAAGATCAGTTTTCTCATCAACTTTTGCATCAAAAATGTTATCACCTTTCTCATCAAAATAGTCATGTTTTCTCATAAAAAAAGTCATCAGCTTTCTCATCAAAAAAGTAATCAGCTTTCTCATAAAAAAAGTCATCAGCTTTCTCATCAAAAAAGCCATCAGTTTTCTCATTTAAAAAGCCATCAGCTTTCTCATCAAAAGAGTCATCAGCTTTCTCATAAAAAAGCCATCAGCTTTCTCATCAAAAAAGTCATCAGCTTTCTCATCAAATAAGTTATTAGCTTTCTCATCAAAAATGGTCATCAGCTTTCTCATTAAAAAAGTCATCAGTTTTCACATTTACAAAGTCATCAGTTTTCACATCCAGAAAGTCATCAGCTTTCATATAAAATTTTTTATCACTTTTCTCATCAAAATGTCAGCTTTCTTATAAAAAAAAGTCATCACCTTTCTCATCAAAAAAGTCATCAGCTTTCTCATCAAAAAAGCCGTCAGCTTTCTCGTCAAATAAGTTATCAGCTTTCTCATCAAAAAAGGTCATCAGCTTTCTCATTTAAAAATGTCATCAGTTTTCTCATCAAAAAAGTCATCAGCTTTCTCATCCAAAAAAGTCATCATCTTTCTCATCAAAAAAGTCATGTTTTCTCATTAAAAAAATTCATCAGTTTTAGCATTAAAAAAAGTCATCACCTTTCTCATTAAAAAAATCAGTTTTCGCATACAAAAAGTCATCACCTTTCGCATCAAATAAGTCATCATCTTTCTCATCCTAAAAAGACATTAGCTTTATCATCAAAAAAGTTTTCTCTTCAAAAAAGTCATCAGTTTTCTCATCAAAAAAGTCATCAGCTTTCTTTCTCATCAAAAAAATCAGTTTTCTCATCAAAAAATTCAACAGTTTTAGCATCAAAAAGTCATCTCCTTTCTCATAAAAAAGTCATCAGTTTTCGCATCAAAAAAGTTATCAGTTTTCTCATCAAAAATGTCATCAGTTTTTTCATCAAAAGGAAGGAATTACATTAAAAAATGGATGAATGCCTTTTTTCACATTATTTTATAGGTAAATCCCCTTCCTCAATGAAAACTTGTCTGCGGCTCTGATGGTATTTTTGGATGTGTGATGATATGATTATTCATTATAAACTATACTACAGGGAACAGTCGAGGTTGGAAGAAGCAGACGAAGACTAAGAAAATCATGGACAGGCAGCATCAAGGTATTTTCACTCATCTGTGTCGCTGAAAGAATTCGCTGGAGAACTCTGGGTGTTGTTTCATCCAATGTGGTACTACTGTGAACCTGGCAGGGTATAGCAGTTTTACCCAACCTTTTCTTTAAACCTTTCCCGACCCTCAATCTTTCAAAAATTCTGATGCCACCCCTACCCCCCCCCCCCCCCCCCAGTCCTACATTTTGTATAGGTCTATTCAAAAAATGACTAATTCCATAAATGAAACCTAATTATAACTTGTTCAGTACACAAGACTTGCGTTTTAGGAAGATAACACTAGAAAATTATTAGAAGAAAAAAAAACAGTTAAATAGGCTAAATGTTCAAAACATATAATCAACAACTAAATCTCAAGTACAAAATTTTTTTTTCAAGTGTCCCCTAAACAAGGAAATTTCCCCCCCCCCTTTTCCACCTTTGGGGCGTGTGCCACAACACCCGGTTATAGGCTTATAGTATGGTGTGATAGCACATAAAGGTAAATGGGAACTGTTGCTGACCTTTCGTGCGAAGACTATACCTCATCTGTAATGAATAGACTATTGGCAGTATTGTAATGTTAAACTTCTGTCATGTTTACGGGGAAATGTCACTTAAAAAAAAAAAGGAACGTGCCAACTCTGATTAAGAACCTCGAATAAATAGGTCAGACTTAGGCCTGTTCAATCAATCGTCTCATTTTATCCTCACGGTAACCCCCCCCCCCCCCCAACCACAAAAACCCAACAACCGAGAAATACAGGAATACTCAAAAACATATACACTGTAAACTAATAACGATGTACACAGGAGACACAATCACGTGACATTTACAGTGTATGAATAAATGTCTCCTTAGTTGATGATTGGTGGATAAGGAATTACAACCTTTTGGTTAAGGTATGTTGACATCATGGACTTAGAATATCATGGCCTGTCAGAAAAACTGTTGAAAGAGTCAAATGCGAAACGGACCCTAATAAATAATATAAGAAAAAGACAATCTTCATATTTTTGACCACTTCATGAGACAGGGAGGTTTGGAGAATATAGTCACAACAGGCAAGATTGAAGGCAACAGAGACAGATGGCTACAACGTAAAAATATATTAGACAGTTTGACAACATGGCACGGCAGGGAAACAACAACGAGCTTGATACATAATACTTTTGACAGAGAGATATGGAGAGCCATGGTCGCCTACGTCAGCCGGCATGGCACCTGATGATAATGTTGATATCGTCTTAGCGTAAATAGGCTTCAATTTCTAGCAAGTGTACTTGCGTTACAGCAAACACACACATCGTTAGGCTGCTTGTTGTTTAGTGAAGGCTCTACTGGCTTCGTGAACTGTTATTCCACGTGATCTGGTGGTAAAAGTCCATTCGAACCACTGATTGCGGATTATTTTGATCGTGGATTATTTTGATCGTCTGTGTCTCACGTCATCTGTGTCATGAAAATGTTCGGAGATGAACTCCGTGAACACAGCATTCATTCAGTCATATGTTTATCAATGAACTCTCTAGTGATTGCAAAGATAGTCTTGAAAAGATAATCCATTCTTCACCAAGATCGATGCCTTCTGGTGCACACATCTGTTCAAGATAGATGCCTTCTGGTGTAAACATCTTTTCAACTTCTTGTTTCATCTTCTGTATCCATTCTCAAGCTCCTGCAGATCAGCAGGATATAGTCCAGATAAACGTTGTGCCATAATTGACAGCTTAACTGACAAATCGAACTTCAGCATAGCCTCTAGGTCAATTTGACACTGTGGGGTGAGACCAGTGTTATAAATATGTTATAGGTCATATAAGTAGGGGGAGGAGTAATTCCCTTTAAAAAGTCAATCGTGTGTTTTCGTGTATCAGATCTTCATGTGATGTTCCTTTTGTGAAAATCTCTACGGGGTGGGGGAGGGGGTGGGGGAAGAGACTTTTTACCCGCATTTTGGCAAAATTTCTAATGCTAAAAGGCATAGACCTATTCTGATTTGCTAAAGGACGGGAAATTGAATATCTCAACCCTACGGGCCTTTATGGGACAACAAACTCCACCTTAAATTCCTCTTAGTTGCTGCTTACGATATGCTTGACAGGTAACAGTTTAGCTCCCCATGCTCCCCTTTCAGACCCGCCACCAAGGACGATTTCTATTGGAAATTAAGTTTATCTGACTATCACTACGTTCAGATTTTTGTTTACTAGAAACAGATTCTTGAAGAGATTCTTTCTTTTTAATTATATCAAAGAACATAGGTCAGCTGTGATGGAAATTTAATTTATTTATTGGATAATCTCCGTGACAGAAGACACATAGCAATCACATAATACTATGAATTAATTAATACTTCTACAGAAAATACCTTATGACCACTGATCTATGTATAAATAAATCAAAGTCTTCACGCTCTACCGCATTTAGGATTACCAAGCGTGTTTATTCGCTTGAACAAAGCGAGACCAAGTGTGTTGATTTGAACACGTAACACATTTCTTGTATTTGTAAACTGTTATAGAAACTGGGACATAGGCAAAACAGGGCGAGATATAAGTCAGTGTTATAAAACCAAGACAATCTTGGTGAGACCTGGACACATCTTTGCACTCAATACATACAATTACAATACATACGTGCCATTAACATAAACAAATGTATATTTCCGCAATTTTAGTAAGCAATGTATCAAGTCAAAATATTTTGAGTTTACATTTTTTTAAAACTCAGCTGACACAGGTGGATGTCGTTATATTGTGGAATTGCGTTATTGTTGAAAGTAAATTTTCTCTCAAAAATGAAGCTTTAAAACTCACAAATTGCAATCCCATTTCTTTTCTCGTGAATACTAAATTTATTTTCTTGTGTTAACGAAATTATAATTAGATCTTTTAAATTACAAATTAAGAACTATGGTCATTAAAAACTGTAAGACTATATTATTACTTTGTATCAAAATTGTTTATTCTTTCCAATAAATAACAGATCAAAAATACGTTTAAGTGGTAACCGTGTAAATACAAATAATACTAAAATTTAGATAATTTCATGACAAAAAAGTCGAGTGAAGCACTTTCTAAGCAGCTCTCCTATACCCCCGTAATCCTCTTTCGAGGCGGTATGACATAGCAGGCGCCGACATTCGAAAGCCACTCGGACGCTAAGTATAGCTCACCACTTAGCTGAGCACGTTTATGCTGTTAACATTCCGTACGACCGAAAACTTCACCCCGGTGACTTCGTCCTGTCTTAACATGTCATATGGGGAGGAACCAGCCTAGATCCCAAGCGGTACTGTGACGAGCGAGCTGACTCGACACTGGCTGAACCTTGACCCCGCGGTGGAGTCTAAGACATGTGAACGGACTACTGACACTAGTTCCCATACAAAGTCAAGAGCCAACTTTTGCATGTAAAGTTCCGCGGGGAACTTGAACCTTATACGGACATTATCCCTTAACATCCAAAAGTTTATGTGCCACACTTTTGTTCACCATGTCAACAGTTAGGGAAGAATGTCGTGCATATTGCTTTCAAAAAAACGTTTTTATAAATAGTAGAACGGGGAAGAGTTACATAAAATCACTCAAGATAAATGAGAGTTGTTTATTTAAATTATATTACCACATGATCAGATCAAAATATTTGTGTTCTTATGATTTATTAATATATTTGCACATATTAATACATTTCACATGTATTACATCCCCTTAACTGATAGTATATGCGGGGTTATGACCCTTAATGAAAACTGGAAATGTCCACTCTCTATAACCTTGCTATCCTAGACAGAGCCTCAAAATATATTTCACAAAATTATTTTTCCATACAGAGCCTCAGTTTTTATCCCATTGTTCCATTGCAATCGCATTTTTATCTTCTTAAAACTTCAAGTACAAAAAGATCCATGTTTTTATGTTATGAGTTTAATTCAAGTACAATTAGTTTTCGCAAAAACAAAACACATGACATTTGTTTGGACAATCATTCAATCATGACTATTACATTTTTGTTTGTAATGTGTCTTTTGCTAGGTCATATCGACTTACTGTACCGTGTCTCTCGTTAAATACAGTCACGTGAACTCATTCTTCTAAATGACTTTACTTGACGTTGATTTGTCATTGGCTGTCGACACAATGTATACAAAAGTGACCAATTAAAATCACTGTAATGGTTAAATAATGTGACTTCAGATGGATTATTTTCAAATAGTCACACAACTAATTGAGAGACAAGATTATACAGTGTAGTAAACAATGTGTAATGGGGAATTTTTGATACCACATCGGTATATTCCGGTCATTTCTATTTGTACTGGTGTCTTTCAGCAGACATGGGTTACATGCGATCTGTTGCATTCTTTATCTTTATAATAACTAATGAAACCAGTATTCTGGTTTTCACACTTTTCTTTTATTAATATATGATATGCAAGTTGTTTGGGAAAATTAGCGGTATATTGCCCTGAATGATAGATGCACAAAATAACCACCATTTAACACGTATTGTGTTTAGGCAAGTGCCACCAACTCGTTCCGTCAAAAGCACTAGACAACACAAATTGTTTTTTAAAAGTCACACACCATTAGTGTTTTTTTTAAATCTCGAGAGGGGAACAAATAATAGCAATACTGTTTGCTTTCCATGTATATTTTAAGTATCGACTAAGGAGGTTATATGGTGGAGTTGGCTTCCCCCTCCTATATAAGGTCAAAATGATACAGTGCCATTATAAAGTCGAATGTGTTAGGTCAAAAGCGAAGATCTAGCATCAATGTTGTGAACAATGACAAAACGCTAATTTGCAGGAGTTTGAGAACAAACGCAGACTCAATTATCCAGAGTGAGAACTAAGATGGAAAGCATCTATGTCTTGTTGACCAGATCTCAATGTCCTTTTTATCTCCTTTTACCAGGGTTGATCACATCATCCGTAATATCACTCCCTTAATAATCACTTGTGCTTGTGCTTCTTTCTCTCCCACTTTCATCATCCCTTGCCTCCCATTTCGTCATATGTGTGTTTCTATTCATTGCTAGTCAGCTATAGTTTGTCCTGATGATGGTTTCTTTTTCAAAACTTCGTATGTCTTTGCGTCTATTCGCTAGTATGACGTGTGTATACATATTGACAACATTTGTATCTAAATCCGTTTTTCCTTATATTCCACTGTGTTGCCCCAGCCCTCGTATTTCCAGCCGATGTGTTGTTCCCGGTACTAGAGATTAATTCCAATAGACCAGAGAAAAAAGCTTGTCATCTTTCCTCAAGGATTATTACTATCGTATATCTTATGCGTCGCATAATTCTTTTCTCCTTCTTCCTCGTTTTCCGGCAGGTCAGATGCTGATATGGATTCCATCAAAGAACTGTTCTGTAGTTAGAAGCTCCAGTGCAGTAGTTAGTGCAGTAGAGCTTTCCGCCAGAATTGTTTCAGATAGCCATCGTTTCTCCCTTGTGCTGTGATATAGTGGGCAGTTTTGTAAAAAGAATAGAAGCATTCAAAAACTTATTTTTATGTCGCAGATCTGAAAGAATCTGCGCCATAGTTTCATTTTTTGGTGAAATTACCCCCTCCCTTCAAATATATAGCCCCAAACGTGAACCTAATTACATTTTTAGAACCACTGATCTTTATCTGCTTCCTATTTTTATGCGTTCGTCCTCAAACTCCTGTATGTTATCAGGATGTAATCCGGAGAATGGAATGTGGTATGTCATAATTTACATCGTGGTTGCGATATCTGCGCCTTTTGATCTGACACACCCTATTCAGCATGACTTCAGGATAACATGATCCTCTATTGAATAGGAGAGCCAACTCAACCTCCCAAAACCTTCTTAGTCACATTTTACGATGTGCATGGTAGACAACAATAACAGTACCACTAACTTTGCTTGATTTTTCCACACCACATTGGCACCACTGATCAAAACCACATAGCACAGTCCACACCACGCATTGTTTGTGTTTTGGTTTTTCTTACTGGTCCTAATGTTGACATCTTAAGAGCAATCTTACTTTCGTGAACTGTGTTCACGAGATAGAAATAGGGCTCTGTTTACTGGAAGAAAACTTGACTAATGTGTCTTAGATAGTCACAGTGACTAAACATAATGCTTCATTAATAAAATATAATTTAGTCACAGTAAACAGGGAACTTGCCACTTTATAGAAGGTGGTTTTCACTTTATAGAAGGTGGTTTTACGTTTGCAATGAAGGGGAGATAATATACACAGTTGTCAACAGATTTGTTTTAATTAATTATTGTGTCACAACAAAGTTGAGAAATATACTCCTGATGTACTTACACTTTAAATTTGCATTTACCAAATAGTGTGTTCTTTTTTTAATTTGTATGCATCTGTCTAAAATATTTTTACAAATTATTATTTCCTATATACAAAAACGAGAAATTTGGATGAGATCCCCTTGTTCTATCAATTTAAAAAACAAACCATAGGGTTACTGTTTCATTGTTACAGTTACTCTTACTGCAATTACTGTTACTTATTGAAGTACCTGCCATCTGATGTTAAAATGGTGCCAAGATACTTGACTTTATCCCCATGATTTAATGTTGAATCATAGATAGTAATGCTGTATTCTGGCGGTGTGTATTTCTTGAAACAGCCATTACTTCTGGTTTCTTCTGGTTTAGACTGAGAGTTTTTTTTTCACTTTTTTTTTACTACCATGTCTAACAAGGTTTAAATTTCTTGTTCTCTCCCTGCAATCAGAACTGTATCGTCAGCATACCTTTATTATTCAGATTTTGTAACCTCCAACTGCTATTCCTAGCATGCTTTCTAAGTCTCACATAATATGCTCTGTATACAGAAATAAAAGATCTGGTGACATTACACATCCTTGTCTGATGCCCATCTCTATCTTTTGAAATTCTCCTACATTACCGTCAACCCTCGACACAGCTGTTTGTTTCCAATACATGTTTCTTACTACTATCTTTCGATCTTTTCCATCAACATAGCTGTCATCTTATTTTTACATACAGTCATATGTAGTAGAATTTATATGCGTATTCTTATACAACTTCTGATTTATGAAACAACAGAGAATGAACAACGTAAAAACAAACTCAATGAACTGCTTTTTGCTGACGATAAAAACATCATGTATGATGATGAAGAAAAACTGCAAACTCACATCAACTCACTATCAAGAATATGCAATAAATATAACAAGCGAATCAATAGACAAAAAGCAGAAACTATGCAAATTACGAGATCAAAAGAGCATTTAAACATTCAAATAGAGAACACAAAAATAATACAAGTCAAAGAGTTCAAGCACCTACGAAGTATCTTCACAGAAGACGGACGAGGCAATTGAGAGATAGAAACAAGATGTCAAAATGAAAATATTGTGATATACCAGATGTCACTTTTGCTTTAGCACCCAAAAACAACAACATGGAAGTAAAGAAACACATAAGTAAGAGCATCTTTGTGTCAACATTATGCTACCAATGCCAGACTTGGCAACTAACACCTACACATAAGTAAGATCATCTTTGTGCCAAACTATGCTACCAATGCCAGACTTGGCAACTAACACCTACACATAAGAGAAAGATCGAAACATGCGAAATGTCTAAGTAAGGCTATTTGAGTCATCAGATTCGACAAGTTGCGCAATTAGAACATCAGACGGATACTAAGTATAGCATAGTGCATCAAGTATATAGAGAAACAACAGATAAAATTGTTTGGACGTCTTATGAGGATGAACGGTCCCATAAGAGCTTATAACAAGATTTAAGTAATAATACAAAGTCAAGAGCAGACCTAGGAAAAGATAGATAGACAACATCAAGACCATCCTGAATAAACATGACTGCACTACAACCATAGCAACACACCTGGCTCTGGAACACAGACTACATCTTCTGTACAAACCTCTACGCTCAGCGGCAAGTGTGGACGTTATGACAATAGACAATTCTTATAAAAACGTCCGCATTGGTAATAATTACTGAAATTTAAACCCCCTCCCTCCATTATCCAATTATTTTATCTTTTGTTTCTATATATATTATATGCATCGTGTTTTATCTATTATCTTTCTCATGTTCTCATTGCGTATTTTGGTTGAGTCTGGTGATTCCAATGGCCTTCTTCAGACATTTCATTTTGCAAGTTTTGATCTTAAATAAATCAAAAATCCTGTATACCATTCAACATAACTGCAGAATGTTCACAGTGCTCAATAATTACATACTTGGGTTATACATTGTTCACTTTCTCCACCTTGGATTCATTTATGGATCACATTTACGGATTTAGAAGTTATTCATCTGACATTGGACTATTCAACAATCTCAAAAACATTAATCTATTGTTTCTTTTGATCCATGTGCTCGCTTTTATTGCGGCGTTCTTTGCCAGAGAAACTTCTACCATTTATTCATTTTAACACAGGTGGGAGAGTTGTAAGGAATATAATTTTAACATAGGTGGGAGAGTTGTAAGGAATATAATTTTAACACAGGTGGGATATATATATATATATATATAAATATGCATACACAGGGAAAAAAGGTGGGTATACGGCGTTTACAGAAGTGGATGGTCAATACTTTAACATGAATGATCACCACCTCTCCTCCCCCCCCCCATATGGCCGTCATACTTTGCACATAGGGAGTTTTGCAGAAAAAAAAACCCAAGCTTACGTATGAAACATTTTGAGTAATCATATAATTTTCTTATAGTTCTAGTCATAATATAAAACGGGCGGCGGTGTGGTTTGTTGTGTATTCTCCGTAGCGTTAATTATGAGGATACGTTATCTAAAGAGGAAGGGTTCAATTATTTCGTGTGTTTACAGTGTCAGAAGGAGGAGCGAAGAATATTAACACTCTGATCTGCCATGCATGTCATAAGAGACTACTAATAGGTTTGAGGTTAGTGTTGAGTATGAGAACTAGCAACAAAAAGAACCACTCAAACCTTCCCATATATATATGGGCCTCACAACCTCCACCCATACAGACATACATACAGACACACATAAATACCGACATAAATGCACTAATATAATGCTTACTTTAACTAGGTTTATAATAAAGGTGTATTAAAAAGGTGTAATAATGGTATATTAAAATAATATAATAATTTATCCGTGCCTTTATAAAGTTCAATATTTCTATTTCTTTCCTTGCCATTTTAATCTGTTGCTGCCTGGTGCCCAAAAAGCCGTCGTTGTTTTAGTGAAGCCACCAAGCTGTCATGGGAACAGAACACATTAGGTGATCATCTTTTCTATCTCTATTGTAAATAGGAATTCCTTGGGAAATTTGAGACTTGGCAACTTGTACAGCTTTCTGGCAGTACTGTCCGGGTTATAACAGCCTCTCTACAAACAAATGTATAGTGTGCTTAATTGCTTTATTGGCACTATTTAAATTTATGTTTCATTCTTGCGATATCAGGCTTAGTTCAGAAAGCTCTTGAAGTGCATCACACATCAATCTTAAGTCTAGAATAAACTCCACAGTAGCAATCTTCTTCATCAATCCCTGATATGTGCACCTATCTTTTTTTAAATCTCTGAAATTATCATCTTTAGCATTTCTAAAATGACACACTAAGTCTTTATAATCCTACCAAACTGCAGATACTGAGCGAAAGCTGGATGTTACCCAACTAATGGTAACATGAAATTTTCAATAACTGCGCTTCCAGTGAAGTGGCACATACATGGAGTTCGCGATTATTCTTTGGTTGATGCATGATTTTTTAAAAACGTGTCAATACACGATTTGAATCTATTAATTGCAGAAATTTTCTTATCAGCATCGTGGACAGATAATTCCAGATTATGCGTAGCACAGTATCAAACAATTAATGATGGAAATTTATCTTTTAGTAACTTTATTTTACTACGAGAACCCAACATCGTCGTTGTACCATAACAAGCAACATAAAGTAAACATTCATTCAGGCATTCTTCTGTCAATCCAATAGAATGAAGACATCTAATCAAAGCGGAGAAAATTCCTGCGGGTGGTACATCTTCTAGTTCAGCTAAGTCAATAAATAAATTAACTAGTCAGATCATTTCACAACCTGAAATTATTGCGCGAATATACAAAATAATGTAGATTTTCTGACTGATTGTTGTCGCCTGATTGTTATATTTAGTTTTCATCTTCTTGCTATGATTTATAATGGTGACGCAATCATGTGTACAGCGAAGTATTCGTCCCATATCAACGCCGTTAAGTTCTTGCAGATTAATTTTCATTTCCTAATTTTGAATGACTGATGTGTGTGTGCAATTTTATAGACCTTTTTAGTTGTTTCTTTTTGGAGTGATTGAAATTTTAGGGGTACCGTTTTCAAGTGTCTTTTTCTTCGTGTCTTCTAATATTGTTATGAGTGTGTGGCTATCGTTTGCTTTATGTTTCAATATTTTTATGTGTAAAGATGTTAACTGTTGTTCGCGAGTTTTGCCAAAATTCTTGATTCTTGATTAGAAAACTGGCCTCACAGCACCTGGGGCATTCCCATAAGTACTCCACCCTCTGTTCCAGCAGCCATTCGACTCGATGGTGTTTCGAGTCCAATGCCGCCAAAACAGACGTCGACATCAGGGCACAACTCTGGCCCTTGCGACAGTTTTCTTTATTGTTCCGTCCACCCACGACGTGCCCGTAACTAGTTCAAGCATAACGTCGGCATGTCGGAACAACATGGTAACTGTTATCGAAGGTTACGACTACGGGATTATATAGATGACGTGCCATGAAGCTTCTATAAGAAGATAACCTCAATATAAAGGCATGTCATCTACTAAAGTTTTCTGTTGCATGGTTGGTTTGTCTAGTGAGCCATTGGTGAGACCCACAGACACAACCGCATGCGCAGTTTTGCCAAAATATGTTACTTCACTGTTTGCCTATTTCTTTAAAATCTTAGATCCCATTTTAGCCTGCATTCCGAGTGTTTAAATTTTGCTACAAGCATTGCAACATATATTTCCATCCTTTGCTAGCAACCAAACGTTTCTTTCCCAGAAATCATTCGTTTGCTCCATTGTCCAACTATATTTCACTTGTTCATTCGTCTTAGTAGAACATGAAGATGCTGCAACTACATTCGATTCCGACGTTTTAATTATTGATTTCGCGCAATCGTTTCCATATTTTTGGTGCTTGTAATGGGAATAAATTGTGATTTTGTTAATTTTATACAGAAATTCGTGAATATTTTGCGCCGAGTGTTTGTCACAAGCTGAAACAGTCCTGTAGTATGTGCACTTGAAAATGACCTGAGGGCCCTATATAGTACAGAATACCTCTTTACATAATTAATTAGGACGTCATTCATTATGTGTTTTATTATTACCGTGCTGTTCGCTGGCTACCATTTATATACTTGGAAGTCGCCTGGCTATTTTTGGCATGCGACACCAAGTATACAAATAATGACCAATGAAAACCACGACAATAATAAAAAACATAATGAATGAAGTTCTAATTAATTATGTACATCGGTCTTCTACTCTAGAGGGTTTTGTTTGGGGTAAAGTCCGTTGATAAGGGGGCGGTGGGTCATTCTTTCTCTTAAGAAGTCAGATCATGACACTTAGTACTAGAAAAAAGGCCAAAAGGGCAACCCACCTACCCCCCCCCCCCCTCAATAAAATAAAATTGGTTGTCCCAAAATAAAAATGTAAAAGAAAACCCAAGGAAAATGACGGAAGGATGAGTCAAAGATCGAAGACATAACCATTTTAAGTCTGTACATTTTCCTCTCCCCCTTATCGAAGACGTATCTATGACCCTGGTTCTGGTGTATGCCCCTATAGGCCCCCAACGTTATTCCTGGACAATTGCATGTCGTAGAGTGTTGATACCGATCGATATGGTGTAAATGTGCATTGAGACGACTATGTTCCGTTCACAGTCGAAAAATCTCGACTCGTTTATTGCTGCTCAATTTGTTGCTGTTGTCTTCCTGAGATTTATAGCCTAGTATCCCTTAGTTCTCTCCACGGTCATTATCACGGTCATTATCATTAAGTACCATCTCCGCAACGAAGGTTGGCTGCAACGGCACTGTAGTCGCTTGTTATTTTATCACAGCTTTTACTTCCATGAAACTTTCAAGTAGTCCTATTCGCTATCCTCATGTATATTCTTGAAAATTGTATTCTTTAAAAAAAAAATATCTAGACATTGAGATATGGTCCTATTGTGTCTTTGGTCACAAAACACATGTTAAAATCATATTTAGTCTGATAATTTTGAATATGTGCCAGGCAGTGTCAAAGGTCATGTAAACATTAAGTCGTGCGAGAAATGTAGTGAAAATTACAAGGAAGAATTATCATTCGTATCAGGCTACCATTATGAGTATGAATTTTATTATTTAAAATAATTTAAACTGCATGACATAACATCATAGAAGCAATGCAATGCTTGAGATAACAGTAAGGAGAAATATATTTGGTGCACAAATAATTTGTTTAATGATTGATCGGTAGCACACTTGCACAGTCACCAGTCACACTAATTAATGAAGTAAATTAAATTTAAATGAATGAAGTCTAACCATTATTATTAGTTATTAGGCCATTAAACAATTGAGATAACACTTCCAACATGTGACATATTATATTGATGTATCTCGCTGAGTAAAAGTAAATACTCCACATGTTATCATTACACTTAGGGCTAAAATACATTTGTTGTGCCCCGATGGGTTTCTGTATAAAAAGAAAGATCCCAGCAAAGTGCATGTAACAAAAAGTAGCCTCTGCAAGGGAGACACTCACTGATCAGACAGTTGTAATTTTGTCACTATCTTCGTGGTGACTGTGTTTTATATCTTGGAATTAATCAAAATGTTTAATTACTTAAATATTTTGCTCATATGATGCCTACGTAGATACAGCTTTTATTTCTTTGTTAGTGCTTCCATCTCTTCTCATATAAGACCCTATTTCATGACGCTTAACTTACACAAATCCATGAAGGGTCTGATAAGACGCACGACTATTGCCGATTTCCAGAACGCTGATACAGCCTGGCAGAAGATGGACGAGACAAAAGGTGTGGCATTGCTGACACACTACACCGCACAACTTTGTCAGAGAAATATTGAGGTGTATCAAGAAATCAGGAAAAAGAGTATGGACATGTGTAAGAACTTGAGCATGGAAAAACATGATAATCACAGTTGAAAAAATTAGAAGAAAAATTTGAAGACACTGAAAAGTGCAAAAAACACAACACCAGGATCAGATATCATTTGATACGATGACATTAGTTGGAGAATTGATGAGGAGTTGGGAGAGTTGGCGGACATGTTAAATAATAGCCTTTTAAAGGGCGCAGTAAAAGTAGACAGGCTGCATGGCTATTTAGTCCGACTAGCCAAACATGACAAGGATCACACCATGATACAAGGCTACAGAATAATAATGCAGAATGTATAGAATATATAGAGAAACAACAGATAAAATGGTTTGACATCTTATGAGGATGAAAGATGAACTTCCTGTAAAAACTTTAACAAGATGGAATCAGGATACAGAGCCAAGGGAAGACCTAGGAAAAGATGGATAGATATCATCAAAACCATCCTGAACAAACATGACTACACCTCAACCAGAGCAACACACTTGGCTCTGGAACGCAGACTACATCTCTTTCACAAACCCATTTGCTCCATGGCAAGTGTGGAAGCTACGACAACATCACCACCTTGGGATAGACAATAGACATAGCCTGTATAAGGAAAAAAATCTATGGCAAGGGGCAAACAGAGACCAAAGTTGCAACTATTAAGAAGCTATATTATTTCCAGTGTCAACATATGGTTGTGAGATGTGGGTAATGACATATGCAATGGAAATGAAAATATCTGCATTTGAATTGAAGTGTTATAAAAATATCTAATATAGGTAAAGAGAAGATTCAACACAGATGTCTGCAAAGACCTGAACAAAGATGACGATTGGTTCCTCAAACCATAAAAATGCAAATTAACATATTTCGGACACATGAAAAGACAGTAGGCTAGAAAGATTAATTATGAAGAGAAAGTTTCCAGGTTGGAGAACAAGATGCCACCAAAGACGTTGATGAGTACAGGATATTGAAGACCTTTTGAATATAACACTGGCAGAAGCAGTGCAGTTTGCACAGAACTGAGAGGCTTACTGAGTGATAGTGAGGACAATGTTCTACAAAGGACATGTCACATAGATGTGCATTATTATAAAATTTGGATATTTATTTGAAGTCATGATAGAAATAGTGTGCTCTGTTCTCTGATTACCGCGACTTAAAATGTATGTCAGCTAACATAAACAAGCAGGCTTTACTCAATGTTACTGTTAGAGATAGTGACATTCTTCTTCTGCGTTCGTTCTCAAACTCCTGCAGATTAGCAGGATGTAGTCTGGATAACAGAATGCATTGTGTCATGGTTTACAGCATTGCTGCGATATCTGCGCCTTTCACTCGACACATCCAACTTCAGCATGTCTTTGGATCACTGACCCTATATGGGATGGGACAACCAACTCCATCCCATAACCTCCTTAGTTGTCTTTTATGACATGCATGGAAGGTAAACAATGTTGCTATTCTTTGCTCCCCTTTTGGGCCCCGGCAACACATGGGGATAAGGACATTAAATGTTTATGTGACCATATCCGTATCGCTTTAACTCTATATTTAGAATATGTATCGCCCGTGTGTTGCCAGGGCCCGAAAGGGGAAAAAGAATAGCAACACTGTTTACTTTCCATGCATGTCGTAAAAGGCGACTAAGGAGGTTATGGGATGGAGTTGGCTGTCCCATCCCATATAGGGTCAGTGACCCAAAGCCATGCTGAAGTCGGATTTGTCGGGCCGAAAGGCGCAGATATTGCAGCAATGCTGTAAACCATGACACAACGCATTCCGTTCTCTGGACTACATCCTGCTAATCTGCAGCAGTTTGGGAACGAACACGGAAGAAGAAGAAAATTAAGAAGAATATGTATTCTCACAATCAAGACGTGCGAAAGATCTGCTGTAATCAGAGTACATAATACAGAAAATGGTTTGGCTTATTCCAAGAATTCTATGCAAGGGCACTTCATATTGTGCAATGGTTAGTAATCCTTCCTGGAGACAGAATGTGGACAAATCAGCAATGTTTTGGAGACATATTGCAAGATCATTTGCCACAAATGATGATTCTACAGATTCTGGTTGGAAAAACAGTCCTGAGATTGATGCGTCTAACACTGGTAAATTTTTTGTTTAGTTTGTAATTTTAAGTATTGCAATTAAAGATTTCTATGGCAAGGTTGAATATGATTTGGAAAAGTAAGATCAGTATTACAGTAAACATCAATTTATACAGGTCACTAGTGTTGTATTCTTTTTTACTGAAGTGAAAGCCAAATACTTAATACAGAAATGTAAAGAAGAATCAGGTTTTTTAATGTACTGTAAGTGCTACAGATGATTGTTAAAAATAAGTTATATAATCATCATCATCATGTTACATATTCTTTCCAGAACGTGATCTTCCTTATGGATTCTCTGAACACTCCACAATTCTGGGTGAGTTGGCTTACCGCAGCTCGAGACAAGTTTAAGCAATCTGATATATCACTGCATCATTTTCGTCTTGGATGTCCTCTTTCCCTGTTGCCGTTAACTATGCCGTCAGCTATTAATTTTCCATGCTGTTATGTCTCTTTATACAACCAAAAAAAAACCACAGCTTTCTTGTTAAGATGTTTTCAAGAAGTCAGCCTTCTTTGAAGTTTATTGATCTTCTTAATACTTCTTGATTTGTCTTTTTATGTCCATGGTATACATAAAATTCTTCTGTAGCATCTCATTTCTAAAGCAGTGATTCTCTTTGCTATTGTTTTATTTATTATCCATGCTTCACAACTGTATATTGCAACTGGAAATATGCATATTCTGATCATACATATTTTTGCTATGCTGCTGGCATATAGATTACAAGACAAATATATTTACCCGGCAGCAAATAAACAAACTCGCAGGTTATCAAGAACCACTTTTGGCAGTGGTGAAACGAAGTAAACTTGTTTGGTTTCTTCATGTAATGAGACATGGACAACTTTCAAAAACTATTTTGCAAGGAAATGTTGAGGGAGAAAAGGCCCACAAAGAAAATCCTGAATTGACAACACCATAGAATAGTCTGAACATGATTTTTCAATACTTGTCCCAATGTCTGAAGACGATGGTGTTTAGAGGACATTTTATGCTGATATCTTCATTGTTGCACTCCTATGACCTTGATGGGTTGTGTTGTTGTTATTATTATTATTATGTCCGCCGAAGACGGATGTGTCGGGCCATTGGCGAAAATAAAACGGCGACACAACGCATTTCCATTCTCTGGACTACATCCTGCTCGAAATCTAGTGGGACCATGGTCCTGCTACAAAGGAGATCCAGCGGGAGTTTGAGAATAAACGCTGAAGAAGAAGAAGATTATTATTATTGATGTTGTTGTTATTACTATTAGATATAAATATTAATATAAATGTAAAAGGTAACAATTATAGTATGAGGATTATCAATTAAATTAATTATGGGACATGTTTTTTTATGGGAAAGTTTAAACTTACAGACTAGTTAGCTCCATCTCCTTCAAAGTAGTTAATTTGTGATTGTATACACTTATTCCATCACTCCTGCAACTGAAGGAAGCATCTCTGGTAAGCACAATTTGTGATTGTATACACTTATTCCATCACTCCTGCAACTGAAGGAAGCATCTCTGGTAGACACAATTTGTGATTGTATACACTTATTCCATCACTCCTGCAACTGAAGGAAGCATCTCTGTTAGGCACAATTTGTGATTGTATACACTTATTCCATCACTCCTGCAACTGAAGGAAGCATCTCTGTTAAGCACAATTTGTGATTGTATACACTTATTCCATCACTCCTGCCACTGAAGGAAGCATCTCTGGTAGACACAATTTGTGATTGTATACACTTATTCCATCACTCCTGCCACTGAAGGAAGCATCTCTGGTAGACACAATTTGTGATTGTATACACTTATTCCATCACTCCTGCCACTGAAGGAAGCATCTCTGGTAGACACAATTTGTGATTGTATACACTTATTCCATCACTCCTGCCACTGAAGGAAGCATCTCTGGTAGACACAATTTGTGATTGTATACACTTATTCCATCACTCCTGCCACTGAAGGAAGCATCTCTGGTAGACACAATTTGTGATTGTATACACTTATTCCATCACTCCTGCCACTGAAGGAAGCATCTCTGGTAAGCACAATTTGTGATTGTATACACTTATTCCATCACTCCTGCCACTGAAGGAAGCATCTCTGGTAGACACAATTTGTGATTGTATACACTTATTCCATCACTCCTGCCACTGAAGGAAACATCTCTGTTAGGCACAATTTGTGATTGTATACACTTATTCCATCACTCCTGCCACTGAAGGAAGCATCTCTGGTAGACACAATTTGTGATTGTATACACTTATTCCATCACTCCTGCCACTGAAGGAAGCATCTCTGGTAGACACAATTTGTGATTGTATACACTTATTCCATCACTCCTGCAACTGAAGGAAGCATCTCTGGTAGACACAATTTGTGATTGTATACACTTATTCCATCACTCCTGCAACTGAAGGAAGCATCTCTGTTAGGCACAATTTGTGATTGTATACACTTATTCCATCACTCCTGCAACTGAAGGAAGCATCTCTGGTAGACACAATTTGTGATTGTATACACTTATTCCATCACTCCTGCAACTGAAGGAAGCATCTCTGTTAGGCACAATTTGTGATTGTATACACTTATTCCATCACTCCTGCAACTGAAGGAAGCATCTCTGTTAAGCACAATTTGTGATTGTATACACTTATTCCATCACTCCTGCCACTGAAGGAAGCATCTCTGGTAGACACAATTTGTGATTGTATACACTTATTCCATCACTCCTGCAACTGAAGGAAGCATCTCTGTTAGGCACAATTTGTGATTGTATACACTTATTCCATCACTCCTGCAACTGAAGGAAGCATCTCTGTTAAGCACAATTTGTGATTGTATACACTTATTCCATCACTCCTGCCACTGAAGGAAGCATCTCTGGTAGACACAATTTGTGATTGTATACACTTATTCCATCACTCCTGCCACTGAAGGAAGCATCTCTGGTAGACACAATTTGTGATTGTATACACTTATTCCATCACTCCTGCCACTGAAGGAAGCATCTCTGGTAGACACAATTTGTGATTGTATACACTTATTCCATCACTCCTGCCACTGAAGGAAGCATCTCTGGTAGACACAATTTGTGATTGTATACACTTATTCCATCACTCCTGCCACTGAAGGAAGCATCTCTGGTAGACACAATTTGTGATTGTATACACTTATTCCATCACTCCTGCCACTGAAGGAAGCATCTCTGTTAGGCACAATTTGTGATTGTATACACTTATTCCATCACTCCTGCCACTGAAGGAAGCATCTCTGGTAGACACAATTTGTGATTGTATACACTTATTCCATCACTCCTGCCACTGAAGGAAGCATCTCTGGTAGACACAATTTGTGATTGTATACACTTATTCCATCACTCCTGCCACTGAAGGAAACATCTCTGTTAGGCACAATTTGTGATTGTATACACTTATTCCATCACTCCTGCCACTGAAGGAAGCATCTCTGGTAGACACAATTTGTGATTGTATACACTTATTCCATCACTCCTGCCACTGAAGGAAGCATCTCTGGTAGACACAATTTGTGATTGTATACACTTATTCCATCACTCCTGCCACTGAAGGAAGCATCTCTGGTAGACACAATTTGTGATTGTATACACTTATTCCATCACTCCTGCCACTGAAAGAAGCATCTCTGGTAGGCACAATTTGTGATTGTATACACTTATTCCATCACTCCTGCAACTGAAGGAAGCATCTCTGTTAGGCACAATTTGTTATTGTATACACTTATTCCATCACTCCTGCAACTGAAGGAAGCATCTCTGGTAGACACAATTTATGATTGTATACACTTATTCCATCACTCCTGCCACTGAAGGAAGCATCTCTGTTAAGCACAATTTGTGATTGTATACACTTATTCCATCACTCCTGCCACTGAAGGAAGCATCTCTGGTAGACACAATTTGTGATTGTATACACTTATTCCATCACTCCTGCCACTGAAGGAAGCATCTCTGGTAGACACAATTTGTGATTGTATACACTTATTCCATCACTCCTGCCACTGAAGGAAGCATCTCTGGTAGACACAATTTGTGATTGTATACACTTATTCCATCACTCCTGCCACTGAAGGAAGCATCTCTGGTAAGCACAATTTGTGATTGTATACACTTATTCCATCACTCCTGCAACTGAAGGAAGCATCTCTGGTAAGCACAATTTGTGATTGTATACACTTATTCCATCACTCCTGCCACTGAAGGAAGCATCTCTGGTAGACACAATTTGTGATTGTATACACTTATTCCATCACTCCTGTCACTGAAGGAAGGATCTCTGGTAAGCACAATTTGTGATTGTATACACTTATTCCATCACTCCTGCCACTGAAGGAAGCATCTCTGGTAGACACAATTTGTGATTGTATACACTTATTCCATCACTCCTGCCACTGAAGGAAGCATCTCTGTTAAGCACAATTTGTGATTGTATACACTTATTCCATCACTCCTGCCACAGAAGGAAGCATCTCTGGTAGACACAATTTGTGATTGTATACACTTATTCCATCACTCCTGCCACTGAAGGAAGCATCTCTGGTAGACACAATTTGTGATTGTATACACTTATTCCATCACTCCTGCCACTGAAGGAAGCATCTCTGGTAGACACAATTTGTGATTGTATACACTTATTCCATCACTCCTGCCACTGAAGGAAGCATCTCTGGTAAGCACAATTTGTGATTGTATACACTTATTCCATCACTCCTGCCACTGAAGGAAGCATCTCTGATAAGCACAATTTGTGATTGTATACACTTATTCCATCACTCCTGCCACTGAAGGAAGCATCTCTGGTAGACACAATTTATGATTGTATACACTTATTCCATCACTCCTGCAACTGAAGGAAGCATCTCTGTTAGGCACAATTTGTGATTGTATACACTTATTCCATCACTCCTGCCACTGAAGGAAGCATCTCTGGTAGACACAATTTGTGATTGTATACACTTATTCCATCACTCCTGCCACTGAAGGAAGCATCTCTGGTAGACACAATTTGTGATTGTATACACTTATTCCATCACTCCTGCAACTGAAGGAAGCATCTCTGTTAGGCACAATTTGTGATTGTATACACTTATTCCATCACTCCTGCAACTGAAGGAAGCATCTCTGGTAGACACAATTTGTGATTGTATACACTTATTCCATCACTCCTGCAACTGAAGGAAGCATCTCTGTTAGGCACAATTTGTGATTGTATACACTTATTCCATCACTCCTGCAACTGAAGGAAGCATCTCTGTTAAGCACAATTTGTGATTGTATACACTTATTCCATCACTCCTGCCACTGAAGGAAGCATCTCTGGTAGACACAATTTGTGATTGTATACACTTATTCCATCACTCCTGCAACTGAAGGAAGCATCTCTGTTAGGCACAATTTGTGATTGTATACACTTATTCCATCACTCCTGCAACTGAAGGAAGCATCTCTGTTAAGCACAATTTGTGATTGTATACACTTATTCCATCACTCCTGCCACTGAAGGAAGCATCTCTGGTAGACACAATTTGTGATTGTATACACTTATTCCATCACTCCTGCAACTGAAGGAAGCATCTCTGTTAAGCACAATTTGTGATTGTATACACTTATTCCATCACTCCTGCAACTGAAGGAAGCATCTCTGGTAGACACAATTTGTGATTGTATACACTTATTCCATCACTCCTGCCACTGAAGGAAGCATCTCTGGTAGACACAATTTGTGATTGTATACACTTATTCCATCACTCCTGCCACTGAAGGAAGCATCTCTGGTAGACACAATTTGTGATTGTATACACTTATTCCATCACTCCTGCAACTGAAGGAAGCATCTCTGTTAAGCACAATTTGTGATTGTATACACTTATTCCATCACTCCTGCAACTGAAGGAAGCATCTCTGGTAGACACAATTTGTGATTGTATACACTTATTCCATCACTCCTGCAACTGAAGGAAGCATCTCTGGTAGACACAATTTGTGATTGTATACACTTATTCCATCACTCCTGCCACTGAAGGAAACATCTCTGTTAGGCACAATTTGTGATTGTATACACTTATTCCATCACTCCTGCAACTGAAGGAAGCATCTCTGGTAGACACAATTTATGATTGTATACACTTATTCCATCACTCCTGCCACTGAAGGAAACATCTCTGTTAGGCACAATTTGTGATTGTATACACTTATTCCATCACTCCTGCCACTGAAGGAAGCATCTCTGGTAGACACAATTTGTGATTGTATACACTTATTCCATCACTCCTGCCACTGAAGGAAGCATCTCTGGTAAGCACAATTTGTGATTGTATACACTTATTCCATCACTCCTGCCACTGAAGGAAGCATCTCTGTTAGGCACAATTTGTTATTGTATACACTTATTCCATCACTCCTGCCACTGAAAGAAGCATCTCTGGTAGGCACAATTTGTGATTGTATACACTTATTCCATCACTCCTGCAACTGAAGGAAGCATCTCTGTTAGGCACAATTTGTTATTGTATACACTTATTCCATCACTCCTGCAACTGAAGGAAGCATCTCTGGTAGACACAATTTATGATTGTATACACTTATTCCATCACTCCTGCAACTGAAGGAAGCATCTCTGTTAGGCACAATTTGTTATTGTATACACTTATTCCATCACTCCTGCAACTGAAGGAAGCATCTCTGGTAGACACAATTTATGATTGTATACACTTATTCCATCACTCCTGCAACTGAAGGAAGCATCTCTGTTAGGCACAATTTGTTATTGTATACACTTATTCCATCACTCCTGCAACTGAAGGAAGCATCTCTGGTAGACACAATTTGTGATTGTATACACTTATTCCATCACTCCTGCCACTGAAGGAAGCATCTCTGGTAGGCACTTTTTTGAATAACCCTCATTTGTCTCATCGGTTGAGTAAACAAGAAAAAAGTCACATGGAGAATGACCTGGTAAGTATGGAGGCTGTGGGAGCAATAAAATATTGTTTTGTGTCAAAAATTTGTTCGTTGTGATAGACTTGTGTGCAAAGGTAGTATGATGGATCCAACTGTCAGTGTAATACTTCTCACGGCAATGTCTGCATGTAGCATCAAGGACACATTGCAATTCTGTTTTTGAATCATCTATCAGAGCTTAGGATTTCTTGCATAGTGCTATGATCTTGTCAGTGTGTAGGAGGATGGTCACATCTTCAAAGGATGTGAGTCCACTTTTGAAACACCAATGTTTTTTTTATATGGACCTAGCCAGGGTTTTCTGAAAACTGGTTGCAGCATTTTAAAATTTTCAGAAGTTTTGTTCAAGACACAAGTGGAAATACATGCTTGCATACTGTTGAATATCGATGTACATTTTTGAAATGCGATGATAATTACTAGGTCACCTCCACTTATTGGATTATACACAGAGCATTTACGAAGTTACTGACTTCTAGCAAGGAAGAGTTGAGATGGAAGGAGAAGAGGCAGCAACAGTAAATCTTTGGTTGGCAATATCAAAGAATGGCACAGACATTATTTTTCTACACTCATGCAAATAACTGAGGACAGAGGTTATTCAATGGCTATTTATACTAAAGCCTCCAATGTGACACCCCCCTGACCCTGACGGGTTGCAAGTCTTATTATGATTAACCCCCTCTGATGTATCTGTATCTTGCCATCAGCTAATCTTTATATTTATTCTATAAAATAGTCAGGTACAAATCACCATGGAAGATTCAGAAAGAAAAGAGTCAAGGTATTGAGGCAACAGTGTCCGAACATGAAATACCCAAAGAAACAGATATTCTTATCATTGGGGGAGGAGTCATTGGTTCATCTGTTGCTTATTGGATGAAGCAGCAGAACCCAAAGACATCAAGTATTACAATTATTGAAAGGGATCCAGTGGTAGGAGTATTTCTCAGTCTTAATTGTGTGATAACATTATAAAATATTGAAATTATTTTTAAGATAAAATAATAAAATATTGGAATTATTTTTAAGATAAAATTATCAAATAAGGAAATTATTTTTAAGATAAAATGATCAAATATTGAAATTATTTTTAAGATAAAATTATCAAATATTGAAATTATTTTTAAGATAAAATTATCAAATATTGAAATTATTTTTAAGATAAAATTATCAAATATTGAAATTATTTTTGAGATAAAATTACTAGAAAGATTCACTAATTACACATTAAAATTCATTAAAGATTCACATTAAGTGCCATCTCCTGAATGAAGGTTGGCTGTAACAGTCATCCAACATCTCCTGTCTCTTGCCTTGGTGGTGCACTCTGTTAGACTGTAACATGTCCATCTTATGATGTTTGTTTCCCATTTGTATCTTTGCTTACCTCTTGCTCACCTCCTAGAAAGATATTTTTACCTTAACACTTTACTGATCTTCATTCCAGAATATACTTATGTTCCATTAGCAAGGGTATTTGCAAATTTTTTAGACATTAATCCTCACCATCTTTAAAAGTATGTATAAAATCTATCACATGACATAGAGCTTTGAAATTGTCAATGTGTTGTAATGAATGTTTCCATTTTCTAATTTAATTTGAAAGTCCCAGAGTTATTTCAAGAGTGAAATTCTACTTATTATAATGCTGGGTGTGATTTTAGGATTCTAAGTGTGAGGATTAGTTAATAGTGTTTTTCGCCAGTGAATACATGTGTAAGAGATATTGCGTTAATAGTGTTTTTCGCCAGTGAATACATGTGTAAGAGATACTGCATTAATAGTGTTTTTCGCCAGTGAATACATGTGTAAGAGATACTGCGTTAATAGTGTTTTTCGCCAGTGAATACATGTGTAAGAGATACTGCGAAATGAAATTCTTCATATATATAAAAAAGCTCCTTTTCCAGAATTTTGAATTTTTCAAGAATAATACTCGCAAACGTTGTCAACAGACTGTATTATGTGGGTGTAGCCATTTTAGAATAATGTGCTATTCTAGATGAGTTAGTCTTAGTAATATTATCACTATGGTTGCTATATTTCTTAAATATAGCAACAGTTTTCACGATCAATGAAGTTTGTCACTAAGGTTGTAGAGTGGGATCCTGTTATAACAACGCGGTCCGGACCGTCAAAATGTGTATGTAATAACAGAAATTCTTTATATACAGTACAAACAATATAGAATAAATATAATTGAGGATCTTGAAAAGTGTTGTTATATAGGGAAATTTGTTATAATAGAATTGGTATAAAGGGATTTCCATTGTATAACTAAATATAAATCATAAAATTCAGTCAGTTAATGTTTGTAATGACAGTCTATTTTCATTAATTCTTGGTTGCTGATCCAGCGTCCATGGGCTCATGCCCTTTGACCCACTGCTATTGTGGCATATATGCATGTGTTTGTTGTTAGCTGTTGTTTTGTTCCATATAATGTGTTCCATTTATCTGGCCCTGGAGGGAGTAGCATTTTCCTGATGTCCTCCAGTGCTGGGCATTAAAAAAATGTGGTCGTCAACAGTTTTATAGAGATGAGTGCACATCCGGCACCCTGGAGTGTGTTGTGATTATTAAGCTGTACATGTTGTGTGCTTATTCTGAAGATGATACTCTGGTCTTTCCTTCCCAGGAGGTTGTTTATGTTGTCTTTAGGATTTGGGCTGGTCATATATTTATAGATTTCCCTCCCAGTGTTTCCCATGGCCAATCTGTTCATCCAATTTTCTTTGTTCACAGATTTCAACATCATTTTAACAGTGTGTATATGGCTGTTCTTGTTGTGCTCCCTTCTTTGCTCCCTTGTCATTGCCAGGTGTGTTTGAGTGGCCAGGAATCCACTGCATAACAATGCTGACTTCATACGATGTAAGCAGTTGGTTTGCATGGTGATATATTTCAACTAGCTCAGGTTTACAATTTCCATCACATTCTAGTACCTGAAGAGCAGACATAGAATCTGTAAAAATCACAATATTTTGGACTTTTGTTGGAAAGGTATCAAATATGGTCTTCAGGTGGTACAAGGAAACTTCTAGTGCTATTTCAGCTTCATAGTTAGAACATATCTCCCCCCAAGCATCAACCAACTCATCAGATGTTTTGTCTGAATATTCTATATAGACACCATAACCTGCTTTGATAGTGGCTTTAAAAGCAGACCCATCTGTATAGACATGTATCCATTGTTCTGGGTAGGTGTCTATTGATTTCTGTGTTGCTTTCATAAGACTTACTGGGTCTGAACTTTTTGTTGAATTATCTCTTGTGTCTTGATTTCCAGTAATTTAAAACTTGCGTGTGGTGGTAAATATTTTTCTACTCTTTGCAGTTCTTGTCTGGGAAGTGATAGCTGTCTTTTATTTCATTGACATGGCTAAGGACTGACTTTTGTTTTAATCTGTAGTTTGGTTGCCAGTTTTCTACAAGTTGTTTATTTGAGTGTTCTTTCATAAGCTTCCATTGCAGCCATATCTCTCCGCATCTCAAGGGGTTCTACATTTGTATGTATTTCATATGCAGCCATTGGTGTAGATCTCATTGCTCCACTAATAAGACGTAGGGCATTGTTCTGCACTCTGTCTAGAGATTCTACATTTGTCTTGGAACATGTTGTAAGGAGTGTACTGTTGTATTCTAAAGCAGAGCGTATGTACCCAAGATATAATCCTCTAAGGGTATCCTTGTCTGATCCCCAAGATGTGCCTGTAAGTCTTTTCAGTAGTTGCAACTGTTTAAGTGCTTTATTTTTTATATTTTCTACATGCTTCTTGAGGGTGAGCTGCCGATCAAGCGTGATTCCAAGATATGTGGGATGTTCTTCTCTTGGCAATTTCTGTGTGTCCAACCATAGACTGATATTTTCTTTGGCTACTTTATGACTTTTAGTAAAGATGGTATAGATAGTTTTCTCACAGTTTACTTTCAATTTCCATGTTTGACAATACTCATGTAGTCTTCTTAAATCTCCATTTAGTCTTTTGGCTGCACTTTCAACATTCTTAATTTATTCTTAGTACATGTCCAATATAAGCACAAAGTTTGTTTACAGTCATCCCTCGCTACTTCACGGTTAATTTATCGCGGCCTCAGTACATCACAGATTTCTAAAAACATATTTACAGTATGTACACTTTAGTTACATCTACTTATGTTACACACACACGTATCATATTATATTATTTATACATTATTTTATGTGTTATTTATACTATTAATATTTTATCTACATGTTGAAACTATTTTTTAATGTTCTAATGATAACATATGCACTTATATGGTTTCATATACACTTATTGATATTATACATACACAAAAAATGTATGTGTGATAAAAATGAGAGGATGACACTACTTCTTTTCACTTATCGCGATCGGTTCTGGTCCCTATTAACCGCGATAACTTAGGAATGACTGTATTTATTTTTGTAGAATGCAGAAGTTAAAGGGAGATAATAGCTAAAGGAATGATTAAAAGGGTGTTAACTTTATTCAAATTAAGAACTTCTTCTTTTGTTCTCAAACTCCTACAGATTAGTAGGATGCAGTCAAGAGAACAAATAGCACCTCCCTGCTGCACAACTTCCTTAATGGGAAACGTAGTATTTGAGAAACAATCCAGAGAACAGAATGTGCTGTGTCATGGTTTACAGTTTGGCTGCTTATCTGTGATGTTTGGCCACGTTATCTGTGATGTTTGGCCTGACACATCCGACTTTAGCACAGCTTATGGTTCACTTTGATCCCTTCTGGGATGGGACACAAAACTCCATCCCAAAACCTCTTTAATCGTCTCTTAGGACACGTGTGGCAGGTAACAGTGTCAACCAAAGACAGATGTGTTGGGTTATTGGTGAAAGTAAAATGGTGATACAACGCTTTTCCATTCTCTGGACTACATCCTGCTGAAAATATAGTAGAACCGTTGTCCTGCTACAAAAGAGATCCAGCGGGGGTTTGAGAATGAAAGCTGAAGAAGAAGAAGATAACAGTGTCACTTTTCTGTGCTCTTATGACCCAGGAAACATGTAGATGAATTGCAACTCATAGCAAGAACTACGCAAGCAACTGTGAAGAAATTACGCTGGCAATGGATAGAACTTACATTAAATAAATCCATACATTAAGGGGCTGGCACCAGTTCACTAAATTGTGCATTCAACTGTGAATCCAGGACTTAAGAAAAGATGCTAGCGTTGGATAGAACATACATTAAATAAGCCCATACATTAAGGGGCTGGCACCAGCTTACTAAACTGCACATCCAACTGAAAAAAATAACAATGTAGGAAACAGAATTTGAACCAGGAGCACTCAGATGACGCCTACCCACCTCGCAACTTGAGTCAACATATTTTCCATCTACAACCACATCAGAGTTGCGAGGCGAGTAGGTGTCATCTAAGATGACCTGGTTCAATTCCCGAATGCTGCATTATTATTTTTATTTAATAATAAATCTTCGATGTTTCTATATTATATTGTTCATTGAACTGAAGCAGGATTGTTACACTTTTAGTTACTGTGATTGTTACACTTTTAGTTACTGTGATTGTTACACTTCTGGTTACTGTGATTATTCCACTTCTGGTTACTGTGATTGTTACACTTCTGGTTACTGTGATTGTTACACTTCTGGTTACTGTGATTGTTACAATTCTGGTTACAGTGATTGTTACACTTCTGGTTACTGTGATTGTTACACTTCTGGTTACTGGGATTGTTACATATACAGACAGACTAGAATTTGAGCTGATTGAATTCTTAGAATAACATGAAACATTTGCAGACTGTTTCATATACACTGATGGCAAGGTTGTATGACTGTTTCATATACACTGACGGCAAGGTTGTCCGACTGTTTCATTAACACTGACGGCAAGGTTGTCCGACTGTTTCATATACACTGGTGGCAAGGTTGTAGATATGACTGCTGAGATGGGAGTGGGTTTCTTTAAAAACAACTTTTCCTTTATCTTAATTATATTTGTTTATTTGTTAAAATACTTGGGGTGGGGAAGCATATACAATTTTCACATGTTTGATAGCTCTAAGTGGCAAGTTCTGTTTTGCTAGAGGGAGACAAAGAATTTTGATTAATAAATCGTCTGCTTTTTCTGCTTCCATATTTGTTCACAGACGTCTGCAGATTAGCAGGATGTTGTTTGGAGAACGCAATATGTTGTGTTATGGTTGAAAACTTTTATATGATACCTTACAATCCCACATGACTGCTGGGTCACTTTCACCCTGTATTGGATAGCCAACTCTACCACATAAACTCCTTAGTCACCTCTTATGACATGCTTGGAAGAAAAAAAAATGTTTCTATTCTTTGCTCCACTTTTAGGCGTGGATCAATACTTAGGCGTTATTCATAATTTAATTTATAATATCTGATGTAAAGTTCATCTGGCAATTTCGCAGTACAGTAAAGATAAAGGTAGATCCCATGTCAGTAACCTGCCGTTGGGGATGAAGATAGCTCTTCAAATACTAAACTGCAGCAACTGTTAGATGAAGTGACCAATTCCCTTGGCTAGTCGGCTGAACTACATGAAACAACTCTCCCAGTGGACATCCTCCCCTACCATATAACACAACTGCTGGCAGAGATGGTGGAAGATGGTATTATCAACAACGGTTTCGAGTGTTGGATTTCGAAAGGCCCCGTATTGGGCTGAAGGTGCATGAAGGATGGTAACTGATAAGCGACCAGTACTGGTTCAGAAAGCAATGGCAAACACTGCTGAGATGTATCTGTGCCAAGAAACTCATAATGGAAAGTTCCAGGAAAGAGAACAAGAGGCAGACCAAGACTATGATGGACACATGACATCGAAGATCTTCTGAAAATGACACTGGAAGAAGATGGGCAGCTTGCACAGAACCGAGAGGCTTACATAGTTGCAGTGAGGACAACGTTCTGTAAAGGACACGCCACATAGAGAGATCAATCTCTTCCTAGTATATGAAAAATCAAGTAGGGAACTTATTAACTGTATTAGAAGATGACAATCACAGTTTCTGGGCCACTGTATGAACTACAAAAGACAGTGAGTTTTATTCAGGAGACAGAATTACAGATATAGACATGTTTCAAGTGAACGAAAGAAGAAGAAGATGTTATAGAAGAGGTGGGCTGGAGAACATCATGACAACTAGAAAGATGGAGGGTAAGAGAGACAGAGGAAGACAACGTTAGAAAATGTTGGATGGCTTGAAAGCCTGGCATGATGCAGAATCATCAGAAACTATATTTAAATGTATAACATAGGACTATGGAGAGACATGATCACCTACACCGGAAGACATGATACCAATAAATGAAGGAACTCATAAGTCAGGTACTCATTTACATCTGGGTTGACCGGAAGAATGGTCGTGTCATGTGATAAATAACAACCAAAGTTTGTTTGTTTGTCTGGATGTGGTTTTGAACCTTGCACGCTGTAACCTGGTGATAGTAAGAAAGCTCTCTATCATCTAGACCACCGCTCTCCTCAAGTAGTAAAAGAATAAATTTAAGAGTAATTTTTGTTTGATAAAATTGCAGTAAACACGAGCATCAAGTATGCTGTCTGCTGGAGGCATAAGGCACCAGTTTTCAGTTCCTGAGAATGTACAACTGTTGATGTGTGGATCCAAGTTTCTGAGCAACATCAAACAGCACCTAATTTTTAATCCACTATTATCCATATCCATGCTAGTGCTTATTTATGATTAACCACATGTGCGTATATTTAACATTATACCTTTCATATCATTTCAGTGGAGCAACGTTTGCCAGTTATTACGACATCCAACATTCAATGATTGTCGTATTCTGGGCATTTGGAGGACTAGGGGCGGGGCTTGCACATGGACCACCTCTTCCTATTGTCATCAGAGTGAGTTCGAAGTTTGATCTAAGATAGTCTATATATCTATCTACTCGATAAACCCTTTGTTGCCTTTCAGGTTCAGTGGTAGAAAAGTATTCTGGAGATGGCCCTTGTGTGTGCTGAGTATATAGTGGATTTTGTCGCCTCTTATATTTTGGCGGTACATTGTTTTCATGGTCTGCCTCTAGATTTACCATCACTGTATCTGTGTAGCATAGCTTGCTGTGGTATGATGTCTCATGGTAGTCTGCTGATGTGTGCAAACCATTTGATCAGTTGAATATATTCCAAGATTAAGGTGGTGCCAGTTTTTTGTCTACTGTCCTCATTCCTTAATCTGTCTCTTAGCGATATTCCTAGGATTCTGCGTAAGCATGCCGTTTCAGCTGTCACAAGATTACGTTTGTCCTGTGCTGTCGTTGTCCATGATTGGCTTTGTGATAGCACATCATTGCCATAGTTATCGTTTTTAATAGTGTTATTTTGGTGTTTAAATCTACATTTTTGTTTCTGAAGATTGGTCTCAGTTGGCCTTAGGCTTTGTATGCTTTAATACATGTATTGTGTATTTCTTTGCTGCTCTTGTCGTCTGCTATGATATTGCTTTCTAGGTATGTGAATTCTGTCACTTGTTTAAGTCTTATATTTCCAATATATATATATATTTTTTTTCTATTCTTCCTATCTCATTACTTCTGTCTTTTCTATATTTATCTTCATGTTAAACGTTTGGCATGTTTGATGTAATATATCTATTTGTCTTTGTAGTCGCTCTTCTGGTGAAATGTTCAACAACATTTTACTTTCTTATATAAGAATAAGTGTTTTTAGGTCAGTTTCTAGCGCTGATTTCATATTTGTGAATTTAAATTTTTTAGGAGAACCATTATATGTTCTGTTTCATCTTTATACTATATACCTTTTTAAAAATTTATATAATGCAAAATTATTCTACTTTTTAATACTGTTAAAACATGTCTGACATATGTTGCGCTATTTTTCAACAGGTACTGTATTTTGAAATATTCTGAGCAAAATATTGCTTCTAGATGTTGAAGAATATCTGCTGATTTATTCTGTTACCTGTGCGAATATTTTACTGATTGTGTTCACAATAAAAAATTTACACCATTACTAGCATATGAACTTTATTTTGATTCGAAAGTTGATGATGTAAATAAATCTTGGAAGCCAAAAACAGTGTTAAAAAACAGTGACCTAAAAAAAAGTCAACTTGTGCAAATATATTTGCAGGTTGGTTACGAAAATCACCTAACTTTCAGTCGATGCCTTTTTGGAGTTCCAGTTATATGGCATGAACCTAAAAATCATGCTAGTGATTGTTACTTCCGCTTGACAAATATACATGGTTACACTTTTAAAACAATAAAGTCTGAGGTTTACTCAAATATTGAATCTGATTTGAAATCAGTGCCTCATGATGCTATCATGTGTCCGATACCCATCGTACCAGAAATATATAGGTCGTACTTAAGTGAACCATCAGAAAGTGATAGTTCATCTGCGCGAGAAACGAACTCTGACTTGGATTATATATCGGAGAATGATAGTGTTTGCTTAACCATTCAGAACTTTCACATCTAATACGTGATCTCCCTCTTACCAAAGAGCTATTACAAAGATGTAAAAGGTCTAATGGTGCACCTCAGTCATGAGCACATAGTCAACGAATGGCGACATTTCATCGACTCTTCCAAAACTAGTCTAAATGCTGTGTTATTGCATAACGGAAATTTATTTTCGTCAGTTCCAGTCGCCTACTTTGTTCATATGAAAGAAACGTATGACAATATGGCTATACTTTTGGAAAAAATAAAGTACAATGACTACCAATGGCGAATTTATGGAGACCTAAATGTCATTGCAATCCTCACGGGTATGCAGACTTTGTATACTAAATTTTGTTGCCTCCTATGTGAATGGGACAGCCGCAATAGACAGAAACATTATGAAAGAAAGGTGTTGCATATCAGGGATCATGTGCAGCTGGAGCATAAAATGTAATCCACCAGCCATTATTTAACAACATAATTTTACCACCGTTACATATAAAGTTGGGGCTCATTAAGAATTTTGTAAAAGCGTTTGATAAAATGAGCAAAGCTTTCATTTATCTTCGAGAAAATTTTCCTCAAGTTAGCGATGCAAAAATAAAGGAAGGTATCCTTGTAGAACCTCAGATTAGGAATATTATTGCAGACAAACAATTCGAGAAATTGTTGTGAACTTGGCACATGGATGGCGTTCAAATCTATTGTCGCTAACTTTCTGAGAAATCATAAATCTGTCGACTATGTACATATTGTAAATTAGTGTATTAATGCATACAGAATTATGGGTTGTAACATGTCTCTCAAAATCCATATGCTCGATTCACATATTGACTTTTTCCCTGACAACCTTGGTGAAGTCAGCAATGAACATGGAGAACGATTCCATCAAGATATCAACCTGATGGAGTCAAAATATCAAGCATGGTGAATATAGAAAAGACAGAAGTAATGAGATAGGAAGAATAGAAAAACAACAATATATATACTGTAAAGAAATTCAAACCTACATAACTGCTTCTTCTGTTACGAATGATGTTGTAATACTGTAGGTATTGGTAAAAAAAAACTTCCATTGCGTTTTTCTAAAGATCCCGACCTGATAGAGAAAAATGGTTTGGTTTGCAGATTTAAAAACAGCGCATTAAAAGTGACAAGAAAAACATGTTAGAGAAAGTAAAAAAAAGTTTTGGTCAGTGTGATACTACTAATGCTCGGTCATCTGCAAATAGCAATTCGTTTAAGTTATCCTTTATATTGGTTTTTTCCCAGAAAACTCTCCTTTTTACTACCAACTATTATGTTCTCACTGACGGTTGCTACTCCTGTCTCACTGTTTCATCAGGCAATGCACATGGCTACTCCGCGATCTCTAACTTGTACAGAATGAAACCACATATTCCATGCGAATAGTCCTGAAACATTGAACTGAACTTCCATTTGTGGTCACAAGAAATAACACAACTGTAACTTTGCTCCATTTTACCTTGGAGTTGTTCTTTGTGACGAAATCTTGACTTTGATCTACATATATATGTATATTTGACACTTCTTGATGTTCTTAACACTTCTTGACGTTCTTAACACTTCTTGATGTTCGCAACATTTTAAAACACAAAATTCAGGCAAAATCACAGAAACACCGTTGCTTAAACATAAAAATACACGGAGAGATAGTACAAAATGTAGAACATTACCAATATCTTGAAAACATAGATACACAAATGATGGCAGATGTGAAACAGAAGTTAAAAGGAAAATATGAATGGCTAAAAGTATCTTTAAGGACATGAGTAAAATATTAACAACTACACAAATTACAAGCTAAATATGAGAATTATAAAATACTACATCTATTCTACATTAATGTATGGCTCATAAACATGGACAATAAACAAACAACTAGAAGACATAATTTTTCCCTTTGAGATGTGGATATATAGAAGAATAGAGAGAACTTCATGGATAGAGAAGAAAACTACCAAATAGGCTCTAACAGCAATTTGAATGAAGAAAGAATTATTCAATGACTTAGATCAAGCAAATAAAATATGTTGGACATATTAAAAGACACGGCACCTTGTGAGGACCTACCTTAAGGGTAAAGTCGAGGGGCGATGAGCAAAAGGTAGGCAAAGATACGCGTGGGAGAGTAACATCACAAGATGAACAGGTTACAGCCTAGCAGATTGCACCAGCAAAGCAAGAAACCGGGAATGTTGGATGTCTGTTGCAGCCAACTTTCGTTGCGGAGAAGGCGCTGATGATGATGACGAGTGCCGAATAGAGAGAGGGAGGTTGGTGAATAGTCCAACATTTCATCACTTTATTCTATGAACAGCGCCGGCTACAGTATGGACACATCTTTACAAGTCTATTGTAGTCATCGCATGCGATATTCGGTTATTATTATTACATACAAACCTACAGCCATATGACTCATTGTAACACGCACACCTCAAGCTTACACTGCTGAAATTCTTCACACATTAGCTACAGACATACATACACATTTCTTATACAACAAACATTTATATACTCCACACAATCACATACATTACACATACCAAAACAAACACACACACTATGCACATGATGTACAGATTACGTTCATGACGTGCTCACTATGCGCATGAAGTACACACATCACAACGAAATCAACACATCATCTCATTTTACAACACCTCTGTATCACAGGCTATTACCTTTGCTTCAATTAGAATGAGAACTATAGGCAGTTCTCACAGATCTGACACATAATACTGTCTCTTTGTATTCTCCAGAGTTTCTGCTTCCAAATTGGTATGACACCTTGCCGTTCTCATGTAATTATCATTGTATCTCTGAACTGTCTCATGACGGTAGACAGAGAAAAGATAATTCGTTAGTTTAAAAAGAAAAAGATAAGCTTTCTTGCAATGATAAACTGTAAAACAATGATAAAAATAGTGTAGGTCCTTATATCTATTTGCCGCGTACTCCATCTTATTTAGATAATTACCTCTCATAGTGATTCGAGTGTACACTCGATCCAAATTTTTGCTGTGTCTATTCTCTCTATATTTCTCTCTCTCTCTTTCTCTCTCTAAATGCACCCCACATAGATCCTAAGTAATATTGATTGAGTGTGCAGGTGCATATATACTTAGAAGACAAAGTACATGAGATGATGCTGAAGTAATCCATTTAGCTCTTGACAACCCATGGCCTTTCTGATCTGATAAAAGCATAGGTCCTCCTCAGTTGTGTAACAGAGGTGATACCGGGACTCGTAAAAGATTTGTCTGATGTGCATGGTTGTGTTAGGAGTGTGGGGGGGGGAATTATGGTTATGGACATCTTTAGTCCCCCAAAGGAAGGCATACCAGTGCGATAATATGTCATGGCAGGAACACAGCAAGTACTTCTGGACCAACGATAGTTTGAGTACTTCAGATATATTTAATTAATTTAAAATTGACTGTGCAAAATGCAACGTCAGATTCCCATATTATGTCTATTTATTGTGATCTCCAGTAATTATGAGCAATGAAGCGTTTGTTACCTACCGGTATATGCAATATGTGGTTTTCTAGTTTTCTTTTATACTCAGAAGACCCCAGCTCTAGTCGCTATAAAATGATTTGAGATGATACCTCCTACTCAACAGGAGTCGATGTGTGTATATAGAAGGATGAGAAGATGTCTCCTACTCAACGGGAGTCAGTGTGTGTATGTATAAGGATGAGAAGATGCCTCTTACTCAACAGGAGTAGATGTGTGTATGTATAAGGATGAGAAGTGTATCTATCGGACTCTCAAAGTATGCTGCGTAGGATAGAAAGTGTATGATCAGAACTGAATGGGTCACTCTGCTCAACAACGCACAGAGCATTACATGGATCTACTGTATGTCATGCTGGGGTCAGGGGAAACGAAAGATCCGATTTGTTGGCTGATAAAGCCTTGATGAACAACACAGAAATTAGAAGAGACAGAATTGATTGATTAGAGCAGGCATGGATACCCTACAAGAAGACGAGGAGGAAGTCGAACGAGACAATGAACGTATTCAGAGAATGGTAGAAATGGGAGTGACTAGAGGCATTGGGAGAAAGTGCTCCCTCTCCGGAAAGATCAGAAGAACGCAATCAGCAACTGACTGGGACGCTGAGCTTATAAACTTTGAGATGGCTGACGGAACGGCGAGCAGAGTGTATATGGAAATGCCCCCAGTGCTGTGATGCTTAATCATGAATCAAGACCTCCAATATCCCTTGTCTCTTGTTTTGGTGGTGCACTCTGCTAGACTGTAACCTGTGCATCTTGTGATATTACTCTCCCATTTGTATCTCTGCCTACCTCTTGCTCGCTTCCCTTCGACTTTACCCTCTAGTAAGGTCTTCAATAGAACGTAGAACTATTACAAGAAAGCGCTTCACCATCAGTATCAGAAACAATGAAGACCTCAAACAAATTGTAATGAAACGAGAGACATGGAAATCTAAGACATTCGCCATATGTGCCGTCTTTGGCCCTAGAGGAATAACTAACTAACTAACTAAAGGTCTTCAAAAAGGTTTCATGTCTTTTAATGTGTCTAAAATAGTTTATTTGCCTGATCTTTATTTCTCTTAGTAATTCTTTCTTCATATTAAGTGTTTTTAGAACCTCTTTGTTTGTTATCTTCTCTTTCCTTAATGTTCTCCTTAGTCTTCTATATACCCACATCTCAAAGGTGTCAATTCTGTCTTCTAATCGTTTGTTTAGTGTCCATGTTTCTGAGCCATACATTACTATAGAATAGATGTAGCATTTTATAATTCTCATTTTAAACTTGTTTGTAATTTGTTTAGATGTTACTATTTTCCTCATGTCTTTGAAGTGCTTTTAGCCATCAAATAAGCTTGTTTAATATATTGGTCATTTATTAACATTCTTTAAATGGTTTTTGTGTTATTCTTCATCGGTTTGGGGGGGGGGGGAAGAAAGCATTCTCTTAATGTTTATGTTCAAGAATAGTAGAAGCAAATATTAAAATTCATGAGATAAGATGCACTTGTTAGATAAAATTCATGAGATAAGATGCACTTTTTAGATAAAATTCATGAGATAAGATGCACTTGTTAGATAAAATTCATGAGATAAGATGCACTTGTTGGATAAAATTCATGAGATAAGATGCACTTGTTAGATAAAATTCATGAGATAAGATGCACTTGTTAGATAAAATTCATGAGATAAGATGCACTTTTTAGATAAAATTCATGAGATAAGATGCACTTGTTAGATAAAATTCATGAGATAAGATGCACTTGTTAGATAAAATTCATGAGATAAGATGCACTTGTTAGATAAAATTCATGAGATAAGATGCACTTGTTAGATACAATTCATGAGATAAGATGCACTTGTTAGATAAAATTCATGAGATAAGATGCACTTGTTAGATAAAATTCATGAGATAAGATGCACTTGTTAGATAAAATTCATGAGATAAGATGCACTTGTTAGATAAAATTCATGAGATAAGATGCACTTGTTAGATAAAATTCATGAGATAAGATGCACTTGTTAGATAAAATTCATGAGATAAGATGCACTTGTTAGATAAAATTCATGAGATAAGATGCACTTGTTGGATAAAATTCATGAGATAAGATGCACTTGTTAGATAAAATTCATGAGATAAGATGCACTTGTTAGATAAAATTCATGAGATAAGATGCACTTTTTAGATAAAATTCATGAGATAAGATGCACTTGTTAGATAAAATTCATGAGATAAGATGCACTTGTTAGATAAAATTCATGAGATAAGATGCACTTGTTAGATACAATTCATGAGATAAGATGCACTTGTTAGATAAAATTCATGAGATAAGATGCACTTGTTAGATAAAATTCATGAGATAAGATGCACTTGTTAGATAAAATTCATGAGATAAGATGCACTTGTTAGATAAAATTCATGAGATAAGATGCACTTGTTAGATACAATTCATGAGATAAGATGCACTTGTTAGATACAATTCATGAGATAAGATGCACTTGTTAGATACAATTCATGAGATAAGATGCACTTGTTAGATACAATTCATGAGATAAGATGCACTTGTTAGATAAAATTCATGAGATAAGATGCACTTGTTAGATAAAATTCATGAGATAAGATGCACTTGTTACATAAAATTCATGAGATAAGATGCACTTGTTAGATAAAATTCATGAGATAAGATGCACTTGTTAGATAAAATTCATGAGATAAGATGCACTTGTTGGATAAAATTCATGAGATAAGATGCACTTGTTAGATAAAATTCATGAGATAAGATGCACTTGTTAGATAAAATTCATGAGATAAGATGCACTTGTTAGATACAATTCATGAGATAAGATGCACTTGTTAGATAAAATTCATGAGATAAGATGCACTTGTTAGATACAATTCATGAGATAAGATGCACTTGTTGGATATTATTTTGTAACAAGTTTCATGTGTCTTTGACGACTGAACATTATTTTTTAACAAATTTTATGTCTTTGACGACAGAATAGTATTGTTCCTTAAAAATCAAATACCGGGTATGTAATTATTGATATCACGGACTCGAAAACAAGTATAGATATGTCATTTCTGTTTGACATCTCTCTCTATCTCTCTCTCTCTCTCTCTCTTTCTCTGTAATTAAAAAAACCAATTATGATTTAGTTATAAAGATTGCTTATTTTGCTTGCTAAAATCAAATACATATTATTATACCCCACCCACCCACTATCGTCTATGTGTTTCCAGGTACATAAACAAGTCAAACGCAACCGTAATCACTCATAATTTGTTCTGGATATTTTCTCCCTTTTCTGCGTGATTTGAACTTTATTGTTTTATTTTCTTTGTTTTCTTCATGTTTTCTACATGATGTTATATTTCATTGATTTCTCCATGTTTTGGATATATTCTTGACAGACTTTCTCTATATTTTCGCCATGTTTACTATATATTTTGTCCATGTTTTCTTCATGGTGTTATATGTATTGTTTTCTCCATGTTTTAAATATATTTTCTCCACGATTTCTCCATGTTATCTCCATGCTAAACCCATGCTTTGTCCATGATTTTGTATTGTTCATTTCTTCTTCAGCGTTCATTCTCAAACCAGAGAATGATGTAGTCCAGAGAATGGAAAAGCGTTATGTCACCATTTTATTTGCGCCAATGGCCCGACACATCCATCTTCAGCAGTGTATTGTTCATTTGAAACAGTGGTTCCCATACTTTTCTCACTGACTCACCCCTTGGACTTTTTACAAAGGTCGTACACCTTTGTAAAACTTAAAGAACCATTTCATTCTATTTATAAATGCTTCGCTCTTTTCATCAGAACAAGACTTTATCAGAACATAAACAAATTAACTGTGATTATAATAACTATTTTTAGTGAACAGCAACCATGATTTATTTTGCTGTCTTCTTAAATATTCTTTTCATACATGCTTATATTTTTAACAGAAAACCAATCATTCCCTAAACTTCGCTCTAAATTATGAGATTTCTCCTACCACTTTTACATCATCTCAACACCCCCCCCCCTTGGGAACAAATGAATTAGAATATCTGAGATATATTATTAGTGTTATTGACGTCATTATCATACATTAGCCCTTTCATCATCATACATTAACCTCCGTAATTTTTATATATTAGCCACCCGTCAATATCATACATTAGCGCAGTCATAATCATACGTTAGGCCCCCCCCCCCTGTGCCATTATCATGCACTTGTCCTCATCATTTTCCTACATTAGCACTCACACTCATTATTATCATACATTAGCCCTCACCATTATCATATATTAGCCCTTGTCATTATCATATATAAATAAACCAAATATCGGAGGATGTCCGACAAAAAGGAAGTGCCGCGGTAACCAGACAAATAGAGGTAAATACAAATAAGGTAAATAGGTTACTAGAAACTATCAATATAAAATAATAAAATATAGAAAATAAAAATAAAATAAAGAACAAATACAATTGTCAACGTGTCCGTCCAATTGGGACCTTTATCAAGACAACAAAAACAGTTAAAAACACAAAACCATAACGAATATAAACAAAATGGATTTCTCCCACCAGGAAATCAACAAATAGCAACAACAGATCAAGCGCAACACAATTTCAACAAGTGCATATCGATGCGTTCAATAGGCCTATGTCTAAATTATGCAATACCAAAAGATAAAAGATGCAAAACTAAAGAAAGGGGGACACCAAATAGCGCTGCCATGAATGGGGGGGGGGCAAGTGGGCGAAGGGAGACAAAAGGGGAAATGGCAGAGAAAGACTGCACTCAGAAGCGGGGGGGGGGGAACAAATAAACATAGGGAACACAGAAATGTGCAAAGAAGAATAGCATTTGACAGCACAGGATAGACAACAAAAATATACAAACATCCAAACACAATCATGAACCAAGCAAAAATGCACACATTCTACCCGACAAACACAGATAACTATAAATATAAGCACATATACATACAAACATCCAGACATATACAAAAGTTTATACTGATATCACAGCACACATTGGAACACAGATACATGCATGCACATAGGTACATGTACACACAACAAATATATATATACATATACATATACACATACATATATATACACATACATATATATACACACACACACATATATATATATATATACTTTACTATATATTTGTTCCTTGTTGCTTTTCAGATAGGAACCTGCGTGATCTCCTGGTTCATTCCAGTCTTTGCACCACTGTAGGTCAATTGGGCACTTTTCCCTGCCCCCGAAATTGTTTGACTTGCCCTTTTGTTATTCATACTCCCATGCTTCAGTTCCCTAAGTCAAATTTCGAGATTCAAGACTCGTTCTCATGCCTGTCCCGTAATTTAATATACTCTATCATATGTAAGCGTTGTGGTATGAAGTATATCGGCGAAACAGGTAGACATTTGGCGGATAGATTCGCTGAACATTTAAGAGATATCACAAATCATCATGACTCCACGGTGGCCATTCATTTTAACGGCCCTTCACATCAAGGAAGCAATGATATTTCTGTCACTGGTCTGTTACGTTGCTATTCCGGTGACTGGCAACGTCAGTCTTTGGAATATCGGCTCATTTGTCATATGGGAGTATTGCAACCCCACAGTATTAACATTAATCACCGTTTTGTTTGATTTACCCACTACTTTTTAACAACCTCTACCCCCTATTCTTATTATATTATAGGGGCCTACTCCTATTTATTTTGTAGCCATATTCCTCTGTACCTTTAAATTGTTTCTTTATGTGCACGCTCATCAGCTTTGTTTTTGTTAGATTTCAGTGTATTTGTAATTTGTCTTTGTTGTTTCTATTGTTTATATCGTATTCCAATCTGTCAATTCTATTATTGTAACATATTTTTGTGTAATCGCCTTTTTTTAAAAAAAAATTACAGATGAGTGCCCATACACACATATGTATGAATTTGTATATGCATATTATTTTACATGGTCTTGTGTATCCATATAGTTGCTTTGGGTCTCGCATTTGCATGTTTGCATATTCTTGTGTTAGAGTAATACATGTGAATATCTTCATGTGAACGAATGGGTATAAAAATACATGTATATATCTTTATGTGTGCGAATGTTCATGTTATATTTATTCATGTGAGAAAATGTTTATGTGAATGCATGTGTATATATTATGTTGATACTTATTTTGTGTTATTATGCATACATATGCTTGTTTGAGCTATTGCTCGTGTTTGGATACATTTACATGTGTGTGCATGTTGTGTGGGTATCTTTCTTATAATCTATGTATTTATCATGTTACATATATTCTTGTGTGTGCTCCTAGTATACTTGTATTTGTATGTATGTTTGTATATATATTGTTATGCTCATGCATGTGTATACATTTATATATCCACATTTGTGTTTGTATATATATATATGTATGTGTGTATAGGTGTATGTATGTGTGTATATATATATATATATATATATATATATATATATATATATATATATGTGTGTATAGGTGTATGTATGTGTATATATATATGTGTGTGTATATGTATATATGTGTATGTTTGTGTATGTATGTGTGTATATATATATGTGTGTGTATATATATATATATATATACGCACATGTATACACATGTATACATATACACACATGCACACACATATATGTGTGTATATATATGTGTGTGTGTGTGTTTGTATATATATGTATGTGTGTGTATGTATATGTATGTGTATGTGTGTATATGTATGTATGTATATATATATGTGTATATATGTATATATATATGTGTGTGTGTGTATATATATATACACATATACATATATACATATATACACACATAAATATATATATATATACACACATATACATATATACACACATATATATACATATACACATACATACATATACACACATACATATATATATCCATACATGCATATATATATACATATACACATCGTATCTTATCGTTTCTTATCTCAATACTTCAATATTGACAGCTTGCATGTTCTCTTAAATCACGACATGTCAGGGAAAGAGGAAGAACATGTTATACACAATGTTGTTGTATTTCTCGCGGAGTTTCTCATTCATTCTGCATACAATTCATTTAGTTTAATCTGTATATATATATATTTGTTGTGTGTACATGTACCTATGTGCATGCATGTGTCTGTGTTCCAATGTGTGCTGTGATATCAGTATAAACTTATGTATATGTCTGGAGGTTTGTATGTATATGTGCTTATATTTATAGTTATCTGTGTTTGTCGGGTAGAATGTGTGCATTTTTGCTTGGTTCATGATTGTGTTTGGATGTTTGTATATTTTTGTTGTCTATCCTGTTCTGTCAAATGCTATTCTTCTATGCACATTTCTGTGTTCCCTATGTTTATTTCTGCCCCCCCAACTCCTGCATGCATTGTCTTTCTCTGCCCTTTCCCCTTCTGTCTCCCTTCGCCCACTTGCCCCCCCCCCATCCCGTTCATGGCAGCGCTATTTGGTGTCCCCCTTTCTTTAGTTTTGCATCTTTCATCTTTTGGTATTTCATAATTTAGACATAGGCCTATTGAATGCATCGATATGCACTTGTTGAAATTGTGTTGCACTTGATCTGTTGTTGCTATTTGTTGATTTCCTGGTGGGAGAAATCTATTTTGTTTATATTCGTTATGGTTTTGTGTTTTTAACTGTTTTTGTTGTCTTGATAAAGGTCCCAATTGGACGGACACGTTGACAATTGTATTTGTTCTTTATTTTATTGTTATTTTCTATATTTTATTATTTTATATTGATAGTTTCTAGTAACCTATTTACCTTATTTGTATTTACCTCATTATCATATATTAGCCGTATGGTTAGAACACCTTTCTTAAAACATTGGGGTCCCGCGTTCAATCCACATTTGGGACATGATTTTTTTATTTTGGAGGTATAGGCAAAATTATTTTTATTGTATTTTGTTTCCACATCCCATAGAAAGCCTCCCTGTACTCCTTCACAGGAAAACATGAATTAACAAAAGTTTTAGAAAGTACTCAGTCATCATCATACATTAGCCCTCGTCATCATCATACATTAGTCCTCATCATCATCATACATTAGCCCTCATCATCATCATACATTAGCCCTCATCATCATCATACATTAGCCCTCGTTATCATCATACATTAGCCCTCGTCATTGTCATACATTACCCCCATCATTGTTAACAACATAAGTGTCTAGTAAGCAAATATTGATTCTGTTTCTATTCCTTGACATGCATTCACCTCGCGATTTACTTCTCCATAGTTTTAACAAGATGAGACTGCAGTAAAACTTATTACTCATGACACTCGATTCAAGCAAAAAGAAACACTAACAAAGTGGAACAGTTTTTAAAGCAGATGGCATGTGATAAAGATATCAACCAAATTTTCATCTGTAACACAGTGGTGCCACTCAACAAAAATATGTTACACCTCTTACGGTGTGTAAACAGTTATAATGCTATGTAAGTACTCATGAACATGTTCCAACATTTTGTCACCGTCAGTAGTATCAGATGTTCGTCACCTTATCTAATTTGAATATAAATATCATTCTAATCATTTATCTTGGCCTGGAAATCCACAATACAAGAACTCCTTTGTTCTGTAAACATTCTTATATACAGTCCACACCGGGTTTTCTCTCTTCTTGTCACAATCCTTTAATCTTGACAGCTTGCATAATCTCCTCTTATCTCAATGCTTCAATTTTGATAGATTGCACAATCTCTTATCTCAATCTTTCAATCTTTACATCTTGCATAATCTTTTCTTATCTCAATCTTTCAATCTTGACAGCTATAATCTCTTATCTCAATCTTTCAATCTTGACAGCTTCTATAATCTCTTATCTCAATCTTTCAATCTTGACCGCATACATAATCGTTTCTTATCTCAATCCTTCAATATTGACAGCTTGCATATTCTCTTAAATCACGACATGTCTGGGAAAGAGGAAGAACATGTTATACACAATGTTGTCGTATTTCTTGCGGAGTTATTCATTCTGCATACAATTCATTTAGTTTAATCTGTATAATGATTCGTTTCTTTCATCTTTTTATTATATCCGTAAGAATTATGCCTAATTATATTCTTGTATCCTTTTATAAAATGATGGTAATATTTTGTAAACAAAAAGACAACAAAAATGATTATTGTTTCAAAGAAATACACACCGTCAAGATGCAGTATAAATATCAACTATGCACACTTAAATCAAGTGCATAAAGTCAAGTATCTTGGCACCATTTTAACATCAGATGGCCGGTGCTCTAATGAGATAAAGAGCAAGATAGCACAAGCCAAATCTGCTTTTCCTAAATCAAGACAAATTCTATACACTGGAGTACATATACAAATCTTAGTACTATTATATTGATGCAATTCTTGTGTATGGATGTAAAACATGGACTGTAAACAGAAGGGCTCAAGGTGATGGTGAGCTGGAGGTAACTGAGATGTGAATTTTGAGAAGAATGATAAAAATTCCATTGGCAGCCAATAAAATGAATGTAGACTGAGATGCTGGTTTTAAATTAAAAAATTATAACACAAATTAGAATTAGACAGTCATGATTTTTAGGAAATGTGTTGAGAGTAGCAAATCTTGACCATTAATTAGTAGCCACTGGAAAGATCAAGGGCAGAAGAGAACAGAGGACTTCAAACAGAGAAATTTTTGAATGGGTTGTCACTGCCACACAAAAATATGTCATCAACTGAACTTATTAACAACACAAGAGACTGGTTTGTTAGTTAGTCGTTAGATCTAAGTTGCAAATATTCACCTTTTACTGTATCATCACAATATATTCATCTTTCACTGTCTTGTCACATTTATTCATTTATCACAGCCTTTTTATTCATCTTATATAGGTTGTAGTAGTCACAGAAAGTAAAGAGTAAGGCCTCTTCCTAAATATCAAGAAAACAGAAGTAATGGTTATTTCAAAGAAACAAAATAACACCTTGCAAGATCAAAGTGAATGATATAGTATTAAAAAAGGCCCACCAATTCAAATATTTAGGTACAATGATTACAGCAAATGGAAGAAGTTCAACAGAAATAAGATGCAGAATAGGACAGGCAAAAACAGCATTCAGAAAAATGAAAAATATACTGTGTAATATGACCTTGTCATTAGAGGTGAGAAAGAGAGTTCAGCAGTGCTATATAACCCCTATACTAACATATGGGTGCGAGTCTTGGACAATAAACAAACTGGAAAGTGGGAAATTAGAGGCAACAGAGATGTGGTTTTACAGAAGAATGCTGAGAATACTATGGACTGCCAGAAAAACTAATGTAGAGGTGTTGAAAGAGTCAAATGCGAAACAGACCTTAATCAACAATATAAGAAAAAGGCAATCTTCTTTTTTTTTGGCCCCTTCATGAGACAGGCAGGTTTAGAGAACATAGTCACAACAGACGAAATTGAAGGCAACAGAGACAGATGGCGACAACATGAGAAAATATTACAGCTGGCGGGAATTGAACCAGGTCTGTACTAGCAGACCCTGCTAGACAGACCTGGTTCAATTCCCATCAGCTGTAAGAATTATTTTCATTTATCCTCATGCTTCCTACTTGAATTTACTTGTATGAGAAAATATTAGACAGTTTGACAACCTGGCATGGCAAGGAAACAACAACGACTTTGATACATAATACTGTGTACAGAGAGCTGTGGAGAGCAATGACCGCCTACGCCAGCCGGCATGGGACTTGATGATGATGATATAGGTTGTAGTCGTCTTTTTTGTCTGTTTTCACATATTTCACATTACTTATTCATCTTTCACTGTCTCATGACATGTAATATTTGTCACTTGTCTCATCGCATACAATTCTTCTTCTTCTTTCCTTCCTCTTTTACCCTTTACGGGTGTCGAGGGAGATACAATGTTCTTGTTATCGCTTTTCTGGCAGCTTCAGATGTTATTTGGTGTTCGTGTAATGTCTCTTTGATGTTGTCGATCCAGTGTACTCTAAGTCTACCCCTGGCTCTTCATTCTGCTTCTCCTCTCTTCATATATGCTTTATAAACTAATGAATCACACAGCATTCTTTCCAGATGACCAAACCATTGTATCTGTTGGTTTTGTATGTATTGTAGAATTGATATGATACCCATTCTTTATCTTATGACATTGTTTCTAATTCTGTGTCTTCTGGTCAATCCTGTGGCTTTTTTCTCAGACATCTCATCTCTGTTGTAACCAGTTGTCTCTTATGTTTTGTTGTTAAGGACCATGTTTAACATTGGTAGCACAGGGTTGGAATGAAGATACTTTGGATAAGATGTTTTTTTGTTGACATTGGTAGCATTTTGTGTTGCAATAAAGGGGTATACAATTTTTAATAGTTAATTTCATTTCTAGGACAAGTGCTTTAATCAATCATGTCTTCAATATAAATAGTATATTGATATAATGTCTGATATGTGCTAAAACATGTACACAATTATTCATAATCTTACATTCAGACATGTACATTTCCCTTGATTTCAGTTCATGCATCACATCATTATATCACTTTCCTCACTACATCCTTCATGTATCCAGGTGGCTTACACTAACAACGTGTGCTGGGTTTCCAATACATATTATGTTCACTTCAACGAACACCCACCACAAAATTGGATCTTGCCGTATCATTCTGAGATCCAGGATCTATCAATGGATTCCCATGATACTCTTGTTCCAAGTGTTACAGTTCAAGGTACCAGCTAACAGTGTAACAACATAGCGGTCTTCAGTTTGTTCAAATGTTATCTGTGAACATTGACGTTTTGTTAAATATGTTCAAAACGGGAGTTGGTGCCAGCAAATTCTATACCAACCTCTCAATAGTGTTCACATTATACAGCATTCACCGCATATATTGCAGTTCAACACAAGTCTCTTGTATACACACTCTTCCATAAATATATATATATATTCACACAACAATTGTATTTTTCTTTTAATGATATTGAATTTGTTTATTATGTCAACTGAATCTCGTCCATACAATGCTTTCATCTCAACCCCATATTGTTTCAATCCTTCATAATGACCCCAGCCTCCATTAAAAAAGAGACATTTCATTTTTCAGACATTCTCTCTTTTATAATGAAAAATGTCCTTTTAAAGACAAAATTTCTCACATGACCACAACATCTCTTCCTAAATGATAAATTATATCTCTTATCATTTTACATAACTTTTTTTCACGTGAAATTACCTGTTTAGATAAAATATGTATCTGATATTTATAATGCCCAAAAGATTGTAAGAGTGCCGCCACATTAGAGACATTAGCGCACAAATAGTATCTCTGCATTCACCAGAATGACGCAACAGCATGTCAAACTGCTGTTATCATAGCCTGCTTTAGACAGTTAGTATTAGTACACGTAGATATGAGCCCTATCATCCGGATGGCAGTTTTTCCACTGGACATGAGTTTGCTCTGTAGCTTACATCATCCTCCCAGACTTCCTTCATCAGCAAGAAATAATACAATTGTTATCTCACGCCAAAAGGCACTAAAAGAGATTGTACACAATACAGAAGTATATCACTTCTAAGCCACACTTGAAATTTTCTCAACAGAATTCTAGAAAGAAGATTAAGAGTATTCAGAAATGACTTGTCTATGTAGCATTTTCGGAGTAACAATAAGAGATAGAATCAGAAATGAAAATATCAGAAAACTAACAAACACAATACCAATCCTTGATTACATCAGAAGACAAAAGTTTACCTGGTTTTCACATGCTTCCAGACTACCATCTGACAGTCAAAGGGCATTACTATACGGACACAATAGATACAAATCCAGGGGCATATCAGGCATACGATTAATTACAGAAATAAAATAGTTAACTGAGTTACTATAATAGTGTCTTTCTTCAAATAAATATGCATCAACATTGATTTCCTAAAATAAATAAACATTATTAAGTATGTTGATTATCATCTTCGCACACTGGACACGTCCATAGGTGCTCCGATCTCCGCTTCAGTAAATCTCTCAGGGTATAACGGCTGATGGTTCCGGTTCTATGTTGGTTCACTACTCTTTTTAAAATCTTTGTTATGGGTTCTCTTCGGGCCACGCCCATCCTCACTTCCAATTCTTGCATTCTTGATATTGACTCATGCTTATTCATCTCAAAATCCTCTGATCATGAGGACTCACGAAGAGCAGTGAGTATGTCTGCTCGGTCCATAGGCTGACCATCTGTTGTGGTGGCAAGACTAGCTAATTTTTCAGCACGTCCTCTACGCCCGTATGTCCGGGGACAAAAATAAGCATGAGTTTTCATAGTGATGCCCACATTTTAGCTCTCTCCAATGACTCCACCTATTCCCTACGTACATCACCTATTTTGACTTTCTGAATCATATTCAGTGAATCACTTAGTATGCAAGCATGAGAATAGGTTTGCGACTCCAGCCAGTAAAGTGCCTGCGTTACAGCGAATACTTCCATAGTTAGACTGTTCATTGTTGCGGTAAAGGCACCACTAACTTCGTGTACTGTTTTCTCTTTTGATCTGACAGCAAAGGCCCATGCCTGTGACGGATGACCGACCCATCCGTGTAAATTACATCTGAATCCTCAGCATTCTTGCATATTAGTGCCTTGACCTCAGCGTCCACACTTACGTGGCTGTGCTTCTTGCACTCTCTGTTGAGTGTAACGACGGTCGTGACTGCTTCTTGAAAGAATGTAGGAATAGGTATCCATTCCTCGCCAAGAGCTATGTCTTCTGGGGCGCAGATATGTTTAACGGTATCCTCGGCCTGACCTATCCACGATAAATAAACATGTCACTGTTTTACTCATAACTTTTTTCAACATTGTTTTCCTCAATTAATGATACATCTAAGTTGTTTTCCTCAAATAATGATACATCTAAGTTGTTTTCCTCAAATAATGATACATCTACCGGTAAGTTGTTTTCCTCAAATAATGATACATCTACATTACTTTCCTTAAGTAATTATACATCTAAATTGCTTTCCTCAAATAATAAATCTAAATAGTTTTTCTCAAATAATAAAACATCTAAATTGTTTTCCATCTTAAATAAAGATAGATGTAAATTGCTGTCCAAATATCAAATTGAATTGCTTTCAGTGAAATTATATTTTATCACATTTCCCATAAAAATAAATCATTTTCTTCTTCTTCTTCAGCGTTCATTCTCAAACTCCTGCTGAATTCTCTTATAGCAGGACCATGGTGACAGCTGGTGACAGGTGTCACTTCTTGAAACACCTTATACAATTTGGAAAGAAGACTGACTGGATTACAAAAATTCACGACCTCCATTATTTCTATGTAATAACTCTGATATAACCAAATTGCAACAACGTCCACGGTTGAAAGGAGTGTACTTCACCACAAGAAGTACAGTTTACTCAATCTAACCACAGAAATATTACTGTTGATGTGTAGGAGTGTTTTGATTGGTGAAATTAATTATAGGTATGATTGCTGGTTATTATCATCCCACAAGTTCATAGGTGCTCCGATTCCAGTTTCAGCAAATCCATCGGAGTGTAGAGGCTACAGATCCAGTTATAAACGAGCTGGTCCAATCTTTACAGCAATCTCATGCTCAGAGTAATTCAGTGTAGATTATTACACAATTTCTGCAGTGTTATTGTAAATGAGTGTCCTGGCTTCAGCAGTGTTATTGTCAATGAGTGTCCTGGCTTCAGCAGTGTTATTGTCAATGAGTGTCCTGGCTTCAGCAGTGTTATTATCAATGAGTGTCCTGGCTTCAGCAGTGTTATTTTCAATGAGTGTCTGGCTTTAGCAGTGTTATTTTCAATGAGTGCCCTGTCTTCTGAATTCATCACTACCGATTTTTTTCCTCTGCAGCTTCGTGCGAGTGTGATCACTACAGAGAAGGCACCATGTAATGCAAGCAGGGTGGATATCCACTCTTCCCAGGATCAATTTAATTATGATAACATACTTAAAAGATGTCATCTTCTGCCTGTTACAACCACGATCTGCCCCTTTTAAGAAGGAAGCCTTTCACCTTACTGAGGTAAAAGCCAGGGACAGATCTTATAATCACTTGTTTAAATTTGCAGTACAATAATAATTTGAGTGATTTTTACCACAACTTTGCAAATAATAACTTTCTCTTGTCACATACGCTGTGCTATCTTATTATTATATTATTATTTTCGCAATAACACTGCATTTTCATGTCCATATATCTAATTTCTTAGTCAACGTCTTTATTTGACGGCATCAAGATAGCAATATTCAAATTCAATCATGTTAACTATTTATTTATTTTTTAAAATGATTTACCGCCGAAGATGGATGTGTCGAGCCATTGGCGCAAATAAAACGGCGACACAACACATTTCCATTCTCTGGACTACATCCTGCTGGAAATCTAGTAGGACCATGGTCCTGCTATAAGAGATTAATGATACATCTAAGTTGCTTTCCTCAAATAATGATACATCTAAGTTGTTTTCCTCAAATAATGATACATCTACATTACTTTCCTTAAGTAATTATACATCTACATTACTTTCCTTAAGTAATTATACATCTAAATTGCTTTCCTCAAATAATAAATCTAATTAGTTTTTCTCAAATAATAATACATCTAAATTGTTTTCCATCTTAAATAAAGATAGATGTAAATTGCTGTCCAAATTTCAAATTGAATTGCTTTCAGTGAAATTATATTTTATCACATTTCCCATAGAAATAAATCATTTTCAAAAATAAATAAATAGTTAACATGATTGAATTTGAATATTGCTATCATGATGCCGTCAAATAAAGACGTTGACTAAGACATTAGATATATGGACATGAAAATGCAGTGTTATTGCGAAAATAATAATATAATAATAAGATAGCACAGCGTATGTGACAAGAGAAAGTTATTATTTGCAAAGTTGTGGTAAAAATCACTCAAATTATTATTGTTCTGCAAATTTAAACACTAGAATTTCATGTGTATGTGTCCACATTTTATGTACACGCTTTTCACTGTGTTCAGTTTAATTGTGTGCACTTAGGGAAGAGACTAGGCGTTTCATTATCATAAATAATATATAGAATATCCACACAAGCCTAGAAATACAATCAGAACACCGACAGGGAAATTCTGCAATAATTATGATGCAGAAATCCAGGCAATATGTGTGGCAACTAAACACTGCTTAACTCCAACTCTGACCTACAGCCTGTGGTATTCCTGACAGATGCAAGTTCAGTGCTTCAAGCTCTCCAGTCTGGAAAACTGACAGACTTGCAAAAACTACTTAGTGAATTGTCTTACCAGTATAGGGTAACCATGCAGTGGATACCCTCTCACTGTAGAGTGCCAGGAAATGAAAAAACAGACCAACTGGCTAAGGAAGGTGCCGAAGATCAACCAGATATACCAATCACCTACCATCAGAAAAAACAGATGATCAAGTCAATAAGAAAGCCACAAACACCAACACAAGATGACTATCACATTATGAACAGATCAGAACAAGTTATAATTCTACACCTCAAAACAGGACACAACCGACTCTGCAGTCACATGTATACAAAGTTCAAGATTGGAAACACGGCCATGTGTACATGTGGACAAGCAGCACAGAGTGCCAAACATATACTTCAAAAGTGTTCTGAGTATGAAACGCTGAGGCAGACATATTGGCCAGCCAGAGGAAGCAACACTGGAATCAAAGTTCTATGGGCCACTGTATGAACTACAAAAGAAAGTGAGTTTTATTCAGGAGACAGAATTATAGATATAGACATGTTTCAAGTGAACGAAAGAAGAAGAATTATAAATAATATATCAGAATTGACTTGCTGTTAATATAATTTCATATATTCTAAAAATACTGCTTGGATTCATACTTGTATTTCTAATATTCTAAAAAGAAAAACGTGCATTCACATTTGTATTTCAGATTCATGTGACTGGTAATTTTGTATTGCTATGTTTACACGAAGAATTTTGTTTCTGCATTTAATTTTTCATTACTTGTGACAGGTATGTATTTTGTAGTTGCCGTGGTGGTCTCTTATCCAATCTATAAAGTATAATACACCGTAAATCGTTCATCAAACTACATTGGCTAACCAGCAGTATTTTTTAGAATGAAGTTAGGATAATAAGAAACATAAGCAACAGCACAAAAAACCTAAATGGCATAAGATGCGTAGAAGATATGACAAAATATCCCTGATGAAATAAAACATTTGCATGGAAAATTAAACAAAGTTTTTGAAGAAGTCCCAAGAATCTCATAGGAAAATATTACTAGAGATAAAGGATAAACAATGTTGATTCTGATGTTGCGGTCTAGCTTGACCATGCTATTATCGACACAAGAACCCAATATCAATTAGCACAAACAGCAGTGCTTTCTAACATGATTAAGCAACTTTAGCAACATTATCCACTCACTATTCCCATATTTCTCTTCACTGACTTCAGCAACATTATCCACTCACTGTTTGCATATTTCTCTGTACTCAATCGAGAAAATCATCTAATCACTGTTCATACAATCGAGCAACATTATTGACTCATACTGCAAACAAGTCTCTGCCCTGACTTCAGCAACATTATGGACTCATACTGCAAACAAGTCTCTGCCCTGACTTCATCAACATTATGGACTCAAACTTCAAACAAGTCTCTGCCCTGACTTCAGCAACATTATGGACTCAAACTTCAAGCAAGTCTCTGCCTTGACTTCAGCAACATTATGGACTCATACTGCAAACAAGTCTCTGCCCTGACTTCAGCAACATTATGGACTCAAACTTCAAACAAGTCTCTGCCCTGACTTCAGCAACATTATGGACTCGTACTGCAAACAAGTCTCTGCCCTGACTTCAGCCACATTATGGACTCATACTGCAAACAAGTCTCTGCCCTGACTTCAGCAACATTATGGACTCCCACTTCAAACAAGTCTCTGCCCTGACTTCAGCAACATTATGGACTCAAACTTCAAACAAGTCTCTGCCCTGACTTCAGCAACATTATGCGACTGTTGACAAAATTATTACTATTATTCATAAATTTCTCTTCAGAAACACTCACTGTTGACACAATTCTCTACCACGACACCAGCAGTAATGATAACAATTCACTACATTTCATCCTCTACTTTGTTCATATGTTTGAAAAATACATATACTATTTTTATTGTGATGTGTGATCGTGGAACGTTGATCTTTTAACATGGATAGATTTTAGCTATATCAAAGCAAATGCGACCATGAAAGCATTGGAAGCCCTGGTTTTCATAATTCGGTAACTACGAGCTTCGCGTTTGTTCTTATTATAACTGTTCTTAGAACCCTTGTAGGTTGTGCTTCATCAACACTTGTAGGTCGTACTTCACCAACTCTTGTAGGTCGTGCTGGCTCATACATATCGTGCTGGCACCTAACCCATAATGTTGTTTTAATGTTTAAGACTGTTGCCATTTTATAACGTTATTGTATTGATGTTGTATGTTCCTGTTTATACTTGTTCACTTCTAATAGTGATATAAACTTTGGTACATGTTCTAGTAATTATAAGTATGTTCTATAAATATATAATTATAATATAAGTATGTTAATTATAAATAATGTTCTAGTAATTATTTGTGTGATAATTTAACATTAACGTTGTATTATTCTTAGCACAGGTAAATTGTTTATTGGATAATTTAACTTAGATAATTTGGGCATAATTATTACTTCAGATGGTAGATGTGTCACTGGGGTAAAAAGTCAAACAGCACAGGCAAAAGCAGCATTCCAGAAGATGGGGAACATCTTGTGCAATAATTGTAATAATTGTAATCAATAGAAGTAAGAAAGAACATACTAAAATGTTATATAGAGCCCATACTACTATATGGTGGTGAAGCATGGACAATTTACAATATTGGAAGAAAACATCTGGAGACCACAGAGATGTGGTTTTATAGAAGAATGTTGAAAATATCATGGACGAAATCGCAGTTTCTGGATCATGTCATGAGAAAAGGTGGGTTGGAGAACATCGTAGCAACTGCGAAGATCGAGGGTAGGAGGTATCTTCTAATACAGATAGTAAGTTCTCCATTTGAGTTGACCAGTTGTAAAATTATAGCATTACCGGTACTCTTTTTAGCTGTCCATGATATTTTTTGTTAAGTCTTGGTACATCTAACCCCATAACGTAAAGATAACATGATTTGGATGACTTGAAAACCTGGCATCATTCAGAATCATCAGAAAATATATTTAAATGTATAACAAACAGAGGACTGTGGTGAGACATGATCACCTACGCTGGAAGACATGGCACCAAGGAATGAATGATCTTAGTTGTTCTATACTTCTAGGAAAAACAGCTTTAGATTGTGTATTTTAAGTCTGTAAACAGTATCAAACATGGGGAATGACAATGATCTGAGAATATCTCCAGTGTTACTTTACATTTATTTTACATGTTTTTAATTATTCCGTGCAATTAGTAAGTGACACCCGAGTGACATATAGCATATTACCAATGAAAAACCAGCAATAAATAAGAACATCACGTAATAATGTTGATTCTCCTTTGTTTTAATTCTCCCGTTAGGTCTTATTTGGCGATTAATCGCGCTTCAGCAATAAGGAAAATTGACACCTAAACAAATTATAAACAAGTCAACAATGAGAGTTATAAATTGCTACATCTATTATATATTAATATATGGCTCATAAATGTGAACAATACACAAAAAACTAGAAGACATAATTGATGCCTTTGAGATGTGGATATATAGAAGAATATGGAGAACGTCATGGAAAGAGAAGAAAACAAAGAGATTTTAACAACACTTCACATGAAGAAAGAATTATTAAATGAAATAAAGATCAAACAAATGAAGTATTTTTAACATATTAAAATACTTGGTTGAATACCCTACGTGAGTGTAAAGTTTAGGGGAGGCGATCAAGAGGTAGGCAGAGATACAAGTAGGAGATCACAAGATTGCAGCCTAACAGAGTGTACCACCAAGACATGGGATGTTGGTGGTCTGTTGTAGCCAATCTTCATTGCGGAGACGGTACTTAGCGATGATTATCGTTGAATCTGTCCACAGAAAACCTTCTAGATATTATCCACAACGCATTGGCTTACTCACTAACGCACTATTAGTCACTAAATATCAGTTCCCTACACCACAGAAAAAAAACACAGTGCCATGTTGTCATATCCACGTCACATTGTTATACATAGGCAATTTTCAGTTCTGAGAAATAATCATCATAAATTGTTTCAAAGCACATGATTGATTTGAAACAAGCGTCTCAATGAATGAGGGAATTGTTATTAAAAGGTCAGATCCTCAGGAGTCAATGAAAGTTGCTGATGTAAATCACACGCTGAATCGTTCCGGCATCAAGGACAAATATCTTTGAAAACAAGAATGATCCTGCGATTATCTTTCTGTAATGTTTATATTAAATAACTAAATTTGTGTGTGCTATTTAAGCTGTTTAATGATGGGAAGGGATGACAAGAATGCTTGCATCTATTGGCGGTACACAACTGCTTCTTTTAACGAGTCACGCTTGACGTTGATTGTTCTAGACTACAGCAGCGTAGAACAAAACAAACTGGAAGAAGATATATTCATCTATAAAACACATATTTCGTACATAAATTCGACTATAAAACAGGTTTTGTGCATTAATTCATCTATAAAGCACATGATTTGTGCATAAATTCAACTATAAAACATATATTTCGCCTGTGTGTTTCCGGGGCCTGAAAGGGGAGCAAAGAATAGCAACACTGTTTACCTTCCATGCATGTCGTAAGAGGCAACTAAGGAGGTTATGGGATGGAGTTGGCTGTCCCATCCCATATAGGGTCAGTGACCCAAAGCCATGCTGAAGTCGGATGTGTCAGGCAGAAGATATCACAGCAATGCTGTAAACTATGCCACAATGCATTCCGTTCTCCGGACGACATCCTGCTAATCTGCATGAGTTTTGAGAACGAACGCAGAAGAAGAAACATATATTTCGTCATGCCGAAATCGGATGTGCTAGGCCTACAAGGCGCATAATGGTGGCACAACGTAATCACGCTCCCGGCGGAAATCGCACGGACACTCGTGATGGTTACAATGGAGCGAACGCAAAACAAACAAACAAACATATATTTCGTGCATAAATTCAACTATAAAACACATAAGGTTCGTGCATTCCATGAACATTCTGCAAAAGACAGATAATTTTCTAGGCAATATTTTACTTGCAAATAATATTTAGTCATACACATTAATGTAATATCTTCAACACTAATTTGTACACAAATGATTTGAAATATAGTATTACAGACAATACATTGCATGTAACATCATACCAGTTCGCTGTTTCACTCAATTGAAATTACTTATGCAATTATATATTTCATTATTCTTGGAGCCCATAGAGCTTTGATTCCAGTGTTGTTTCCTCTGGCCAATATGTCTGCCTCAACGTTTTTAATTAAACATAAGCACAGTAAAAATGGGTCAGGTTTCAGCTATACAACAAATGAAGATTAACCGATTAATGGGATTATCTTACAAAATCTGGAAGATATGATGTAAAAAATCAAACATATACCGGTATATCATTTTTTTTATGGAAACCGCACATGAAAAAATTAAGACTATACTAACAGTTATTTCTACTGATACCCCAATTTCAATTTTATGTTGCTGTAACACAAAAACCTTAGCCAATAAACACAAAATGTAAGCTGTGTAAGAAAATAGTTACTATAAGATTTTTGAAAATGTAACTTATTTTGGTAAGGATTGAGAGGTGTTTTTTTGTGTTGGTACATCTAACCCCTTTCTTAAGCGTACTTCCCTTTAGTAGAAGTTAACTCATGTTCCTTGCACTCACCGAGCTTACGGATGAAACTACAAAGTTGCGTGTTGTGATTGTACTCTTGATTTTCGGTTGTGCTGGTTTCTTTAGAGTGCTGGTCTCTATAAAGTCTATCTACTAAGACTTTTGAATGATTTATTTACTTGTTACTGTTTGCTTCAACGTTATTCTAAAGTAACATAGCCAGTTACTCTTAAATTTGAAATGATTTCTTAATAATCAGTATCTTTTACTTTCATTCTAGGTGCTGTGTATATTATGGCGAATCTTGACAGCGACTGCTGGTGTGAATTTGGACAAGATAGTGACTCTATCATCGGACACTGATTATGTGGCCCCAGACGATCGAGACAGAACCATCAAACACATAGTCTGGTATATGGATAGGTGGATAGAAAACGCCAGGGAGTACCGTTCTGGCTGTTTTATCCGATTACAGCAACAAGTATCCAAATATTGCTGTATCGTTTGGGGAAAACGTTACGGCAACTACCTGGTCGCACTCTATATGTTCATCAAACTACTTTACCTGGCCAATGCTATTGGTCAACTTTTTATACTAAATGAATTTTTGGGTACTAAGTTTAACGTGTATGGATTTGAGGTTATGGACCATTTTCCTCGACATGAGAGCTGGGCAGAAAGACCCTGATTCCCAAGAATCACGCATTGTTTCTTTAAAATCCGTCAAATGACCAACGTGCACGACTACACTGTCCAATGTGTATTGCCAATCAATCTTTTTAATGAAAAGATATTCATTTTCATCTGGTTCTGGTTGGTCTTTGTAGCCAGCCTCAGCGCCTTCAACTTCCTCATCTGGCTTTACACAATGATCTTTAGGCAGCATCGCCTCCTCTACCTCAAGAAATTTCTTCGAATCAACGACTGCTACAAATCAGTTAGACAAAAAGATGGTAGTGAAATTTTGCGAGCAGTACCTACGACAGGACAGTATCTTTGTGCTCTGACTGGTTGGTAGAAATGCAAATGATTTTCTCGTTTCGGAGCTGATCCTGCAGCTGTGGAACCATTACAGAAACAAGCCACTCTTCAGGCACGCAAACCAAATTAGCGATGACAACAGTAATGTCTGACTAGCCGTTCAAAAGTGGAAGACTGTTCAATCAATGAAGAGTTGGTTAGGAATTAAATCTGTCAATCTAGTGACCCCTGAGGATAACCATGACACTCGTTACCATAACAGGCACCATAATCATAACCACAGCCATCGCGACTACAGTCACCAGGATGTCGGAAGTAATTGTAACCATGGTGTCGAGCTGGTCGAATTTAACACTCTACCACGGCAAAACAGATGCAATGGAGAGTCAGGAGAAGAATTAGGTTTGGACACAGAAATTTTTCACATGTAAAACAGACTGAAATAACACATTTGTAAGTTATGCCATTACTGATGTTTTGGTTGATGCATGTCCAGGTTGTACTCCAACACTTGGCCAGGTCCATAATGTTTTAGCTTACACTTGTAGAAACTTGTTTGGTAGTAGATTGGTAACCTGGTTCATAAACTTAAATAGGTAGCATTATGATATATCATTGGTTCTGTTTTTTTAATTAAATTATGGTGTGTGGTTGTGAGAGCTCGGAGCTGGGAACTTACTACAGACGTGAAAAAACTAATATAGGCCTTCGAATACAAGTGTTATATACAAGTACATGACTTGGAATACAAGTATTATATACAAGTACATGACTTGGAATACAAGTGTTATATATGAGTACATGACTTGGAATACAAGTGTTATATACGAGTACATGACTTGGAATACAAGTGTTATATATGAGTACATGACTTGGAATACAAGTGTTATATACAAGTACATGACTTGGAATACAAGTGTGATATACAAGTACATGACTTGGAATACAAGTGCTATATACGAGTACATGACTTGGAATACTGTTATATATGAGTACATGACTTGAAATACAAGTGTTATATATACGAGTACGTGACTTGGAATACAAGTGTTATATACAAGTACATGACTTGGAATACAAGTGTGATATACAAGTACATGACTTGGAATACAAGTGTTATATATGAGTACATGACTTGGAATACAAGTGTTATATATGAGTACATGACTTGGAAAACAAGTGTTAAATAAGAGTACATGACTTGGAATACAAGTGTTATATTGAGTACATGACTTGGAATACAAGTGTTATATACGAGTATATGACTTGGAATACAAGTGTTATATACGAGTACATGACTTGGAATACAAGTGTTATATTGAGTACATGACTTGGAAAACAAGTGTTATATATGAGTACATGACTTGGAATACAAGTGTTACAGTTGAATAAGTAAGTAAACAAAAATGAGGGTAGAGAGGGGTGAGTAGCGCAGTGGTTAACAAGTGTTAACAAGAAGCAAGTGTTATGTATGAATACAAGTGTTATGTACGAATACAAGTTTTATGTATGAATACAAGTGTTATGTACAAATACAAGTGTTATGTACGAATACATGTGTTATGTACGAATGCAAGTGTTATGTACGAATGCAAGTGTTATGTACGAATGCAAGTGTTATGTACAAATGCAAGTGTTATGTAAGAATGCAAGTGTTATGTACGAATACAAGTGTTATGTACGAATGCAAGTGTTATGTACGAATACAAGTGTTATGTAAGAATGCAAGTGTTATGTACGAATACAAGTGTTATGTAAGAATACAAGTGTTATGTACGAATACAAGTGTTATGTACGAATACAAGTGTTATGTATGAATACAAGTGTTATGTATGAATACAAGTGTTATGTATGAGTACATGTCTTCGAATACTTGTGTTATATATGAATAGACATTGCATAGACAAAATTAGCGCAATCCCTACAGATAGTATAGGCTAGATAGTAAGAAAAAACAGATAGTAAGAAAAAAGTAGATGTGCATAAAAGAGTCAATACTTTAAATAGTTGAACGACGAATAGCTTGTATGATATAAATATGTAAACAAGCCGATGGGAGGAGGAAAACCAACAAAAGCATGGACATTGAAGAGTGAACTGGCCACCATTTCCTCTAGCCTCATCGCTATAAATATAAGTCGCTGGAGGACTGTTGTGTAGATGCTTCCAATGAAGTTCATTCAATGTGATCATTACTGGCTTCATACTGTGGTCTACCTGTGTTATCACCTCGATGGAGCAATGCGAGTAGATAGTTTCAATGAAGTACTTTCACTACCCAACTGGAGCAATGCGAGTAGATAGTTTCAATGAAGTACTTTCACTACCCGACTGAAGGAATGCGAGTAAATAGTTTCAATGAAGTACTTTCAATACCCGACTGGAGCAATGCGAGTAGTTTCAATGAAGTACTTCTACCACCTTGATGTAGCAATGCGAGCAGATAGTTTCAATGAAGTACTTCTAAAACCGGTTCTTTGTCTAATGTCCTCATTTCTCACTCTGTCTCTTAGCGATATTCTTAGGATTCTGCGTAAGCATGCCATTTCAGCTGTTTACGTTTATCTTGTGTTGTCGTTGTCCATGTTTGGCATTTGTAACATGGAGTAGTCATAATAATCGTTTTGAAAAGTGTTATTTTGGTGTTTAAATCTACATTTTGTTTCTGAAGATTGGTGTCATTTGCCCTAGGACTTGGTATGCTTTACTACATCTATTGTGAGCAGTAAAGAAATACACAATAGATGTAGTAAAGCATACCAAGCCCTAGGGCAAATGGCACCAATCTTCAGAAACAAAAATGTAGATTTAAACACCAAAATAACACTATTCAAAACGATTACTATGCTTACATTGTGCTACCAATGCCAAACATGGACGACAACAACAGAACAAGACAAACGTAAACTAGCGACAGCTGAAATGTCATGCTTATGCAGAATCCCCTAGAAATATCGCTAGGAGACAAAGTGAGAAATGAGGACATTAGACAAAGAGCAGGTATCGCCCCAATCTTGGAGTATATTAAGAACTAACAGATCAAATGGTTTGCACACATTAGCAGACAGCATACCACAGCACACTATGCTACACAGAAACAGTGAAGGCAGACCTAGAGGCCGACCTCGAAAACTATGGACAACCGAAATAAAAGCGACGACAAATTCCACAATATACTCAGCACACACGAGGGCTATCTCCAGAGAACTCTTCTACCCCTGACACTGAAAGTCAATAAAGGGTTTAGCGTATAGATAGATAGACTTCTAAAACCTCGATGGAGGAATACGAGTAGATAGTTACATATGTCAATATTAATGACTATTTCCTGCAACATATTTCAGTGATAATGATTTTGTCATATCTTTTCCAGTACCCTGGAAAAGAAACTCAGATGTCAGTTAGAGTTAGTCCTAAAAAGAATTTAGCAGGAAGAAATTCAAGAAGGTTTGTGTCTGAAATATGGGTGTCAGGAGGTAACTGTTCACTTCTTCTTCTTCTTTCGTTCACTTGAAACATGTCTATATCTGTAATTCTGTCTCCTTAATAAAACTCACTGTCTTTTGTAGTTCATACAGTGTCCCATAGAGCTTTGATTCCAGTGTTGTTTCCTCTGGCCAATATGTCTGCCTCAGCGTTTCATGCTCAGAACACTCTTGAAGTATATGTTTGGCACTCTGTGCTGCCTGTCCACATGTACACATGGCTGTGTTGCCAATCTTGAACTTTGTATACATGTGACTGCGGAGTCGGTTGTGTCCTGTTCTGAGACGTAGAATTATAACTTGTTCTGGTCTGTTCATAATATGATAGTCATCTTGTGTTGGTGTTTGTGGCTTTCTTATTGACTTGATCATCTGTTTTTTCTGATGGTAGGTGATTGGTATATCTGGTTGGTCTTCGGCAGCACCTTCCTTAGCCAGTTGGTCTGCTTTTTCATTTCCTGGTATTCCACAGTGAGAGGGTATCCACTGCATGGTTACCCTATACTGGTAAGACAATTCGCTAAGTAGTTTTTTCAAGTCTGTTAGTTTTTCAGACTGGAGAGCTTGAAGCACTGACCTTGCATCTGTCAGGAATACCACAGGCTGTAGGTCAGAGTTGGAGTTCAGCAGTTTTTTAGCTGCCACATTAATTGCCTGGATTTCTGCATCATAATTATTGCAGAATTTTCCTGTCGGTGTTCTGATTGTATCTCTAGGCTTGTGTGGATATTCTATATATACACCTGCACCTCCATTCCTCACGGCATTCTGTGCTGACCCATCTGTGTATACTCTGACCCATATATCTTGTGGATATTCCTCATCCAGGAAACTGAGGGTGACTGTCCTTCGCTGCACACTGTTCTGTTCGTCCACGCTTAGTATTCCTTTCACATGGGTCTGAATATATATTGGCATTCCATGTCTTTCACTCCACGGGGTTTGTTCTGGTACAGGCCTTAAGGGGCTGTCAACTTCAGGTAGGTCTGTAAGTTGTCTGCGGAGTCGTTTAGCTTGATGGATAAAGCTGCTTCTTTTCAGTCGTCCCATTGCTAGATTTTGGAATCTTTCCTTCATTGGATGACTTGGCATACACTGAAACTTTTCTGCCTCAATTAGTACTTTTGTGTCTCTGCGTTCGCCAAGTGTTTGCATTCTTCCCATTTTCTGCATCTCTGCTATGGGTGTTGATTTCATTGCTCCCAACATTATTCTAAGTGCCTGGTTTTGCACTTTATCTAGATCTTGCAATGTGGTGTTTGATGCAGGACACCACGCAGCTGAACCATACTCCAGGTGTGGTCTTATGCCTTGCTGGTAAACTTTACTGAGTATATTCCCACTGGCTCCCCATGTGGTTCCACTTAGTTTTCTCAGGATAGCTAACTTCCTCCTGGCTTTTGTTGTTGCTTTGTTTATGTGCTGCTTCCATGTCAGTTTATCATCAAAAGTAACTCCGAGGTATGTGGGTTGTTTGTCTTCTTTCAAGAGCTCTCCATCTATTTTGATATGACCGGCTTTTTGTTTTGGTGAGAGGGTAAAAAGTGTAGTGCTGCACTTATCTGTGTTAATGCTGACGCACCATCTATTAGCCCATAAGGTTATGGCATCGATAGCTCTTTGTATTTGTTTAGTGGCCACTGTTGCATGTTCTTCCGTGCACCAGGTCGTCAGCATACATTGCCACTTTGATCCCGTGTGGTAGTTCAGCAACTAGGTCATTGATGTAAACCAAGAAAAGTGTGGGCGACAGGACTCCTCCCTGGGGGACTCCATGACGCAGTAGAACTTTCTTGCTCTTGCGACCATCTAATTGTACCCTGGCTCTTCTATTATGCAGGTATGCTTTTACCCATTTATACATTCTTGAGCTAACCCTGCAATTTCGCAATTTCTTTAGGAGCCCTTCTTTCCAGACCTTATCAAATGCTTTCCTGAGGTCTATCCATGCTGCTAGTACCAGTTTCTTATCTTGGAAGGCATCCTCAATCTCTTGGGAGAGGTAGGTTGCCTGATCTTCAGTAGAGTAGCACTGTCTGAAACCTGCTTGCTGTGATACCAGAAGGTTTTCACTTTCTAGGTACCACTGCATCCTAAGATTGATAATGCGTTCCATTGTTTTGCATAGACAGCTTGTGAGGCTGATGGGCCTGTAGTTGGAGACTGTGTTGCCATCTTTTCCTGATTTGAGGAGTGGTATCATTATTGCTTCTCTCCACGCCTGTGGTACATTACCCGTGGACCAGCTTGTGTTAAAGATCTGCAGTAGCTTTGCTCTTGCTGCAATTCCCAGGTTTCTAATAATTTCATTGGACACTCCATCAGCTCCAGGGGACTTTTTCATTTTCAATTTGGATATTGCATGCTCCAGTTCTCTCATTGTGATTGGTGCCTCCATGACTTCAGGTATAGGTTCGCCTTGTCCAATGTTTTGCTGGTTCTCTCGAACCTCCTGTTGTTTGTCTGGGCTGACTTTGATGTTATTGTCTTCTGCAAAGGAATCTGCAAAGTAATCAGCTGCATGTTTACCTGTTAAAATGTTTTTATCTTTATAAAGTGTGATCCTGGTATTTCTCCCTGTACCTTCATCATTTAGTTGTTTTACAAGTTTCCATAATTTCCTAGTATCTCTTTCTAGGTTCAGCGACTCTGTTTTTTCTTTCCAGCTGTTCCGTCTGGCTTGTAACTTGGCTCTTTGAAATTTAGCCTTTGTTTGCTGATATTTGTTGTGATGTTCTTGGCTAGGTCTGTTCTCAGCCTGCTTTCTAGATGTTTCCATCTCATTTTGCAGCTTTTCCAGTTCATCATTCCAGTAGGGTTTGTAGTTTTTGCGTGCCCCCCTGGGTATGGTTTTACTAGCAGCATGTAGTATACATCTATTAAATTCACTCACTGCTCTATTGATGTCTTTGTCCAAGTTCATGTCCTTAGCTAGAACACTGGTTAAATGCTGGTACATTTTCCAGTCTGCCCTCTTATAGTTCCACCTAGTGAGTGTGCTGCTGTCCTTGGTATATTCATTGTGAATTTCCAGAAATACTGGTCTGTGGTCACTACCCCCAAGCTGCTTTCCAACGATACGTGTGATGTTCCATTCCAGGCCTGGTGAGTAGAATGCCAGGTCTGGTGTAGAGGTGGTGTGCCATGCTCTCGAGTAGAAGGTTGGTGAGTCTGCTGGCTGGTTAATAAGAATGAGATTATTTTCATCCTGCCAGCTCTCAAGTTCCTCACCTCTCTTGTCGATATGATCGTAGCCCCAGCTCTGAGAGTGGCTGTTGAAGTCACCACACACCATAAGCCTTTCTTTGTCTGGAATTGTGTCTAGTGCCAATGGTTTATCATTTGGGCAGTAGTAGTTCAGGAGATGGAATTCTGCACTGTCTGTTTTTAGGTGGAGCATCTGGTATTCTGCCCCGTCCATGTATACTTCCAGCTGACATGCACTGATATTGTTTTTAACTAGTTAACTGTTCACAATACGTGTACTCTGTCTCACAATTTATGTTCACTTTCTCGAAATGTGTGTATTCTGTTTCACAATGCGTCACTTTCACTTTCTGTCTCATCATGAGTTCTCTGTCTCACAGTGTGTGTTCTCTGTTCCATAATGTGAGTTCTCTGTCTCACAGTGTGTGTTCTCTGTTCCATAATGTGTGCTCTCTGTCCAAGAATGTGTATTTTCTGTCGCACAATGTGTGTTCTCTCAGAAATATCAAGAGTCCTATGTAACTCTCTGCAAGATCAAGGTTTGATCGCAGATGATCAAGGTCATTAACACTGACATATTTGAAAACATACATGAAAACGAAAACAACTGAAAACGAACTACAACGACATACAAATTCACCTCAGGCAGAGTGCGAAGAATACAATGTAAAATACTTAAATACAATTGATAGATTTAAATAAAATACATAATACAATATTTAAACACATCACAAATAGAAACTATGCAGAGAAAAATAACAGCTAAATGTATATGTTAGCAGTACAAAACGAAAACAAACATCAGAATTTAAATATCTGGGAAGCATTTTTACAGAAGACGGCAACATTTATATAGAAATTGAGATGAGGTGCCAAAAAGCAAACGCTGCAAAATACCAAATGTCACCACTACTTAAAAACATAGCAATCAACATGACGACCAAATGACATAATAAACACCATCTTTATTCCAACATTATGTTACCAGTGCCAGACATGACACCTGACAAAAACACTCTTCAGAAAGATTACAACATATGGGATGAAATGGTTGAGAAAGGCCATAAACGTTACCAGAAGAGACCGAATGAGAAATGAAGACATCAGAAAGATAGTAAAGACCACATCATACAAACAATATATAGAAAGACCGCAGATCAACTGGTTCGGACACATGTGAATGGAACCATTACAACCAGCCATCAAGGTGTACAATAACAGAACGGAGTCAAGGCAAGAGAAAGACCAAGACTACGATGGGAAGATTAAATCAGAGAGAACCACGTTAAAAACCACGGCTTGACCATGACAAGCGCAATAGAGAGAGTCAGATACAGAAAACGTATAGGCCCTATTCCCCAGAACGCCTAAGGACATTTGTGGCAAAAATAATAGATAGTGTTCTCTGCCTATCCTTCACTGTCTAACATTGTGTGTTTCCTGTTTCAGAATGTGTTTTCTCTGTCTCACAATGTGTGTTCTCTTTCTAATAATGTGTGCTCCCTGTCTTACCTGTAACACAATGTTAGTTCCCTGTTTCACAATGTATGTTCTAATTCTCAAAATGTATGCTCTCATTCTCACAGTATGTGTTATCTTTCTCAAAATGTGTGTTCTCTGTCTCACAATGTGTGTTCTCTGTGTAACAATGCATGTTTTCTGTCTCACAATGTGTATTATCCGTCTCACAATGTGTATTCTCTGTCTCACAATGTGTATTCTCCGTCTCACAATGTGTATTCTCTGTCTCACAATGTGTATTCTCTGTCTCACAATGTATATTCTCTGTCTCACAATGTGTATTCTCCCTCTCACAATGTGTATTCTCTGTGTCACAATGCGTGTTCTCTGTCTCACAATGTGTGTTCTCTGTCTCACAATGTGTGTTATCTGTCTCACAATGTATGTTCTCTGTCTCACAATGTGTATTCTCCCTCTCACAATGTGTATTCTCTGTCTCACAATGTGTGTTCTCCGTCTCACAATGTGTGTTCTCCGTCTCACAATGCGTGTTCTCCGTCTCACAATGCGTGTTCTCCGTCTCACAATGTATGTTCTGTCTCACAATGTGTAAGTTCACAGAGAAGACCGTCCACCAGATACAAGTATATACCGATGGATCAGCAACTAGCGCAGTGAAGAATGGAGATGCTGGAGTGTATATAAAATATCCAGAAAAAGACAATAAAACCATATGTTTACCAACTGGAATCTTCTGCTCCAAGTACTCTGCAATGTACAGTTCCTAAAAATTCCTGTGGAAAAAATTAAGAACATAACTTGCCAATGTCAACAGGTGATGTGTCTTACTGGTGCGAGATCTGTAATAAAAGCCCTTGACAGCAATACGAGAAGTGCGCATTTAAAGAAGATTAGTACAACAAAAGAGGCCCTACAAAGAGATGATGACCACTTCAAAGAAATGATGAAGAGGTAGGCAGCGATACAACTGGGAGGGAAACACCACAAGATGAAGAGGTTACAGTCTATCAGAGCGGACCACCAAAATAAAGTGGCAGATGATGTTGGAAGTCCGTTGAAACCACCCTTCACTGCTCATACGGTTGTTCTATGTTAATACAATGGAACATAAAACCCAACCAATAGTAGCACCCAGAGAGAAATTAATGTTCATTTCAGAAAACTACAATATTATCGCCATACTACACATGACAGTCTAGAGAAAAAAAAACCGTAATGAAGAGGATCATGTCAGAGAAATGAGAAAAGAGGCATGAAATAACAATGACAGAAAGATTAGCTAAAGATGGGCAGGAGTTTTTAAAGACTGTGATGTACATTTTGACATGCTACCTCATCATGCTACCTGCTGATGGCGGCTAGAGTATAGTATGAGAGTATAGTATGAGAGTATAGTTTGAGAATATCAATGATCGTGATAGTATTCAATCAATCAAGTGTCATGATAAGTGGCGTAGGTGATGATGCTTCTCCACAACTATGTCTCTTGTATTGTTAAAAAAGTTCAGTTTGTGACTTCTTTTTGTGCCATATTAGCAACCCACCCAGAAATTTCTCTCTTTGTGTTCCTCAGTCTCTTCTCCCCTTGATCTTTCCGGTGGTATCTAAATGTTTAAGTTTTACTTTTCTCGTCACGGACACTTAAAATCTTGATTGTCTGTTTCTAATTTTCGCTATAATTTGTCATTTTACTCCAGCATCTTTGAGAACTTCTTCATTTGTTTTTGTGTCTGTTCATTGAATATTCATCATTCGTCTTAAAAACCACATATCAGTTGCCTCCAGCTTATCTTGGGTACGTTTGTTTACTGTCCATACTTCACTTCCATTTTGACAGCATGGGTAGACTTTGTGTCAGTTTCCAGCATGTATGTTGTGTCCGCACCAAAATATACCAGCAGGTTGAAAACATATCCGGTGATGTAGTCGCAGAGTTCGTATGACTATGTGGTATTTTTTGGCTTGCTTGCATTATATTGATTGTCTTCCCTTGTGACCTATAACCATCTCATCTATACATATGTTTTCGGAAGGATAGAATGCATTCTGAAAGCTCGCAACTAATTCATTTATGAGCGGCTTTATTTACCCTGTGCATCAGCTCCAGCCGCATGAAGCATTGATTGGTAAATCAATAAGAATTTGGTCCTGATGAAAATTGATCCAAACCAGGGGCTACTTCTGTGTGTTTTTGTGGACCGAAAATCCTTTAAAGAATGTTTGGGGTCCAAACCCATGTTTATCAGGGTGGCGAGAAACTTCATAAAAATATTTCGGTCGAGCGGAATCCATTTTGAATAAGTAGAATATTTCCAATTTCTGCTGGGCATAAGAATTTACATTGGCTATTAGTCTGGTCAATTATTGGTTCTGTCATCAAGGAAAGCAAATACTGGAGAGGTGAGGCATTGTCAGGAAGGCCAAGTTTGCTGCCAGAATGTATCTCTCTGAAGTGAGACACTCCTATAATCTCTCCTTCTAGGGTTTCACGCCACACAGCATCAGTCCTAGGCCTACCTTGTTGATTTGTGGAAGTTTGATGCATAGGTCTATTAGTAGGCATAGAAGTACCAGCTAAAGCCTCTGAATCAGTAGATTCATCACTACTATTAGATGCTTCTTCAGAGGAATTAACATTCCTTGATCTGATGCAATCAGTTGCTAAATTTTTAATAAAACCTACACCAGTTTACTTTAGTTTTTACTTTTCGGCAAGTCAAAAATAAGCCTATAATCACTATCGGAATCATCATTATCTGATTCACTAATTAGCAAGCTCTGAAACATACCATAGCTTGTTCTGCACTGTATCTAGAAGAAGTGTGCGTTGCCATTTTTTCAGAATTTCAGAAATAACAAACACTAGGGTTACAATAATTGTCAGATGTAAAAAGAGGACGTTTCGGCGTGCGCCTTTAAATTAAATCCAATACACCCTTATTGTAGGGTTACCATAATTGTCAGATGGAAAAAGAGGACGTTTCGGCGTGCGCCTTTAAATTAAATCCAATACACCCTTATTGTAGGGTTACAATAATTGTCAGATGTAAAAAGAGGACGTTTCGGCGTGCGCCTTTAAATTAAATCCAATACACCCTTATTGTAGGGTTACCATAATTGTCAGATGGAAAAAGATGATACACACAATTTTCATCAAATACGGGCAATATTAAGTGTTGCACAAATAAAATTTAAGTTAAACTACATAAAATATTGTTCTTATTGAATTATAAACTTGTATTAACTGAGTTTCGGTATTTTTTAAATCTTATTTTTAAAAAAAAATGTAAGTTTCAATCTTCAATTCAAAAATTAATTAATTAATAATTATCACTAACGAACTCGCGTTACCGTCTGCTATGCGAAATGCGTTATGTTTACGAAAAATTGAAAATAGCTAATGGAACCAGAAGTTCTGATGGCTAATGTTAACATTGAGCTAAATATAACTGGTGCGCGTGTTTATTTCACTATACATAATAGATTAAAAAAGTATATATCACAGAAAAGTAAGTAAGAAAGTATCGATCGATCAGGGACGGATGGACGGTCGGGGACGGAGAAAAACCCGGACAAAAGCCATCTTTCTGGAAAGCCGCTCGGACAGGGGCATAAAAAGAGGACATGTCCGGGGAATCCCTGACGTATGGTAACCCTAACAAACACAGCGTATGGCGGTAAAAGAAATGGTTTCTTGGTTTCTTTTACTGCCACGCGAGTCGTCTTCAGTTTTCTAAAGGAAGTGAAGTTGCCCAGATGTTCAGAGGTTAACATAAAAATTTGAACTGGGCAAAACGAAATATAGCTGATCAATATATGATCGATCTAAAATCAAAGCCCTTAAAGTGGCGAAAGGTCCTGTAGACCCATACTATAAAGCCGTTATAGTGGCGGTCGGCCCCCCAATGAGTTAAATATCTTGGGATAATCTTTGATAGAAGTCTCTCATTCAATAAGCACGTCACAAATATGATTCAGAAGGCTAAAAGAGGGATCAGTGTTATCAAGGTTATGGCGACCTCTTCTGCTTCTGCAAGTGATGGTGCTATATGTCATAGATTATGGCCTCGGCCTACTAACTTTGTCCTTGTGGCTAATAAATGTTACTGTTCTATAGTTTGTACATAATTGAAGATGTACTTTTTTGGTAGTGTATATTATATATAGGCCCCTATTGATTTTTTTTTTCATTCTTTGGACCATGTTCCGCTCCTCCAAATTTTGCAGCATAACTTATGGTATAGGTCCTTATGAATGCGTTTATCATTCAAACATCACCCATGAGGAATATCGTGCCTTGGCACATCTTCGTCGTCGTGATGATATTGTCATCAAACCAGCAGATAAGGGTGTGGCGTAAGGACCTTTACCCCCAGAAGGGCCACCAACAACTCTCCAACCCTTCTTTCTACACTGTACACACATCTGACTCGACTGTAACTAACCAGAAGGTTGTTAACAGCACTATAAAAACCCTTATCCTTAACAACCACCTTCCTGCCAAAGCTCTTTGCATCGATCAAAGCTGTTTAGGCAGACCTATTTTCTGTACGTTGCCTCCCGCCGAAGACAGATTGGGCTATTGGCACAATTAAAACAGCGACACACCGCATTTCCATTCCCTGGACTACATCCTGCTGGAAATTTAGTAAGGCCATGGTCTTGCTGCAAGGGACATCCAGTGGGAGTTTGAGAATGAATGCTGAAGAAGAAAAATATGCTGCCTAAAATCATACGGCATCCAATCCGGGTAGACCTATTGCCTCTGCTTGCTCTTGTCCCACTGAGCGAATCTCCGACTTCCTTGACAGCATTTGCCAGCCCTTAGTCGAACAACTGCTTTCGTTCTTGAAAGACACTACGCAATCCCTAACCATTTTTTCTTCCGTCCAGTTGTCTTCTGACCGTACCTATCGTCTGTTCTTGCTTGATGCCTGTTCTTTGTACACTTCTATACCTCATGCAGGGCTTGCAGTTCTTTCTTGACAAGAGTTTCCATCCCTCTGTATCCACTTCTACTCTTATCCGCCTTGCTGAACTGGTGCTTCCGCACAACTCTTTTGAATTTGATGGGCACTTTTTCGATCAGATCAGTGGCGTTGCCAAAGGAACCAAAATGGGACCTAGCTATGCGAATCTGTTCATGGGAAATCTTGAACATCTAGTGTGGTCGACCTATAATGGTCCGTTCTCATCTCTTTTCCACAGATACATTGACGATGGGATAGACATCACCGACATGTCCGAAGTGAAATTGTATCGCTTCATCAACAGTTTCAACCCTGCTATTCAATATACATCTCGCCCGTGTGTTGTCGGGGCCCCGAAAGGGGAGCAAAGAATAGCAACACTGTTTACCTTCCACTCATGTCGTAAAAGGCGACAAAGGAGGTTATGGGATGGTGTTGGCTGTCCCATCCCATATAGGGTCCCATATAGCAGATATCGCAGCAATGCTGTAAACCATTACAACAACGCATTCCGTTCTCCGGACCACATCCTGCTAATCTGCAGGAGTTTGAGAACGAACAGAAGAAGAAGAATTTACATCTAACATCTCCACTACCTCTTTCAACTTCCTTGACATCATTGTCACCATTCATCCCCCTTACTTTAGCACATCCGTTTACTATAAACCTACTGATGCACATGGCTTTCTGCTCTACACTTCTTCTCATCCTCCTGCTTGTCGCAACTCTCTGCCGTAAGGAGTAACTTTACCAACCACATCCCCCCAAAAAGATGTGGCCCGGTTAAGACCCGAAACAAGGACTGTTATAACATTAACGAACATCCCGTACAAGTATTAAAGTATCCTCAGGAACAAAAACACAGAACAGTCATATTCGTACACAATGACCTAAAGGCCTTCTTACGAATCGTACCTTCGTATGAAATACCTTCGTACGAATAGACATGTTCTGTGTTTGTGTTCCTGCGGATACTTTATACTTGTACGGGATATTTGTTGATGTAATAGTCATTGTTTCGATTGGTCTGTTCTCAGTGACTTGAGTACACAGGCTGAAAGTCTTGACGAGACCACATCTTTTTTTTTTTTTTTTTAAGGGGGGGGGGATGTGGTTGGTTAAGTACGGAAAACATGTTTACTTGTGTTGCAAAACGATTCGGTGCTGCTAGAACGGACCTGGTTCAATTCCCGTCAGCTGTAAGAAATAGATTCTTCATCTTCTTCTTCTTTCGTTCACTTGAAACATGTCTTTATCTGTAATTATGTCTCCTTAATAAAAACTCGCTGTCTTTTGTAGTTCATACAGTGTCCCATAGAGTTGTTTCCTCTGGCCAATATGTCTGCCTCAGCGTTTCATGCTCAGAACACTTTTGAAGTATATGTTTGGCACTCTGTGCTGCCTGTCCACATGTACACATGGCCGTGTTGCCAATCTTGAACTTTGTATACATGTGACTGCGGAGTCGGTTGTGTCCTGTTCTGAGACGTAGAATTATAACTTGTTCTGATCTGTTCATAATGTGATAGTCATCTTGTGTTGGTGTTTGTGGCTTTCTTATTGACTTGATCATCTGTTTTTTCTGATGGTAGGTGATTGGTATATCTGGTTGGTCTTCGGCAGCACCTTCCTTAGCCAGTTGGTCTGCTTTTTCATTTCCTGGTATTCCACAGTGAGAGGGTATCCACTGCATGGTTACCCTATACTGGTAAGACAATTCGCTAAGTAGTTTTTTCAAGTCTGTTAGTTTTCCAGACTGGAGAGCTTGAAGCACTGACCTTGCATCTGTCAGGAATACCACAGGCTGTAGGCCAGAGTTGGAGTTCAGCAGTTTTTTAGCTGCCACACTAATTGCCTGGATTTCTGCATCATAATAATTGCAGAATTTTCCTGTCTGTGTTCTGATTGTATCTCTAGGCTTGTGTGGATATTCCATATATACACCTGCACCTCCATTCCTCACAGCATTCTGTGCTGACCCATCTGTGTACACTCTGACCCATATATCTTGTCGATATTCCTCATCCAGGAAACTGAGGGTGACTGTCATTAGCTGCACACTGTTCGTCCTCGCTTAGTATTCCTTTCATATGGGTCTGAATGTATATTGGCATTCCATGGCTTTCACTCCACGGGGTTTGTTCTGGTACAGACCTTAAGTGGCTGTCAACTTCAGGTAGGTCTGTAAGTTGTCTACGGAGTCGTTTAGCTTGATGGATAAAGCTGCTCCTTTTCAGTCGCCCCATTGCTAGATTTTGGAATCTTTCCTTCATTGGATGACTTGGCATACACTTAAACTTTTCTGCTTGAATTAGTACTTTTGTGTCTCTGCGTTCGCCAAGTGTTTGCATTCTTCCCATTTTCTGCATATATGCTATGGGTGTTGATTTCATTGCTCCCAACATTATTCTAAGTGTCTGGTTTTGCACTTTATCTAGATCTTGTAATGTGGTGTTTGATGCAGGACACCACACAGCTGAACCATATTCCAGGTGTGGTCTTATGCCTTTCTGGTAAACTTTATTGAGTATATTTCCACTGGCTCCCCATGTGGTTCTACTTAGTTTTCTCAGGATAGCTAACTTCCTCCTGGCTTTTGTTGTTGCTTTGTTTATGTGCTGCTTCCATGTCAGCTTATCATCAAAAGTAACTCCGAGGTATGTTGGTTGTTTGTCTTCTTTCAAGAGCTCTCCATCTATCTTGATATGACCAGCTTTTTGTTTTGGTGAGAGGGTAAAGAGTGTAGTATTGCACTTATCTGTGTTAATGCTGACGCACCATCTATTTGTCCATAAGGTTAGGGCATCGATAGCTCTTTGTATTTGTTTAGTGGCCACTGTTTCGTGTTCTTCTGTGCACCAGATCACCAGGTCGTCAGCATACATTGCCACTTTGATCCCGTGTGGTAGTTAAGCAACTAGGTCATTGATGTAAACCAAGAAAATTGTTGGTGACAGGACTCCTCCCTGGGGGACTCCATGACGCAGTAGAACTTTCTTGCTCTTGCGACCATCTAATTGTACCCTGGCTCTTCTATTATGCAGGTATGTTTTTACCCATTTGTACATTCTTGAGCTAACCCTGCAATTTCGCAATTTCTTTAGGAGCCCTTATTTCCAGACCTTATCAAATGCTTTACTGAGGTCTATCCATGCTGCTAGTACCAGTTTCTTATCTTGGAAGGCATCCTCAATCTCTTGGGAGAGGTAGGTTGCCTGATCTTCAGTAGAGTAGCACTGTCTGAAACCTGCTTGCTGTGATAAAGGTTTTCACTTTAAAGGTACCACTGCATCCTAAGATTGATAATGCGTTCCATTGTTTTACATAGACAGCTTGTGAGGCTGATGGACCTGTAGTTGGAGACTGTGTTGCCATCTTTTCCTGATTTGAGGAGTGGTATCATTATTGCTTCTCTCCACGCCTGTGGTACATTACCTGTGGACCAGCTTGTGTTAAAGATCTGCAGTAGCTTTGCTCTTGCTGCAATTCCCAGGTTTCTAATCATTTCATTGGACACTCCATCAGCTCCAGGGGACTTTTTCATTTTCAATTTGGATATTGCATGCTCCAGTTCTCTCATTGTGATTGGTGCGTCCATGACTTCAGGTATAGGTTCACCTTGTCCAATGTTTTGCTTGTTCTCTGGAACCTCCTGTTGTTTGTCTGGACTGACTTTGACGTTATTGTCTTCTGCAAAGGAATCTGCAAAGTAATCAGCTGTATTTTTACCTGTTAAAATGTTTCTATCTTTATAAAGTGTGATCCTGGTATTTCTCCCTGTACCTTCATCATTTAGTTGTTTTACAAGTTTCCATAATTTCCTAGTATCTCTTTCTAGGTTCAGCGACTCTGAAATTTAGCCTTTGTTTGATGATATTTGTTGTGATGTTCTTGGCTAGGTCTGTTCTCAGCCTGCTGTCTAGATATTTCCATCTCATTTTGCAGCTTTTCCAGTTCATCATTCCAGTAGTGTTTATAGTTTTTGAGTGCCCCCTTGGTATGGTTTTACTAGCAGCATGTAGTATTCACTCACTGTTCTATTGATGTCTTTGTCCAAGTTCATGTCCTTAGCTAGAACACTGGTTAAATGCTGGTACATTTTCCAGTCTGCCCTTTTATAGTTCCACCTAGTGAGCGTGCTGCTGTCCTTGGTAAATTCATTGTGGATTTCCAGAAATACTGGTCTGTGGTCACTACCTCCAAGCTGCTTTCCAACGACACGTGTGATGTTCCATTCAAAGCCTGGTGAATGGAATACCAGGTCTGGTGTAGAGGTGGTGTGCCATGCTCTCGAGTAGAAGGTTGGTGTGTCTGCTGGCTGGTTAATAAGGATGAGATTATTTTCATCCTGCCAGCTCTCAAGTTCCTCACCTCTCTTGTCGATATGATCGTAGCCCCAGCTCTGAGAGTGGCTGTTGAAGTCACCACACACCATAAGTCTCTCTTTGTCTGGAATTGTGTCTAGTGCCAATGGTTTATCATTTGGGCAGTAGTAGTTCAGGAGATGGAATTCTGCACTGTCTGTTTTAGGTGGGGCATCTGGTATTCTGCCCCTTCCATATATACTTCCAGCTGACATGCGCTGATAGTGTCAGAATTCCACCCTTTCATCTGTCCTTTCAGTCAGACCGATATCACTGGTAGCCTCTGATTTTGAAGGCTATGTCGCTGCTGAGGTGTGTTTCTTGGATACAGCATATATTAACTTGTTCTTCACTGAGGACATTTTCAAGTTCAAATTTTTTGCTGTGTCCATCTCTTTTACTGTTGACACCCTGAGCATTCCAGTGCATTATTTTTATTGGTCGTTTGTTTGTTTGGCCAGTAGCTCTATTCCCTTGCCTCCTGGCTCCTCGGGGCAATTGAGAAGGATTTCCAGTAACTGAGATTGGGCCCTTTCGAGGTATAGGGCCCGGCACCGTCCCTGCCTGAACGTCCGCCACAGGACAGGCACCATAACTATTTATAAATACAGACATGTTTCCATTGTGTTTTGTGCGTGGTATCCTGATTATCTGTGCGCCTTTTGGCTGGATGCCTCCGTCTTCAGCACTCTGCTTACTTGGGCAGGACTATGGTCCTGCTCGACTGGGACTGCCCGACCAGTCTTAGTTTCCAGCCCCTGATGGCTGAACGAAGCCCCATCACCTCTGCACGGTGCTGGTCTCGATGGGGTAAGAAATAGATATCATGAAGGATTGTTCCGAACGCACTGACAACACTTATATATTCCTTTTGTAAACCAGACGTCAGTCTACTCCCTTCGATCTCATTTTTTAAAATTAAGTGCGGCGAATTAATAGCAGACATAATTCTTGACAGTTCATTGACAGAGATTGGGGGGGGGGATTTATAAAACATTGTTCATGTAATTTATGGACATCATTTTTGTGATCCAATCTCATTTTCAGTATTTGATAAGTGGTACCTAACAGTTACGATTCTGTGTTGGATGCTAACTCTTTTGATTCCTGTATGCCGCTCACTTCTTGCAACACTATGCTTCACTCCCGGGTTTTGCATTATATCCATAAACACGGAAGAAGAAAAACAAAATATTTATCCTTTTTTCAGGTATAGGTTTTTTTTAAAAAGCCTAATTGCCATGAAAAAAGTTAACCCCCCAAAAAACCCAGTTCACAAGGCAACCATAAAAATCCCAGAGCTAGTGAAAATCTTTGTTGATCGTCCATCACAAGTTAGTATGACCATTTGTTACATCCACTTTTGAAAATTCAATTTTAGTTATGTCCTTGATTATGAGTTCGTAGATGGCTAATGAGCCCTATTCGAGCTGTAAATGTCCTTGGACAGTTTGGACATGGAATAATGACTGTAGACGGATCTTGGTCTATCCGTGACTTTCTAGATGCTCTCCGCTGTTGAGCTGCTGCATTTCTCTTCTTTTCACAAGATGATGCGCTCTTTTTTATTTTAGAACGTCATGTAGATCTATTTTGTGCAAGTTCTTCCCACGTATCGTGGTCTATTTCAAAGGCTTTCAGTGAGTCCTTTAACGAGTCCTTGTAGCGCTTCCTTTGGCCACCTTGAGATCGTATACCCTTCTCTAGCTCACCATAGAGAAGTATCTTTGGCAGACGATGGTCTGGCATACGCACCAAATGACCTGCCCAACGAATATGTGTCTGCATCAGGATCGTGTCAATGCTTGGGATACCAGCTCTATCAAGGACAGTGGTATCTGGAATCTTGTCTTGCCATCTGATGTTCATAACTTTTCTGAGACAATTTGTATGAAAATGATTGAGTTTTTTCACATGACGTCTATACACAGTCCATGTTTCACTAGCGTATAGCAGCACTGGAAGTACCACTGCTCTGTAAACTTTCAGCTTAGTTGAAAATCTGCACATAACAGTGGCATACTTGCTGTGCATTACTATGGATCTTGTACATTAAAAGTTTACAAAGTAGAAACCGGACGTTCTAAACTGAAGCGGTTTCGACTTTCGTTTTAAAATTCTGGTCCTATTTCTATTAGAACAATAGTGACAATACAAATATAACATGTCTCAGCAACAGGTAACAGTTTACATTAAAAACACACACTTTATAATTAATTGCCATTGAATTAACATTTAAATAAACATTTACTTAAATATATTTAAAACTAGACATAGGCCCATAAATTAGACCTAGGTCCCGTATGACGGCGTATGCCGTATGCCGTATGTTAATGATAAGATAATGTTATGTATTGATGACTGGACTTGGATGGGCCCGCCGGCCAACGATCGTCCGTAACACTAACACTAAAACACTGTGTTAACACTACTGTTAAGTAACTGTTAACACTGTAACTTTAACGCCGGCAAGAAGAAAGTATAATATAGAATATAGTAATATATACTATAGCAACCTTAGTCATAAATAACCTAAGCAAAATTATCTGTACACACGAATCCCGGATGTCCAAGACGACAAGTACTTAGTAAGTGTAAGGATTTAAGAGAATCACCAAGAACATCTGAAACAAAAACAGCAGCAATAAAAAAAAAACGTAATAAAACATTTCGTTACTGAACTGCATGTTTTCCTGTAAAGGAGTGCAGGGAGGCTTACTATGGAAATAAAAGCCGCTTTGCCATTGCAGATGCCACGACATGTACAGGAAGGATTTTGATTGTACCTCTGAAAGAAAAAAAAATCCTGTCCCAACCGTGGATTTAACTCGGAACCTCAAGGGTCTGAGGACGGCATTCTAACCACACAGCAGCAATAAGAGTCAGTAGGAAATAAGTTTGGCCTTTTTCAACAAATAAAGCAAGGAGTTAGACTGGGTTGTGTACTTTCACCAGACCTGTTCTCTTTATACTAGGCATTAGCACAAAGGAGCTCTTTGGTGTCAGATTTAAAAAAAATTACGTACCCTTGAAAAAATGGCTGCTAATCTATTTCCTTATCATGCAAGGCAGTGACCACGTTTTAATTAGATTTCTGGTGTCCGTTGGCCAATTTGGCATATATAAGCAGGCATTTTTGTGACATAAAGTCTTTCTGACAGATTTGTGCATCTATCTGGCGGAAACAGTCGATATTGTTTGAGTAACCTGCATTTGAACACGAGGTATGTGTATTTCATTATCACTTATTAATGTGCTATTTCCTGCCACTTAATGCAATGTCTAAAGTTTTATAAGCCATTTATACAGGCATAGACCTAGTGTGTCATGTGACATATTCCTTCCAGAACGTTGTCTTCCCAATGAACTCTCTGAACCTCTCTCTGTCTTGGGCGATGTGGCTTGCATTTTCTAGCGATGCATTCATGTTATCTTTAATGTCGTCAGTCCATCGTCTTCTTGGTCTGCCCCTTCTCCTCTTCCCATGTACTCTTCCCTCCATTATCTGTCTTTCTAAACAGTTATGTCTCTTTACATGACCAAACAGGCGTAGTTTTCTTTTTGTTATTGTGTTTAGTAACCAACACTCTGGAATATTCAGTGTGTTTATAATATCTGAGTTTCTGATTTTATCCTTCCATGATATTCTAAGTATCTTCCTGTAGCATTTCAGCTCGAAGGCGTTGATCTTCTTTGCCGCTGTTTTACTTAGAGTCCATGTTTCACAGCTGTATGTTGCAACCGGAAAAATAAAAGTTCGTAACATTAGCACTTTCGTTTCTATTTTGCTGTTTTTCCATATGTTTTTCAGCCGTGTTATTTTGCAATATGCCATTGCCAATCTCTTCCTTATTTCTGCCATGCAGTCTCCTGCACCGTTGATGTTTGCTCCTAAGTATTCAAATTTATCCACACATTCTATCTCGGTATTGTCTATTCTGATTTTTGGTTGTTGTGTTGTTATATCTGTTGACATGATTTTTGTTTTCTGCGTGTTTAAATACAAATTTTGTGCTTCACTATATTTCTTTGTGTTCTTGATTAGTTGTTCCAATCCCTTTATATCGTTTGAAAGAAGTACTGTGTCGTCTGCATAGTGTAGTTCCGGGATTAGGAATCCACCTATGTTTAAAGTGTGGTAGTCAGTGTTGTGTATGTCTTCTCTCACGTTCCTCATTATACTTTCAGCGTAGATGTTGAACAGGTATGGGGAGAGTGTGCACCCTTGCCTTACTCCACTCTGTACCTCAAACCACTCTGAGAGATCGTTCTCTAACTTCACTGCAGCCTTTTGATCTTGGTAAAGTTCCTCTATTAGATGAATCAGATGTCTTGGGAAACCCATGCTGTTCATTATCTCCCATAGTTGCTGGTGTTGGACGCAGTCGAACGTTTTTGAGTAATCTATGAAACACATGTGCAGGTCAGTAGACCTAGTATGAACTACATATGATACTGCGCACTATAGCTAAAAACGTTTTAAAATCTGTTCACGTTTTTTATCAGCACACATCATGATGCTTATCCGCCATTTTTTTGGCTGTGCTTTTATGTTCTTGCTATGTCGGTAACAACTACACAATCACATATTTATAGAAATGCAGTTGGTTTTTTAAATAATAAATGTCCTGTAGGGTTAATCTATATTTATTAAGAATATTATTAGTTATGATTCCTTAGAATTACGCTACGTTTATATAATTTAGTAACAAGGTAGATCAGGAATGTGAACTAGTATGCAAGCATGCTTACTAGGTCGTTGTCATGACAGCATTAGCTTTAACCTTAGGCCTAGGTATAATTTACTTAGTGCTTATGTATTGTATTATTAGATAGTTATCTAAACACACCTTTTGTAATTTACATAGTGCTAAAAAATAGATTAGATACACTGATGATATTGTCAATTTTTGAACATTTTTTCAGAACCTGAACACTTCGGGTCTTTCACTTTAATTTAAATTGATCAGATAAGTTCCAGTGTGAGTGTAACTTAGTGTAAGTAAAGTATGTGTTGATGTTGTTAGTTACAGTTTAGTTTAGTTTGTTGAGTGTAAACTTTGGATATTTTCTATTGACACTTGAGTAATGCCACTATGACACTAATTAATTTGCAATATACAATTTGAATTATACTTTGTTAACTAACTTGAAATTATTATTTAATTTATTATAATTATATATAATAATTAATAAGTTATAATATAATTAGAAATTGATAGAATGTAGGCATATTGAATATTAATTAATAATCATTTAAAATTAATTACCAAGAAGTGTAAATTCTAATTCTTTCTCAACAAGAATTTTTTTTTAATTGCAGAAAACAAGGGCTATGGCAGAAAAGTCGATTAACGGTCTGAGGGCACATATATCTCAATTTATACCTGAGTATCCTTTAAAAAAATGTTATGTTATACAGTTGATATTGAACCACAGGGTTCCAGATGCTGCTAGGGAACTTAAAGCTTTTGTTCTCTCTAAAGAACAGGAGAAGTGTATTTTAGATTCTTCTCTATGTTCCTCCGTGTCACGTTTTAAAACAACATTGACAAGGCATACAAAGTCGATTACAAGAAACTGGTCCATGCGTATGCATTTTTGCCTTCAACCTTTTCCTATTCCTTTTCACACCGTGACTGATGCTAGTTTATTGCAACCTTCTAACCATGTCCATCTTTTTCAGGTACTTCTGCTATGCCAGCATCTTTTTCAGGTACATCAAATAAGTCACCATCCCCTAAGAAGATGAGATATGACTGTGATGCCTGTGTGGACAAGCGACACACAATTAACAATATTAGAGAGAAGAATATTTCTCTGGTAAGTAAGATCAAGGGACTGAAGGTACATAATTGTCAAATCATGGTAAGGTATGCAGTGAAGAAGGTAAATCAGAGGCAGAAGAGGGATGCAAACAAAATAAGTGCTTTGAAGAAAAAGTGTAAGAATTTCGAAGTTATTAATAGTGTTTTGCAGTATTCATTACAGAAAATGGAGGATCAGTAAATGAAGCTAGCAGAAGCTAATTCCGCAAATCGATACAAGGACACTACTTCTAAAGGCTATGAAGTATGCTGAAAAACTGACACAGGAAAAGACAGATTATATGATTACGGTGAGAATTGTTGTTGGTTGGTTATCAACATTACTGTTTTTGAGAGCTTTTGTTCTGTATTCCCAAGGAAACAGTTTTGTATGGATGAGTGCACGGTAATCTTGTGTGTGTATGTTGGGGTGTATGAATTGGCTAATTATATATTTGTTAGTATTAGTTTCTCCTTGTTTTTTTTATAGCACATTTTTTCAACCAACTATATTTGTTCGCAGCTGGATATTGAGAGGGAAGAAGATCGCAGAGTCGGCAGGCAGGAACTATTGAAGACCAAGAAGGAGCTCTTTAATGAGAGAGCTTACAGTGAGAACCATATGGCAATTATGCATGTGGAGGCTGCTGACAGTAGCATAGTGGAAGTGAAGGTCAACAAGAAGCAGTATGGTACACCCTTACGTATGTGCGTTTATAAATGTCTGCTGAGTCAGGTAGGTATAAAACATTGTTCATGTGTTATTGATTATATAGGCAGAGTGCTATTTGGTAGAGTATTGCCATGTACACCTCATTATACAGTTGTTTCACATATGTCTTATGAAATAGATGTTCAGTCTGACATTAGGACAGGGCAGCTATTGGATAAGTCAACTGGGATCAATCTGGCATGGGACGCTACAACAAAAGTCTTTAGTTTTAGATATTGACGCATTATCAGGAGCTGCTACAGAGGATTATTTTGTACACATATCAAACTCTCTCCTTGATGCCATAAACACATACTGCGCTTTCTATAAATTGTCTGTTACAGATGTGAAGCGCACTATTCTAAGAAAAACATAGAGCATGATGTCAGACAGAGCCAAAGTCAATCATTGCATTGCTAAAAGGCTTATGGAGGAGTTTGATTTGGAGTTGATGGAGCTCAAGTGCCATTTACACCCCTTGGATGGACTAGCACAATGTGCGCGGACCACCCCGGACAGAGAGTGGGACTTGTCAAGAGGAAGTGGACCAATTGGATGTCTTGCTGCAGAACTCATACACATTTCCAAAATGAGGTAAGTATCTGCTGTTCTTATTGCCCACTATGTTATTCATATTTATGAATTCAAAGAGTAGCAACTTTATATTCCATGCCTGTCATAAGAGTTTATTGGGTGTTGCCTGCCCCATGCCATATAGGGTTAAGTGTCCCAAAATCATGCTGAGGTTTGATGTGTCAAGTCAAAATGCTAGCCGTACACCATGACAGAATGCATTACGTTCTCCAGACCAAACCCTGCTAACAGCAGGAGTTTGAGAACGAAAGTAGAAGAATACATGTAGAAGAATTATATTTAACATATTCAATATCCTGTAACGGTAATGGTTAACAATAACAATTTCAGATACAAGGAAGGCTCTGGAACTCCATCAGGATTTATGACTTTTCTGGAACATGCTGGGCTAAAACTGGGAATCATCCTTAGATATGTTGGGAATAGATTGAATGTTTTCTTTCACATGGCGGCTGTAGTCTTTGAACTAAAAGATAAACTTCTGAATTTCTTGGATATCAAGTGTAGCCACCAAGGATATCCACCAAGGATAAAACAGCAATTCTTAAACGACTGACGAATCCTCTTGTTCTGGTTCAGCTTCAAGGATTTTGACTTTTTTCTAAAATTCTTACGGGACCATGGATGCGAATGTTCTACGGCAACAAAGAGCAGCACTTCAATCTCCAAGCGGTGAGTACATAATCTGCCTGTTTTTGTGAGCTGTTGCTTTGCTCCATATGGGCTGTCTCATTATCTTATACAAATCATTTACTAATACCTAGTGATGAACGTCTAATAAGATAGTTAACAAATGCTGCAATCTGTTTCTAAATTTCTCTTCTGACATTATGTCACATTCATTTACACAGGTACCCGGGGGATTTTTCAAGAAATGTCTGGAATTCCTGGCAAGAGTGCAGATGGATCCATTGGTTTTGATGTCCTGCGAGACTGATGTTTTTGGAGATCCCTTGTACGTTGATGAACCTCTTCTTAGATTACGTGCAATTGATACCTCTATAGAATACAAATTTAAAGAAGTTGTTTCACATCTGGCAGATGCCTTCATCTGTAAGCTTAATCTCCAGCTAGCACCATATATCTCTGGAGTTCTTTCTAAACCAACTGCAGAGATGTTGGCAAATTCTGCAGGTGTTCCAATGCATAATATGCAGGCAGAGAGAACTCTAGGGATGATGGATGCTATGTGGCGTAGAGCTCCAAATGCTAATCTTGGCTTCATTGAAGGAAAAATCAAGGGTATACAGAATGATACGCTTGAGTGGCTCGAGTCACTACCTGAAGATGAGAGGGAGCAAGTCGTGGCTTTCTCTGTCAAGGAAGGGCACAAGGTGAGATGTTTGAGAGCTCAGGGACAGAAAGCAACAGCTAAAGCTTCTGCCAGGAAACAGCATGAGGGTTGTAAACAGCAGATAAAAACATCTATTAAGAGTATCATTGCACAGAAGCTATCTTTATGTTCGTTAGCCATGTTTAGTAGGATAGGTGAGGAAGATTTAGGTTTGTTAGAGATGTTTGTGAGCAAGGATCCTACACTAATAGGTACAATGCTGCATCATTTCTGGGATGAAAGTGGTGAGAATGTTGGCTACATCGAAACAGTCATGTCATTTATGACAAAGACTGTGCGTAAGAAAGCTGTAGACTATGTATGTCTAGCCTGGCGTAGGGTCGGTGAGCCTGAATCCCAATCGTTGTATGAGTTACCAGTGACTCAGTTATTGGTGGATTATATTGTTGGGGACGCTTTCTTTGTGTAGTTCACAGGTATTGTTATGTATTTGTAGTCCAGATGTCACGTTATCTTTTTGTAGTTCGAATGTCTTGTTACGTTTTTAGCTGTTTACTTATTTTTAATAACTTTCATCAATGTTCCTTGGGATCAACAATTCATCACAACCATATCCATATGAGATAAGTATATTTCTTTTTATCTAGAAAAACAGTCAATTTACAATAGCACTATAAATTTAATTGTGAATATGCAATACTTGTGTAATTTAGAAAACTTTAAACATTTGTAGTTACTATTAATTAGCTCTGATTGCATGTAAAAATTACCATATTGTACTCACCAGATTCGTCTTGTCTTGCCGCACGCAAAAATGTATAATTTGGTATATATTTTAGCATTAATAACTCAGATATGTCATGAATTATTGGCTCTGCTACAATTATCGGTCACAACTTTGTGCACTAATCAGCTTATATTTCCTTATATGTTCCATGTAAATAATTTTGATGCAAAATTAATTCAAAAAAATTCATAACTTTTTTCAGAATTGACACAGACTTGGTTGATGCATCACTGAATTGCAATTTTCAAGGGCGATCTAACTGTGGTATTTATAATGCTGTACAGCCATTTTGAAAATTTTGTGCTAATGCCTACAGTGAAAACATAATGCGTGCAATAGTTGACATCCCAGGAATATCAGTGGGAGGACATACTATAAATAATCTGATATATGCGGATGACACTGTTCTGATTGCTAAAAGTGAGGAAGACCTTCAAGATTTAATAAATGTAGTAGTCACAGACAGTAAAGAGAAAGGCCTCTTCCTAAATATCAAGAAAACACAAGTAATAGTTATTTCAAAGAAACAAAATAACACAACTTGCAATATCAGAGTGAATGATATAGCATTAAAACGGGTCCACCAATTCAAATATTTAGGTACAACGATTAAGCAAAATATGGCAGGCAAAACAACATCTTTCACAAAAATGAAAGATATATTGAGTAATATGACCTGGTCATTAGAGGTGAGGAAGAGAGTTCTGCAGTGCTATATAACTCATATACTAACATATGGGTGCAAGTCTTGGACAATAAATAAAGAGAAGAGTTTTGACTACGTTAGACAAGAAGGTTTGGAGAACAAATATTGGACAATATCACAACAGGCAAGATTGAAGGCGACAGAGACAGAGGGCAACAACATGAGAAAATATTAGATAGATTAACAACCTGGCACGGCAGAGAAATAACGATTTGTATACATAATACTGGAGATAGAGAACTGTGGAGAGCCATGATCGCCTATTCCAGCCACCTTGGCACCTAATGAATGATTGACTAGGGTTTACATTTAGTGTTGACATGAAACAGCATTCTACAAGATTTATTAAGTTCTTTAACCATTTTTCTTTTTATATGTAACCTGTAAGAGTGCAGGACATTGCAGTAAACAGTAGTTAATTTTATTTTAAATAATGTGTTTTAATTATGCAAATTGGCAGCCATTTTGAATGTGAATTAGTTGTACATACATCTGAGAATCACAGCAATGTGATCAACAGATTCATCTTGTTTTTTGTGAATACAAAATATATAGTTTCTGTGGTATTTTATTATGTTTAGACTTTAGGCTAATAGGTATTTAATTTATTTCATTATAATTATGCAAATTAGCCGGAGTTAGAAACTGAGTTCACAGATTCTGAGACACCAGAACCTGACATTTACATACTCAAAATCAAAGGAATTGATTTATCATTGTTTCTTGTATCCTTAGTTACCTCAAGCAGGGGATAAAAGAAGTGATGCAGACAAGGATAGGGAGAAGAGAAAGAAAGAAAGAAAGCATTCTTGATCTGAAAAAATATTTGGACAAACCAATCAAGAGTCAATTTTAGTGGCGGAAGAGGTGATTTTTCTAATGCGGATGTACATAAATATGAATTATAAGTGAAGGTATCAACACACATTGGATAACAATATTAGAATATTTATGGATAACCACTTCATAGATTTTATAAATTAGTAGCATGACAGTATCCTTTCAGCATCAGCCAACAAATCTTCATAACAAGAAATGTTGTTATTTTCTGTATCATTTTTGAATCAACTACAGTAAAGCCTGCCTTAAGCAGAACTACAAGGGAGTTGGACATTTTTTGACCTGAAGCTATGTTTCTGATTAATCATAGTATGCCATAAACATTTAACCGTTAACATGCATATAATGGTGTATGGAGATCAAAAAACTTGTAAAACAAGAAATTGTAAATTGCGAGACATTGAAATCCATCGGAGGGTTGAATTGGCTGTCAATATGTATGATTGGCATACAATCATTATAGGATGTGATTCTGCCAGTAGGGAATTCTTGGGAATCACCTTTGTTTTCATATTAGGTATGGTATCATGCTGTCTTCGTCATGGTATGAACTTGAACAAGTATAGAACTAACATATTGATGAGTTTACCGACAACATTAGGCTTAACTTTCAAGAACATGTTTTTTGACACGGTTAGTTAATTTTAATACTTTGTGTATATCCCCAGCAATATTATGCTAGATTGGATGCGAAATTACATAGTCACAATAGACATACGTGGGTTACAGTGTGGTAAATGATATTTTCAGGGTTGCCATAATGGAAAATTAAATAAAAATAAGCAATTTTCGGTATATTCTTTATTTATTTGATTTTAATGTTTTCCCATTCTCCCATCTGTAAAACCATCTCACACTTTTTGTTTCACATGTACACAAGCAAAACTTAGACCAATATATGTAGTATTCAATTCTTTATTTAGGTTGCAAAAATTATTTTAATATCTCTAATAACAAAAAGTTACTATGTTTTCCAAACATCCAATTGTGGTTGTTTGTGTTTTATTTTTTGAAAAAATGTTCATCACATGCTCACACCTGCGGTATGACAAACACAGAATAACAAATTACACACATATTTGCAGTATACAATTCTTTATTTAAATGTGCAAAAATTATTTTAATATCTCGTATAGATGTCATTAGAGTTGAGAAAAAGAATTTTCAGTGCTATATAACTCCTATAATAACATGGGTGTGAGTCTTGGACGATAAGCAAAGAGGAAAGTGGTCTACAGAAGAATGCTGAGATTACCATGGACTGCCAGAAAAACGCATGTTGAAAGAGTCAAATGTAAAACCAATCTTAATCAATAATATAAGAAAAAGAAAATCTTCATTTTTTGGCCCCTTTATGAGACAGGGAGATTTGGAGAACATAGTCACAACAGGCAAGATTGAAGGCAACAGAGACAGGGCGGCAACGTGAGAAAATATTAGACTGTTTGACAACCTGGCATGGCAGGGAAACAACAACGATCTTGATACATAATACTGGAGATAGAGAGCTGTGGAGAGCCATGATCGCCTATGCCAGTCGGCATGGCACCTGATGATGATCTCATATAAAAAAAGTTATTATGTTTTCCAAACACTAACCCAAAAAAACTTTCCAAAAAAGAATCGTGCTGCAAGAGATAGTTAGTGTAAATTTAATTTTAAATCCGGCTTGCTAAAGATTAACATTGTTTTGCAATTTTTAACTCTGTAAACTCTAAATGTAGAGTTGTTGAGATCCATGATCACTTACGCCAGTCGGCATGGCACCTGTTGATGATGAACAAATAATATTTCAGAAATCTCAGGGTTATATACTTTTCTATTGTAGTATTTATATTGTAATAATTGATATAGTTAGTTAGTCGTCGGATCATCATCACTGCAAACTGGACACATCCATAGTTGCTCCGATCTCTCCTTGAGTGTATCCGCCATCACACTTCTGCTGACAGTACCGGTCCTATGCTGGTTGATGATCATTCTTCTGCGCCCTCCAAAATGTTCACCTCTAGCAACACCACATTTCAATCCCTGATCTTTAATCCTAGCCATTGAAAAGGAAAAATCATCCACACTAGTCTCACTTTCGCGTGTTTCTCTCAATGTCGCGATCCATTGCCCCATCGCCCTATGCCACAATCGCACACGATGCCAGTTGATCCACTCTTTCATTGCCTCGAACGCCCACATGTCCTGGCACGAAAATAAATGTAAACGCTTTCAAGCTCGCATTTCTCAAGGCCTCAATCCACTGTTCGCGAACGTGACCCACTTGTACCTTCTTAATCATACTCATAGAGTCACTCAAGATGCAGACCTGCGTTACCTTCTGTGTGCGTAGCCACTCAAATGCCTTGGTCACCGCCATAGTCTCCATGGTCATACTACTCATAGTGACCGCAAAGGCACCACTTTCCTCCTTGATCATTTTACCTGCGCACTGAGCTGTAAAGGCCCAAGCACTGCAAACATGCCTAATTACAGATCCATCAGTGTATATAATCACATCCCCCTCTTTGGTATTCTCACTGATTAAAGCCTGCACTTCTTTCTCCACAGCTGTGGGACACCATTCTCTGCATTCCCTGCTAAGTGATATTACTACTATCAAACAAGTTTCGAAATCTGTGGGTAGACCTATCCATTCCGCACCTGCTGCCACATCCTGTAATCTGCACACGCTTTATATTACATCCTCAGCACGTCCCATCCATGACCTTCCTCTTTTGAGTCTGCTGCCTTTAACTTTCTGTATTTCGGAATGCAACGGGTGTTCCTTATCTGCATGTATTTGAAGGTACGCCCGTGCACGGCAATACTGTAATCTATGCTCAGCATAGCTCTTGTCGATGTGTCTCTTGTGCATACCAGAATGATACGCATTGCTGCATTCTGGACTCTATCCAGTCTTTCGATCTGATTTGGTTAAGAGTCAGAATTGCCAGTGCATATTCCACCACAGCCACAACCAAACCCTGGTACAAAAGAAATAACAATCTTTGCTCACACTGTGCAGCAGCCATAACCTTCATTGCTGCTAAGCCTTTGCCTGCCCTTATGATAATGTGGTCAACATGTTCCACGAAACTCAGGCTTCTGTCAAAAACCACACCCAGATATCTCATTGTGCTAGTTCTTTCTAAACTTTTCCCGGACAACGAAACTTGTGGCATGGGTGTCTTTACTCTGCGATTGTTCAAGGAATCATCAGCTTCTGTGGCTATCTGCAAATGGGACGTGAAGGGCATCATGGTAGTGACCACCTCCCATGTGTTGTTCTCTTAAAAAATGACAAAAGTAAGCAGATACGGCCAAAGTTAAGATACTTTAAGTATGATCGCAGAGGAGTGGATGTTGTGAGCAGAATTCGACAAGACAAACGTAAGGCTCAAGTAGTGGGAAATCAGGTGTGGGATAGGCCCACAACATTCAAAGATATTGCAAAGTCAGCAAAGGCGTCAAAATGGGACGAATTTTGCAAGGAGGTCACACGCGAAAAGTCACTAAAATTGTTCTGGCGGTTACACAAGTCCATGAATGGTCTGACAAGACGCGTGACTATTGCCGATTTCCAGAGCGACGATACCGTCTGGCAGAAGACGGACAAGACAAAAGGTGTGGCGTTGCTGGCACACTACACCATACAAATTGGTCAGAGAAATGTGGAGGCATATCAAGAAATCAGGAAAATGCTCACAGACACGTGTATGAACTTGAGCATGGAAAACCATATGATAATCACAGTTGAAGAATAATTGATATATAATGTAGTAATTGATACACAATGTAGTTACCTTTCAATTCCTTCTTTGTGCATACCTTCAACAAATTGATACCATTGTTGTATGCTATTCTTTGTGTCTGTAAGACAAGTTGTTTCACTTACAGAGGCATATCGAGGAATACAATGTTAAGTCTGTATATTTCATTGACCAATGGATGATGTGGTCAACACCACGCCCACAGTCTTTACTTTCCCAGAAGATCTAGTATCTATTTCCTTAGGCTGGGTTCATTATATTTTTGATTTCCTTTGATTTTAACCTTTACGACTCTGCGGTCGCAATAATGCGCCTATGAGAACAGCTCCATTGTGCCTGCAGGCGCAATCCCGCTACATAGGATATCGCCCGATTCCCGAGTACGGAACTTCACAAAGTAATGATCCCGTGACGTATAAAACACGCCAAACGACGCTAGGAATACGTCGCAGTTTAAAGGTCAAGTTACTTTACTAATTACGACTGCAAGAAGAGAGAAAACCGGCTGGTTTTGTCAGCGAATTTCTGGAACGACGTTGGCCATTTTTTAGCCATATTTTACTATCAAATTGAGTACCGCGTGGCATGGCTAAGTGATCGTGAATACATGTTTTATTTGTTGTTTTTTATGTTTAATATGTTGTTATTTGATAAGAATGTTTGTATAGTCGTTCAAAAATACAAAAATAATATATATCAGGGTGCCACGTGTGTGCTTAGACAATAATTACGCTGCATGTCGGGCTAGGCCTAGTGTTTACCATACGGACGCTATATGCAATTTCTTCACGTTTTATTAGTTTTTTAGTTCATCTTATACTAGTTTTGATATAAAACAATATATATATACAATAAATATAGGTATTTATGAGGATTTGATCAATGATTCCACACATTGCTCAAGTATTAAGGTCGTCAAGAAGTTACATGTGCGATTTGAAAATTGCGTTTTGCGATTTCCCCCCCGAATTTTCAACTTCACAACTTGCTCACAACTGTCATATCATACATACAACAACAACAAAAACATGACTATATTCACTATTCACTCCTTTATTTAGATATGCAAAAATTATTTTGATATCTTTTAAAATAAAAAAAGTTATCACGTTTTCAAAACACCCACCATCAATAACAAAAAGTGTCCAAAAAGAATTCAGGCCCAAGGGGATGTTTCTTAATTTTTAATTCAGAGCCCTAAAGGTTAACTCTTTTTTTTTTCATGAGGTTTTTTTATTTCCATTTACTGCTTCTTCTTTTATGATATTAGAACTAAATATTCCTTGCACAGTCATCTAGTTTTCACATTAGTTAGGAACTGGCATGATTGCTGTCAGCAAACTCTATGTGCTCAGACTTTTCAAAGGATATTCATGCTGATTGTTCATGTGACTTGCTGTTAAACACTCATCATTCTGCTTGTCATGTGATCAGCCCTACTTTTTGCACTCATTAAAACCCAAAATAGATGCTGAAGTTGGATGTCTAGGGCCATAAGGTGCAGATATTGCAGCCAAGCTGTAAACCACAAGACAATACATTATGTTCTCTAGAGCACATCCTGCTAACTAGCAGGAGTTTGTGAACCAATGTGGAAGTAGAAGTAAAATTCTACTCTCTTACAGTAATGATCACATTGTACTCCGACCTTTGTGTATGTCTGGTAATGATCACATTGTACTCCCATATTGTTGTATTTGGTATTGATCACATTGTACTCCCATATTGTTGTATTTGGTATTGATCACATTGTACTCCCATATTGCTATGTCTGGTAATGATCACATTGTACTCCCATATTGCTATGTCTGGTAATGATCACATTGTACTCCCATATAAAGGAGCCACATAGCGCAGTGGTTAGCGCACTGGCTTCGCATATGAGTGGTCCTAGGTTCATTCCCCAGTTGAGGCAGACATGTTTTTCAGAACATACGGCTCCCGGGTCGACCCAGCCTTAAATGGGTACCTTAATCCGGGAAGTAAAGACTGCAAGGTAGAGGAGATTGCTACTGCCCTCATTTGCAGAGCCTCTGAAATGTGAGATGGCTAACATCTCACACCCCTACAGCATTAATAATTGCTTACTACTCCCATATTGCTGTGTCTGGTAATGATCACATTGTACTCCTATATTGTTGTGTGTCTGGTAATGATCACATTGTACTCCCATATTGTTGTGTGTCTGGTATTGATCACATTGTACTCCCATATTGTTGTGTGTCTGGTATTGATCACATTGTACTCCCATATTGCTCTCTGGTAATGATCACATTGTACTCCCATATTGTTGTGTGTCTGGTATTGATCACATTGTACTCCCATATTGTTGTGTGTCTGGTATTGATCACTTTGTACTCCCATATTGTTGTGTGTCTGGTATTGATCACATTGTACTCCCATATTGTTGTGTGTCTGGTATTGATCACATTGTACTCCCATATTGCTCTCTGGTAATGATCACATTGTACTCCTATATTGTTGTGTGTCTGGTAATGATCACATTGTACTCCCATATTGTTGTGTGTCTGGTAATGATCACATTGTACTCCCATATTGTTGTGTGTCTGGTATTGATCACATTGTACTCCCATATTGCTCTCTGGTAATGATCACATTGTACTCCCATATTGTTGTGTGTCTGGTATTGATCACATTGTACTCCCATATTGTTGTGTGTCTGGTATTGATCACATTGTACTCCCATATTGCTCTCTGGTAATGATCACATTGTACTACATTACTAGACAATGCTATGTGTAATGTAGGATACTGTTTTCATTAATTATCTTATTTAAAAAACACTAGGACTCTCATCCATTGAATTGTCTCCATCTTGTATGTTTTCAGCTAGTGGAATTCTGAAAGGATTTGAACCACTTTTGAATCTTGTATTGGATGGAACAACAGAATATTTAAGGGGTAAGCTCACGTATGTAGTTTTATTCTAGACATGATGATGCTGGGCCATGATTTTTTGTGCCTGCACATTGTAGAGCTAACTTCGAGCTGTTTTTGTTTAAAAATAATATAAAAACTTACATTTCAGAACTACCAAACTATATTGATAGTTTTAAAACTAGAAATTTTAAATTGAACAATGATCCACGATACATTGTATCCAACTGTTTATTTAGGAATTACTGAGGGGATATAACAGCCTACCATGTCCAGCAGGTAACCCTCATAACTGATGCAAAACCTTGCCCTAAAAGACCATAAGGAACCTCACGAATAAACTCCGTCATTTTGCTGCATTATCATCAAAGAAATAGTCTTGCAGGAGGTGACCCAAGAAAAAGTGACAGCACTGAAACCTTGGTAGCAAAAGTGGATCATTCAAACAAATTGAAATGGGCACTTCATATAATGAATGAACATCTGTAATAATAGCAGAATGTAAAAAATAGTGGAAGCCTATGTCTTTTTCTCTTCCCTAACCCCCTCCTAGCTACAGATATCAAAGATAAACAAACAATGAGATAATTCGTCTTGATATATTCAACTAAAACACACGGTTTTGATTGACTGCACACATCTCTATTTTCTCAATCTTTTCTTGAAAATGTTACTAGTTACATTTATATAAACACATGAATATGTTGTAGCCAGTGTGTCTGATGAAGGAAAGTATCATGGATGTACTTTGATAGTGCCCCATCAGATTACAATCATCCCCTGGCTGTGCACATTTTCTCAAGTTGTAGGAACATTAGGCTGATATCGTTAGTGAGATAGATGTGTTTTGTTTGTTTTCAATGACAGTAGTGTGAACATGTTAGGTTAGTTCAGAACATCAGAAAAAGAATAAGCCTAGGCACTAAGTGTCATTATATCCTGTATCTAATTGAATTAATGAAGATATCAGGAAAAGAGTAGGTATAATATTTGTTGACCATATTGAAAAACAGCAAGTAAAATGGTTCTGTCACCTTATGGGAATGATCCCAAACCAAATTACAATAAGAGCATATAACAAAAGAATATCCAGTCATAAAGCCAAAGGTAGACCAAGAAAACTGAATAGAAAACATCAATAAAACTGTGAACCAACAGTGATTTAAGGTGACACATCTGGCCTTGGAACGACAACTGAAGCTTTCACCACTACACTTAATGGCAAGTGTGAATACTATCAACCATCATTCACCTTGGGATAGACAATATTATCCTGCATTGAAAATTTCAAAGTTGTAGGATCATTAGGCCTAACTAATAATGTTAGTCAGATCAATGTGTTTAATTTGTTGTCACAGATGACATTATGAACATGTTAGTTTGGTTATGAAATGACAGAAAGAAATAATAGGCTTAGGATATATCTTCATTATATCAGCATTGAATATATCAAACAAAATAGGTGAGTTCCACTGAAGATGGATGTATTGGGCCATTGCCACAAATAAAATGGTGACACAACACATTTACATTCTCTGGACTACATCCTGCTGGAAATCTTGTAGGACCGTTGTTCTGCTACAAAAGAGATCCAGCGGGAGTTTGAGAATGAATGCTGAAGATGTCGAAGAATAGGTGAGTCACTTATGATATGTTTGTGATTTTTGTTTGCATTTTTCATCATTATTTTCTCACATATGACACCAACAAAACTGACATCATTACATTCAGTAACCATTTCTTTATTTCCGTAAACAAAACTATACACAGGCCCAAAAAAAATGTTATTGAGTTTTCCAAATATCCTAAATAAATAACGTGTAAAGTTAAAATAGAATACAGTGGCAGTGAAAAACAACACAATTTTAAAGCAGTGTACCAAAGGTTAAAAAATATATTCAAAAATGGCTGTAATTTCGAATGATTTTGATGCATTGCAGACCATATTCATTAACACCACCAGGACTTTCAGTTTTGCAAACACAAACTGGAAAGGAAACTAAATTTGGCCTGTTGTGATTCCTGTGTTACCTGGATGAATGAAGTTAGTTTACAATCTTGATTTCCTTGTTGAAAGAGATGCATAGCAACTGGCACATCAGTGCTCCAACAGTGGCTAAAATACATTGAGTCTGGTGCAAAAGAATGCTAAAGATTAATCAAGCGCCATGCAGAGTGGTGTAGGTGATCATGCTTCTCCACAACTCTCTGTCTCTTGTTAATAAGTTCAGTTGGTGTCTTATTTTTGTGCCACAATAACAGCCATCCAGAAATTTCTCTCTTTGTCTTCCTCAGTCTCTTCTCCCCTTTCTCCCTCCAGTGGTTGCTAAATATTCAAGTTTTACTTTTCTCATCACATAAAGGTTAAGCTTCAAGTATAAACAATAATAGTGGAGAAATAATTGTGCACATCAATTATTGTAAATACTAAAAAAACCAGAGAGAGCATTCTTCCTTTATCACACAGCTACAAAATCCCTCCTTGCAAGTCCCTAATGGGAAACATGCAGTATTTGACAGGTGACTAAAATGACAGTTGCTAAAGTTAGTGTGATGAAATATCCAGTAGTGAAATTGGTCAAAGGTTACACTTAGCAAAGGAAAGTTGGCACTGCTATAAATATGAATTGATAAGTAAACCTTTAGGCCCCTACGGTCGCAACATTGCGCCTTGCGTGTGCATCCCGTAGTGCCTGTGGTCGCAATCACGCAACATACGATATCACTCAATTCCCAAGTACGTAACTTCACGAAGTTAAAGCTTATATGACGTAGAATTCCCGCAACACGAAGCTAGGAATACGTCACAGTTTAAAGGTCAAATTCCTTTACTCATTACGATTGTAAGAGAGAGAAAGCCGGTTGAATTTGTCAACGCATTTCTAGAGCGACTTTAGCCATTTTCGGCCGTATTTTACTATCAAATTGAGTACCGCGTGGCATGGGTAAGTGATCGTGACTACATGTTCTAATTGTAGTTTTTTGTGTTTAATATGTTGTTATTTGATAAGAATGTGTGTGTATTCATTCAAAAACACAAAAATAATATGTATCAGGGGTGCCACGTGTGTGCATGGACAATAATTACGCTGCGTGTCGGCATAGACCTAGTGTTGACCGGACGGACGTTATATGCAATTTCTTCACGTTTTATTAGTCTTTTTAGTTTATATTATATTAGTTTTGATATAAAACAATACATATACAATAAGTATAGGTATTTATGAGGATTTTATCAATGTTGCCACACATTGCTCATGTATTAGGGTCGTCACGAAGATATATTTGCGATTTTGAAAATGACGTTTTGCGTTTTTCGCCAGAATTTTCAACTTCAAAGCGTGCTCACAACTGTCATATCACACATACAACAACAAAAAAAACACGATAATATTCACTATTCACTCCTTTATTTAGATGTGCAAAAATTATTTTGATATCTTTTAAAACAAAAAGTTATGACGTTTTCAAAACACCCACCATCAATAACGCAAATTTTCCAAAAAATAAGTCAGACCCTGGGGGAAGTTTTGTAATTTTAAGCCAGGGCTCTAAAGGTTAAAGACATAGGGCAATGTTTCTCACACTGACAATTTTTAAAATGGGGTATACTTGTAAATAAATATGGTAGCTTATATGTATGCCAAGAATGTTCTGTCCATTGTTAGTGTCTATGTGTTCACACATTTCAGATCCTGATGATCCATACAAGCTAACAGAAGATACCAGATCTCTAGGGTTGGTAGTGTGCCGAGGAACATCTGTGGTGTTGATTTGTCCAGCAGATGGAATGGAAGCTATAGCTAATCCATTCATTCAGCAAGACTAACAGGCTATTTTTGAGTTGAGAATGAATGGTCAGGAATGTGACATGACAGTGCTGATATTTGTATATGAATAAATAATGTACTTGCTTACCTGCTGCAGTGTGTATTTGAAGTGTGAAACATCTTATTTGATTACAAACATTTTTTAATTCATTACTGTTATTCATTGTACAATTCTGTCTGGATAATGAATGTAATACATTTTGTTAATACCGTAATTTTTATCTTAGTTTTTTTTCCTGCTGTATCCAACAAATGTTCATAGATATACTTGAAATGAGAATATATATTCTGTACAGATTATGGTACAGTTTTACAAGCTGATATGACAGATGAGAGTCAGAACAAAAATAACTATATATATCTAAAAATATAAGCCTGTTTTTTAATTAAGCTACCTAAAATCCACAAAGAATCTAATCCATCTAGTCTCTACCTGCTCTATATTCTACAGAGCCTTTATATGAATTCCTTGACATTATTTTCCAAGACTTGGTAGTGAAACTTCCTACAAGACATTAAACATTCCCCGTCTCTATTTTTACTCTGTTCAGTTGTCTTCTGACTGCACTTATCATTTATTCTTACTTGATATATGTTCTTTAGATACCTCATTCTGGTGGTCTTGGAGCTTTGTAGTTCTTTCTTGATAGAGTTCATCTCTCTGTTATCTACCACCACTATTATCCGTCATGCTGAATACCAACCATTATCATTATCAAATTTGGGAAAGGTCTCATTATAGATTGACTATTTAATAGGCTTGAAGTATAGATACTAACAGTTCAAATGAAGTACTAAATCATTGCAAACTTGTAACTCAGACTGAATACAAATGTGATACACCCACAGTTTTTTTGGGGTCACATGTTGTATGAGAAATCTTAGCAACTATTTTTATCTGTTGGTAATATATGGGGTAACTTTGTGGACATCTTCTGCTGGAATTTTACCCATTCACAGTCACACACATCAGAATTTTATCTTTAGTTTGTTCAACAGATGGTACTTCAGTATGTGCACAATTTAAAGATCTTGATTTGTTCATTTCTACAAATCTGGTTATACATTAACTTTTTGATGACCTGGTATTATGGTACATCAACTTTTTGATGACCTGGTATTATGGTACATCAACTTTTTGATGACCTGGTATTATGGTACATCAACTTTTTGATGACCTGGTATTATGGTACATCAACTTCTTGATGACCTGGTATTATGATACATCAAATTTTTGATGACCTGGTATTATGATACATCAAATTTTTGATGACCTGGTATTATGGTACATCAACTTCTTGATGACCTGGTATTATGATACATCAAATTTTTGATTACCTGGTATGATACATCAAATTTTTGATGACCTGGTATTATGATACATCAAATTTTTGATGACCTGGCATACATCAACTTCTTGATGATGATGATGTTCCTTTAGCTGTGAGCAGGTAGCTCTTTCTGACAAAATAAAATGTCCTCAGTTGTGATGTAGATGTGTAGAGTGTATGGTTGGAAGTGGTGGAAGTAGATATTAGTCAGTTTTGGACACTGGAGCAGCAAATATTCAGCTGTTTCTTCGTGGTGATTGCAGTATCTTCAATTTGATTAATTTTGTGAATTTTGTCTGTAATCCAATGTTTATTGACAGGAGTATGTTCTCAGTTGGAATATCAGACTGGTTTATTTTCCTAGGATGCTTTAGTGAGTCCATTGGATTGGGCTTCTCTTGATGTTTATAAAAAGTGTGTGTCCTATCTTTGAGATGTCCCACTGTTATTGTTTGTAGTTATTTGTGAAGATCTGTTTGTATGTTAGCTTTGTGGTGCTTGGTGAAATCAGTGGGCAGCATCTCCTTTCATTGATAGTTTGTGAACCGCTTCGATTTCAGCGACTCCAACATAGCCAGGTATCCATCGGAGAGTGACTTTGACACATAGGAGGTGGGAAATTGATCAATTTGTTTATTGATGTTGCAGTCTATGGGTAGATTTCTGTTCTCTGGGGCTTGGAATGTCGATTTAGAGTCTGAGAAGATGACTATGTCCTTAGATGGGGTGATACCACTCTTTGTGTTAATTCAATTTAAGGCTTTTTCCATTGCTATTATCTCTGCTACACAGCTGGAGAACATATCTCCACAGGGACCAAAAATGCTTGGGTAGTCTTCTAGGTCTGTATTGGGTTATTTTATTGCAGCTCTGCATCCTGTGTTGGAGGTAACTTTTTGTGTGGATCCGTCTGTATGTACATGGATAATATCTTGTTGATATAAATGGATAGTTTTTAGGGCGATGGTTTTCAGGAATGGGGTTAAAATGTTCTTATCTGCCAAAAAATCTGATCAAAGCATTCAGTTCTTATGGTAGGAACAGTGGCCTGTCTGCAAGGTGGTTCAATATTAATATTTTCCTTTTGTTTTTTGTCCAGTGGTAGGTGATTCTTTTTACTGGCTTCCTTTGCGCTCTTGATGAAAGATATTTTGAGTATTATGTGTTTTTGGGGCCATTTTTCTGTTGTCTATTTGTTTTCTTCTGTAGTATCAATTCTTATGTATCTTTTGAAGATTTCTACTACTGTTCATTCTCTTCTTAGATTAAGGGTTCTACTTTTGTGTTAATTTCACATGCATCTATTGGAGTGGTCTTTATTGCACAGCTTATAAACTGTAGTGCATTATTTTAGACTTTATTTAAACTTCAGTCTGAGGCTTTTACTTGCTAGTCTGAAGAGAGAGTGAGTAGTCAATGGCTGAGCAAACATATCTTATATAATTGCCACAGAAAATGTAGATTCTAACCTTGTGGACACCTGAGGACAAAGTCACTTCTGAGACTCAAACAGTGTACCCCATTTGCAAGAAGAGAGGTGCTTTATGTGTCTGATCCTTGTTGATGTTTTCTTAACAAGCTTTTCTAAGTGGGTCTTCATGGTAAGCCTCTGATAACACTCAACTCTGAGGTGTCTTGGAATCTTTCAAATGCAAGTTTCTCACCACTAAATTTGACTTATTCCCACTTATCTTCTTTTATTTTTGTTTATGCTGAATAGGCTGTATCATTTTTTTATCTTGAAAAATGAGCCATTTCAACTGATCCATTGAATGTTCTTTCTAAAGCCTAATTGGTTTGAGTTTATGATCTTAGTACTTTCTGGCCATGAGTAATGTCTCTCATTTATCATTCTTTCAGCGGCCTTTCCCATATATGATAATGGTTTGTATCTAGTTACTTCATTTGGGTTATATATTGATTTTAGGATTGGGACAATGTTTACTTTTCTTGAATCTCTTGGCAGCTTTCCTTCTCTCCAGGTCTTGTTAATGAGATAACAAATTATGGATCTGAGAGACCATTGATGATTTCATTTGCAATCTTGTTAAGCCTGCAGTTTTTCCTTTCTTACATTTTTGAGGATAACTTGAGCTCAGAGAGTAAGAAGTCTTGTTCAAATACCTCACAGCTGACGGTTGGTTGTCTCTCCAATGTTTTAGTAAAGTGTCTGAGTTGTCTTTGTTCTTTCTGGGTTGTTACTGGTTTACATTTGCAAAATAGTTATTGAATGTCTCTGCTTTCTGTACTTCCCTTGTTAGTTTTGCACCCTTTTCTATAATAGGCCCTGGATTTTTTTTATTAATTTTACTCCAGAAAAGAAGTGTCTAGTTTTTTGCGACCAAGTTTCTATTTTTATTGTTTACTAAATAATTTTACTTTGATTGTGAGCCTATTATAATTTGCTTTGTTGGTTAGGGTTGGGCGTCTCTCTGCCATGTCTTTTTTCTCTCTCTTCCAGAGCGGTTATTCTTTGTGTGCGTTCACTCTCTGATAATCATCACGATAGTTTGTGTGCTTTCCGCCAGGGAGTTTTAAGGACATTCTGCTAGTTTACAGCATAGCTGCGATATTTGCACCTCGGTAGACCTGGCACATCTGTTTTCGTCATGCCTTTAATTTGGGTGGGCTTTCCTAGCTTGTGACAGCCTTCCTATCTGTTACTAAACGGCAAATGTGTGTCACCCACTTGTGACCTTGTACTTCCCTGAGAGGAGGCAATAATCAGGGGTTTAGATTTGGGTTGACGACATCTATCTCACATGGTGTTCCACTGCTAGTGAACTCGTCTCACATAATTAGACATTCTGCCTGTGCCCTTCATAGGTACTGACCCTTTTATCTCTGCGAGAATGCTTCCGGTATAGGAAAGCTTTGACAGTAGAGTTGGGCATGGGTTTGTTCGCATGTTTAGTCAAGGCGTCATTCAATGACATTGTGAACTCCTCGTCTGAGTTTCTACACATATTTACGAGCATCAGGGACTAGAAGAGTGTTCTCGAGCTGAACAAATTTTTAGTTCCGATTTCCTTGTAACATTTTCCTGTCCTATTTGCATGTGGCACTGTGCTGCTCTCCCATTGTACTCAACGTTATCCTTATGGAGATTAGTGTATGACTCTCAGTATTTGTCATGATATCTACCCATCGTGACATTTGCATTGGCCACCCCTCCCATGCTCCAGTCTTGCATCGCTGTGTGTCAAGAGTGTTGCTGTATGTATTAGTGCAGAAGTGTCAGATATATTGCTTGTCTTTTTGCAATAAATTCTCATTCCATCTGCTGCCTCCACATTCATGGACACGATCCCCAAAAGTGTTGGCCAGGAACACAGGACGAACAGTTTTATTTGTTTCGGCAGTGCACTACGAAGAGGTACTTTTGAGATCTTGGTTAGCTGGTAACCCTGGGACTGCATGTGAGCAATGCGGCACCCTTCACACCCCCGAGTGGTTTTAAATCCTCTATTTCATAAGTGTTGTAATTTTTTTAAATCCTCTGGATTTAGTTGCATCTAAAAATATTTCTGCTGAAATTTTGCTGTACACCTTGCCAATATCCACTATTACATTGATTTTCTGAAATTTCTGTCTTACTAAATCTTTGAAAGATCTCCCAGCTTCCTTTCTGTAGTTCCATGAGGGCTTCTCCACAGGCATAGTCTGATCTGTTGTTACTCCTATAGCAAGATGAAGCAGGTGAAGAAGTTAGTGGACTGCTAGTATTCTGAAGTGGAATAAATGTGGTAATGTCAATAAGTTCCTAAATAGCTATTCCTGTTTGGTGTTTTATTTTTATAGCCTCCATAGAGGTGAATGCCTGTTTAAATCACCAGCAATAGTTCTTCTCAGATGTACAGGTTGGACAAGTTTTTTTAGTGTGATGGGGTCTAATGTGGGTTATAGATATTATTTATTTTTTAGTGGCTTACCATCTCCCTCCAAATGTTCACTGTCTGTAAGTCTGTTTCGTCACTTGTTTCAATTTTGGAAACTACAGCTGTGTGTCATTCTGGATTAGTGTAATTAATTCCTGACATTTTTTACACTTACACACATTATGCAGTGTATGCATGTGACATGAATAGGGAATCTTTTAGTAGCATTTGTCCCCTGTTATTATTGCACTTGTATTTTTAAGGTCCAGGAGTAGATTAGTAAGTTGTAGTTATTTATTTTTTATTGATTCCTGAGATGTTTATTTGTAGGATGTGCAGTGTGTCTGGGTTGCGAGGTTTAGCTGTAGCATACTGCCCTCTCCAGGTGCAGAGGAAAAGTGTGAACCTTGGTAACTGAGGCAGCACCTGAGCTCATATAAGGTTTGTTGTCTCAAATGCATGGTTAGGTTTGGGAGATTTATGGACTTCTGATAAAAAAAATGTGTTGGAAATGAATGTGTTTTCTTTGTGTACTATTCGTTAAACGAATTTCCTCCTGAAAGCAAACTATAGGAGTCATGTGCCTAGAATAATGCTTCAAGAAAAGTGCCCAAGATGAGCTGGAGGCAACTGAGATGTGATTTTTAAGAATGAATAAAACTAATATAGAAGTTCTCAGAGAAACTAAAGTAAAACAACAAATTATAGTGAAACAATCAAGATTTTTAGGGCATGTTATGAGTAAAGTAAAACTTGAACATTTAGTAACCACCGGAAAGATTAAGGGGAGAAGAGGCAAAGAGAGAAATTTCTGGATGGTTTGTCACTGTGGCACAAAAAGAAGTCACCAGCTGAACTTATTAACAACACAAGCGACTGAGTTCTGGAGAAGCATTATTGCCTACTCGGCATGGCATGTGATTGATTGATTTATGAATGCATGTTTGGTCCCAGAAGGGAGACATTCCAATTCAGCAGTATGTTAGGATTTTCAGGAGCATAGAGTATACATCTGGGATAACTTGGTCATCATTCTACTGTCAGCTCTGTAAACCAATCTGCAGCGATGGTATATCTGATTTTTCCTGCCACCCAGGAGACAAGCACAAAGGAGCAGGTGCACCTGGATGATAGTGGCTGGAAATTCATGTCAACATCCTTTTTCTGTAGGCGGAACATCCGGCCCAGACTGTACACTTTTATCCATCCCCTGATGACCTGGTGTTATAATACATCATCATACGATAAGTGCATACTAAGTAACTCAATGAATATGATTCAGAAAATCAACACAGGTGATGTACGTAGGGGATTGGTGGAGTAATTAAAGAGAGCTAAAATGTGGGCATCACTATGAAAACCCACACTTATCTTTGTCCCCGGACAAGTGGGTGTGGAGGGAAATGAATGGGCCAACTTATTAGCTAGCATTGCCACCATAACAGATGGCAATCTATGGACCAAGCAGACATACTCATTGCTCTTCATGAGTCTGCACGTTCAGATGATTTTGAGATGAATGAGCATGAGTCAATATCGAGAATGCATGAATTGGAATGAGGATGGACGTGGCTTATAGAGGCCACCTGACAAAGATTTTATTAAAATCAGTGGACCAACATAGAACCGGATCCAAGAGATTTACTGAAGCGTAGATCTGAGGGCCTATGGATATGTCCGGTGTGTGAAGAGGATAAATCAACATATCTAATACATATGATACATCACCTTCTTGGTGACCTAGTACAGCAGAATCCCTTTATAGAACATCCTTTTATAACAGATTTCTCTATTTAATGACACTTTTCAAAATCCAAAATTATATTTATTCTTTCTGTAGTGTATATAGTGCATTTATTGATTCATGACAACCAAGTTGTTCTGTCATGTGACTCATTCTTTTCCTTAACATTCACTTTTCTTTCACGGCATTTTTTTAATGTCAGAGGAGTAATTCTTCTTCTGCGTGCATTCTCAAACTCCTGCAGATTAGCAGGATGTAGTCCGGAGAATGGAATGTGATGTGTCATGGTTTACAGCATTGCTGCTATATCTGCACCTTTGGGCCTGACACATCCGACTTCAGCATGGCTTTGGGTCACTGACCCTATATGGGATGGGGCAGCCAACTCCATCCCATAACCTGCTTAGTTGCCTTTTATGACATGCGTGGAAGGTAAACAGTGTTGCTATCCTTTGCTCCCCTTTTGGGCCCCAGCAACACACGGGCGTCAGAGTAATAATACTAATAATAAGACCCATAACTCATCGGGATTGTAGGGGTGCTACACTGGATACATCAGGGTAACAGGGATGCCACACTGGATACATCAGGGTAATAGGGGTGCTACACTGGATACATCAGGGTAATAGGGGTGCTACACTGGATACATCAGGGTAATAGGGGTGCTACACTGGACACATCATGATAATAGGGATGCCACACTGGATACATCAGGGTAATAGGGGTGCCACACTGGATACAACAGCGCAAAAAAATTCTAACAACTCTATCCTCAGCTATATGGAGGAGTGTAGAAAAATCACGCCTAGACCATTCCTTGATGTTATCAATCCATGATTGTCTCTGTACTCCTATCTTTCGACCCTCAACTGTTCTTTGCAAAATTATTGTAGAAAGTGAGTATTGTGAATTGATATTTCGGTAGCCAACCAAGTGCCAACTGTTTATATTCATATCAGTCATCAATTATACAGGAACCCATTATTGATGAGATATGATATTGGCAGGAACCAGAACAAATCAATATCAGATGCTATTAATGGGAATTGGACATCTGTGGTCAGATCAATAGAGCCAGAATGCTACAAAAGGGTCAAGCATTGTTTACCATTACTAGCATTCAGATTAGTGAAAGCGGGATTAGTGTACAGTAGTTGCAATGCTGGCTAAATACAGTGGAATCCCATTATAACAACTTGTTCCAGACCAACAAAATATGTATGTAATAACAGATATTGGTTATATACAGCACAAACAATATAGACTAAATATAATTTGGGATTTGGAAAAGTGTTGTTATATAGGAAAATTGATGATAAAAGAGGAATTCCACTGTATCTATATATTGCTATGGATTTATCATTCAGTGTAATTGGTAAAACACTGAACATATATCACCACCAAAGTTGGGCTGAGACAATGAATCTCCAATCTCTGGACAGACATCATCCAGCTAGAAATATAATCCTGCTACAAGAAAGATCTGGCGTAAGTTGAGAACAAGCACAAAACATAAATGTGGAAACCAAACTTATTTTCAGTAACCACAGTTACAATCATGAGTCTGTCAACAATATTTTAAGTGAAGATCATTCAGTTTAAAACAAAACTTTATTGAAATCATATTAGAAAAATACATAGCAAAAAATCTGATGAAATAAATAAACATTGGAATCACTTTCAAATACTGAGGAACACACTGTGTTCATATTGATAATCACTAGGGCTCGGATTTTCATGAAATGTCATATTTTTTTCATGAAGCATATTTTCAGTTTTAAGTTAATTTCTACATGTTTCAAGCATTTCTGAACAATTTTAAGCTGTTTTTATTTGTCATATAAATGCATATTTTGACCATAATTTTGATGAGGTCATATTTTGCCTGAAATTGGAGATTTAGGTCATATTTTGCATATTTTCTGGTGTACTCAACGTTCTGGTGTACTCCGTTTGCTTATCAATGTTAGCACATCTTAAACTATGTTTAGAGACAAATTGTGAGGATTGGCTATATTTCTGAATGTGTGTATTAGTGAATATGCATGTGTGTCTTTCATGCGACTGTAGGGAAGGGAAGACATCAGTCAACTCTTTGATGTCAGTCGGCATCTGAGAATCAAAAAGGGAGTGACATCCGCTCAATACTTCAAAAGAATTTTCTGTTTTTTGTTTCGAAAGTAAATTGTAGGAAACAATTTAAAATGTTTCAACGTCAAGAGCGAATATTCCTGGATTTGTTAAAACTTCCAGTTTCAATTTAAACCGTTTGGCACCCATTTGTATGTTACAATTATTAATTTGCCATTTGCAACATTGACTACATGATCTCGTGCTCTAGCTCATAGTTATATAATAGTCTTAATAATAGTGTTATATTTTATATTGTTTATGGTTGATTCACTGGAATAACTTTGTTTTACAATGCCTAAAGTGTCTAATTCTAATGGTGCAAAGTTGCGTAAATTTGTGCAGGAATTTGGTTCAAAAGTATTTAGTACCGATGGAGAAATATTTACTGTACACTGTGTGAGGTCAAGGTTACAGCTGGAAAACGGTTTAATGTGCAACAACATTGCAATACTTCTAAACATATGAAATGTTTAAGTAGACTTTCTAAAATGGAAGGAAGACAAAGTTTATTACTTGAAAAATGTTCTGCTACTTCCTCTTCTTCTTCGGGAAACACAGAGACCGGTTTTTATAAAGATTTGTGTCATATGATGGTTTCATCAAATATCCCTTTAAATAAATTGCAAAATCAATATTTCTGACAATTTCTGGAGAAATACACTAGCCATCCTATCCCAGATGAATCTACTTTAAGGAAAAATTATCTCTCCAAATGTTATGAGGACATGTTAAATAAAATTAGAAATTCTATTGTAGATAACAAGATATGGGTTTCCTTAGACGAGACTACTGATGTAGATGGCAGGTTTGTCGCAAATGTTATAGTTGGAACTTTAAAAGGAGATCAACCCAGGAGAAAAATGTGTCCTTAACTGTGAAGTTCTTGAAAGAACAAATCATACCTCCATAGCTGTTCTATTTGATAATTCCATGAAGCTGTTGTGGCCAAATGGAATAGAAAGAAATAATATCCTTCTATTAATAACAGATGCTGCTCCCTATATGAAAAAGGCTGCTAAAGGACTTCAAATTCTCTACCCGAAATTGATCCATATTACTTGCCTTGCTCATGCACTGCATCGAGTAGCTGAGGAAGTTCGAGGTAATTTTCCTGATGTGGACAAGCTTATTTCAAATGGGAAAAAAATATTCATCAAGGCTCCTCTTCGAGTACAAAAATTCAAAGAAGAAGCTCCTCAACTACCACTTCCTCCACAACCTATCCTTACACGTTGGGGTACATGGCTGGACGCTGTAAAGTATTACTGTGACAACTATTCAACACTAATTAAAATATTTAATGCCCTAGACAAAGACGACGCAACATCAATACAAGCAGTGCAAAGCTTATTTTCTACCAGACTATCACAAAATCTGACTTATATAAAGTCAAACTTTTCTGCAATTTCAAAAGCAATAAAACGTCTGGAAAGCGAAGGGACTGCACTTTATTATGCATTAGATATTGTGAAACAAATTCAAACAGAAATAAATGGATCACGTGGTGAAGTAAGCAACAGGATTAAAGTAAAATTAGAAAGTGTTCTTCATAGAAATTCTGGTTATTTCTCATTGTGCAAAATTGCAGACATACTTAGTGGTAAACATGCAACATTTCAAGAGGATGAACCTGAACTTTCAGCAAATGATCTGACATTATTTAGATTTGCCCCTGTGACATCATGTGATGTAGAACGAAGTTTTTCAAAATATAAAACAATTCTCAGTGACAATCGACGATCGTTCAAATTTGAAAATCTAAAAATGCATGTTGTTGTCGGTTGCAATTGTACAAACAATGAAAACTGAGGAATAAATGTGGTGTTTTTATACATGCTTTGTTAAGTATTACTACTATGTAGGTACTATGACTACTATGTAATGCGTAAAACATGCAAACAATAATAATTTGCGTTTTTTGTGTGTTCATAAATGAGAAAAACCTTATGGTCATATTTCGCATATTTTAGGTCATATTTTGCCTTTTTTTAGGTCATATTTGCATGTCATATTTCAGGATTTTTAGGTCATAAAAATCCGAGCCCTAATAATCACAATTCCATGAAGAAAAAAACCCACTATAACTGGAATATCTGGGTTTTTTTATAGGCATGATCATCATCTGGTTTCTTGCATGTTGCAGATCATTAATTCTGCTGTGGTGCAAATCTATTTTATTTAATTGTATTACAAATTTGTTTAGTAGGACAAACATCAGTAGACTTCGGCTAGTAGACATGTATGTTCAGATGCGTATTCTTCCAAATGATCTCAGCAGTAGTCAAATACACTGTAGCAGAGCCTGTCTTATTTGTATGAATCTAAACCAATCTTTACCAAGATAGCAACTTTTCATCCTACTCTTTGATTGATTTCTGAACCGATGTGCACAAATCCTAGGTGATCATTATTGTGTAGGACTCTTTAACAACACCATACTTTCTTTTTATAGTTAATAATTACTTCCCTGAATAGTCTCATTGGGGACTCAAACTCAATACATTCAGGGTAAGAGGTCAGTGCTGAACTTAATTATCAGGGCAGTTCCCTTATAGTGATAGGTCAAATATTTATAATTATTAAGTCAGTCTTTTTTGGATGGCAGAGACACTAAGTGATCATAGAGTTAATGGAGGAAAATAAAACAACACACAACACCAAAGGGAATAAATATAGGTATTCTGTGACTCTTAGGCCTATGTGTACTGTCACTAGTCTATATGCTGTCACTGTTGGCCTTTGAGCTGTCACTAGCATGTGCACAGAAGTGAGTTAATTTTTTATATATTAATTTATGCATTTAATAGATATACAGAGGAATCCTTCTACAGCATATTCTGTTATAACAAATTTTCCTATATAGCAACACTTTTGAAAATACCCAATTATATTTTATATTCTTTGTACTATATATGGTGAATTGGTGTTCTTATAAATACATATTTTGTCAGTCCACACCAAGTTGTTATAACAGAATTCCACTGTATCAGTCTTGAATACCCATTTTTTTTCTATTTGATCCAAATTATTGAGAAGAATAACCAATTTATATTTGTTGATCAAAATATAATGTCAAAATAGGCCTATCCTGCTGGACCTTGAAATATGTCCTTTGCAACTTAATATTCTCCCCATCTACACAGCTTCAAAGATTATATGACAGTAAGAATTATTATGTCAACATTGCCATGTTTTATGTAAGTTATTTCACATACACACAAATACATTGCCATGTTTTATGTAAGTTATTTCACATACACACAAATACATTGCCATGTTTTATGTAAGTTATTTCACATACACACATATACATTGCCATGTTTTATGTAAGTTATTGCACATACACACAAATACATTGCCATGTTTTATGTAAGTTATTGCACATACACACATATACTGATACAATTATGAAGTTAATTATATTAAAAAAAACATTTTAAATGTGAGACAAATGCTAATGATATTGTCTGAATGAGTCATAATTCATCAAAATAATGGTATATATATAATGAGAATAATACTTGGAAATTGTTGTTTTATCAAGGAATGCATACATTTTAATAGCATATGGTCAATTAATGCAGTGACAAACATAGAGGTGACAAGGTCAACAGCTAAATCTATAAGCTACTCTACTACTTTCAAACACAAGTATGGACTAATTTTCAATTGTAAATACTAGACTGCAACTAGACAAACTTCTCTCTGTATGTAGACTGTACATTAAAATGATGTTGGGGTTTATTAAGGTTAATCTTGAATGTTTCCATTTTTATCTAAATATTGAGAGTGGCAACCAATTATTTAGATATGGAGGCTTATTTTATTTTGACATTCCGTTTCTAGTTATTTTATTTCCTTCTCATTAATCCAGAAAAATTCAGTCATAAAATTCAAAATAGTTGAGAATTAATGTCCAATACACTGTATTCTTCTCCTGTTATTGATGAAAGAGAGAGAAAGCACATTTGATTCAGTTGACAATTAAAGCTCATTTAAATTACAGTGGAATCCTGGTATAACAACTTGTTGTAACAACAAAAGATGTCTATAATAACAAATTCGCTATATGCAGTAAACAAAATATAGAATAAATATGGTTGGGGGTTAGATAAGTCTTTGTTATTATAAAATAACAAAGACATATAACTGTTGTTATATAGAGAAATTAGTTATAAAATAATGCACCATAGATGGATTTCACTGCATCTTGTAGCCAAATTTACCAGCAGACAGGAAATATAGTTTCAGGTGATATGTTTTTGCCAAAGAAAAATGACACTGCGAAGAAAAATGTTTTTGCCAATGACACTTGCATGGAAAAGTAAGTTACAGGTGTTATATGCTTGACAAGATCTTTTTGATGGGATGACACCTGGATGGAAATTTTTCAGGTGTCACTGTCATCTTTTTGAGAAGAACTTTCTAATGTTCAGTATACAATATCTAGATTGAAAGATAAGTTACAGGTGTTATCTTCTTGACAAGAACTTTCTGATGTTTCTTAGATTGTGTATATGATACCTGGATGGAAAGTTACAGGTGTTATCTTCTTGACAAGAACAATTTTCTGAGTATCTTATGAAAGGTTGACTGAAACAACACATAGTTATTCATTGGATCATCGTCACTGCACTTCGGACAAGTCCATAGGTGCTAAGATCTCTCCTTGAGTGTAGCTGCCATTACACGTTGACTGATGGTACCAGTACACAGTTGATTGACCATTATTCTTTCTGCCCACAAAACCGCTCCTTTCTAGTGACACCACATTTCAAACCAAATTCCTTTATTCTAGTCATGGAACAAGAATTCATATGTAAGCGTTGTGATATGAAGTATATTGGTGAGACTGGTAGACGTTTAGCTGATAGATTCGCCGAACATTTGAGAGATATCATGAATCATCGTGACTCCCCAGTGGCTAATCATTTTAACAGCCCGTCACATCATGGTAGCTCTGATGTCTCTGTAACCGGTTTGTTACGTTGTTATACCGGAATATCGTCTCATTTGTCATATGGGAGTCTTGCAACCACACGGAATGAACATTAATCACTGTTTTGTTTGAGTTACCCACCTTTTCTTTATACCCTCTACTCCCGTATTGCACTGTTTCTTGTAATTATTTGTCTTTGTACACTTTCGTGAATAATTATTATTTTTGTGTTTGCCGTTCTTCTATATAATTCCTTTATGTCATCTTTCGTTTGTGTATGTCAATATGTGATTATTTTGTACTCTGCCATTTTGTTATTGTTAAATCATTTACATATTTAGATTTTCTCGTTATTATTGCAGTTGTCTCTTCGATGGGTGCCCACACATGTATAGTTATTTGTATATGCATTTCGTTTTACATGGTTCTATGTATCCACACAATTACTTTGGGCCACACATTTGTATGTATACATATGCGGTTGTTATAGCATTATCTTTATGTGAACGAACGTTTATATTTACATTAATATATGTATATGTTTCTATGTGTACCAATGTTCATGTTATTATTTATGTGAGAAAGTGTTTATGTGCATGAATGTTCATATTTATGTATACATATGTATATTTATGTGAGCACTTTTTTATGTTAATGCACGTATCTCCATTCTGTGTCAATGTGTATACCTATTCTGGTGTGAGCCCTTTCCTGTGTGTGGATACATTTACATGCCTGTGCATTTTGTGTGGGTATCCTTCACACATCTGTGTCCTTCTTGTTATGTGTTTATTTCTTGACTCTTGGTGTGTGTATACATTTCTATGTATGTTTAGGTTTGGTTTTATATATATGTTTATGTCTATATTTGGTTTCACATTCATTCCATGCGTTTTCAAATGTTGATTCTTCTTGTATCCTTCCTTCCCCAAACCCACTCACCCCACCACCACACAACCTCATCATTACTCATCTATCATTGTCATATGCCATTCTTGTTGGCGTAGGTGACCATGGTTCTCTGTTCACGGTATTGTTATCGTGAACGTTGTTTCCAAGCCTTGCTAGGTTGTCACATGAATATTTTCTCACGTCCCCATCTGTCTCTGTTCCCTTCAGTCTTGCCTGTTGTGACTATGTTCTTAAAACCTGCCTGTCTGATAAAGTGACAAAAGGGGTATTTTTCTTATCTTTTTCTTTTATTATTCTTGCACTCATCTATAGTGTCTCTAATTTCCCACTTTCGGTTTGTTTATAATGAATGCACGCATTTTCACTTTTACTAGATGCGTTTCCATCCCTGCGCTATGGAGACGGGGGCTTGATGAAATATAGACATCTATTTTGTTTTTTATTTTGTCGTTTTCTGTTGTTTCTCTTGAAAAAGGTTCAATTTGAGCCGATACGTGGAGAATTGTCCTGTTTAGTTTTATTGTATGTTTTTTTATATATACTTTTTTAAATATATTTTTATTAATAGGCTAGGTAAGTGTTTTAGTAATCTGTTTACCTCATTTTGCGTTACTATTTGTTCATTAGGTTACTGTGGCACCATCCACTTTGTCGGACACCCTCTGACCATTTGGTTATTTAGATCAGTACTGTGTCGTCAGCATATTTCAAGTTATTTATATTGCATCCTCCCACTGTTATTCCTGGCATATCTTCTATATTTTGCATAATGTATTATGTATACAGGGAGAAAAGATCCGGTGACATTACATAACCTTGCCTGACACCCATTTCTATCTTTTGAAATCTACCTATGGTGTTATTAACTATCATCACAGCCGTTTGTTTCCAATACATATTTCTTACTATATTTAGATCTCTACCATCAACGTTAAGATTTTCTAGCAGTTTTACAATCTCTGAATTCTTCACCTTGTCAAATGCTTTGCTGTAATCTATGAAGCACAGATAAAGGTCTCGTTGTACTTCTATGGCCCTCTCTATTAATGCCTTTTCCTTCTACAAATCTGAATTGTTCTTCTGCTATCTCTGGTTTTATTATCTGACTACCGGGGTATGTTACTTGACATTAACATTTGAATTAATTTCTGAAAATACTCTGGTAACAAAAAATACATCAAACATGACTCATGTCTTGTTGCTGAACCAGAACTGAATAAAGATAATGATACAGTACTTAAGGGTCACTTGTGACAAGATAAAAGGAAGCACAAAATGTATCTACTACTGTACTCTGATGTTCTCAGACACTTGGAACAGACACAAATCAACATGTATGATAGAATTGCAACAAAACTAATGAATCAAAGAAGTTTCAAAAGTTGGGTTTTCTTGGATGACAAAAACTCACAGATCTATATCAGCCTATCAAATACACACACGCATGCACACAGACATAAAAATAGATAATAGGGTCCTTTCCCAGTTTTTGGGCCTACATTTTAAATGAAACGTGAAACAAACTAAATGTTCCCAAAAAAGGGAGACAACACAGTTCATCTTATTCATATTTCTGATTATTTTTCTGGCATTGAAAACTAAACGATAACCCAGTGTTTATCCTTAACTCACCAGGCACAATGCTTTTTCATACCTCTTCGAGCTAAAATATAGCGAGTGTAAACAAATGTTATGTTATTCACCCGGCAATTAACAGAGGAAATAAAAGTAGACCCAATTACTAAATTTTGCACCCGTTTCCGCTAGTGTTTACAACTAAATAGAATGCGTTAGAAATTAGTTATGACTGTACAACCGCCGATACAATTCGTCAAAATTATTCTAAATTGCAACCATTTCCGAGGATTTTATTTTGTAAATTAATATTTCTTTTGCGTAGCCGCCAGTGTTAAGCAGCAGAGTAATCTATGCCTAATAAGCGGCATTCTATCCCGGATTGAGTGTATCGAAGGTTTTCACAGAAATTCTAAGTCTAGTTGATAATGTTAGTTCACAATTTATCTCACATACAAATTACATCATTATATTTAGTGGCCATTCCTTTATTTTCACACACAAAAATATATACGTAGCTTTAAAACAAACAAGTTATTGCATTTTCCAAATACCCTCCATAAAATAAATAATTCATGTGAGTAAAGGTAGGACAAAAATAGAATGCAATGGCAGGCAGAAATTACTCAATTTTAATGCGCAGTGGTCATGGTTAACAGTCGTGTCCTTACCATGACCGTAGTAAGTCATGTTTCCCGTGTCTCTTTTTGCTTCTGGGAACACTAATTGCAAAGGTAATAATGATATTTTCGATTGGAGCCGAATTATCGATCGGATCCCAATTATGGCAGTCTCTGTAACTAGGAATACAGCGGTCGAAATTACTATAAAATACGGATCGGCACAGATTTATTTAAAAGTGTGAAAATATGCCAGACAACTGGGAAAGGACCGATAATAGTTACGTAATTGTTGCTGTGATATAAAATAAAACGGCGACACAACATATTTCTATTCTCTGGACAGAGTCTTGCTTGAAATCTAGGAGGACCGTGGTCCTGCTGAAAAGGAGATCCAGCGGGAGTTTGAAAATGAACGCTGAAGAAGAAAAATGAATCGATTACGCATGGATTAAAAGTAATGATGTCACAATGGCGTCTCTGCTCTAAGAAGGATTTATTTGCTATAAGTTTACACACTGGAACTGAAAGGCATCAAAAGTATCATAACACACTGACTTACACTTTGTGGTACCTTTCAATGCAAATATGGATCTAGCATGGTCGGAGCATGGAAATCTAACTGAAGCTATACCATGCAGGTCCTTCTGTTATCACTGCTTCATCAACATACAAGAGACAGCAGAATTATTGTGATGGGTTGACTTGTCATGGTCATCACAAAATTGGGAAGTCTGTTGAAGACCTGACTGATAGTAAGTAGGACTAAGCGATTTTATTTTCATCAAGTCGAGTAGCTCACTCACGTTTCAATAAAAGCTCTGGAATTTTAATCAGCCCAAAAGAGTTGTCACTCCCAATTTGTGGAAAATTTCAAAATCTCAATTCCTGGACAGAGCCTGCTGTGAGCGCACAGTCGTCTGTAAACAGTCAGGTGTGTTGTGTCCTTTTTCTTGATGGAGAACTATATCCACTCAAGATTTACAAATTTATATCCTGCATTTTATTGTTATTACCGGTATATCATCATCATCATAGACCTGAAAACTATCCATCATGGCCACATTATTAGTAATCATGCTGTAAAACATTGGGGAAACCTTGATTGGGGAAGCCATCTTCATGTCATTGGTGAATTGCATAAACTAGTTCCTAAAAGTCTCCAGAAAATAATCACTCATAAAGAAAATGTGTATATAAGGAAAAACACCTGCTGTACTCACTCTCTATTGTATGTAAGTGTAACACACACCTGTTGTATTCACTCTCTATTGTATGTAAGTGTAACACAGTATTCACTCTCTATTGTATGTAAGTGTAACACACCTGTTGTATTCACTCTCTATTGTATGTAAGTGTAACACACACCTGCTGTACTCACTCTCACATACACACAAATACATTGCCATGTTTTATGTAAGTTATTTCACATACACACAAATACATTGCCATGTTTTATGTAAGTTATTTCACATACACACAAATACATTGCCATGTTTTATGTAAGTTATTTCACATACACACAAATACATTGCCATGTTTTATGTAAGTTATTTCACATACACACAAATACATTGCCATGTTTTATGTAAGTTATTTCACATACACACAAATACATTGCCACGTTTTATGTAAGTTATTTCACATACACACAAATACATTGCCATGTTTTATGTAAGTTATTTCACATACACACAAATACATTGCCATGTTTTATGTAAGTTCACATACACACAAATACATTGCCATGTTTTATGTAAGTTATTGCACATACACACATATACATTGCCATGTTTTATGTAAGTTATTTCACATACACACAAATACATTGCCATGTTTTATGTAAGTTATTTCACATACACACAAATACATTGCCATGTTTTATGTAAGTTATTTCACATACACACAAATACATTGCCATGTTTTATGTAAGTTATTGCACATACACACATATACATTGCCATGTTTTATGTAAGTTATTTCACATACACACAAATACATTGCCATGTTTTATGTAAGTTATTTCACATACACACAAATACATTGCCATGTTTTATGTAAGTTATTGCACATACACACATATACATTGCCATGTTTTATGTAAGTTATTTCACATACACACAAATACATTGCCATGTTTTATGTAAGTTATTTCATTTTATTACGCATGGATTAAAAGTAATGATGTCACAATGGCGTCTCTGCTCTAAGAAGGATTTATTTGCTATAAGTTTACACACTGGAACTGAAAGGCATCAAAAGTATCATAACACACTGACTTACACTTTGTGGTACCTTTCAATGCAAATATGGATCTAGCATGGTCGGAGCATGGAAACCTAACTGAAGCTATACCATGCAGGTCCTTCTGTTATCACTGCTTCATCAACATACAAGAGACAGCAGAATTATTGTGATGGGTTGACTTGTCATGGTCATCACAAAATTGGGAAGTCTGTTGAAGACCTGACTGATAGTAAGTAGGACTAAGCGATTTTATTTTCATCAAGTCGAGTAGCTCACTCACGTTTCAATAAAAGCTCTGGAATTTTAATCAGCCCAAAAGAGTTGTCACTCCCAATTTGTGGAAAATTTCAAAATCTCAATTCCTGGACAGAGCCTGCTGTGAGCGCACAGTCGTCTGTAAACAGTCAGGTGTGTTGTGTCCTTTTTCTTGATGGAGAACTATATCCACTCAAGATTTACAAATTTATATCCTGCATTTTATTGTTATTACCGGTATATCATCATCATCATAGACCTGAAAACTATCCATCATGGCCACATTATTAGTAATCATGCTGTAAAACATTGGGGAAACCTTGATTGGGGAAGCCATCTTCATGTCATTGGTGAATTGCATAAACTAGTTCCTAAAAGTCTCCAGAAAATAATCACTCATAAAGAAAATGTGTATATAAGGAAAAACACCTGCTGTACTCACTCTCTATTGTATGTAAGTGTAACACGCACCTGTTGTATTCACTCTCTATTGTATGTAAGTGTAACACAGTATTCACTCTCTATTGTATGTAAGTGTAACACACCTGTTGTATTCACTCTCTATTGTATGTAAGTGTAACACACACCTGCTGTACTCACTCTCTATTGTATGTAAGTGTAACACACACCTGTTGTATTCACTATCTATTGTATGTAAGTGTAACACACACCTGTTGTATTCACTCTCTATTGTATGTAAGTGTAACACACACCTGTTGTATTCACTCTCTATTGTATGTAAGTGTAACACACACCTGTTGTATTCACTCTCTATTGTATGTAAGTGTAACACACACCTGTTGCGCTCACTCTCTATTGTATGTAAGTGTAACACACACCTGTTGTATTCACTCTCTATTGTATGTAAGTGTAACACACACCTGTTGTACTCACTCTCTATTGTATGTAAGTGTAACACACACCTGTTGCGCTCACTCTCTATTGTATGTAAGTGTAACACACACCTGCTGTACTCACTCTCTATTGTATGTAAGTGTAACACACACCTGTTGTACTCACTCTCTATTGAAGTGTAACTCTCTAATGTATGTACAGGGAAAATCACCTGCTGTAATCACCTATTAGTTGTATGTAAATATTTACCGTACTCATGTATATAAAAGAACATACTAGGATAAGATCAACCAGAAAATCTACTGACACAGGTATCAAGACTACAATCACCAGTTAACAACAGTAAATCAACGCAATGAAAACAATAGCCAATGACACTCATTACTTTAGAATATTATGACCCAAATAATGACTATTCTAAAATAATACAAAAGAAACATAAATCAACATATAGGAATACTTACTAGCTTCAAGATGAACACCATTTTAAACATCTCAGTAACAAAACAGCAAGAAAATACATCTAATATATAAAGAACATTGGGATATCAATATCTGGTGGAGTATTACCCTATTGAAGACCTTACTTGAGGGTAAAGTCAAAGGGAAGCGAGCAAGAGGTAGGCAGAGATACAAGTGGGAGAGTAACATTACACGATGGAGAGGTTACAGTCTAGCAGAGTGCACCACCAAGACAAGAGACAGGAGATGTTGGAGATACGTTGCAGCCAACCTTCGTTGTGGAGATGGCACTTGATGATGATGATTGCAAGCTGACTGCTTTTTTTTCATATTATAAAAAATACATATGTACACTATGGATGTTTCAGTTAAAAAATCATGACACTACCAACAACTATTACACTGCATGATCAAATAAATAATGGCATGTGAAAATCATATCAATAAACTGGACAATTGAAAATAAATATGAACAACTGATGGAGTATGAAATATCACATCCAGACTATAAAAAAAATGAGGAATGCAACACTGTTCAATAGAAAATAATCAGTCAATACTTTAAGATGTCAGAACAGATTAAGAAATTATGAGTTCAACTAGTTAAATATGTCAACTAATTATTCAATGAGTTAAAGATGTCAGCTAATGATTCAACTAGTTCAAAATGTCAACTAATCGTGATTGTGGCACAGATTCTGTTACTAAAGTTATCCAGATTAAGCAGACAGAAAATTTTCCATTGATACCATTCAGAGGCAATATCTACAGAAATGCAAACAGCCTTTGGCTGATTACTGCACTGCTGGAGCATATTCACGTTGACAATGGAAAGTCTGTGCAGAAAAACTTAAATGATATCAGTTTATCACTTCATGACAAATTTAATGCTTAGTTTTTGTACACAAAAATAAAAGTACAAATCATACCTGTTAACTTAGTGATATGAAAACCTGTATAAATAACCCACAGTATTCAAGAACAGAATAAAAAAGCTTACATAATGAATATATTTATTTATAACTTAATTATTTAATACATAAAATGATATAATATATAATAAATACATGAATTACAAATCAATTATTACAAATATTTGATACATTTCTTTCAAGCAATTCTATTTTGAAATATTCTATAACAACATATGAAAATCTCTTTCACCTTATTATTCTTATTGCACATTGCATAAACAGATCATGCCAGAGAATATAAATCTACAAAAGCTATAATCTGAAAATTAAAAAAAATGTGTTACAGCATCGATTCAAAGATTATATCACCAAATATTATTGAATATTTACACTGTAAGGGTAAGTGGAGGCAATCTGTGGAAGGTAAAGAGCCTAAGCGAGTTTAAAGGACTACATTATAAATGTAAAATGTAGATGTCATAAGAAAGTTGCAGATGCTGATATAAAGCTTGTTTTGTGCAGCCTTGTTTGTTTGTCAGTTAGTTAATTAGTCACTGGATCATCGTCACTGCACTCCGGACAAGTCCATAGGTGCTCAGATCTCTCCTTGTGTGTTTCAGCCATTACACGTTGACTGATGGTCCCAGTAAGCTGTTAATTGACCCTCATTCTTTCTCACCCACGGAAGTTTTCTGTGTCTGCTCTAAGCATCAGTCTGCTAATATTTGTTTTTGAAGTCATAATTCAACAGTCTGCATAAATCTAGCAACATATGAGTCTATAGGAACTTTTGCTAGGATGTCATAATTCAACAGTCTGTATAAATCTAGCAACATATAAGTCTATAGGAACTTTTGCTAGGATATCATAATTCAACAGTCTGTATAAATCTAGCAACATATGAGTCTATAGGAACTTTTGCTAGGATGTCATAATTCAACAGTCTGTATAAATCTAGCAACATATGAGTCTATAGGAACTTTTGCTAGGATGTCATAATTCAACAGTCTGTATAAATCTAGCAACATATGAGTCTATAGGAACTTTTGCTAGGATAGATGAAATGTATCAAGGTAGGAAAACTATCAGCATGCAAGAATTCATTTACAGGAATATATTGAGAAGCTATGTTACTGTCCAGAACTGTTAACTAACTAATGCAACAACTAAATGTCTGAACCTCTATGAACAATTACTTCATGTATGAACTTATAGTAACAATTACTTGATGTCTCTGAACCTCCAGGAACAATTACTTGATGTCTCTAAACCTCTATGAACAATTACATAATGTCTGAACCTCTAGGAACAATTACTTAATGTCACTGTGCCTCAAGGAACAATTTATTTGATGCCTCTGAACCTCCAGGAACAATTACTTGATGCCTGAAACTCCAGGAACAACTACTTGATGTCTATGAACCTCTATGAACAATTATTTGATGTCTGAATGAGCCTCTATGAACAATTACTTGATGTCTGAACCTCTAGGAAGAACTGGTTGATGTCTTTAAAGCTTCAGTATCCGGTAACAATTACTTGATGTCTCTAAACCTCTATGAACAATTGCTTGATGCCTCTAAACTTCCAGGAACATTTTTTAATGTCTGAACCTCTAGGAACAATAACTGATGTCTAAGCCTTCAAGAACAACTACTTGATGTCTCTAAACCCCCAGGAACATTTACTTGATGTCTGAACCTACAGGAATACATACTTGATGTCTCTAAACCTCCAGAAACAATTATGTGATGTCTGAACCTACAGGAACAATTACTTGATATCTCCAAACATCCACTGAAATGCATAGTGACAGTGGTAGGCAATCTGTGGTTAATGACATGAAGATGTTGGTAGAAATGGTCACTTAGTTTTTTTTGACAGCTTCACCTATGTATTTCATGTCACAGCATTTACAAATGGTAACATAAATGGTGTTACATGATTTACACTTGTTTATTGGCTTGGCTGCATGTTGTAAATTCTCTCGCCATGATACCTTGATGGTACTTTTCTTTCTGATACATTTAAACTTGTCCTCACATTTCATCCCCATAACTCTACTATCCATGGAATCTTGTTCAAACATTATCCCTTTCTCCAGTCTGACCCTCAAACTCATGCCATTTTCAAACACTTTCTCTAGTTTCCTATAGATCTTAATATAAGTCTTAATGACATCTTGCTCCATAGTCACCTCAGATCTACTGTTTAAGACCATTTTAACAAAGTTTGTTGTAGATGCCGGCGATGCTACACATGTGCCTATGTGGTGCAGATTCGCTCCGAGTCATTTCCTAAGACCACTTTCACTATCAACAATGTCTTTACAAGTAAATCTCATAACATTTACATAACATTTGTAAACACTGAACAAAATGTTAAAATGGTCTTGTAAACTGTTATCTGTATTTTCTCATACCGTACCCTATAGTCTGATAGTTCATTGTAAAGCTGATCAACCTTGTGTTTTATGTAAGTGCTTTTGTTATAATGTAGAGTTTTACAGCAGTCTCATTTGTTATCAATTGAAAGAATAAGGATGAAAACTGTTATAATAAACCATTTCTTGCTGGTGACTACCATTATAGAGATCACCATATTATATTCCAGCATATCAGACTAAATCTACATCTGCATGGGCCACTAGGTTTCGAAAGCTAGTTCAGCCCTAACCAGACTCTCTGTTATTGCTCAATCTTGGTATGATCAGATGTTTTATCAAGGTAGACAAACACTCCAAAACTGTTGTCAGCAGGTGCTTATCTAATACAGTAATGCCCAAAATCTTGTTACACTCCATGTTTATAAATGATTCATGATAAAATAATATACGGTAGATGGTCAATATATTGTTGGCAACATTTGGTCACCTTTAACTTTGCAAGTACATTCTGTAAACTATAATAACATTAATTTCTCGAACACATCCGGTCAATTTGAATGGGTATTTATAAATTTGTTTCAAACAATCACATTCTTATCAACTACTTTAAACCAAAATCTTTTTATCTTATAATTTCGGTAAGAAAGGTTACAGCTTATCAATTTATTTAAAAAGTTCATCACTGTATGAAGAAATGATCAATTGAAAAATATTGACATGATTACCTAGTTAGTCCCTCCTGATATAGGTTAGAACTTTAATTGATGTAAATATCATTGTAAGCATAGCCAAGTGGTCAAAGTTTTGGCTTCATAGCTTACAGATATCAGAAATACGAAGGAGCTGTCCATCAATTATTTCAACACCATTTGAACAATTTTTTGACCCCCCCCCCCCCCACACCTGTCAACAAAGTGTAAAGAATCCAAAGACCACCTTGCTGCTTAATTATTTCAACCCCCCTACCATCCCTAAAAAATGTTTTGAGACTGTGTAGACAAAAAAAGGACACAGTTGTTCTACTTTGTTTCAAATTCGTAAAATTTAATTGGTGCATAAAAAAACTGTTTTGTTGACATCAATGTTTGTCAACCACACCACTTCCTCTTCAACAACTATCAAACTTTTTCAAACCCACTTTCTTAATTGTTGACATAATTTATGGACACCTCCTATGCAAATGTATGCATCCTCCAGTTGTATCTGGGTAGCCTAAATGGCTTTTTGAGGAAACCTAGAGTCACCTTACATTAAAATGTTTAAACCTAGTACTGAACCATTTCTTAAACAGTGATGAAATTTATATGCTATGGATTTATCTATATTTGTTTTATTGTATCAACTGTGTTTATGAATATAACAGCTACAATCAATATCAGGAATATGACTTTCGGTCAATGGTGAGAGATGGCAGTTTGTTATCTCTGCTTGCTAAAAAAGGAAGTAAAGTTCTGGGTTTCAGTGTTTTGTAGATGGACTAAGTGATTTCTTTCTGTATGGGATAGATTAGAACATGGTTTAACCATTTGGAGTCACTGAATCGACACTGTGACTGGTTTAGTGACTCGACAGTATAAGAACTAGTACTAAGTAATACTGTTCATAGGAAACAATGGAGAGTTCTCAGAAGACGACTAAATATCAAATGTAAACATACCACCAAATCTGGCATAATAAATATCTGATACCTACTAAACAAAGAAGAATATCTTATAGAAGAAATGAGAAAACAAAATATAAAAATTTTAAAGATTTCCTAACTCTAAAAGATGGAGCAGACAACATAGAACACAACGTGATGGTAGAATTAGAACCAAGCATATTGCGATCAGAAATAGAAAATGAAATACAAACAGCTCTACAAATAAAGACCCAAGACCTGATAACATACAAGTCGAATTAATAAATAAAAATGTGGAACAAGAAAGATAATCATTTATTTGAAATCAAATATAGAAAAATCAAATATGGATAGAGTCTGGTACTGGCCACGCAAGAAGGAATAGTCATAGAGCAGTAGTCACAAAGAACAAAATAATATCAGTGGAAGGAAAACACAAAGAGATGGCAAAAAATTATAGTTGTCAGAATGCACAAGAATGGCAAGAGACAGGAAATATTGGATATGAAAAGCACATGTGTGCTGTCAGACTTAGTAACACTGCAACCTGCATGCATGACATAAAAGATGACTAACTTGGAAATGGAGTTGGATACTTTATCTTATAGAATATGGATTCCCAACCCATGGGTTGCTGCATCACATGGGGTTTTTCTGTGGGTTAATTGACGGAAAGGATAAACTAAAAAAATACAGATTTTAAAGTAATTTTAATTTGAGTTTTATTCCACTTTACTTCAATATATTCTCAATAGTTTATCATGTGAAAACTAAAACAAGAAACAGTGACGATTTTCATGTTGAGAATAACCATGTGGTTTGAATAAGTGAAAACTCAACTGCAAATTTTGAAGCTTGTTAATGAGTTAAAATTTCAATTATTCCATTAAATATGTCATTAGTTAAACTAAATGAAATTATTGTAGGCCTAAAGGGCCTAATGAGAAATATATTTTTGGTGTCTTTTTACTCTATTTTAAGATATTTTTTAAATGTATCAGGTCATGGATCACTTTGCTTCTATGAGGTGGAGTTACAGGTAACATTGCTTCTATGAGGTGCAGTTACAGGTAACATTGCTTCTATAAAATGAAGCAGTGACTAGGTTGGGAATCTAAAAGTTAAAGCGATTTTAAAAAAAACCCAAGCTAAAGTTTGGATATGTCACTTCAAAAGTAACTAACTAGGCCAAAAGGTGCAGATATCACTACAGTAACATGCAGTAAACCATGATGCAATGCATTCTGTAGTCTGGATTATATCTTGTCAACCAACAGAAAATGAGAATTAATTAAGGAGAAGTAGAAAATATCCAACAATATTAAGTTGTCTGTGAAGCCAACCTTCAATTGAAAATAGCGCATGAACTGATGAATGATAAATTGTGCTCGTTAAAATAAATCAGTCACAATATCCTTGAGATCATGATTCAAATAAAAAACATGGAGGCAACAAGGCTTTGTCTACATCCCAGTATATTACCCAAAAAAACAAGATAAGCTTTGCTAGACATAGGGGCTGCTGTTATTCGAAAGTTATCTTAGCCCACAATTCAGCCAGGAGTTGGTAGAACTCTCTAGCAGTTAGCCAATAAATTCATTTACCAGTACCTTACTTCAATCAGAGGTAATTACAATTTTGTTATCCTAATTTAATGTCCCATTCAGTCAGAAGTAATAAAAAAGTATGTTATTCTAATTTAATATTCCACTCAGTCGTAATAAAAAATTATGTTATCCTAATTTAATGCCATTCAGTCAGGAGTAATAAAAAAATCTGTTATGTCATGTGACATATTCTTTCCAGAATGTAGTCTTCCTTATGAATATCCTGAAATCACAGCAGTCTCTGGCAAGTTGTCCTGTCTCCTCTAGCAACATGTGCATGCATTCCTAAATATCTCTTGTCCGACGACATCTTGGTCAGCTCTGCCTATACAGCCTTCTATCACGACATCTTGGTCAGCTCTGCCTATACAGCCTTCTATCACGACATCTTGGTCAGCTCTGCCTATACAGCCTTCTATCACGACATCTTGGTCAGCTCTGCCTATACAGCCTTCTATCACGACTTCTTGGTCAGCTTTGCCTATACAGCCTTCTATCACGACATCTTGGTCAGCTCTGCCTATACAGCCTTCTATCACGACATCTTGGTCAGCTCTGCCTATACAGCCTTCTATCACGACTTCTTGGTCAGCTCTGCCTATACAGCCTTCTATCACGACTTCTTGGTCAGCTCTGCCTATACAGCCTTCTATCACCACTTCTTGGTCAGCTCTGCCTATACAGCCTTCTATCACCACTTCTTGGTCAGCTCTGCCTATACGGCCTTCTATCACGACTTCCAACAACACTCTTTCAATTCCATCGTATCTCTTCACATGATCGAAAAAACCTAACTTCCTTCTTAATATGGAAAATCTATTATCCTAATGTCATATTCCATTTAGTCAGAAGTAATACAAAAATGATGTTATCTTAGTTTAATGTTGCATTCAATCAGGAAAACTTTGATTACTGGATGTTTTCCTGTGAAAGAGTGCAGGGAGCTTTCTATGGGCTGTGGAAATAAAAGCCACTTTGTCATAGCAGATGGCGTGACATGTACAGGAAGGATTTTGATTTCACCTCCGAAAGAAAAACTCCTGTCCCAACCGTGAATTTAACTAGTTACCTCAAGGGTCTAAGAACAGCGTTCTAACCACACGGCCACTGGGAAGTACATTCAGTTAGGAGTTATCACTAAATAAGTTATCCTTGTGTTATTTTAAATTGAGCCAACAGTCACAACGCATTCCGTTCTCCGGACTACATCCTGCTAATCTGCAGGAGTTTGAGAATGAACGAAGAAGAAGAAGGAGAGCCAATAGTACTCACAAAATCAGTTATCCTAGTTTTTTCTAGGAGAATTCATGAAATCAATTTTCATATTTCTATTTTCACTCAATCATACTCTGCCATGAATATGCAATCCATGTTCTACCTGATCATAATTTTCTTACTTGTATGTGTTCAAATGTAATCTTTCATTCTCATCTCTGATTGCAAGTTTTACCTTGTCCATCTATAGACATATGCCTATGTATCTTATTAGATCTTTCTCATCAGCACCAAGTATCTAATATCAACTTGTAGCTTTCATCTCTCTCTAACTAAAACGTTCAACATGATACTGACAACATTTGACTATACTAACAATCAGCTGTAAGCACTGTGCTAGAGTGGATGGTGGGGAAAATATAACCAGGCAAAACTTGCTTGTGGCTCAAAAGCCAGTTGTGCACATTGGATTGGTTGTATTAGAGGTGGTTAAAAATTCAACAATACTTGAATAGCATTGTCCTATACGAGATGGTCTGGGCTCTGTGGTGGAGAGCCACCAAGTTATCAGGTTCAAATCTTGCTGCAGACAATTGTGCATCCTGACTTTTCAGAAGCCAATGACAACCTATTCAACATAAGATATAGCCTAGAAAATCAGTACAATCACAAAATGCTGGATTTATCACTATATCCTGAATAAGATATGTTACCAACTTCCCCTTTTTAAAAAAACATGATGTTTCAATTAACCATTAAAACTACACAATCTATCCCCTGCCACCAGATTCTTTTTTGAAAATTTAGGTTATTTTTGGTGCGTTTTGGAAAACACAATGACTTTTGTTCTCAGTGATTTTAAAATAATTTTTGCACATATAAATAAAGCATTTAACACTGCATATTTTTGTTTTAGTTTTGTTTATGTATGTGTAATACAAGAGGTGTGAGAAAGTTGCAAAGATGAAAAAAAAACATCAAAATCAATGGATTCACAATTGCCTGCGATGAGATTTGAACCTGGCTGTCACAAACACACAGAGCCGGACGTTTTCCATTTACATGCATATAATTGTATATACAAAATAAAAGTACAAATAAAACAATGATGACTAGAACATATGTACAAGACACTAACTCTGGCATCAAGCTTATCAACAATGATGACTAGAACATATGTACAAGACGTGCTAACTCTGGCATCAAGCTTATCAACAATGTCATCCATGACACCAAATATCAGGTAACATGACTAGAATAATAGCACATGCGTTACTGGAAGACAAAATATGAACAACCGAAATGGGTATAACAAAAACTGGTACAATGTACAAACTATCCTTTTCTGGACAAATAAAATAAGAAGAATGACAGACTGTCATTCAATGACAGAATGTGTCTAATTAATGACTACCACATATTAACTAACAAAATGTGTCAAAATTATGACACTTACTAAAGGAGACAACTGACAGAAGAACCAGTAGTGGAAGGAATAGAAAGATTATCAATGTATAAAATGATTTTCACTGGAAAAAACATATTCACTGACAGATCTTCCATCATCTTCAAAGCAACCAGCAGGCATCTATTTCATCTGAGAATCAGCTATGCTGACAATAATACAGATACAGGTTGCTGTTTTTACACACAAAAATGCTCATGTAGAGTTGGAATGTATGCCATTCACAGCTTACAATGACTCTTGATAATAGATCAGGTCAGCTGGTTTAGAGAAGAAATGCAGCTTATCTTGGAGATGAATATAATCTTCATCATGAACACACAAGATATAGAATTATATCTGACAAAATAAGAATGGTGATCTGGGTTATAAATAAAATTGTGAAACAGAAAATGAGAGTGAACGGAACAATCATTATTGGTAAGAAATCTCCAGATAACTTGCTGTTTCAAGATGATATAAAATGTAATAGGTAGCAACTAGCAATGTCTACTTGACAGCATCATCACTATTATGTCTCACTGCTATTACATTTATCCACAAATCTTCTTTTCAACACTTAAATTAACTATTTTCAAAATTGCCTAGTTATACAGTTTTTGATCTCTTATGACTTCCTCCATCTTCCTTAGTCTTCAGTATTTCTTGTTATTGTAAGGTACTGTAGACCAATGGGCTATTTTCACAGGTTATCACTTAACAAAACCAGAATAATAAGTTCTATGTAAAATAGGATAAAAAACAGAGGAAAACACAAATAATAACTAACAAAATTTGTCTAACGAATGACTTACCAAATATTAACTATCAAAATATGTTTAATGAATGACTACCAAATATTAACTATCAAAATGTGTCTAATGAATGACTACCAAATATTAACTAACAAAATGTGTCTAATGAATGACTACCAAATATTAACTAACAAAATGTGTCTAATGAATGACTACCAAATATTAACTCGATACAAGATGTATTTTAATCAATCCACAGGCCACATCTGGGATTAGGTGGTGTCTTTAAAGATCCTTACTTGTTTTTGCTAATTTAAGTATTTTTTGTATTTATATCAACATAAGGATGGTTGTGATTGAAAGTATAATAAGTCCACATTACCTCTAGTATGAATTTGATGTGTTATGACATCAATTTTGTATGTTATTGATAAGTTTTGAACATATGTGGTATGTGATGCCATTTTTCCTAATATTTTCTCTCTCTATTTTTTAGCGCATTTATGTTTTGTGAAAGTATAACTATTTTTTTTACTTTGGTCGCATTAATTATTGAAATCCAACCAGACAATAACTGGCAATAACCTAAGCAGATTTATGCCAATTTGTAAGAAATATCTGATAAAAAATGTCAATCACAGTCTTAGATCTATCTTCAAATTTCAGAGAACCACTAGAGTGTTCTGAGCATGAAATGCTGAGGCAGACATATTGGCCAGAGGAAACAACACTGGAATCAAAACTCTATGGGACACTGTATGAACTACAAAAGACAGTGAGTTTTATTAAGGAGACAGAATTACAGATATAGACATGTTTCAAGTGAATGAAAGAAGAAGAAGAAGAGAACCACTCAGATAACAAACATAATTGAAACATTTTGCCTATCTACTATACATTTTTCTGTTTAAAGTTGGATTATCCACAAAACTGATACAATTTGAGTGGATGTTATTGATTCAGAAATTTAGTAAGCTCATGTTTCATGTCCAAAATTGTTTTTATTTTTAATTTATAAATTATATTTTATTTTATTTTCAATAATAAAAGCAATTTCATTCAAAATAAACTTGTGATAACAACCACATTCTCTGTTTATTTATGTTTCAAAATAGGGCCTACATATTACATTATCATTTAAATATATTTAGTAGTACTACTTCTTGTTCCTGTGATGGATGTGCAAATAAATTCTAACTAAAAAAATTAATTCTGCTCAAACATTAAAAATAGTCCATAGTGAATGAGTTAATTATTAAAATTTAACCCGGCAATTACTGGTAACATACTTAAACTGAATTATGCTATTTTGTAAGAAAAATCTGACAAAAATGTTGATCGAAGTCTTAGATCTACCTTAAAATCTCAGAGAAACAGGTCTGATTTTTGTTAATAACTAACACAATTAAAGCACTATGTCTATATACTATGCATTTTTGTGTATTATCTACACTGATACAGTTTGAGTAGAAATTATTGATTTGGAAGTTTGGTACGTTCACATTTAATATCCAAATTTATTTTTATTTATACATTATAGAGTAGATGGAAGGCAAAGATTCGTGGAGAGCAAACAGCAGCAGCGAGTTCATTTTGAATATATGGGTTTTCCTGAGAGGTGCGTGCGGCAGATTTTCTCAGTATGATGCAAGTCTTCAATAGTTCCTTAAATATTTCATTAATTATTGAATGATTCAAATTAATTTTTGATTATACTGCCTCCTTACAGCTGTCTGATGTAGTCGCCTCTCTGTATCTTAGCATGGCATGTCCCTGTTTCCTGATACCACACGTGATTATGTCAGACGCCAATATTCGAATCTTTGACACAATTAAGTTTTATAGGCAAAGGATGGATTAATTTTCAACATTATCTTTTTTGTTTTCAGCATCTCACAATCTGCCTGCTGTTATCATTAATATTGTGATGTTTTAAATGTTTAAACTGTAAAATATGCTGTGTTGTTAAGTTCGTAAGCACATTATCTTGTGAGGCTACTTTGTTTTATTCATAAGAATTTATGATACTTGCTAACAATATGATTTGGGGTAAAGGACCACATGTTATTGAGGCAAAGGACTGCATTAAAAATGTATGAAGAAGATGCTGATGTCATGAGAAAGTTGCAGATGCTGATCTAAAGCTGGGAGAGACTGATATATATGATTATAACAATCATCCAACCTTACAAAGACATTATTAGCTTTAAAATGGAAATCATAAACTATTTTTTACTGTAACATGTTTTTTTTTCTGATTACAGTTCCAAAACTATACATATTTATTCTTAGCACACATTTACACCTTGTTGGTATTCTAGACCCGTCACAGTGGTGATCTCCCTCAAGTTTATAATACTTTGTATCATCTTTTCACCTGCGGATCTTTGACCCACAAAATGTATGACACATGCTTGATGTGTATAAAATGGAGCAAAAATCTGCGTTCACTTAAGTTCATAAACTCTCTTTTTCTTGTCTACATGTAAGACTTATGCTTTCAATACCCTCACTAATGTAAAATGGATAGATAAGCTATACACTGATGACAGTTTGTTGTTCGTAGTTAGGTTTAGGTGTCAGAATACACTAAAGTGTAAAAAGTGCAGATCTTTGCTCCCACCTACCCTATTTTATTGTTACAAATAATTTTTAAATTATTTTAAAGAAATTTTCAAAATGAACTTGTGACAAATATATCTTGTTCCAGTGATAGATATGCAAAAAAAGAAACCTAAAAAAAATAATTCTGTCCAAATCCTAAAAAGACTCCGTTGTGAATTAATTAAACAATGTGTCTAATGACTACTAAAATATTAACTAATAAAATGTGTCTAATGATTATCACATATTAACTAACAAAATATGGCGCTAACAAAATAAGTCTAATAAAAAACTACCAAATATTAACTAACAAAATGTGTTTAATGATTACCAAATATTAACTAATAAAATGTGTAATGAAAAACTACCAAATATTAACTACTAAAAGTGTAACTGTCAAATAGAAATAATATTTTAGCATGTAGGCCTAACCATTGTTCCTAGTACACACATAATCTAAACAGTTGATGGAGTAAGAAACATAGAACTATCGGTAAATCCTTCCATCGAAACAATAAAGAATTGTACTGCTAGTCTCCTGATGAAAGATGTGTATAAAAGTGCATCCGTGGGGTGGTGTGACAAAAGAAAATTGTTTATGTGATCACTGTAAACTATCTAATGCTGCATTAAATCGTAAAATGTCAATAAGGGTCATCCCAAATTGTCTCTCTAAGCTGTTGTGGAAATATTCTGGAGCCTGTGGAATAAAAATTACAATACAATGGGTTATCATCTATTAGAATATCAGTCAAGTTGCACTCAAAATATAATCAGTAAAATATAACTGCAGCAAAACTGTAATCTAACAGGCAAAATTTGGGAACATTATAATAAAGCTTTGCTAATCACTACTCCCCAATAGTGACTCCGTCAAACTCCCTAAGAAAGGCGACCCCTCAGACTGCAACAACTGGCGGGGTATCACCCTATTATCAGTCATAGGCAAGGTCTTCCTAAGCATCATATTGGAAAGATTAAAGAATGCTGTTGATAAACTACTCAGAGAAGAACAAGCAGGCTTTAGATCAGCTCGCTCCTGCACAGACAACATATTTTCTCTTCGCATCATCATTGAAGAATCACTCGAATTTCAATCCCCGCTCATAATCAACTTTGTTGACTTTGAAAAAGCATTTGATAGTCTTCATCGGCCTACGTTATGGAATATTCTACAGCAATACGGTTTTCCTACTAAAATAATCAATGTTATAAAGGCATTTTACACCAACTCACATTGCTGTGTTCAAACAAACACTGAGAAGTCAGAATGGTTCCAAGTTGTTACGGGCGTTAAACAGGGATGCATCATGTCCCCATTACTTTTCTGCATCACTATTGATTGGGTCATGAGAAAGAGCACTGAAAATGAGCTGACAGGAATAAAATGGATTAATAATACCGTCCTCGAAGATCTTGACTACGCAGATGACCTGGCCCTTATGAGCGCAAACCACACAGATGCTCAATCTAAGCTTGACAATCTCCAACACTACTCAAATCAGATAGGGTTGAAAATCAACACATCAAAAATTCATATACTAGATTTTATGAGATCCAACGACAACATAGAAATTCAAAATGTTCCATTATTAAAAGTCAACAATTTTACATATTTAGGCACCAATCTAGCATTGGATGGAGACTCATCAAAAGAAATTTTACACCGTATTGCCCTTGCAGCGGGTGCTTTCAATAAACTACGCAACATCTGGACGTCAAACACACTAAGAAACACCACAAAACTCAATTTGTTTAACTCCAACATCATCCCTATTCTATCATATGGGTGCGAAAGTTGGAAAGCCACAAAAGCCACAGATAAAAGACTCGACTCCTTTGAAAACAAATGCCTACGTACCATTCTGAACGTTAAGTGGAGTGACTTTAAATCTAACACTACTATAAGAGAGGAAAGCAAACAAACCTATATATCTTCCTTCATTAGACAAAGGCGTTGGACTTACATCGGCCATGTTCTCAGAATGAACAGCCTAAGAATTCCCCAACAATCACTATATTGGGTGCCACCTGGAGTAAGAAGAAGAGGGAGACCTAGAGAAACTCTACGAAGAACCATTAATAGAGAAGGCATATCAATGAACCTAAACAACACGTAACAATTGAAAGACCTGGCAACACAAAGACAGAAATGGAAGGCTATGGTTTCTGCCCTATGCGCCGCCTATGGCCCTGGAGGAACATAACATAACATAACAAATCACTACTGCCATATACAATAGCACAAAACATGATGTTTTGACCAAAAGGCATTTATCAATAACAAAATGCAACACACAATGAGTAAGAAACTGCACTGTCAATGTTCAAATAATAATGGCTAGATGAGATAAATCAGTATGTCCAGAAGAGTATATATGATGAAGAAATAGAACGACAGAGATTAAACAAAACCAAACAGAAAATTGGCAGAACATCAAGTGATAATGACAAATGAAACAAACAGAAAAATGACAAAACATAACAGTATACTTTTGCTACTGCATGTTTTCCTGTGATGGAGTGCAGGGAGGCTTTCTATGGGATGCAGAAATAAAGACCACTTTGCCATAGCAGACATTGCATCATGTACAGGAAGAATTTTTATTGTATCTCCAAAAGAAAAATCCTGTCTCAATCGTGGATTGAACCCAGACCTCAAGGGTCTGAGAACGACATTTTAACCACACGGCCATGTGCTCACATAACAATATATCTGCACAAAAGAATGACAGATGCTAATATTCAAGGGCTGTAGTGGGGCTATGGTAGGATAATCCAGCAAGAGGAAAATCTTGCCTCTATTTCTGTATCTCTGGGGCATCCAAGAATGATATGCATAGCTTCATTCTGTAACCTGTCAAGTCTATCAATCTGCATTGAGCTAAGGGTCAGAATTACTTAACATACTCTATAACAGACAGAACTAGCCCTGGATATAACAGTGCAAGAAGTTGTTGTTCACAAAAATAACAGTAGCCACCCCTATTGCTGTCAACTCCTTTTGAGCTTTGAGGATTGTGTACTTTGGATGCTCATTAAAACACTAAAATCTGTCAAACAGCACTCCAAGGTATTTTAAAGGTGAAAGACTTAGTTAGTTTTACAAAGTACAGAAGATTCATTCTGATTATGCAGTGTTTTTTTTCCCAAAACCACATAATCCCATAGTGGAAGTTTTTTTTTGGGTATGAAAAAAATTATCTGGTTCTATTCATGTTTTTTCAGTTGTATCATCAATTGTTGTGTCCAAATCCAAAAGACTACACCATTATATCTTCTTATTTCCTGGTATGTGGAAGGTCTGACCAGACCAACCATCATACAACAACACAGCCACCTAATAGATGACATGCATATGTAGTCAAGCTATCCTACCACACATATTTACAATTACATTTAGATTTTTACCTCCCTTGAGTACAAGATTTCTCAAATATTTCAAGTTCTCAAAGATTTCAAGTTCTCAAAGATTTCATTGCATAATGATGAGAGTTAGAGTCTTCTGAGTATGGAAAAGATCTCTGGAGGAACCTGTATACCCCCCCCCTTTTCATATCATAAAAATATATATAAGAGAGCTATTGATCATAATTACTTAAGATTGAAATAAACAAACAATACATCTCCATCTTCAGCAACACACACAGACAAAAATACATGTCTGTCTGTTAGCCTGTTTGCTCTGTAAACACCTGCACAGTTTAGACATAATATTTGAGAGACGATACAAGTTGGAAGCACATATCAACCAATCATTAACAGGATTTTGTGTGCCTTGAAGAATGGAATAAGAGTTGATAAATTGATGACTTTCTGTAAAATGATGTGGGATGTCAGTTGTTATTTTTGTTTGCTGATAAGGGATTTTGGAGAGGAGACAGGAACCTCTTGAGTAAAAATTTGCTCATTAAAATGCTACAATTGGAGTATCAGTATAATATTAATCATGTCTTTTTGTGTTCTAATGAGCTGAAAGAGTCAACTGCGAGATCGGGGTTACTTAATAAGATCAGAAACAGATAATATTTATATTTTTGTCACAATATAATCTAATCTGATGATCTACAATGTATTACCCTGTGATACTATGAGTATTATTATTATTATGAATATTCAGCTAGTTTTGCTGGAGTAAATCAACAGCCTTTATTTCTGTGTTTATACTAGAAATAGTTGTCTTGTATGCATTGTTTCATTTTGACTAGATTTCTTACGGATCCATCTGTACATACATCAACATCTTTATCTAACCTATATAGAAATTTATATTTATGTATATTTGAAAGCAGAAGAAATCCAATGTTTCTCACCGTTTCTCTCATTCTCTTAAGCTGCCAGATAAGCTGTCCATCAATTTGTGAGAAAACTGTTGTTAACCTGGGGAGTAATAATAGTTAAGTTAGGATGCAAAAGACATGAAATCTCTGGAATCAATATCTCTCACAGATGTTTCACAGTGGTACAAATTCCAATAGATTTGCCAAATCAGGACTTTTACAATTGTTGTTTGTCCATCACAAGTCATGATGACCATTAGCTAAATCCACTTTAGGAAATTATTAATTATAATTGAACTAACTGAACTTATTAACAACACAAGAGACAGAGAATTGTGGAGAAGCATGATCGCCTACACCACTCGGCATGGAACTTGATTGATTGATTTAGTTTCTTCAAATTTGTGACCAAATGGCTATTCGTAGGATCTTGCTTGGCTTCACTAGTCACAATATCTTGCTTTTATCAATGCTAATTTAGTATGGTGATGCATGCATGTCCACGCAGCAACTATATGAGACTGGAGTAGGAAGTTTAAATATCAGTTATGTGACAGGCTATTCATGATTGGCGTGTCTGATGCCATTTAGAACAATATTGATAGGTTACAAAACAATGTAATGGTCATTTTAATTTTGATAATACTTTTGAGGTTTTTTAAGCACCCTCATACCTATCCATTTAAATTTTACCTGACCAAAATGGTTGAAGTTGTCACAAGTACAACTGTTAAAAAAAGGAAAAAGTTTGTCAACACAAGGCTTTTCATGTTAGAACTTAGAGATCTACCCATAGTTAAAATATTGCTATTATTACTTCCATGACTGCTGTTGCAACTATCATCAACAATATTTATCTACACCTTCCACAAAGTCAAAACTGTTCACCTTTGCAGCCCTTTGGAAACTAGCCAACTTTCCACATTCTCATTACTCATGGAAGCTACTGCTGCAGCATTGCTGTTGCTATAAGGAGTTGATGGAGAACTGCCAATTACAGATGAACTGTTGGCTACTGTAGTTACTGCTTGTGTCATATCATGAAAGGCAAAATCTTCATCAGTAGGAGACAAACAAAAGTGGGTTCTAGAATTGATAACAGAGAAGACTACAGTAAATCTATATACTATAATATTATATAACACTATAATATACTATTATCTATATAATATATAGGCCTACTAAATCAGAAAAAAGCAAAGCACAAAGTATGCTAATTCTACAAATATAACAAGACTCAATGGTTTCACAAAAACATCTATTAAAAGTTAAGTAGAGCTCGATTGCTGCATCAATAAAAATATCATTTAAAAACCTATGATAAAAGATAAAAAATATAACAGGAATACCTCCTATGTTGCGGCCACCAATGTGAACTTTATCAAGAAATAAAATACAACAAGCAGAAATATTGAATTAAAAAAAATATAATAATAAACAAACTAGGACACCCTAACAAAGTGCCTAGCATTAATGGAAGTCTTCACTAACTTCAACCACTGCCTGTGTGCCCAGTCATTTCCTAATATTTCTTAGCATGCTCATTGAGTCACTTAATATTTCTTAGCATGCTCATTGAGTTACTTAATATTTCTTAACATGCTCATTGAGTCACTTAATATTTCTTAGCATGCTCATTGAGTCACTTAATATTTCTTATCATGCTCATTGAGTCACTTAATATTTCTTAACACCCCAGGTGAATGATTGTTGATTGCATTCACACTTGCTGTTAAGCGTAGGGGTGGGAGCGTAAGCTGTCGTTCCAAGGCCAGATGTGTCACGAGGTTGCATTTAGTCCATGTTTGTTCAAGGCTATCTTGATGTTTTCTATCCACCGTTTTCTGGTCTACCTTTGGCCTTACATCCGGATATTCTTGTATTATATGCTCTTATTGGTTTGGCTTCATTCTCATAAGGTGACAGAACCATTTTACTTGCTGTCTCTCAATATGTTTGATACATGATATTATACCAACTCTTTTCCTAATTTCTTCATTTCTTATTTTATCTAGTTTGGTAACCATTGCAGCTTTTCTCAGACACTTCATTTCATATGTGATGATTTTTCTTTGTTGCAAAGCTGTTAAAGACCATGTTTAGCAAAATAATATGTTATGCAATAATAAATGTAGCAATATTCTCCAGGTAAGATATTATTTCCAGAGTGTAGTATTCTCTATTCATACCTGTCAGCCTAGTAGGTTAAATACACACAGTGTTTTTTTTTCTGGGAATTAACAAGGATATGTTATATACCAACCGTATATTTGTTGGTTATTCTGGTTCTGAGTATCAATCTAAAAAAACAATTTCCTGTCCATGAAAACAAAAATTCTACAGTGAAACACTCGAATGGTCATCTCAGCTATCTTTTGTCAGATTTTGCTTAATGATCAAGGACATTGACTCACAATATATGCTTAACTTTCTAAAACATTGGGTTCTTGATTTATAGCTGGCATCACCCACTTTTCCCCATGGTAGTAAAATTGATAACAAAGCTAGTCTAACATTTAGAAATATCTAATTTCGCTTTCAACAAAAACTGGACAATTTGACCTTGTCTGTCATCATATATATATTCTTGCTGGCTAACAGCCAGATCTGTCTCCTGGGGCCATGTTTTAGACCTGAAGTCACCAAAAAATGTCTGCAGAATATGTTTTGGAGTCTGGAGACCCTTATGATATGGACAATCTTTATTTTGTAACAATCTTTATTTTGTAGAGATGGGCTTGTAGTCTACAGTGTCCTGTGTAGAGAGTAAAAATTATAGCTTACTATGACCAGCTTTAGAATGGGATCCTGTGGAAAGTTGCTGCCTGTTCTCTGACTCTATGTATGTTTGTATTCAATTCTATTCATTTTTGCTTCAGTCAGTGATATTGCAGGATTTAATAATTTTTTTTCCACCTGATTTTGCCAGTCTGTCCGCTGCCTCATTCCCTGCAATCATGCATTGTACAGTGATCCACTGCAGCACCACTGTGTTGCTAGTAGACAGTTATCCCATCAAGGCCAGCTCCGTGAACTGGTGATAGAGCTTAGTTCAGTCAACAGGGGCTGGATTCTAAGATTGGTCGGGCAATCCCTTTCGAGCAGGAACATAGTCCTGCCCAAGAATGCATGGTGCTGAAGACGGAGGCAATCAGCCAAAAGACGCACAAATAATCAGGATGCCACACACAAAACACAATGGGAACATGTCTGTATCTATTAATAGTTATGGTGCCTGCCCTGTGGCGGCTGTTCAGGCAGGTATGTGCCAGGCCCTATACCTCGAAAGGGCCCAACCTTAGTTACTGGAAGTCCTTCTCAATTGCGCAGAGGAGTCAAGAGGCAAGGGAAAAGAGCTACTGGCCAAACAAACCAACGACCAATAAAAATAATGCACTGGAATGCTCAGGGTGTCAACAGCAAAAGAGATGGATACAGTAAATATTGGAACTTGAAAATATTCTAAGTGAAGAACAAGTTAATGTGTGCTGTATCCAGGAAACACACCTCAGCCTTTAAAATCAGAGGCTACCAGTGCTACCGGTCAGACCGAAAAGACAGGCAAAATGGTGGAATTCTGACACTTGTTAAAAACAATATCAGCGCATGTTAGCTGGAAGTATATATGGAGGGGGCAGAGTACCAGATGCTCCACCTAAAAACAGACAGTGAAGAATTCCATCTCCTGCCCACATGATAGACCATTGGCACTAGACACAATACCTGAAAAAGAGAGACTTATGGTGTGTGATGACTTCATCAGCCACTCTCAGAGCTGGGGCTACGATCAAATGGACAACATATGTGAGGAATTTGAGAGCTGGCAGGATGAAAATAATCTCATACTTATTAAACAGCCAGCAGACTCACCACCCTCTACCCGAGAGCATGGCACACCACCTCTACACCAGACCTGGCATTCCACTCACCAGGCCTGGAATGGAACATCACACGTGTCGTTGGAAAGCAGTTTGGGGGTAGTGACCACAGACCAGTATTTCTGGAAATCCACAATGAATTTACCAAGGACAGCAGCACGCTCACTAGGTGGAACTATAAGAGGGCAGACTGGAAAATGTAACAGCATTTAACCAGTGTTCTAGCTAAGGACATGAACTTAAACAAAGACATCAATAAAGCAGTGATGGAATTTAATAGATGTATACTACATGCTGCTAGTAAAACCATACCCAGGGAGGCACTCAAAAACTACAAACCCTACTGGAATGATGAACCGGAAAAGCTGCAACACAAGATGGAAACATCTAGACAGCAGGCAGATAACAGATCAGCCGAGAACACCACAACAAATATCAGCAAACAAAGGCTAAATTTCAAAGAGCCAAGTTACAAGCCAGACGGAGCAGCTGGAAAGAAAAAACAGAGTCATTGAACCTAGAAAGAAATACTAGGAAATTATGGAAACTTGTAAAGCAACTAAATAATGAAAGTACAGGGAGAAATACAAGGGTCACACGTTATAAAGATAGAAACATTATAATAGGTAAACATGCAGCAGATTACTTTGTAGATTCCTTTGCAGAAGACAATAATGTCAAAGTTAGCCCAGACAAACAACAGGAGGTTCGAGAGAACCAGCAAAACATTGAACAAGGCGAACTTATACCTGAAATCATGGAGGCACCAATCACAATGAAAGAACTGGAGTATGCAATATCCAAATTGAAAATGAAAAAGTCCCCAGGAGCTGATGTAGTGTCCAATGAAATGATTAAAAACCTGGGAACTGCTGCCATGTCACCTGGCTTCTAAGATTGCTTGTAGCTGCCATATCAACTGCCATGTAGTTTGTTGATAATTTTCTAGTAGCGATTGAGAGTTCTATTTTTAGGGTGTTTGGTATAGATGTTTGTATCCCAGCTCATCTTCTCTTTATTGCATTCTCTGATGATCCATCTGTGAAGACATGAATCTACAGTAAACTGAGGTATTAGTTGTCTGGGTGATAAATTGCTTTTACTTTGAGAGCAGTAGGAGTTTCTGTAGTTTTGCTCTCAATTACCACAATTGTAAATTTTGCAGTATATGTGGGTGAGGTGTTTGAATAGTTAACATGATGGCAAATGGTCAGAATAAATAATAGATTAACTGACCAAGGTTTGGGTTGTGATTTTGTCCTGTTGGGTGAGCTGGCTTGCCTCTTCCTCTCAACTCCTTGAGCAAACCCTGGAGGAAAGTGAGAATGGTTGATATTTTCAGATTTATCAGAATCGTCAATATTACAACAGCCAACATAAATTGTTGGATTATACCTTCAACTTCACTATCAATACTCAGGGAGACCTGCTAGTGTAGTGGCAAAGTCACTCGTCCACAGATCTTGTGACAAACATTATAATTTACACATCACATGGTTTGCACCCACAAAAATTTCTGTGGTCGAACCAGCTGAGGGCATCCTACTTCCAGCAGTCAGTTATTTTCATCAACATAACTGTCATCCATTGGCTATTACTTCAAAGTTTACTGTCAAGTGTTCATTACTATTTTCAATTTTACAACGAATAGAAAAGGTAATCCTATTTATTAGTTATTTGTCTATAACTTCATTGTCAGAAACTAGTCGTTTGTCTATAACTTCACTGTCAGAAGTTAGTTATTTGTATATAACTTCACTGTCAGAAGTTTGCTATTTGTCTTCAACTTCAGAACCAAAAGTTAGCTATTTGTCTGTAACTTCACTGTCAGAAGTTATTTAGTTGCCTCCAGCTTGACAGGTCAGAAGTTAGTTTAGACCAAATGATCTATAACTTCAAAACTAGAAGTTAGTTATTAGTCTTCAACTTCCCTGTGAACAGTAATTACATCAGTTGCTGTTGCTTCAATTGCTAGGAGCTACGAGTGATTTGTTCATGCTACTTATCTGGGGCTAAAAGTAAAATTCCATTGACTGACATAAGAAACAATAGTGACAAAGTCAAACTTCCTTGAGGCTATGTCCAGCTATGTGACAGAGAAATACAGAGTATGTCTCAGTAGAACAAGGTACCAGGCCCAAACCTTGCTGCAGTCAAATTTGCATTCAGACCATTCATAAAACAATGGCAACCTAATGAAATATTTATAATGTCTAGTAAACCCCTGTAGCCACAAAAATGATGGGTTGATTATTGCATCCTGAATAGTAAAGGTCTATGCTACCAACTTTCTTTATTTTGTTCAAGACTTGATGTCTACACTATCAGACAAGTCTTTAGGATGAACACCACTGTTGTCTGAAGCTTCTCTTTGGTTCCATATATCTTTACTTGCAAGGTTGCAACATTAGGCTATCTCTACATTTTTTATTCTGGGGGTAGTTCTGCAGAATATATTCAGAGGCCTGTTCATCTGTTCCACAAGTGCACAGTGTGTATACTACATGTATATGCATACTCTAAATTTATGATTGTGTATATATATGTACAAACCATTGCAACTCTCACTTCTCAACTACCAAATAAATTAATACCTATCTTATGTTGAATGAATCTAAGCCAGTCATATATATTTTCAATATATTTTTATTTCTGACTTCTATTGATTTTTGTTTTCCAGATGTAACCAATTTGTTGGAATATTATCATCATAAACTATCAGAATCAGCTATTGCCACATACCTGTAATGGTTTCTCATACGGATATTTGCCACTGAAATCAAAGAAAAGTTTTGCACCCAATATTGCACCCAGCCAGCCATCAGGCAGATAACTAGACTGCATCATGAGTGGGATGTAGTCTTTCCTCAGCTAAAATGTATACTCTGCCTCTGTTGGCAGTTACAAAAAGAAATGTTAAGTATGAGCTAAATTTAGCCATATAATTAACAAGACAACTGCATCAACAACATGGAAAATAACAACAAGAAAGAAAATAACACAGGGTCCCATCAAACAGTGTTCTTAGAGAATAGTTAATTAGTCAGTTTGGTTGGTTAGTCAATCTGACTGACAGACTTATTATGTGATCATTTATTTGCTGAGATCCATGCAGTCTCAGAAATATGCCAGATTTGATGATTATATGAAACAGCTTTTTTATGTGCAGGAATCCATGCTATCTCTGCCAGACTTGATGATTATATGAACAGTTTTTTTGGTAAATGCAAATAAAGTAAATAGGTTACTAGAAAACTATCAATATAAAATAATAAAATATCGAAAATAACAATTAAAAAAAGAACAAATACAATTGTCAACGTGTCGGTCCAATTGTGACCTTTATCAAAACAACAAAAACAGTTAAGAACAAAAAACCATAACGAATATATTTGTATTTGTTCTTTTTTTTTTAATTATTATTTTCTATATTTATTATTTTATATTGATAGTTTTCTAGTAACCTATTTACTTTATTTGCATTTACCTCTATTTGTATGGTTACTGCGGCACTTCCTTTTTGTCTGACAACCTCCGATATTTGGGTTATTTAATGAACAGTTTTTTTGTTTGTGCAAGGATCCATGCTGTCTCTGCCAGACTTGATGATTTATATGAAACAGCTTTTTTGTATGTGCAAGAATCCATGCTACCTCCGCTAACATGATGATTAGGCTTATATGAACAGATTTTTGTATGTGCAGGGATCCCTGCTGACTGGCAGACATAATGTATATGTGAGTATCATCTTAGCTTTTTGAGAGCCTCTGTAATATAGTATATAATTCACTTGTCTGTTAACCATGTGATCAGGGTTTGAGTTAACTAATCATTTATGGCATGCAAAAAACCATTGGTTAACCAAACAAATAAGAAATAACATATTTTTAACAATTTATTTTCGTATTTCAATAAAAATGTCAGTATTTTGCACCCAAAACAAAAACTCCCCAAAAACCCCACAAATTTGTTAAAATTTGTCATTTTTTGTCCATCAATAGGAACAAATTGTCTGCATTAGTAGTAATTACTGAATATATAACAACCACATGACATTTTTTGTAAAAAATAAAACACCCAAAAAAGCACATTTTGTGAGGGGGGGGCCCCGAAATTCATATGAATGCACAGAATCCGTACTAGTTGACAACTATGGATGATTGACGAATGGAACCATCTCCACGAAGTATGTGCTGAAGGCAACAATAGACAGACTGCTTCTGGTCACCAAATGACTAGGCAGCGAGCATATATGGGTAAAATCATGTTTTCACTAGACTCATTTTATTTTATTCCACAATTCTCAGAAATCAATCACACAATTCTCAGAATTCAATCACAAAATTCTCTGCACACAAGACTTACCAGTCCGGCAGTTAGGACTTTGTTTATACTTCTCAGATGAACAAATGAGCACCACAGCTGAGCTCTCCACTGTTTCTGCCATTGCTTGTAGTGTAGACCCTCTTGTGTGATCCCAATCTACCCATAATTTGTAGCCTTCAGCCTAAAAGTTCAAATATTTTATCTGTTTATATTGTTTAGTTACAAAATGAACTCAGGACATAGTAGCTAGTGTGTGAACACTGCTGTTGTAGATATGCTTTTATTTAAAATAATATTGTTTTTTAATATTAATGTTGATAATAATGTATCTAATAGCCTGGTCAGAAAGAAAAGTACCAGATGACTGGCAAAAATCAGTAATTGTACCACTATGGAAAAACAAAGGTAATAAGAGAGAGTGTGAGTCATATAGAGGCATCTCCTTGTTAAGTCACACGGGTAAAATCTATGCAAAAATAATAGAACAAAGAATGCGATACATTGCAGAACCACAGTTGAGCCCCTCTCAGTTTGGCTTCAGAGGGGGAGCAAGCTGTGCAGACACACTTTTCACACTGAGACAACTGAGTGAAAAAGCAATCGAATACAATCAAGATTTAAACACAGTATTTGTAGACCAGGAAAAGGCATTCGACAGAGTAGATAGAAACATTCTATGGGAAACCTTAGAAATGTATAACATCAGAGGACAACTGTTAGATAATATAAAAGCGATATATCAAAAATGCCAAAGCTCAGTAAGAACAACAGATGAAATGACTGAACCTTTTGAAACAAGATCTGGAGTAAGACCAGAATGCGTACTTTCACCCCTACTTTTCAACATATACATGGACAGAATAATAAAAGAAGCTCATATCAACAAAGAGGAAAACATTGCAAATAAACCTGATGAAGAACTTAATAATGAAATCAATGAACTATTATTTGCTGATGATCAAAGTTTAATATATAAAGATGAGGAAACTTTGCAAAAGCACATCAATGCATTTCTGTTAGCATGTCAGAAGTACAACATGAAATTAATGTACAAAAAACATACCCTGGTAAGTTATGAAAATTAGCAAGTCTTCAACACCAATGAATATAACAATAGATAACACCAAAGTGAAACAAGCCAAAGAACTTAAATATCTAGGCAGCATTTTTTCCAAAGATGGAAGACTAGACAGAGAAATAGAAACAAGGTGCCAGAAAGCAAACACAGTGACGGACCAACTTTCACCATTACTTCTTCATCCAAAGATCAAGATGGAAATTAAAAAACAAATAATATCTACAATTTTTATACCAACACTGTGCTACCAATGTCAAACATGGTCTTTAACAGCTTCACAGCAAAGAAAAATCGTCACATGTGAAATGAAGTGTCTGAGGAAAGCTGCAATGGTTACCAAACTAGATAAAATAAGAAATGAAGAAATTAGGAAAAGAGTTGGTATAATATCATGTATCGAACATATTGAGAGACAGCAAGTAAACTGGTTCTGTCACCTTATGAGAATGAAGCCAAACCAAATACCAATAAGAGCATAAAATACAAGAATATCCGGGTGTAAATCAAAAGGTAGACCAAGAAAACGGTGGATAGAAAACATTAAGATAACCTTGAACAAACATGGACTAAATTCAACCTCTGCGTCACATCTGGCCTTGAAACGACAGCTTAAGATACCACCCCTACGCTTAACGGCAAGTGTGAATGCAATCAACAATCATTCACCTGGGGATAGACAATAGACAAATGTATCTTCATTAGCTCCATGGTGTTCTCAGTATTGTTCTATATAACCACATCTCTACTTTCTATGTTCCTTCAGTACCAAATACAGTGCAGACGGCAGAAACCAGTGTTCTTAAGTTCAAGTAATGTGATGCTACTGTGTGTAATTCTTTATGTTGTTGAAGCACAGTCATACTCTCTTTGATAGTTCTTCTGTGAAGAATCTTTTATGGTTTTCCTCTTTTTATTTTGCTATCTGGAACCAATTTTAATGCATGTAGTGGCAGTCTGTTTTTAATTCATTCAAAGTACATGTCCGATATAAGTCCATTTTTTCTTATTTTTGTTGACGAAACATATTGTTGTTTAGTACTATTCTACTGATTGTCCATAATTCACCTCCATACATCAGAACAGGTTTATATAATTTCTAAAAACTATTTTTTCCTTACTTAGGTTAACAAAGATATACCGGGTATTTACACGCTTTAACTGCTTTAGTCTCCAGGAATTACCCCCGATGATGCTCTTGTTTCATAAAAGTAATTGGGCTGTTTTTCCGGAGCTGTCTTTCATACCCAGAAGACTTCACCTTTTAGCAGTATACAATGCTTTAAGGATTTCACAGTGAGCAATTCATGTCTGCATAACACAATGAGAATAACCAGAAAAATACAAATATGAGTTGCATTTCAAGAGCAGTGACTTGAGGCAGTCAATAAAGAAAAGTTGGAATGTGTTACATTCATTTTCATGCCTGGTCATGTGGGTGTTCAGGGCAATGAGAGAGTAGATTGATTGGCTTGCACTGCTACTGTGTCCAGTGGTAAAGCAATGGATCATGCAGATATTTTGAACTAATAAAATAAAATTAGAGTGAACTCATTAATTCTCATTAATTAATTTAAATTGGAATCAATGCCAGTTGTATGGATCATATCTTGTTGTTTCGCATCTTTCTGTTTGTTTTGTTTTATCGATATTTGGGTCTGTTTTGTCTATTTTATGTTTGTGTTGTTTCATCTCTGTTCTTCTAGTTTGAACTCTTCCAAATTATATCTATATTTAGCCATGCCATGTGAATAGTGCCACTCTTACTCTTAGTTTTTTTTTATTAATGTGTTCTTGATAAAGTCTTTTTGGTTGAAATGTTGATTTGTGTGTGTTATTATGTGTGTTCATAGTGATTAGCAAAACTTCATTATCCTGTTCCAGGTTTTGCCTGTTGTATTCTGTTGGACATATTTTCTTGTATTACCATAATAATGATAGGGTAGTCAGGCTAAGACCTCGATGGGGCAAAAAAAACCAACTGCATTGGGTCTATTTCTAACCTGTAGACTTTTTCGATACTACAAGTGACTAAATCATATGCCAAGATTCCAATCTCTGACACAATGAAATTTGATAGGTCAATGACGAATCAATTTTCAACAATACGTAAAAATATTTTTTCACTTTGTTACATCTAATTGTTTTTTCAATTACTCACTATATGCTTGCTGCTACCATTAATATTGTGATGTTTTAAATGTTAAACTAAAATATATGTTGCGTTGTTAAGCAATTAAGCACATTTTCTTATCAGGCTACTTAATTTTTTCATCAGAATTTATGATAGTTTTAAACAATGTTATTTGGGGCAAAGAAATGCATGTTATTAAGGCAATGGACCACATTAAAAATTTATGAAGAAAATGCAGAAGTCATGAGGAAGTTCGTCGATCTAAAGCTGGGCGAGACCTATATATATATTTATGTTTTTATATATATATATATATATATATATATATATATATATATATATATATATATATATATATATATATATATATATATATATATATATATATATATATATATATATATATATATATAATTACAATGATCATCCATCTTAACAAAGATATTACTAGCTTTAAAATGGAACTTACCAACAATTAATTTCCTAATTTTTTTTCCTCCAGATTAAAATTATGAAACTACCAGTATACATATCTATTCTTGACACACATATATACACACTGGTTTGCTAGATATTCATCAGTATATAGCTTATCTATTCCATCTTAAATTAGTGGGGGTATTGAAAACATACATCGTACGCATATGTTATTCTTCTCAAACCCCAAGAATTGCGAGCAATTAACTCTTACTTCCTATGTGCAGTGGGGAGGTTTCTCTGAGCTTTCTTTGCATACCCAGGAGGCTTCAGTTTTCAGCTTAGTGCAATGCCTATTTAAATAACCTTCTACTCGGAGGGGGGTATATGTCATGAGACGAGCTGATAGTTTGCCTGGGTCACCCATTGCTTGTCTTTTCTTCGACGAGGCACTTCACAGCCAGCGAGCTGTTCCTCATATAGGAAGACCATTTCATTACCACAATTTGTGTCTCTAGGTCCCAGACCTAATTTCTTCCGCATGCGCCATGTTGGCTAACTAACGGCGATGGTCGAATTAGAATCAGGGTTGATACACCTTCGTAGACAAGGTGCTGCTTTGTCAATCAAACACGTCGGGGGGTCTGGGATTTGACCTGTGCATTTCTCACGCACTCACCTCGCTCGCTTGAGGTGGCCTTCGAAAATATATATCTTCGAGATATATATATACATATATATTAATTTATACATATACATACATATATATTAATTTATACATATACATACATATATATTAATTTATACATATACATACATATATATTAATTTATACATATACATACATATATATGCTGGTGTATATATATATATATATATATATTTATCAGAATACATACAAAAATGGTAGTCTTACTCCTTGTACAGGTTTTATGGAAAAATCTGGCATAATTCTTATGGTTCAACATGTTACTAGTTGTAATACTGCTTACAAAATAATAAAAACAGAATGGAGGCCAACTTTTATTGTTTAAAATATGAACAAATATATTTCTGATAACATTCTTAATTTACTGCACATGATTCATATCTCATAGGCTTCTCCCCTGGTAAGGAGAGTATGTCATCTAATGTAATTTGTATACAATAAAATAAACATGACAATTACTTACGTGTGGTGCTTGCTGATGGGTCATTTTCTCCCTTCAATAACCAGAGTGCTCCCCGAACATTCTTCTGCACCAGAAGGTTCTCACTGTCCTTCAAGTTCTCTAGTGTAGCTACTAGTTCAGGAAAATCAATGATCAATTGTCTGACATTCTTGTCAAAGGAAAGAGTCCATAGACATTCTGCACTGTTTGCTTGCTCTTTGACATCCGTGTGTTGAAGCATAAGAAGGAAATCTGCAAGTGCACCCTCTTCAACAATCTGTCAAGTTCAAGAAAGCCATATGAGAATGGACATTGTTGCAGCAATTAGGTGTGGCAGACATGTGGAAGGATAGTAACATAAGACCTTAGACTAAGTGGGGGGAAATCCACACCTTTTATACTTTAGTGTATTTTGACACCTAGACCTAACTACAGTACAACAAACTATGATCATCAGTATATAGCTTATCTATTCCATCTTAAATTAGTGGGGGTATTGAAAACATACATCGTACGCATATGTTATTCTTCTCGAACCCCAGGAATTGCGAGCAATTAACTCTTACTTCCTATGTGCAGTGGGGAGGTTTCTCTGAGCTTTCTTTGTATACCCAGGAGGCTTCAGTTTTCAGCTTAGTGCAATGCCTATTTAAATAACCTTCTACTCGGAGGGGGGTATATGTCATGAGACGAGCTGATAGTTTGCCTGGGTCACCCATTGCTTGTCTTTTCTTCGACGAGGCACTTCACAGCCAGCGAGCTGTTCCTCATATAGGAAGACCATTTCATTACCACCATTTGTGTCCCTAGGTCCCAGACCTAATTTCTTCCGCATGCGCCATGTTGGCTAACTAACGGCGATGGTCAAATTAGAATCAGGGTTGATACACCTTCGTAGACAAGGTGCTGCTTTATCAATCAAACACGTCGGGGGGTCTGGGATTTGACCTGTGCATTTCTCACGCACTCACCTCGCTCGCTTGAGATGGCCTTCGAATCCATCACCAGGCACAGTCTGTGTATTTTGATTCTTCACCATTGTGTATATTACCTCAAGATATAGGTAAAATAAGAATCTCGGACAAGGAGCTTCACAGTGGGCCCTTGGGTACTGAACCCAATTCTCTCTGTATGAGTAGTGTTGGGCAACAGCCGACTTCGGCTTAGTTTGCAGCGTCGTTAGAGACTTGCGCCCCACCTCTAGGTTGCCAAAAGTATCCAGAGTTCGAGTCTCAACACTGATTTAGTCAGACGATTGAACAATGCACTCTCCGACATTTGTTCCATACTTGTCCTGTGTGCAATGGGGAGCTGTATTCAAAGATTTTTTTTTATACCCAGGAGTGCATGTTCAAGCTGGTGTATCCAATACTTGAGGCACGACTCCTTCTTTGAAATAGGATCAATTGGGATGGGACATGTGGGCTTCTGTGTGTTCTTGAGCATGAACAGCACTTCTGCCAGTCCGCCTCATGCTGGACTATTGTAGCTTCATTGCCACTGAATTGATTCACACACTACACTGCTCTCTAGCATGTATTACCTTTTCCTGATTCGGTGTGTACTCGTAAGATCACTGTATGTTAGGGACATTGACATTGGTCGCACCTCCAATGTTTCTGCTTTTGTTTAAGCCTGCTGAGATGGAATGCACAAATGCCTTTCATTACAGTGTGCCAACAGTGATGTTGGATGTAATGGTGTAGAGTTTTCAGAGATATTTCCTGTTTTTCTGCAGACTGTTCTCATTTCATCTACAGCATCCACATCCTTGGACATGAGTCTAAAAGTGTTAGCCAAAAATACAGCAAGAATTGCTGTATTTCTGTTTCCATGGTGCACTACAAGGAGGTACTTTTAGGATCTTGGTTATCTGCTAACACTGGGTCTGCATGAGAGCAATGTGAGACCCTTTGCACCCACGTGTAGACAATAAAATGAAAGGTTATGAACTTAAGTAAGTGTAGATCTTTGCCCCATTTTATAGCAAAAAAGGTGATACAAACCATTATAAAATTGAGGGAGATCGCCACTGCAACAGGTCTAGCAGATCGGCAGTGTGTAAATGTGTGCTAAGAATAGATATGTATAGTTTTGCAACTTTAATTTGAAAATAAAAACAGAATAAAAAGTTGATAAGTTTCATTTTAAAGCTGACTATATCTTTGGTGTGGTAGCTCTGAAACTAGGCAGGGCACCCATTTGTCTTGACATAAAATATTGCCAAGGCAGTGGATATAAATTGATATCCCCCATATGGATGTGGAAAGCAATGGGAAACTACCAGACTACTCTCCCAAGAAGAAAGTCATGGCGACTCAAGAATGTTGAGAATATCATGGACTGCCAGAAAAACTAATGTAGAGGTGTTGAAAGAGTCAAATGTGAAACGGATCTTAATCAATAATATAAGAAAGAGACAATCTTCATTTTTTGGTCACTTCATGAGACAGGGAGGTTTGGAGAACATAGTCACAACAGGCAAGATTGAAGGCAACAGAGACAGAAGGCGACAATGTGAGAAAATATTAGACAGTTTGACAACCTGGCATGTCAGAGAAACAACAGTGAGCTTGATACATAATACTGTGGACAGAGAGCTGTGGAGAGCCATGATCACTTACGCCAGCCGGCATGGCACCTGATGATATCTTTGGATGGTTAGATGATTGTTACAATCATATATATCGGTCTCATAGCAGCTTCCTCATAGCATCTGCATTTTTTTCATACATTTTTGAATGCGACCCTTGCCCCAAATAACTTGTGAACCTTTTTCCCAATTCACATTGTTAGAAACTATCATAAATCCCGATGAAAAAACAAAGTAGCCAGACAAGATAATGTTTTTAAGAACTTAACATATATATTTCAGTTTAAACATTTACAAAATTGTGATATTAATAGATAACAGCAGACAGAGTGAAAAGTTGGTACCTCAAGATAGTGTTACTATGGACATTTGTATGCAGTAGAGACCATATGCAAGAAACCTACTATTTGAGCTGACAGTAGCATGTGCACCTTGATGGGAATTTACATCAACATACACTTTCTGTAGGTGGGACACTCAGTTGACATGTCATAACCCAAATCAAAATGTTATTGGGGTTATGGACATAATGATATGTGTTTGTATGATTGATTCTTTCTTGCCCATGAAACCACTCCTTTCTAGCGACACCACATTTCAAATCAAACTCGCTTATTCTAGTCATGGAACCAGAGTCATCATCATTTATACAGTCATTTGTTTGTGGTTTTTCCCGTAAGGTGTTAAAAATGTCTGCCTTATCCATCACTCCGCCAACAGCCATATTAGCCACATGCGCAGCCAAATTATCTGCTCTCTCATTACCCCGGACTCCTACATGTCCCAGCACCAAAATAAAAGTCACTTTACGCACACAAGAATTCTTCACTTCATCCAGCCACTGTTCCTGAATGTACTTTGCCTGTACTTTTACAATTATGCTCATCAAATCACTGAGTATACAAGCATGTGTCACAGTCTATGAGCACACCCGTTTAAAAGCTTTGGTTACTGCCAAAATTTCCATTGTCGTGCTGCTTGTTGTCTGAGCGAATTCACCACATTCCTCTCTGGTGGTCTTCCCTCACCTTTGAGCCGTGAAGGCCCAGGCACTCCTGATGTGTCTCTCAACTGACCCATCTGTATTATGAGAACTGTAAGAGCTGCAAGTGTGCATACCCTATAGCATACTTGCCCATACCTGTAAGGATTTTCCCTTGTCTGCCATATTTGGCGATGTAACCCTTACATTACTGGTTACACTAAAAAGAAATATCAAGACAAATCATTCATGACAATGTAGATAGGCATATATTCTGTAAGTCTATTAGAAGGCAGGATTTACATACATTTTGGTCAAATTTGTAACAAAGATAGTAAAGAAGTGGTTTCAATATGATGTTATAGAACAAATAAGACAAACAATTACTATAAGAATTTAACATACATTATTTTAGCACTGATTTGTGATTCCTGTATTGAAATATTGTACTTTATAAATAATGTTCTGTAAGAGGTTTTTTTAACTGACTTATTTGGGCATGTTGTATGAGTTTTCATTTCATCAGGTTAACAGATATACTATAGTATTTAATACATTCCCCAAATGATATATTGTTTTTAAAGAATTGATTATCAACATCAATGCATATATGACCTTTGCTTTGTTGGAATCATTGACTGCCAGCTTGGCAAGCCCCTGGGTAAGTTCAGAGGGTGTGAGGCCACGGAACCTTCTCTTTTGTTTGTTCTCTAGGGCTTTGTGTATCCAGTGTACAATGTTTTTAATCGTATCTGAAAAAAATAGTTCACACAACAGAAGTTATTCACCAGTCAAGTATATGCATTTATTAAGCATTAGATACACAAATATTTGGTAGATACTTGTGTGTCACAGTCAGAAACACACATATCAATATCATACTTCAAATTCTTGTATCATTCATTGACTATAGGCTTATTTAGATAGTCAAGCATGGATCAATATGATCTCCATGGAGTCTCAAGTCTAAGTACTGGGGAAAAAAACCAACATCTCTGGGTGCTTTTGAGGTAGAGAGTCACGGAAAAGTCTCAGTCATATTAAATAATAAACCATTGATTTTTACAAAGATCTTAAAAACCTGTCCATGTCAAAGAATCACAGGGAGAAAGATATCCAAGAAAAAACTTTCCCATGACAAAGAATCAGCAGGAAAAAGATCTCAAAGAGAAAACTTTCCCATTTTAATGAATCACCAGGAGAAAGATACCCCCAAGAGAAAACTTTCCTATGACAAAGAATCAGCAGGAAAAAGATCTCAAAGAGAAAACTTTCCCATGATAATGAATCACCAGGAGAAAGATACCCCCAAGAGAAAACTTTCCTATGACAAAGAATTACCAGGAGATATCCAAGAAAAAACTCCCATGACAAAGAATCACCAGGAAAAAGACCTCAAAGTGGAAAACTATCCCATGAAATACAATCACCATAAGAAATATCTCCAAGAGAAAACTTTCACATGACAAAGATCCACCGAAGACAGGTGTGTGCAAATAAAATTTCAACACAGTGCATTTCTATTTTTTGGACTAGATTCTGCTGGAAATCTATTAGGACCATTTCCCTGCTACAAGATAGATCCAGCGGGAGATTGAGGATGAATGCTAAAGAAGACATGACAAAGGAGAAGAAGAAGATATGAATCACCAGGAGAAAGACCTCGAAGAGAAATCTTTTTCAAGATAAAGAATCACAGACAGAAAGACCTCTAAGAGAAATCTTTCTCATGACAAAGAATCACTATGAGAAAGATCTCCACGAGAAATTTTTCCATGACAAAGAATCACAGAAAGACTTCCAAAAGAAATCTTCCACACGACAAAGAATCACCAGGAGGAAGATCTCCAAGAGGTCAAACACCAATACCTTGACACTAATAAAAAGATATAAATCCTTTATGGATTAAAACAAATAGAAATTAGAATTGGATCATACCTAGTTTCCGATGGGGGACCTCAATATCAATAACCATCATTTGAACCTCATAGGATAACAACAGATAAATCACCCAAATGTTGCTTAGGTCTGAAAGGGGAAAAAAGAATTGTTCCCCTTTAATGTATTCCCTAAATATAGCAATACTAAGGAGGTTTTGGGGATGGAATTGACTGCCAATACCAAATATTTAGGTGAGACAAGTCGAATGTGTCAGTTCAAAGGATGCAGATATCACAGTCGAGCTGTAAACTATGGTATAATACATTTTATTATCTGGGTTACATGCTATAAACAAGCAACAGTGTGAGAAAGAATGCAGAAGAAGAAGAATAGGTCATAGATCTATATAGATGAAACAAGCTTTGTAACTAAGAAAATATACATAGATATAAGGGAGACAAATAATATATACAACTAGATATGAGAATCTGAATATTGTGTATTTCTACATTTTTCTTCAACATTTATTTCTATTTGATCTGCTCTTTGTTTATAAATATCCTAATAATATTTTAAGCTATACTCTTGTAGAAGCAGCTATACTCACAAGATCATTTCTGAAGTACTCACCTGTTTCATCAATAAGTTTATCATTCTCATCCTCCTCTACTATGTATGCAAGTGTCAACATAGCAATAGATTTGAGGAACTCATCATTAGAGTTTATTAAGGGCATCACTACCTGCAGATCACACATCACAGAAAAAACAGTCACTAAACAGTCTCAGACTTGCATCAACACTAACTTCTTGTAAAACACCGTATAGTTAGTTAGTCGTTGGATCATCATGACTGCAAACTGGATACATTCATAGTTGCTCCAATCTCTTTCTGAGTGTATCTGCCATTACACTTCTGCTGACAGTACCGATCTTCTGCTGGTTGACTATCATTCTTCTGCACCCTCTAAAATATTCACTTTTAGCAACACTGCATTTCAAACCCTGATCTTTAATCCTGGACATTGAAAAAATAATCACCATCCACACTTGTCTCACTCTCGCGTGCTATATCTTTTAAGGAGTTCAAAATGTAAGTTCGATAATCCATTGCCCCATCGCCCTAAGCCACAATCGCGCATGACTCCAGTTGATCTGCTCTTTCGTTGCCTCGAACACCCACATGTTCCAGCAATAAAATAAATGTAACAACTTTCAGCCTCATCCTCCTCAAGGCCTCAATCCACTGTTCGTGAACAAGATCCACTTGTCATCTACTAAGGTTTTCTGTTTCTTGGTTGGTTTGTCTAGTTAACCATTGGTGAGACCCACAGACGCAACCGCATGCGCGACCATGCAACAGAAAACCTTAGTAGATGACATGCCTTTATATTGAGGTTATCTTCTTATAGAAGCTTCATGGCACGCCATCTATACAATCCTGTAGTCGTAACCTTCGATAATAGTTACCATGTTGTTCCGACAGGCCGACATTGTGCTTGAACTAGTTACAGGCACGGTGTGGGTGGGCGGAACAACAAAGAAACCTGTCGCAACGGCCAGAGTTGTGCCCTGATGTCAACGTCTGTTTCGGCAGCATTAGACTCGAAACACCATCGAGTCGAATGGCTGCTGGAACAGAGGGCAGAGCACTTACGGGAATGCCCCATGTGCTGTGAGGCCAGTTTCTAATCATGAATCATAGAATCGCTCAAGATGCATACCTGTGTTACCTTCTGTGTGCCTACCCACTCAAATGCTTTGGTCACCACCATAATCTCCATGGTCATGTTACTTGTAGTAACAGCTAAGGCCCCACTCACCTCCCTGAATGTTTTACCTGCGCACTGAGCTGTGAAGACCCAAGCACTGCGAACATTCATGAGGTAAGATTCTGTATAGAACATAGTCTTGAACTCCTCATGATCCTGGGTGAGTAGAGCTGTTGAAGCTAAAGGCAAGCTGAAACAATCTGAGATCTCTTATTCATCATCATCTTGGATGGACCAGCATCTATAGCATCCATTATTAATCTGTATATGCAGTTGTGTCTCTTCACGTGGCCAAAATACCTCAGCTTTCTTGTTATAATGTTAATTAGAAGCCAACCATCTTTGATATTTTCTTATCACCTTTTGATTCATCTTTCTTCACTATCTATGGTATTCTCAAAATCCTTCTACATCAACTTCTGTAGCACTAGGATTGGGAAATATTAATCCTAACATCAACTAATATTCTGTCACATTGTACTAAGAAAAATATATATATATGAATGTTCTTCTTCTTCAGCGTTCACTCTCAAACTCCTGCTGAATTCTCTTATAGCAGGACCATGGTCTTACTAGATTTCCAGCAGGATGTAGTCCAGACAATGGAAATGCGTTGTGTCGCCGTTTTATTTGCACCAATGGCCCGACACATCCGTCTTCGGCGGAATATGAATGTTCAAATAAGACTTGCTAGCCCCCACAATTGTATAGAAGGTGAATGATATTCTACACATCACCTGGAAAGTCAGAGCTTGAATTGTTTGAATGAACATACGGTAGAACAGACAACTCTGGAGTGAGGGTAGTGAAATACAACACTAGTGATTCAATTATTTCTTCTGAGTTCATTCTCAAACTCTCCTGCTGTTTAGCTGGATGTAATCCAGAGAACAGAATGAAAGTAATAATAATATCTATAACTCATCAATGTTGTAGGAGTGCCACATTGGAGACATCAACAGACAAGTCATCCAAACACTTGTACTCAGTCATTTTGGATAAGTGTGGAAAAATCATGCCCTGACCATTTCTTGATGTTGCCAATACAAGACTTTTGCAGCTCTTCTTCTTCCAATATCAATTGTTTTTTTGCACAATAGTTTTAGAAAGGAAACAATGCCTCATCATACATTCAAATGAAATAAGCTTATGCCACTTCGCTACCACTAAAGTGGTTGTTTGTCTATTTGGCTGTGAACAAATATATTTATCTTATGGCTGATTTGTAACAGGTGTCAGTAATATTTATACAGTGGAATCCCTTTATAGTTCATCACTTTATATAATATATTTCTCCATTTAACAAAACTTTTCAAATGTAGGCATATTCTGTATTTCTTTATATTGTATATAGAAAACATTTCTGTTATAATTTTTGGATTCAGACTCAATTGTTATAATGGGATTTGACTGTATTCATACGTTAATAAGACGCTCATAAGCTAGAATTGTTCTTTCTATGTCTCCATATAGCGTCTAGTTCTCACATTTATATAAATGTATTTTCATGCAGGTCATGATCTACGAATGGTCAAAATATGATCATTCAACCGTATAAAAATTAGCTTTAAAACAGAATTTACCATTTTTATTCTTTTTTTTGTGCAGATTAAAGATAGAAACTATACACATCTATTCTTAACACACAACTACACACTGGCGGTTTGCTGGACCCGTTGAAGTGGTGAACCCACTCAATTTTATAATAGTCTGTAGGCACCATCACTTTTTTTCATGCTGCTCTTTGCTCCATAAAACGAGACAAAATAAAGCATTTACCCAAGTGCATAAACTGTTATGTCACACTTAAATGGACAATGTGTTGATATTTAAGACACTACATTCTGGCCACAAAACAGTAGAGGACAAAAATTATGCCTTTGAGATGTGGGTATATAGACGAATAGGGAGAACATCATGGAAAGAGAAGAAAACACAAAGAGAGGTGCTAAAAACACTTAATATGAAGAAAGAACTACTAAGAGAAATAAAGATCAAGCAAATAAAATATTTTGGACACATTAAAAGACATGACACCTTATTGAAGATCTTACTTGAGGGAAAAGTCAAAGGGAAGCGAGCAAGAGGTAGGCAGAGACACAAGTGGGAGAGTAGCATCACAAGATGGACTGGTTACAGTATAGTAGAGTGCACCACCAAGACAAGAGACAGGGGATGTTGGAGATCCGTTGCAGCCAACCTTCGTTGCGGAGACAGCACTTGATGATAAACTATCATTGTATTGTCTACACGTAAGACTTATGTTTTCAATATCCTCATGTAAGATTGATAGATAAGCTAAACACTGAATAGAGTTTGGTGTCCCGTAGTTAGATCTACGTGTCAGAATACACTAAAGTGTAAAGTGTGCAGTTTTTGCCCCCACCTATCCTATATGATGCATGCAGGGCCGGCCCTAACAATTGTGGGGCCCAATGCGAAACGGATTGTGCGGGGCCCAATCTGGGTAGGGAAGAGGATAATAAAATAAATTCTAATATGAATTTATGGGCCTATGAAGTGCGGGGCTCACTGCGGCCACATAGGTTGCAATGGCCTAAGACCGGCCCTGGAAGCATCCCATAAAACTATACCTCCGAGCAAAGCAACATTAACAAATTGAACAGAAATTAACACAGGATATTTCTACTGAGAACGTGACACTACTATCTAAACTCGCACTCACACAGAATTGGTATTAGCAGCTCTGCAGCCTACATATGTGGGGCAGCAGCACAGACACCAGAACACGTAGGCCTACTACATGATTGTCACAGCTTCACTGTTCTCGAAATGACAATCGGACTTACAGGAGCTTCTGTGCAAAACAAGTTGTTGGGAACCCAAGATGACCTAAAACAAAGCGCTCTATACATGACCAATATTGGACTGGATGTTTAACAATTGATCGCAGAAAAAGAAAATACATCCCAAAAATAATCACTGAAATAAATAGGCAGGACTATATATTTTTAAATATGTACAATAGGCCAATAGCCTATGACATCAAACGTAGCATACCAATCGCATAATCTCTCATCATAATTAAGTATCCTCTCCGCAACGTAGGTTGGCTGCAATGCACCCGCAACATTCCCTGTATTTTACCTTAGTGCGGCCAGGGTCCAACTCCTCTGTTGAGTTCTTCCCCTTAAGGAACCAGGCTCACGGATGAGAAACGGTTCAGTACCCAATGGGCACAGGCACAGCACGTCCAATTACACAAGGCAAGTTCATAGACAGTGGAACACCTCGTACGAGTCAGACGAGAGCAAAATCGTCTGGGTGAAGAGTCACCACTACACGTGCCTGGAGACAGATATAGAGGCTGTCACAGGCTAAGGGTAGCCTACCCGAATTGTCGAGGCCTGCCGAAATCGGATGTGCTAGGCCTACATGGCGCATAACGGTGGCACAACGTAATCACGCTCCCGGCGGAAATCACACGGATATCTGTGATGGTTACAATGGAGCGAACGCAAAACAAACAAACAAACCTTAGTGCTTATGTAGAGCACAAGATGTTTGTAGTTGTATGATAACCAACAGACTATTGGTCTACGTGGTATACATATGAAAACATACACATGATATTATGAAAACATACACATGATAATATACAAGATATTTTCAACCATAAGGTCTTTTCAAGAATATACAAAACAGTGAACAAACAATAGAAACAGTAAAAATAATGTTATCCTACTAAAACAGAGGCACCAGAATGCAGACATTAAAACTGTACGATGTCAAAGACGCCAATGACATACGAGTAAAAAAGTTGTCCTGGAAGCGGGTTTAAAAAAAAAAAAGGAAATGGGGGGAAATTAAAACGGTATGAAAAAAGTATTACTGAAAACAACATGGACAGCAATAAAATCCAAAATGTAAACAAATGAGTGATCCCAATTAAGGCTTAAGGGTACTAAACTCAAATGTAAACCGATTTTAAAGGGTGTATCTAGATTTAGCATCAGTGGTGACGACAGTGACCTGGATATGAATGCACCATGATGACAATCATCACTGAAATGTATGGCGACAGGAGTAGGTTTGCTTTTTTTTAATGGCATGAAGATGCCTACAGAAGCGGCCACTCAATCTTAAGTCTGTCTCACCTATTAGTTAGTTGTTGGATCATCGTCACTGCACTAGGACAAGTCCATAGGTGCTCAGATCTCTCCTTGAGTGTGTCCACCATTGTACGTTGACTGACCATCTTTCTATCTCGCCCACGAAACCTCTCCTTTCTAGCGACACCACATTTCAAATCAAGCTGACTTATTCTAGTCATGGAACAAGAGTCTCATCTATTGGCCTATATAGGCCTAACCCATGACAACTTGTGTACACATGTTATTGTCACTTTGGACGCCCTACTATTTTAATGTCTGCGTTCTAGTGTCTCTATGATAGTACTATTGTTTTTACTGCTTTTATTGTTTGTTCACTGTTTGCTGTATATATTCTTTAAAAAGAATATGATGAAAATATCTTGTATATTGTTATTTGTATGTTTTCATATGTAGGCCTATACCACATAGACTGATAGTCTGTTGGTGGTTGTAAAACTAAACAAATCTGGTGTTCTCATCATCATCAAGTGCCGTCTCCGCAACGAAGGTTGGCTGCAACGTATCTCCAACATCTCCTGTCTCTTGTCTTGGTGGTGCTCTCGGCTAGACTGTAACCTGTCCATCGTGTAATGTTACTCTCCCACTTGTATCTCTGCCTACCTCTTGCTCGCTTCCCTTTGACTTTACCCTCAAGTAAGGTCTTCAATAGGGTGTCATGTCTTTTAATGTGTCCAAAGTATTTTATTTGCTTGATCTTTATTTCTCTTAGTAGTTCTTTCTTCATATTAAGTGTCTTTAGCACCTCTTTATTTGTTTTCTTCTCTTTCCATGATGTTCTCCCTATTCTTCTATATACCCACATCTCAAAGGCATCAATTTTGTCTTCTAATTGTTTATTTAGTGTCCATGTTTCTGAGCCATACATTAATATGGAATAGATGTAGCATTTTATAATTCTCATTTTAACTTGTTTGTAATTTGTTTAGATATTAATATTTTCCTCATGTCATTGAAGGTACTTTTAGCCATTCCTATTCTCCTTTTAACTTCTGTTTCACATCACTGGTGTTCTACCTATGCCTAAGTAATTGTATATTCCTACAATTTTACAGAAGTCTTATTTATTATCGATTGTCGAATTTTACCTCAGTGGTGCACTTTTCTAGACTGTAACCTGTCCATATCATGATTTTTCTCTCCTCTCTGCATCTCTTGTTCTCCTGCCCTCGACTTTACCCTCAAGTAAGGTCTTCAACAAGTTCTCATGTCTTTTAAGATGTCCAAAATACTTTATTTGTTTGATTTTTATTTTCTTCAATAATTCTTTCTTCATACGACGTGTTATTAGAACTTCTTTGTTCGTTTTTGTCTTCAATTCTGCCTCCTAGTTGTTTGTTCATTGTCCAATTTCTGAGCCATAGGAATACATCAATATAGAATAAATGTATCATTTTATAATTCCAATATTTTAGTATGTCTGTAATTTGTTTAGATGTTAATATTTTTATCATGTCATTGAAAGTAATTTTAGCCATTTCTATTCTCCTTTTAACTTCTTTTTAATAACATCTACCATTTGTGATTATGTGTCCAATATATTGGATATGATCCACGTGTTACAGTATCTCTACATGTATGTTCATGTCTAGCACATGTTCTTCTGATTCCATGGTTTTTTTTTGTTTTTTTTTCCCTACATATAGTCCATATTCTGTACTTGATCTATTAGTCTGTAGTTCCTTTTCACTTTCTGCTAAAAGGATAGTGTCATCTGCATATCGAAGACAATCTCTAGTGATTAGTGAATTTCTAAGCCGATGGCGTTACACTCCAGACAACCCAATAAGAGTTCTTTTCCTTTATTTAGATGGCAAAAGGGTATGTATGATGATACTATCCATAACTCGGAAATGATCTTACTCAGTCCACTCCTTATCGTCATCATCCGCTATCCCCCCAAGCTATTGCAAACTAACTCAATCTCTTACTAAAAGTCTTGTCTGTCACTGTGTTCTCATCCAAAAGACGCACACAAAATGAAATCAAAATGCACCATATGTCGATTGTCATATGTCCTGATATCTTTGCCCATGAAGCCAACCTATCAGCTGTTTCAATACACTGAAATCCAGCATGATCAAGGCAACATATCAAGGAAGGTGTAGAATCCCAATGTACTCCATTCACGCATGGCGCAGTCATCCATTCTTAAAGTAGTGTGGTTCGTCGAGTGATCATCGACATCGACGTCGAGTGATCATCGACATAATAACGACTATGACAATAGCCACAGCCTAATCTTGACCCCTAGTTACTAGTTATTTCCTCTCCTTCCGCTTTCACTGAAATAACCAACACGAATGTACGTCGTGTGATTTCTGCCGAGTAGTAGGGTTATGAAATAGGCCCCTACGTTGTGCAGCCTTTTAAATTTGTGCCAAGTAGTATTCGTTTTCGGTATATTAATTGTTTAGTTTCTAGATCAGCTAGTAAGGCATAAGTGGTTGACAATGATTATGAACTCACCCTGGCCAGGCTCTCACTAGCATCACTGTAGTTCCAGCATGTGTTGTAAGTGTAATATGTTGGGAACCAAATGTCATCATTCTTGAAGATTCCCAAACTGTTCATCTGTTTCAGCATGGTTACTGTTATCTCTAGTGATGACAAGATCAACAAATAGCACGTCTAATACACGGTTTACTGAACAGAAATATTTGTAAATACTCAAAATGGCTTAAAGGGGATAAAGGATTGACTTTATTTTACTCGGGTTACCCATATGAACTCCGTTCTTTTTAACGAAACGGCATGCCGCCTGCTGAGAGTGCTGTTCACTGCTTATAGGTTCAAGCGATAATTTTCACGGATCTCCGTGAAAAATCCACTTTATAAGCAAGATACTGTCAGTGGGATTCGAACTCGCGATCTCTTGGCTTAAACTTAAAATTTGTCAATGGTGATTTGTAGATCAGCCTCAGAGTTGGCATTTAGGACACAGTCATCAGCAAATAGGAGATCACTGATGATGTTTGATTTGACTTTGGTTTGTGCTCGAAGCTACCGAAATGAACAATTTCCCATCAATGAGATATCTGTTGTCTACTCCCAAGTCCAGATCTCTGAAAGCATCATCCAACATAGCAGAGAACATGATGCTAAACAGGATAAGTGTTAATACACATCCCTATTTAACTCCGTTTGAGAAAGCAAAAGTTGCAAAGTCTCTATAATTCTAAACTGTAGAATTCCATCATACAATTCCTGCACCACTGTATCGCAAATTTATTTGCTCAAATATGTCCAGTTTGTATCCACACCCCGCCGAAGACGGATGTGTCGGGCCACTGGAGCAAATAAAAATTGCGACACAGCGCATTTGCATTCTCTGGACTACATCCTGCTGGAAATCTAGTAGGACCATTGTTCTGCTACAATAGATATCCAGCGGGAGTTTAATGATGAGCGTTGAAGAAGAAGTATGCACACCATGCTCATCTAGTAGTGCAGATTGTAAATATTCGTCTAGAGCAGTGTTTCTCAACGTGGGCAATTTGAACACCTTGTAATTAAGGCTTCATTTATTGAATAATTCAAATTTTCAATATAAAAAATATGTGCACGTTAGATGGGGGTGGGGGGGGTGTGTGTCCATAACAATTTTAGAAAGACGTGGGGCATGGTAAAAAAAACGGTTGAGAAACACTGGTCTAGAGCATAGATTCCCATAGTGGGTGGTACCGTCGCCCAGTGGGTGATGAAGACTTCTTGGGGTGCTGGTAGGTTCAGAAACAACTTGAGGGGCGGGCTCTCAGGCGGTCTAGGGGGTCGGTGGCTACATGCAGTAGAAATTACTAATATACCTTTAAAAATTCATTATTTTCATGATTTTGCAATTGGATTATCATTTAAAATTTAAATTTTGCATTTTAATTCATTGTATACCAATTTTATGCCATTATGACTCGTGGTCCAGGACTCGTGTGGTCTCGGGTTCAATCAATTGTTGGTACAACATTTTTTTATTTCGAAGGTACAATCAAAAACGTCGCGGTGTCTGCTATTGCAAAGCGGCCTTTATTTCTACAGCCCACAAAAAAGTCTCACTGCACTCCTTCACAGCAAAACATGCAGTAACGAAAGCAATGTTTTCATCAATGTTTTATTTCAATTATTTAATAATTTGAAAATTAACCATATTTGGACAGAAATAGATGTCATTTTCTATGTCAATGAGAAAATATAACATGTATAAATGTGTGAGACAACTTCATCTGTTCAAGATGAATTTGCCAGGGAGAATATAAGGGACATGAAAAATTACAATCTCGATATACTCTGAGTAAATGAATGCAGATGGCTAGACTCGGGTAGGAACTATTTTCCGAATGATATAACCAACAAACTGTGCACACTTGCAGATCAGCGTGACCTCAAGATAACACATACAAAATTATGGAACTTACCAGTTCAACAAACAACATCTCAGTAAACAACCAAATACTGGAAAAAGTCTCCAACTTCAATTACTTGGTCAGCCAAATGTTTGTTGACTGAGACTAAATGAAAGAAAGACATACACTCATAGCAGTTGCAGATAGCACATTCACTAAACTAATATCTGGAAATCCAAATATCTAGGAAGAAAACCAAGCTAACATGATATAAACCCTGTATTGTCCCAGTATTAACGTATGGAAGTGAAAGCTGGAAATAAACTCAAGCAACAAACCAAAAATTAAACAACTCCGAAAACAAATGTCTCAGGAAACTAAGGAACATTAAAAAGGAGCGATTTCGTCATAAATGGTGATTTAAGAAATAAAACACACCAATAATATGTGTCAAATGTCATAAGAAAACGCAGATGAAATACATCGATCCCGTTTTAAGACTAGATGAAAACAGAATAAACCAACAAACCCTTCTGTGGACACCTGAGGGTAAAAAAAACAACAACAAGGAAGGCCTAAAACAAATCTTAAAAAACAACATACTCTGTTCACATACAGAAGGGGAAATAATAGTCTGCAAGACCATACAAGAACTAAAATTGCAGAGAGCAGACCGCAACAAATGGAGAATCAACTCCTCGCCTGTGGCACGAAAGGAACAAACAACAAACTATTATAACCACTTTTCAAATTTATCTGTAGTGTCTATCAGAAAAGAAAATTTACTTACATACTGCTAACACATGGTGGTTCTCCATGTTGATTTCAATTGTGCGATTCAAAAATCACTAATTTTGGCGCCTGCACAAATCAATGAACTACCCAAGGAAGCGTATAACAATCCCCAATTTTCAAAAGCACAGGCTTAGTATGGCAGAAGACAGTTGAGAATAAGGGTGCAGAACCGCTGGCTCATTATAAGGCAAAAATTGGTCAGAGGAACTTAGGAAATTACAATGAAATAATGAAAACAGTCACAGACATGTGCAATAAGTAAGTTATATAAAGCGATAATGCAATTACTCTTGAAGATATTACAGCCGCACTAAAAAGATCAAGAAACTCAGTGCCAGGACCTGGTGGCATTAGGTACGACGGATTAGAAGCAGGTCAGACAAGGACCTTAAGGAGCTGGCAATGTTGTTCAACAAGAGCCTTGCGAATAGCTCAGTAGAAGAAAACTGGCTGTATAGTTATTTAATCCTACTACCCAAGCCTGACAAGAGTCATTCAAAGATACAGGGTTTCAGGCTCATAACCATGCAGAATACGATCGGCAAGTTGTTAGAAAAGATTGTTGAGTGGAAATTGTCCCTACATCTAGAGAGTAATAGACTGCCCTCAACATTGGGAGGCTATCATCCAGGTAAGCAGACTCGGCACAACGTTGCCGTATTCGCGCAAGAAGTGTTCGAAAGTTTTGACGAACGAATGGAGACTGTAATAGACCAGGAAGATGCTTAAAACAGAGTTCCCTTGAACTTCTTGATGACCATAATGATGCAACTCCAAGTAAGTAATTTTATTGTCAGGTGGATTGTCTCGAGACTTTTTCAGAGACAGGTTGTTCTTAAGTGTGGGAGTTGATCTTTGGCGCCAATAGTCACAAGGGTCATCTCTGTCCCCATTATTATTTAATGTGTATACAGTTCAAATTACAAGCTGTGAAATTGCAGGACCAGGGAGAACTATGTCCTATGCTGATGACATCTTTGTGTATAGTCAAGGTAGAGATAGAGAAACGAGCACCAGGAATTTGCAGATGGAGCGTGATCGTCTGGGAGGGGGGGGGGCAATAAATCTGGAGCTTTTGTTGATCCATCAAAAGCATAGATAACATGGGTTTTCATAAATAATTACATAGTTTGTTTGTTTTGCGTTCGATCCATTGTAACCAGCACGGATATCCGTGTGATTTCCGCCAGGAGCATGATTACGTTGTGCCACCGTTATGCGCCTTGTAGGCCTAGCACATCCGATTTCGGCATGTCTTGACAATTCGGGTGGGCTACCCTAGCCTGTGACAGCCTCCATATCTGTCTCCAGGTACGCGCGTATGTGGTGACTCTTCGCCCAGACGATTTTTGCTCTCGTCTGTCTCGCACGAGGTGTTCCACTGTCTATGAACTTGCTTCGTGTAATTGGGCGTATTGTGCCTGTGCCCATCAGGTACTGAACCGTTTCTCATCCGTGAGCCTGGTTCCTTAAGGGGAAGAACTCAACAGAAGAGTCGGACCCTGTCTCTTTCGCCCTCTTAACCGAGGTGTTATTCACCGACATCATGTACCCCTTGCCCAAGTTCGAGTCTCACACCATGCGTTTGAGAGCAAGGTGTTCTCAAGCTGAGCGACCGTGTCCCAATAGCGCCTGAGCCCATCAGGTACTGATCCCTTTCTCTCTGCAAGTGTATTTCCGGTATAGGAAAACCTGACAGTATAGTTTGGCCAGAGCGAAAGTCGTTGTCACTTTCTTGCCTAAGCCCATCGGGTACGGAACCCTTTCTCTTTGCGAGCATATTTCCGGTTTAGGAAGGCTCGACATTAGAGTTGGGTTAGGTCTTCTTGCTTTTCCGAACGCCAATGATTGGGTCTGGGTCTCTGTCTGTAAGGAGCACAGGTATCTAGAAGCTCGGCTTGAGCTGACGGAGCTTGTAGTTCCCCTTTCCTAGGTACTTTCACTTTCTATTTGCAGTTCGCTCTGCCCTGCCCTTTCATTTTTTCATTGTACTCAGTATGAAATCTATTTGTCCCTCGCCATGCATCTACCTTTGCATGCATTTTACATTGTCCGCCCCTCCAATGTTCAGACTGGACAAAACTAGCTTCACAGTATGTCGACAGTGTCACTATATGTGGTGATGTCGGAGATATTGTCTGTCTCTTAAGCAGTCAAATCTCTTTCCATCTGCTACCTCCACATTCTCGGACACGATCCCCAAATGATTTGGCCAGAATCAGCTCAAGCTGCTGTATTTGTTTCCAGGTTGCACCGCGAGGAGGTACATTTGGAATCTTGGTTATCTGCTAACCCTGGGTCCGCCTAGAGCGATGCTTTCTCTTTGCACCCCAATTACATAGTAAACACGCCCACGTTATCGGTTACTTTGAAAGGGGATGTCCGCGAGAGAACCAGCACAATGAAGTACGTGTTGGTTATGTTGGACCGAAGTCTGAGTTTCAAAGATCATGTCGACATCATTGTAAAGGCATATAAAGGTCTTGCGGCGATGAAAGTTATGGCTGCTGCTCAATGTGAGCAGAGGCTGCTATTTCTGCTGTATCAGGGATTGGTGGTGGCGATGGAAGAGACGCAATGGCGATTCTGACAATGATTCAGACTCAAACAGAAAGATTGGATAGAATCCAGAATGAGGCAATGCGAATCATTTTGGGGTACACGAGAGACACATCGGCACGGGCTATGCGATACTTACGTGATTCCCCAACTGTAGAGAATACAAATATGCAGAGCGCGGGACTACCTACAAATCACAGCTGATAAAGAGCACCATCTACAACCTGAAATTCTCAAAGGCAGTCAACTTAAGAGAGGAAAGTCGTGGATGGGACGCGCAGATGATATTATACAAAGCGTGTCCAGATTGGAGGATTTGCTACCTGGTGCGGAATAGAGTAGGGCGCCCTTAGATTGTCCGACAGCCTTCAAAGTAATAATATCACTCAATAGAGAATGCAGGGAATGGTGTCCGACAGTGGTGGAATTGAGAATTATTGCATATTTCTTACCAAAAAGCAGGTAGACTTTTACCGTCATGAGGCGATCATTTATTCCCTTTGGTGAGCCTGCTAGTTTGCATAAAGTGATGTTTTAATAGCGAAGCATACTCACGCACTACGTCTTTCTTTAATGTCTCTTCTGCCCCAAAATCATGTATAACCAGCAGCTCTTTCACAAAACTGACCAACACCAGCAAGGCGAGTTTCACTCAGATTTTCTATGTCAATATTGGATCTTTCTAGCTCTCTCCCAATCAAGGCTGTTCATTTCATGCTCTTGGAAATTCGAGAATCGTCTTTGAGCAAGTGCATTAGGCGACGCTAGTAAGGTAATTTTTGGTCAACCTGATATGCTGAGAGGGATTTGGCAGCTGAGCACTTATGGGAAAAGAGTGTTGTTACATCGGTTCATAGCTCAGCTGACCATTACCTTTCTTTTCCACAAGTAAAATTAATGACAAGAGTGAATGACACTTATAACTCATGACACTAGTAAACAATTAATTGGAACTGATATAACTTAAACGTAATAGGAACCATTTAAAATATAATCTTACATTTATTTATTATTGATATGTACTGACATAAAGGAAGATTGCTCTTGTGCATATTGTACTAATAATAGATCTCACCTGCATACCCCAAGTCCGCCAGAAAGTCACCTAGCTCTGTTCTCCTGTAGTCCCAGTAAAGGTCTCCAATAGCCTTTTGATACTTCATGCCGTCTCCATGATGATACTCCTCCATATTTTTCAGCTCTGTAACAGCAACAGACACCTTCTCCTTCACCTGCTCAATAGAAAGGTTTTTGCTTTGGGAATCTATGTCATTCTTTGATGTTGAATTCTGAAATTGAATGACAACATATTCAGTTTCTTGACACAATAGTCTTCAGGTGTTTTGATACATTGATACTTTTTACTTTACTTATACAATCTAAGCAAACTCAAAACATTAGTGATTGTGATTACCTTGACTGCAATCTCTCCGTAAATATCACACCATATTGCATTGGCTGCTAACTCATTCAATAAACTATCAAATAGCTGGCATTCAAAAACACTAAGAAATAACACAAAACTCAAAATCTTCAACTGCATAATTCCAACATTAACATATGGATGCGAAAGTTGGAAAGCAACATCAAAATTAGAGCAAAGACTAAACACCTTTGAAAATAAATGTCTTAGAAGGCTACTGAACATACGTTGGTCAGACTTCAAATCAAACACAGTTGTCAGACAAGAATCAAAACAAGAATATGTATTCACCTATATTAGAAAGCGTCACTGGAATTACATCGGACACGCACTACGAATGGATACTGAAAGACTTCCCTGTCAAGCTTTGATGTAGTCACCAAAAGGCAAGAGGTAACGAGGAAGACCAAAAGAAATTTTACGTAGAACTATTACAAGGGAACGTTTCACCATCTGTAGTAGAAACAATGAAGAGCTAAAGCAAATTGCAATGAAACGAGAGACATGGAAATCTATGACATCCAACTTTGGTCCTAGAGGAATAAATAACTAAATCTCTCCAGCTTTCTATCACACCTGAGGTTATTTAGATAGTAGGCACATTATCAGTTGCAGTCTCTGTGCATTCCTCTAGCCAAGTATTTCTTGTACACGCCTTTGAGGAATAAGGTATTTAAATCCGTATTTTTCATTGACAAACTAGAAAGCCATGGAATGCCAATATACATTCAGACCCATGTGAAAGGAATACTAAGCGAGGATGAACAGAACAGTGTGCAGCGAATGACAGTCACACTCAAGTTTCCTGGATGAGGAATATCCACAAGATATATGGGTCAGAGTGTACACAGATGGGTCAGCACAGAATGCTGTGAGGAATGGAGGTGCAGGTGTATATATAGAATATCCACACAAGTCTAGAGATACAATCAGAACACCGACAGGAAAATTCTGCAATAATTATGATGCAGAAATCCAGGCAATTAGTGTGGCAGCTAAAAAACTGCTGAACTCCAACTCTGGCCTACAGCCTGTGGTATTCCTGACAGATGCAAGGTCAGTGCTTCAAGCTCTCCAGTCTGGAAAACTAACAGACTTGAAAAAACTACTTAGCAAATTGTCTTACCAGTATAGGGTAACCATGCAGTGGATACCCTCTCACTGTGGAATACCAGGAAATGAAAAAGCAGACCAACTGGCTAAGGAAGGTGCTGCCGAAGACCAACCAGATATACCAATCACCTACCATCAGAAAAAACAGATGATCAAGTCAATAAGAAAGCCACAAACACCAACACAAAATGACTATCACATTATGAACAGATCAGAACAAGTTATAATTCTACGTCTCAGAACAGGACACAACCGACTCCGCAGTCACATGTATACAAAGTTCAAGATTGGCAACACGGCCAGGTGTACATGTGGACAGGCAGCACAGAGTGCCAAACATATACTTCAAGAGTGTTCTGAGCATGCAACGCTGAGGCAGACATATTGGCCAGAGGAAACAACACTGGAATCAAAGCTCTATGGGACACTGTATGAACTACAGAGGACAGTGAGTTTCATCAAGGAGACAGAATTACAGATATAGACATGTTTTAAGTGAACGAAAGAAGAAGAAAAAAAAAATTGACAAACTGCATACACAGGGACGATGAAGAAGCCTGCTCAACCTCCTGAGAAAGTAATATCACAAGAACAAAACACCAACCACCTTTAGTTTTCCAGGACACATGATACCCACTTCCTCAGACGTTGAGCAGCCGTTGTTAATTTGTATAACTATTTCCAGATAAACTGAAATGAAACCACAATACACCAGACTATAAAGCCAGTGCACTAACTAGTTCTCAATAGTACAGTATAGTAAGGAACTATTCCACCAACACGTTCCTACAAATACTTATGGCATCTCATTAGGACTATGATATGTGCCATCACTATGACCACAACGTTAATCGACTGCTATTTGAAATTAATGATTCCTGAATAGTCTGGTTACGTCAACTTCGATCTGTCAAAATTTCATGATGCTGTTACTCCTAATATAACCGATATGGAATCCCATCCATAGTTGTTTTGTTAGTGTTCGTTCTCAAACTCACGCTGAATTTCTCTTGAAGCAGAACAATGCTTCTACTAGATATCAATTATTGAGACAAACAGGAATTGAGCCATGTCTGTTCTAGCGGTACCAATCGCATTGCAGCTCGATTAAATGGGTCCTTCCGTACTTGACTAACCTCATTCCATCCCTCCCTCCCCACAAAATGTGATTTTTAAAGACATTCAAACTGTGTGCTCAAGTCACTGAAAACACAACATTGCACTGTCTCTGTGCTATTTATGTTTACAAGGAGGCATATTGACTCTTGTAGTATGAATGTGGATGTTCTGTTTTTGTGGTAATAATGATACTTCAACGCGTGTTCTATGTTATTGTAATAGTCCTTGTTTCGATTGGTCCGTTTCAGTGACTTGAGTACACAGTTTGAATGTCTTGACAACATTGCATCCTTTTTAAGGGATGTGGTTCGTCAAGTATGGATTGTTTGCTGTTGTGTTTGAGCATGCGTTGAAAATATTACGCACTGCTAGACGTATACTGAAGAATCTGATAAGATTCTATTTGCTTGGTTGTATTGGGTCCATCTAGTATAATACAAGTCCATCTAGTAACTTTCTTTGTCATCCCCTGTCTCTTCTCCCCTTAATCTTTTCATCGTTATCGTGGTCTGCCTTTACTGTATCTGTGTAGCATAGCTTGCTTTGGTATGCTGTCTGGTGGTAGTCTGCTGATGTGTGCAAACCATTTGATCGGTTGGCTCTTAATAATTATTCTAAGATTGGGATGGTGCCAGTTCTTTGTCTAATTAATGATAATAATGTCCACATTTCTCACTCTCAGCGATATTTCTAGGATTCTGCGTAAGTATGACATACTGTATGCCATTTCAACTGTCATAAGTTTACGTTTGTCTTGTGCTGTCGTTGTCCATGTCTGGCATTGGTAGCACAGCGTTGGCATAATAATCGATGTGAATAGTGTTCTGTTATATGTTATTTTGGTGTTTAAATCTTAAATCTACAATGTTGTTTCTGAAGTGAAGATTGGTGCCATTTGCGCCCTAGGGCTTGGCTTTACTAACCTCTATTGTGTATTTCTTTACTGCTCTTGTCGTTATAAATTTGTTAGTAAAGTGTGAATTTGTTAGTAAAGTGTGTAAACTTAGTAAAACTATATATGTATTTTAATAAGTCTTGATCTGAAAGTGAAAGAAGATCACTGTTTTGCAACATATCGAAAACAGGTAATTGTTATATTCTTACTTTACTTTGCTACTTGTAACAGTGCATAAAGATTACCTCGTGAATCCAGTGTTTGCTGTGATAATATCTCCAGGTGTAACAATATTTCCTGGATTCTCTCCATGATACAAATCTGCTCCTGTAGCACGAGAACTGGCAAGTCTAATATCCACTGACATGTTAGCTGTTGATAACGAAAGTACAACACAGATCTCATATCGCCTCCGATATTGTTTTACCAGAAATTGCCAGCTTGCCATGAAGCTTAATGTGATTATTAAATTGTTTGAGAATATAATTTATCTCAATTTATTTTGCATAATCCGTAAAAACTAACTATTTTATGCAATTTTACTTATTTGTATGAATTTTCCAAAATGAATTTAGTATTAAATTTGTAAAAATCACACTTAACTTCATTACATTAAAAAATGATTGAATCTTCTACGAGTCACTGGTAACAATAACAACTGCTAGAACTAGAAGTTTGTAATTCAAAATCAATGTCAATGTAGAAACAAGAAAAGTCCAATAACTGAAAGTGAAATATAGATAGAAAGAGAGAGAGAGAGAGAGCTATGTGAGTTTGCAGTTATATACTAAACAAAAAAAGAATATATGAGTTCATATTGTACTTGGTTGTCCTGGTAATTTATAGGCAATATTTACTATCAATCAATACTCAATAGAGTGTCATCGATCATCATCATGTGTGTCACTACTGTCACCACGACTCTGTCTCGGCTCTTGTGTTGTCAATAGCTCTGTTGATGAACTGCTACCGTGCTATAATACTAGTCCATCTAGCAACTTTTCTCTTTGTCGTACCCTATCTCTTCTCCCCTTGATCTTTCCAGTGGTTATTATATATTTACCTTAATATTTTTGGGCTGAAGTACATTATTATAGTTCTCCACTGTGACATTTGCTTTAGTTTCGATGTGTTTTCTGACCTTTGTTTTGTGATTGCCTTGTAGAGTGCTATTAATAAGGGACATGCGCAGTGGTATACAGTAGCAGACGGAAAGAAACGAACAGGAGCAGACAATACAAATACTATGGAGGGTTTATGGGGTAGTGTTAAAAGAGAATTTAGAATTCAGGGTAGAAGATGTTCAGGGCAATTTTCATCGTATTTATGTGAGTATTATCAGTATATATGAAGAAGGAAGCATGTTGGTTCGAGTGATATATTCATGAAGTTCCTTTCAGAGTTAAAAAAGTGTATCCTGCAGAAAATTCTGAATAAGGTGAGTTATTATTCATGTTGTTACACAAGTTGCTTTTAATGAAATTAAAATTAAAATTACGCTGTGACCGTACCTCTAGTGTCGTGGTATATCGTCACCTGTGGGCTAGCCATAGGGATTAGGATTAGGGAGTGGGTTTGGGGAATAGGGATTAGTTTGGGGAATAGAGATTCGTTTTGAGGAATAGGGAGTAGGTTTGGGGAATAGGGAGTAGGTTTGGGGAATAGGGATTAGTTTGGGGAATAGGGAGTATGTTTGGGGAATAGGGAGTAGGTTTGGGGAATAGGGATTAGGTTTAGGGAATAGGGATTAGTTTTGGGGAATAGAGAGTAGGTTTAGGGAGTAAGTTTGGGGAATGGGGATTAGTTTGGGGAATAGGGAGTAGGTTTGGGGAATAGGGATTAGTTTGGGGAATAGGGATTAGTTTAGGGATTACAGGATATGATTAGGTTTAGGGGTTGGGGATTAGGAACCGCAATAGCACACCGTTTACATCTTTAACTATTCGATCTCATGGATTTCTGTGTAACACCAGTGAAATTGATAGATGCCGATACGTAGAAAACACTAAAACACAAACGTTAGTGCATTTTCGGCAGGTAGAGACAGCACACTGCGTAACACAATGTCATTTTCTTTAGTGCTATTATGTGCAGCGATAGTGATAACTAAAACTCGTTTGCGTCGGGACATGTGACATCACGGCATCTATTTCAACTTCATGTGTGTTACACAGGAATCCGTGACGTCACCTAGTTAAAAATGTAAACAGCTTGCTATTTATAGCACAGCAGAGAACTATTCTGTACTTTCACCCTAAGTGAATGGGCATCTGACTGGGGAGTCCAGATCAACCTCTCCAAAACTGTGAAAAACCATCTTCTCACTTTCAAACCACCAAGAAAAACAAATCTACCAATAAATGAAAGTGAGTTAGAACATGAGGAGATTATCTCAGGGTCAAACTAGACAAGCGACTCACCTGATAACCACTGAGCAAAAAGCAACCAGGAAACTATCCTTGATGAAGAAACTTGTAGGCACAAGTTGGTGAGAAAATGGAAGTATTCTCCGAAAAGTCTACATCAGTACAGTCAGACCTGTAGTAGAATGTGGAATAACATCCTGGGCATCAGAATCGAAAACATATACTGATCACCTATCGAAAGTAAAAAATGCAGGATGTCAAATAAACTCATGAGGGATAAAAACCACTCTAATGCATGCAATGGAAAAACATGTAAACATCCACCCCATTGGATGACAGAAAAAAAGGAAAGAGTGCTTGTACAAAGGGGAAAAAAATGAAATGCATGCCAAACCATCTAATGCATACGCAAATTTCTAAATCAACCACAAGCAGGCAGAAGAGAACCAACTCCTGTCACATCTCCAACCATCAGGATCGCCCAACATACAAAGAGCAGAGAAACCAGACCTGGCCATAGGATACAGATTTGAGGCAAAAGCTATGGGGTAATCGCTCTGACCTGGAGTAGACAGTGGACTTTGCCCTGATGACAGGACAGGCCTGACAATATAACGTGACCGTAGATGCTGAACGCAGAAGAAAAAGAAAGAACAGAATACTTCCCCCGCGACATCTAACACCATTGGTAAAAAAGATAATAGATAGACAAAGAAACGTAAGCTCAGCGGAAACAAATGACATAAGAACTATTGAATCACATGGGTGAAAATTTATATAAATAGTTTTATAAAATTTACTTTGTATGTAAATATGCGACTTATAAACACATTCTTTTTCTACTTAGTTCCTATATTGCAAAATTCAAAAATAAACATTTAAAAAATTTACTTTTTTCTTTTTATGCTACATATAAACACATTCTTTTTCTACTTAGTTCCTATAGTGCAAAATTCAAAAGTAAACATTTTTATAAAATATACTTTGTATGTAAATATGCAACATATTAACACATTATTTTTTTCTACTTAGTTCCTATAGTGCAAAATTCAAAAATAAACATTTAAAAAAAATTTACTCTTTTCTTTTTATGAGACATATAAACACATTCTTTTTCTACTTAGTTCCTATAGTGCAAAAATCAGAAGTAAATATTTTTATAAAATTTACCTTGTATATAAATATATGTCATATAAATACATTCTTTTTCTGCTTAGTTCCAATAGTGCAAAATTCAGAAGTAAACATTTTTATAAAATTTACTTTGTATGTAAATATGCGCCATATTAACACATTCTTATAAACATTTTAAAAAATTTTCTTTTTATGCGACATATAAACACATTCTATTTCTACTAAATTCCTATAGTGCAAAAATCAGAAGTAAATATTTTTATAAAACTTACCTTGTATATAAATATATGACATTCTTTTTCTGCTTAGTTCCTATAGTGCAAAAATCAGAAGTAAATAATTTTATAAAATTTACCTTGTATATAAATATATGACATATAAACACATTCTTTTTCTACTTAATTCCTATAGTGCACAGATCAGAAGTAAATATTTTAATAAAATTTACCTTGTATATAAATATATGACATAGAAACACATTCTTTTTCTGCTTAGTTCCAATAGTGCAAAATTCAGAAGTAAACATTTTTATAAAATATACTTTGTATGTAAATATGCGCCATATTAACACATTCGTATAAACATTTAAACAATTTTTCTTTTCTTAAAAATATGACAACATAAAAATAAATGGAGAAGCCATATGGCGGATAACAAGGTTGACGACAAGAAATGTCGTTATCATTAAAAATTATTCATCATTCATTCATTTTCCTTTTGTTGAATTAACAGAATGAAGGATATATAACATGGTACAAAAGATCAAAATTGAAGCACAACAGCAAATGCTGAAGTGCCGATGGAAAAATTATTTCTAATTTTGTCAGAAAATTTGATTATAAAAAACTGTTATTTTTTACTTCCAGTACACAAGAGCTTCAAGTCTACTTTCATGGGAAGGTGTGCGACACCAGTTCTCTGTCCCAGAAAGTGTCAAGTTATCTCTGTGTACCTCTGAGTTGATGCGTGACATCAAATATCCGTTAAACGTGAGTTTTACCGTGACTTCAGTCTCTGTGTGCCTCTGAGTTCATGCGTGACATCAAATATCACCTGTTAAACGTGAGTTTTACTGTGACTTTGGTTATGAACTAAAAACATATTTGCTTCTCATCTATTCCTGAGTTAACTCTAAAATAACTGCTAGATGGGTATGAAGTGGTGTCCTCCTGTCTCCAGATGTGGAAAGTGGTAATCTAATACTGTCGTCCTGCTAACATTCTTCCCATACAGTGTTGTATGGCATGAGAATATTGATGTTTGTACCTGTAAGCTAGTATTAATTATGTTTCTATAACCACTTACTTCTAATTATTTTTTATGTATGCGAGTCCCCTTCAGAGTAGAATACTGCAGGTTGCTAGTATACAAAGATTTGGCACTACATCCAAGTGTCACATTGAGTCAAACAATCTTCTGGAACTTGAATTCTCTGAAAACATTGAGTCGAACAATATTCTTGAAGTTAAAAACTCTGAAAACATTGAGTCGAACAATCTTCTGGAACTTGAAAACTCTGGAACCTTCTGGAACTTGAAAACTCTGGAACCTTCTGGAACTTGAAAACTCTGGAACCTTCTGGAACTTGAAAACTCTGGAACCTTCTGGAACTTGAAAACTCTGGACACATTGAGTCGAACAATCTTCAGGAACTTGAATTCTCTGAAAACATTAAGTCGAACAATCTTCTGGAGCTTGAATACTCTGGACACATTGAGTCAAACAATCTTCTATAACTTGAAAACTCTGTACACATTTATTTTAATTTAATACAAATTTTGTATGCACATTTTTTCAGATGAATGTCCACCTGATATACAATTTAACCACCAAGGTTACCTTATCCTTACCAGGGAAAATGAAGCAGAATAATTAGCAGTGAACGTAGATATGCAAAAGTAAGAGTTAGAAGTAATTGTGGATTGGATTATGTTTTGTGTTTGTGATTAATTTGTTTATGATTCAAAACAAACTTCAACTTTGCTTGTTTGTCACTTTGACCTAAAAAGGAAAATGGCAACACTGTGACCTGACATGCATGTTGTAAAAGACAATTAAGGAGAATTCAGGGTAGTATTGACTGTCCCATCCCATAGGTCAAAGCATGGCCGACTCCAGTATAGAGACATATAAACACATTCTTTTTCTACTTAGTTCCTATAGTGCAAAATGAAAAAATAAACATTTAAAAATATTTCCTTCTTTCTTTTTATGCGACATAAACACATCCTTTTTCTACTTAGATCATATAGTGCAAAATTAAAAAATAAACATTTTTATAAAATATACTTTGTATGTAAATATGTGACATATTAACACAGTCTCTTTTCTACTTAGTTCGTATAGTGCAAAATTCAAAAAAATATTTTTAAAAAAATGTTTTTTTTTTCTTTTTATGCGACACATATTCTATTTCTACTTAGTTCCTACAGTGCAAAAATCAGAAGTAAATATTTTTATAAAATTAACCTTGTATATAAATATATGACATATAAAGACATTCGTTTTCTGCTTCGTTCTAATAGTGCAAAATTCAGAAGTAAACATTTTTATAAAATATACTTTGTATGTAAATATGCGCCATATTAACACATTCGTATAAACATTTTAAAAATGTTTCTTTTCTTAAAAATCTGACAACATAAAAATAAATGGAGAAGCCATATGGCGGATAACAAGGTTGACGACAAGAAATGTCGTTATCATTAAAAATTATTCATCATTCATTCATTTTCCTTTTGTTGAATTAACAGAATGAAGGATATATGACATGGTACAGCAGATCAAAATTGAAGCACAACAGCAAATGCTGAAGTGCCGATGGAAAAATTATTTCTTATTTTGTCAGAAAATTTGATTATAAAAAACTGTTATTTTTTACTTCCAGTACACAAGAGCTTCAAGTCTACTTTCTTGGGAAGGTTTGCGACACCAGTTCTCTGTCCCAGAAAGTGTCAAGTTATCTCTGTGTACCTCTGAGTTCATGCCTGACATCAAATGTCATCTGAGTGTTAAATGTGAGTTTTACTGTGACTTCGGTTATGAACTAAAAATATATTTGCTTCTCATCTATTCCTGAGTTAACTCTAAAATAACTGCTAGATGGGTATGAAGTGGTGTCCTCCTGTCTCCAGATGTGGAAAGTGGTAATCTAATACTGTCATCCTGCTAACATTCTTCCCATACAGTGTTGTATGGCATGAGATTATTGATGTTTGTACCTGTAAGCTAGTATTAATTAGTATGTTTCTATAACCACTTACTTCTAATTATTTTTACGTATGCGAGTCCCCTTCAGAGTAGAATACTGCAGGTTGCTAGTATACAAAGATTTGGCACTGTATCCAAGTGTCATATTGAGTCGAACAATCTTCTAGAACTGGAAAACTCAGGACACATTGAGTCAAACAATCTTCGGGAATTTGAAAACTCTGGAACTTGAAAACTCTGGACACATTGAGTCAAACAATCTTCTATAACTTGAAAACTCTGTACACATTTATTTTAATTTAATACAAATTTTGTATGCACATTTTTTCAGATGAATGTCCACCTGATATACAATTTAACCACCAAGGTTATCTTATCCTTGCCAGGGAAAATGAAGCAGAACAATTAGCGGTGAACGTAGATATGCAAAAGTAAGAGTTAGAAGTAATTGTGGCTTGGATTATGTTTTGTGTTTGTGATTAATTTGTTTATGATTCAAAACAAACTTCAACTTTGCTTGTTTGTCACTTTGACCTAAAAAGGAAAATGGCAACACTGTGACCTGACATGCATGTTGTAAAAGACAATTAAGGAGAATTCAGGGTAGAATTGACTGTCCCATCCTATAGGTCAAAGCATGGCCGACTCCAGTATAGATCTATCACCAGAACGTAAACTAGACTTCATTCGTTATGTTTGTTTATTATTTTCATTTTTTTTGTTGGTCACTCGTTATATACTTCGGGTTGCATGCCAAAGAGAGACAAGACTGACCAATGAAATTCATGAAAATGATAAATAATTAGCATTTCAGGTCATGTTTACTTTTTGCACACAGGTCTTTACTGCAGGTGGTTTCGGTCATAGTGACCCAAAAGTCATGCTGAATTCAGATGTATAGGCACTTATCGAAACCAAGCTGTAAACTACGATAGCACATTCCGTTCTCTAGACTATCATTACATGGCATTAGATCAAAGAGTTAGAGCTAGTATACAAAGATGTAGATGACAGAATCACCCTCGGGGGCATGTTTTATATGTGTGTATGCATATGTGCAGAGTAGCGAAGTGGTTAGTGCACTGGCTTCGCATATGAGTGATCCTGGGTTCATTCTCCAGTTGACGCAGAAATATTTTTCAGATCTCAACGGCTCCCGATCTCCCAGCCTTAATTGGATCTATCTATTTTTCCTTCCTCTTTTACCCTTTACAGGTGTCGAGGGAGATACAATGTTCTTGTTCTCGCTTTTCTGGCAGCTTCAGAAAATGTAATTTGGTGTTCGTGTAATCTCTCTTTGATGTTGTCATCCAGCGTACTCTAGGTCTACCTCTCGCTCTTATTTCTGCTTCTCCTCTCTTCATATATGATTTATAAACTAATGAATCACACAGCATTCTTTCCAGATGACCAAACCATTGTATCTGTTGGTTTTGTATGTATTGTAGAATTGATATGACACCCACTCTTTCTCTTATGACATTGTTTCTAATTCTGTGTCTTCTGGTCACCCCTTGTGGCCTGGATGATGGAAAACAAACTAATTCTAATAAACCAGCCAGATGATACACCAACATTCTAATCCAGAGCCTGGAAAAAAATTAGCTCACCAGATCTTGCCATGGCAACAGATGACTAGACACATTACAAGAACAGTAGAAAGTCAACTGGGAGGAAGTGACCATGTACCAGTTTCCATGTACAGAATCTTACAAGAGGTCTAAATGAAGAAAAAAAGAATCCACACTACAAGATTGTCATCAAAGAAGCGGGGAAATTCCACACAGGTAAAATGGCAGCAAACATTTTAGCTGACTTCTATAAGGAAGAAAGTACAACAACACTTTCTCATGAAGGTATCAAAGACGTAAAAACAGAAATTCAAGAAAACTGAATTCAAATCCCAAGCCATGCATGAAGACACCTTTTACCATCGCAGAACTAAATGGTGCCATAGGAAAACTAAAAACCAAAAAGGCCCCAGAAAAGGATGGCATAACCAATGATTTGATCAGGAACCTAGGGCCAGTGAGCAGAAACAAGCTCCTTACCATCTTCAACCAGTCATGGAGAACTGGCAAAATTCCAGACTTGGCGTGAAGCTGTCATCATCCCATTCGGTAAAAAAAACCAAAAGAAAAAAAACCAGCAAGTCAAGCTACCGACCAGTCAGCCTCTTGAGTTGCATAGGAAAAAGCAATGGAATGAGGTCAACTCTACTGATAAAATACCTAGAAGGAAACCAAAAGCTCACCAAGAGACACAGTCGGCCTATAGAAAAAATCGAAGCACTGAAGACCAGCTCATATACCTAGCACAGGAAATTAATATGCTTTTCAAAAGAAGGAAAAAGTGCTGGCAACTTTTATGGACTTGAGTAAGGCCTTTGATAAGGTGTGAAAAGATGGAGTCCTCTTCAAGCTTCTCGAAAACAAAATTGAAGGAAGAATGTTTAACTGGGTAAAAGATTTCCTCTGCTACCGCACTGCAAGAGTAAAAGTAGATGGTAAACTAAGCAAACGTGTTTGTACTCCAACAAGGAGTATCTCAAGGAGGAGTGATCTCTCCTACCCTCTTCCTAGTATTCATCAGTGATATTGGAGAGAAACTGTCACATCATATTTCAAAGACCCTTCATGCAGATGACTTTGCTGGAGTGTGGCAGGCAACCTGTCCACTGCAAAAACAGAATGCAGACCACACTTGACACCCTAAGTGAATGGGCATCTGACTGGGGAGTCCAGATCAACCTCTCCAAAACTGTGAAAAACCATCTTCTCACTTTCAAACCACCAAGAAAAACAAATCTACCAATAAATGAAAGTGAATTAGCACATGAGGAGATTATCTCAGGGTCAAACTAGACACGCGACTCACCTGGAAACCACACCTGATAACCACTGAGCAAAAAGCAACCAGGAAACTATCCTTGATGAAGAAACTTGTAGGCACAAGTTGGGGAGAAAATGGAAGTATTCTCCGAAAAGTCTACATCAGTACAGTCAGACCTGTAGTAGAATGTGGAATAACATCCTGGGCATCAGAATCGAAAACATATACTGATCACCTATCGAAAGTAAAAAATTCAGGATGTCAAATAAACTCATGAGGGATAAAAACCACTCTAATGCATGCAATGGAAAAACATGTAAACATCCACCCCTTTGGATGACAGAAAAAAGGAAAGAGTGCTTGTACAAAGGGGAAAAAAATGAAACGCATGCCAAACCATCTAATGCATACGCAAATTTCTAAATCAACCACAAGCAGGCAGAAGAGAACCAACTCCTGTCACATCTCCAACCATCAGGATCGCCCAACATACAAAGAGCAGAGAAACCAGACCTGGCCATAGGATACAGATTTGAGGCAAAAGCTATGGGGTAATCGCTCTGACCTGGAGTAGACAGTGGACTTTGCCCTGATGACAGGACAGGCCTGACAATATAACGTGACCGTAGATGCTGAACGCAGAAGAAAAAGAAAGAACAGAATACTTCCCCCGCGACATCTAACACCATTGGTAAAAAAGATAATAGATAGACAAAGAAACGTAAGCTCAGCGGAAACAAATGACATAAGAACTATTGAATCACATGGGTGAAAATTTATATAAATAGTTTTATAAAATTTACTTTGTATGTAAATATGCGACTTATAAACACATTCTTTTTCTACTTAGTTCCTATATTGCAAAATTCAAAAATAAACATTAAAAAAAATTTCCTTTTTTCTTTTTATGCTACATATAAACACATTCTTTTTCTACTTAGTTCCTATAGTGCAAAATTCAGAAGTAAATATTTTTATAAAATATACTTTATATGTAAATATGCTACATATTAACACATTATTTTATTTCTACTTAGTTCCTATAGTGAAAAATTCAAAAATAAACATTAAAAAATTTACTTTTTTATATTTATGCAACATAAACACATTCTTTTTCTACTTAGATCCTATAGTGCAAAATTCAAAAATAAACATTTAAAAAAAATTTCCTTTTTTATGCGACATATAAACACATTCTATTTCTACTTTGTTCCTATAGTGCAAAAATCAGAAGTAAATATTTTTATAAAATTTACCTTGTATATAAATATATGACATATAAACACATTCTTTTTCTACTTAGTTCCTATAGTGCAAAATTCAGAAGTAAACATTTTTATAAAATATACTTTGTATGTAAATATGCGCCATATTAACACATTCTTATAAACATTTTAAAAAATTTTCTTTTTATTCGACATATAAACACATTCTATTTCTACTTTGTTCCTATAGAGCAAAAATCAGAAGTAAATATTTTTATAAAATTTACCTTGTATATAAATATATGACATATAAACACATTCTTTTTCTACTTAGTTCCTATAGTGCAAAATTCAGAAGTGAACATTTTTATAAAATATACTTTGTATGTAAATATTCCGCTGAAGACGGATATGTCTGGCCATTGACGCAAATAAAACGGCGACACAACACATTTCCATTCTCTGGACTGCATCCTGCTGGAGATCTAGTAGTACTGCTATAAGAGAGATCCAACAGGAGTTTGATAATGAACGCTGAAGAAGAAGAAGTATGTAAATATGCGACATATAGACACATTCTTTTTCTATTTGGTTCCTATAGTGCAAACATCGGAACTAATATTTTTCAAAATTTACCTTGTATATAAATATATGTCATATAAACACATTCTTTTTCTGCTTAGTTCCAATAGTGCAAAATTCAGAAATAAACATTTTTATAAAATATACTTTGTATGTAAATATGTGACATATTAATACATTATTTTTTTCTACTTAGTTCCTATAGTGCAAAATTCACAAACAAACATTAAAAAAAATTTACTCTTTTCTTTTTATGCGACATATAAACACAATCTTTTTCTACTTAGTTCCTATAGTGAAAAATTCAAAAATAAACATTAAAAAATTTACTTTTTTATATTTATGCAACATAAACACATTCTATTTCTACTTAGATCCTATAGTGCAAAAATCAGAAGTAAATATTTTTATAAAATTTACTTTGTATATAAATATATGACATATAAACACATTCTTTTTCTACTTAGTTCCTATAGTGCAAAATTCAGAAGTAAACATTTTTATAAAATATACTTTGTATGTAAATATGCGCCATATTAACACATTCTTATAAACATTTTAAAAAATTTTCTTTTTATGCGACATATAAACACATTCTATTTCTACTTTGTTCCTATAGAGCAAAATTCAGAAGTGAACATTTTTATAAAATATACTTTGTATGTAAATATTCCGCTGAAGACGGATATGTCTGGCCATTGACGCAAATAAAACGGCGACACAACACATTTCCATTCTCTGGACTGCATCCTGCTGGAGATCTAGTAGTACTGCTACAGGAGAGATCCAACAGGAGTTTGATAATGAACGCTGAAGAAGAAGAAGTATGTAAATATGCGACATATAGACACATTCTTTTTCTACTTGGTTCCTATAGTGCAAACATCGGAACTAATATTTTTCAAAATTTACCTTGTATATAAATATATGTCATATAAACACATTCTTTTTCTGCTTAGTTCCAATAGTGCAAAATTAAGAAGTAAATATTTTTATAAAATATACTTTGTATGTAAATATGTGACATATTAATACATTATTTTTTTCTACTTAGTTCCTATAGTGCAAAATTCAAAAACAAACATTAAAAAAAATTTACTCTTTTCTTTTTATGCGACATATAAACACAATCTTTTTCTACTTAGTTCCTATAGTGCAAAATTCAGAAGTAAATATTTTTATAAAATATACTTTATATGTAAATATGCTACATATTAACACATTATTTTATTTCTACTTAGTTCCTATAGTGAAAAATTCAAAAATAAACATTAAAAAATTTACTTTTTTATATTTATGCAACATAAACACATTCTTTTTCTACTTAGATCCTATAGTGCAAAATTCAAAAATAAACTTTTAAAAAAAATTTCCTTTTTTATGCGACATATAAACACATTCTATTTCTACTTTGTTCCTATAGTGCAAAAATCAGAAGTAAATATTTTTATAAAATTTACCTTGTATATAAATATATGACATATAAACACATTCTTTTTCTACTTAGTTCCTATAGTGCAAAATTCAGAAGTAAACATTTTTATAAAATATACTTTGTATGTAAATATGCGCCATATTAACACATTCTTATAAACATTTTAAAAAATTTTCTTTTTATGCGACATATAAACACATTCTATTTCTACTTTGTTCCTATAGAGCAAAAATCAGAAGTAAATATTTTTATAAAATTTACCTTGTATATAAATATATGACATATAAACACATTCTTTTTCTACTTAGTTCCTATAGTGCAAAATTCAGAAGTGAACATTTTTATAAAATATACTTTGTATGTAAATATTCCGCTGAAGACGGATATGTCTGGCCATTGACGCAAATAAAATGGCGACACAACACATTTCCATTCTCTGGACTGCATCCTGCTGGAGATCTAGTAGTACTGCTACAGGAGAGATCCAACAGGAGTTTGATAATGAACGCTGAAGAAGAAGAAGTATGTAAATATGCGACATATAGACACATTCTTTTTCTACTTGGTTCCTATAGTGCAAACATCGGAACTAATATTTTTCAAAATTTACCTTGTATATAAATATATGTCATATAAACACATTCTTTTTCTGCTTAGTTCCAATAGTGCAAAATTAAGAAGTAAATATTTTTATAAAATATACTTTATATGTAAATATGCTACATATTAACACATTATTTTATTTCTACTTAGTTCCTATAGTGAAAAATTCAAAAATAAACATTAAAAAATTTACTTTTTTATATTTATGCAACATAAACACATTCTTTTTCTACTTAGATCCTATAGTGCAAAATTCAAAAATAAACATTTAAAAAAAATTACCTTTTTTATGCGACATATAAACACATTCTATTTCTACTTCGTTCCTATAGTGCAAAAATCAGAAGTAAATATTTTTATAAAATTTACCTTGTATATAAATATATGACATATAAACACATTCTTTTTCTACTTAGTTCCTATAGTGCAAAATTCAGAAGTAAACATTTTTATAAAATATACTTTGTATGTAAATATGCGCTATATTAACACATTCTTATAAACATTTTAAAAAATTTTCTTTTTATGCGACATATAAAAACATTCTATTTCTACTTTGTTCCTATAGAGCAAAAATCAGAAGTAAATATTTTTATAAAATTTACCTTGTATATAAATATATGACATATAAACACATTCTTTTTCTACTTAGTTCCTATAGTGCAAAATTCAGAAGTGAACATTTTTATAAAATATACTTTGTATGTAAATATTCTGCTGAAGACGGATATGTCGGGCCATTGACGCAAATAAAACGGCGACACAACACATTTCCATTCTCTGGACTGCATCCTGCTGGAGATCTAGTAGTACTGCTACAGGAGAGATCCAACAGGAGTTTGATAATGAACGCTGAAGAAGAAGAAGTATGTAAATATGCGACATATAGACACATTCTTTTTCTACTTGGTTCCTATAGTGCAAACATCGGAACTAATATTTTTCAAAATTTACCTTGTATATAAATATATGTCATATAAACACATTCTTTTTCTGCTTAGTTTCAATAGTGCAAAATTCAGAAATAAACATTTTTATAAAATATACTTTGTATGTAAATATGTGACATATTAATACATTTTTTTTTTCTACTTAGTTCCTATAGTGCAAAATTCAAAAATAAACATTTAAAAAATTGTACTTTTTTCTTTTTATGCGACATATAAACACATTCTATTTCTACTTAGTTCCTATAGTGTAAAAATCAGAAGTAAATATTGTAATAAAATTTGCCTTGTATGTAAATATATTGCATATAAACACATTCTATTTCTACTTAGTTCCTATAGTGCAAAATTCAGAAGTAAATATTTTTATAAAATATACTTTATATGTAAATATGCGACATATTAACACATTATTTAATTTCTTCTTAGTTCCTATAGTGAAAAATTCAAAAATAAACATTAAAAAATGTACTTTTTTTATATTTATGCAACATAAACACATTCTTTTTCTACTTAGATCCTATAGTGCAAAAATCAGAAGTAAATATTTTTATAAAATTTACCTTGTATATAAATATATGACATATAAACACATTCTTTTTGTATTTAGTTCCTATAGTGCAAAATTCAGAAGTGAATATTTTTATAAAATATACTTTGTATGTAAATATTCCGCCGAAGACGGATATGTCGGGCCATTGACGCAAATAAAACGGCGACACAACACATTTCCATTCTCTGGACTGCATCCTGCTGGAGATATAGTAGTACTGCTACAGGAGAGATCCACCAGGAGTTTGATAATGAACGCTGAAGAAGAAGAAGTATGTAAATATGCGACATATAGACACATTCTTTTTCTACTTGGTTCCTATAGTGCAAACATCAGAATTAATATTTTTCAAAATTTACCTTGTATATAAATATATGTCATATAAACACATTCTTTTTCTGCTTAGTTCCTATAGTGAAAAATTAAGAAGTAAACATTTTTATAAAATATACTTTGTATGTAAATATGCGCGATATTAACACATTCTTATAAACATTTAAAAAATTTTTCTTTTTATGCGACATATAAACACATTCTTTTTCTACTTGGTTCCTATAGTGCAAACATCAGAATTAATATTTTTCAAAATTTACCTTGTATATAAATATATGTCATATAAACACGTTCTTTTTCTGCTTAGTTCCAAATAGTGCAAAATTCAGAAATAAACATTTTTATAAAATATACTTTTTTATATTTATGCAACATAAACACATTCTTTGTCTACTTAGATCCTATAGTGCAAAATTCAAAAAAAAATCATTAAAAAAAATTTCCTTTTTTATGCGACATATAAACACATTCTATTTCTACTTTGTTCCTATAGTGCAAAATTCAGAAGTAAACATTTTTATAAAATATACTTTGTATGTAAATATGCGACATATTAACACATTATTTTTTTCTACTTAGTTCCTATAGTGAAAAATTCAAAAATAAACATTAAAAAATTTATTTTTTTATATTTATGCGAAATATAAACACATTCTTTTTCTACTTAGTTCCTATAGTGCAAAATTCCAAAAATAAACATTAAAAAAATTGTAATTTTTTCTTTTTATGCGACATATAAACACATTCTATTTCTACTTAGTTCCTATAGTGCAAAAATCAGAAGTAAATATTGTAATAAAATTTGCCTTGTATGTAAATATATTGCATATAAACACATTCTATTTCTACTTAGTTCCTATAGTGCAAAATTCAGAAGTAAATATTTTTATAAAATATACTTTATATGTAAATATGCGACATATTAACACATTATTTAATTTCTTCTTAGTTCCTATTGTGACAAATTCAAAAATAAACATTAAAAAATTTACTTTTTTATATTTATGCAACATAAACACATTCTTTTTCTACTTAGATCCTATAGTGCAAAATTCAAAAATAAACATTTAAAAAAAATTTCCTTTTTTATGCGACATATAAACACATTCTATTTCTACTTGGTTCCTATAGTGCAAACATCAGAATTAATATTTTTCAAAATTTACCTTGTATATAAATATATGACATATAAACACATTCTTTTTCTGCTTAGTTCCTATAGTGAAAAATTCAGAAGTAAACATTTTTATAAAATATACTTTGTATGTAAATATGCGCTATATTAACACATTCTTATAAACATTTTAAAAAATTTTCTTTTTATGTGACATATAAACACATTCTATTTCTACTTTGTTCCTATAGTGCAAAAATCAGAAGTAAATATTTTTATAAAATTTACCTTGTATATAAATATATGACATATAAACACATTCTTTTTCTACTTAGTTCCTATAGTGCCAAATTCAGAAGTGAACATTTTTATAAAATATACTTTGTATGTAAATATTCTGCCGAAGAAGTATTTGTCGGGCCATTGACGCAAATAAAACGACGACACAACACATTTCCATTCTCTGGACTGCATCCTGCTGGAGATCTAGTAGTACTGCTACAGGAGAGATCCAGCAGGAGTTTGATAATGAACGCTGAAGAAGAAGAAGTATGTAAATATGCGACATATAGACACATTCTTTTTCTACTTGGTTCCTATAGTGCAAACATCAGAATTAATATTTTTCAAAATTTACCTTGTATATAAATATATGTCATATAAACACATTCTTTTTCTGCTTAGTTCCTATAGTGAAAAATTAAGAAGTAAACATTTTTATAAAATATACTTTGTATGTAAATATGCGCGATATTAACACATTCTTATAAACATTTTAAAAAATTTTCTTTTTATGCGACATATAAACACATTCTTTTTCTACTTGGTTCCTATAGTGCAAACATCAGAATTAATATTTTTCAAAATTTACCTTGTATATAAATATATGTCATATAAACACATTCTTTTTCTGCTTAGTTCCAATAGTGCAAAATTCAGAAATAAACATTTTTATAAAATATACTTTGTATGTAAATATGTGACATATTAATTCATTATTTTTTTCTACTTAATTCCTATAGTGCAAAATTCAAAAATAAACATTAAAAAAATTTTACTCTTTTCTTTTTATGCGACATATAAACACTTTCTTTTTCTACTCAGTTCCTATAGTGCAAAATTCAAAAATAAACATTAAAAAAAATTGTACTTTTTTCTTTTTATGCGACATATAAACACATTCTATTTCTACTTAGTTCCTATAGTGCAAAAATCAGAAGTAAATATTGTAATAAAATTTGCCTTGTATGTAAATATATTGCATATAAACACATTCTATTTCTACTTAGTTCCTATAGTGCAAAATTCAGAAGTAAATATTTTTATAAAATATACTTTATATGTAAATATGTGACATATTAACACATTATTTAATTTCTTCTTAGTTCCTATTGTGACAAATTCAAAAATAAACATTAAAAAATTTACTTTTTTATATTTATGCAACATAAACACATTCTTTTTCTACTTAGATCCTATAGTGCAAAATTCAAAAATAAACATTTTAAAAAAATTTCCTTTTTTTATGCGACATATAAACACATTCTATTTCTACTTGGTTCCTATAGTGCACACATCAGAATTAATATTTTTCAAAATTTACCTTGTATATAAATATATGTCATATAAACACATTTTTTTCCTGCTTAGTTCCTATAGTGAAAAATTCAGAAGTAAACATTTTTATAAAATATACTTTGTATGTAAATATGCTCTATATTAACACATTCTTATAAACATTTTTTTAAATTTTCTTTTTATGCGACATATAAACACATTCTTTTTCTACTTGGTTCCTATAGTGCAAACATCAGAATTAATATTTTTCAAAATTTACCTTGTATATAAATATATGTCATATAAACACATTCTTTTTCTGCTTAGTTCCAATAGTGCAAAATTCAGAAATAAACATTTTTATAAAATATACTTTGTATGTAAATATGTGACATATTAATACATTATTTTTTTCTACTTAGTTCCTATAGTGCAAAATTCAAAAATAAACATTAAAAAAAATTTACTCTTTTCTTTTTATGCGACATATAAACACATTCTATTTCTACTTAGTTCCTATAGTGTAAAAATCAGAAGCAAATATTGTAATAAAATTTGCCTTGTATGTAAATATATTGCATATAAACACATTCTATTTCTACTTAGTTCCTATAGTGCAAAATTCAGAAGTAAATATTTTTATAAAATATACTTTATATGTAAATATGCGACATATTAACACATTATTTAATTTCTTCTTAGTTCCTATAGTGAAAAATTCAAAAATAAACATTAAAAAATTTACTTTTTTATATTTATGCAACATAAACACATTCTTGTTCTACTTAGATCCTATAGTGCAAAATTCAAAAATAAACATTTTAAAAAAATGTCCTTTTTTTATGCGACATATAAACACATTCTATTTCTACTTGGTTCCTATAGTGCAAACATCAGAATTAATATTTTTCAAAATTTACCTTGTATATAAATATATGTCATATAAACACATTCTTTTTCTGCTTAGTTCCTATAGTGAAAAATTCAGAAGTAAACATTTTTATAAAATATACTCTGTATGTAAATATGCGCTATATTAACACATTCTTATAAACATTTTAAAAAATTTTCTTTTTATGTGACATATAAACACATTCTATTTCTCTTTGTTCCTATAGTGCAAAAATCAGAAGTAAATATTTTTATAAAATTTACATTGTATATAAATATATGACATATAAACACATTCTTTTTCTACTTAGTTCCTATAGTGCAAAATTCAGAAGTGAACATTTTTATAAAATATACTTTGTATGTAAATATTCCGCCGAAGAAGTATATGTCGGGCCATTGACGCAAATAAAACGACGACACAACACATTTCCATTCTCTGGACTGCATCCTGCTGGAGATCTAGTAGTACTGCTACAGGAGAGATCCAACAGGAGTTTGATAATGAACGCTGAAGAAGAAGAAGTATGTAAATATGCGACATATAGACACATTCTTTTTCTACTTGGTTCCTATAGTGCAAACATCAGAATTAATATTTTTCAAAATTTACCTTGTATATAAATATATGTCATATAAACACATTCTTTTTCTGCTTAGTTCCTATAGTGAAAAATTAAGAAGTAAACATTTTTATAAAATATACTTTGTATGTAAATATGCGCGATATTAACACATTCTTATAAACATTTTAAAAAATTTTCTTTTTATGCGACATATAAACACATTCTTTTTCTACTTGGTTCCTATAGTGCAAACATCAGAATTAATATTTTTCAAAATTTACCTTGTATATAAATATATGTCATATAAACACATTCTTTTTCTGCTTAGTTCCAATAGTGCAGAATTCAGAAATAAACATTTTTATAAAATATACTTTGTATGTAAATATGTGACATATTAATTCATTATTTTTTTCTACTTAATTCCTATAGTGCAAAATTCAAAAATAAACATTAAAAAAAATTTACTTTTTTCTTTTTATGCGACATATAAACACATTCTTTTTCTACTTAGTTCCTATAATGCAAAATTCAAAAATAAACATTAAAAAAAATTGTACTTTTTTCTTTTTATGCGACATATAAACACATTCTATTTCTACTTAGTTCCTATAGTGCAAAAATCAGAAGTAAATATTTTTATAAAATTTACCTTGTATATAAATATATGACATATAAACACATTCTTTTTCTACTTAGTTCCTATAGTGCAAAATTGAGAAGTAAACATTTTTATAAAATATACTTTGTATGTAAATATTCCGCCAAAGACGGATGTGTCGGGTTATTGGCACAAATAAAACGACGACAGAATGCATTTCCATTATCTGGGCTGCATCCTTCTGGAGATCTAGTAGTACTGCTACAGGAGAGATCCAACAGGAGTGTGATAATGAACGCTGAAGAAGAAGAAGTATGTAATATGCGACATATAAACACATTCTTTTTCTACTTGGTTCCTATAGTGCAAACATCAGAATTAATATTTTTCAAAATTTACCTTGTATATAAATATATGTCATATAAACACATTCTTTTTCTGCTTAGTTCCTATAGTGAAAAATTCAGAAGTAAACATTTTTATAAAATATACTTTGTATGTAAATATGCACGATATTAACACATTCTTAGAAACATTTTTTTAAATTTTCTTTTTATGCGACATATAAACACATTCTTTTTCTACTTAGTTCCTATAATGCAAAATTCAGAACTAAATATTTTTATAAAATATACTTTATATGTAAATATGCGACATATTAACACATTATTTAATTTCTTCTTAGTTCCTATTGTGACAAATTCAAAAATAAACATTTAAAAATTTACTTTTTTATATTTATGCAACATAAACACATTCTTTTTCAACTTAGATCCTATTGTGCAAAATTCAAAAATAAACATTTAAAAAAAATTTCCTTTTTTTATGCGACATATAAACACATTCTATTTCTACTTGGTTCCTATAGTGCAAACATCAGAATTAATATTTTTCAAAATTTACCTTGTATATAAATATATGTCATATAAACACATTCTTTTTCTGCTTAGTTCCTATAGTGAAAAATTCAGAAGTAAACATTTTTATAAAATATACTTTGTATGTAAATATGCGCTATATTAACACATTCTTATAAACATTTTTTTAAATGTTCTTTTTATGCGACATATAAACACATTCTTTTTCTACTTGGTTCCTATAGTGTAAACATCAGAATTAATATTTTTCAAAATTTACCTTGTATATAAATATATGTCATATAAACACATTCTTTTTCTGCTTAGTTTCAATAGTGCAAAATTCAGAAATAAACATTTTTATAAAATATACTTTGTATGTAAATATGTGACATATTAATTCATTATTTTTTTCTACTTAATTCCTATAGTGCAAAATTCAAAAATAAACATTAAAAAAATGTACTCTTTTCTTTTTATGCGACATATAAACACATTCTTTTTCTACTTAGTTCCTATAGTGCAAAATTCAAAAATAAACATTTTAAAAAATTGTACTTTTTTCTTTTTATACGACATATAAACACATTCTATTTCTACTTAGTTCCTATAGTGCAAAAATCAGAAGTAAATATTGTAATAAAATTTGCCTTGTATGTAAATATATTGCATATAAACACATTCTATTTCTACTTAGTTCCTATAGTGCAAAATTCAGAAGTAAATATATTTATAAAATATACTTTATATGTAAATATGCGACATATTAACACATTATTTAATTTCTTCTTAGTTCCTATAGTGAAAAATTCAAAAATAATAAACATTAAAAAATTTACTTTTTTATATTTATGCAACATAAACACATTCTTTTTCTACTTAGATCCTATAGTGCAAAATTCAAAAATAAACATTTTAAAAAAATGTCCTTTTTTTATGCGACATATAAACACATTCTATTTCTACTTTGTTCCTATAGTGCAAAAATCAGAAGTAAATAATTTTATAAAATTTACCTTGTATATAAATATATGACATATAAACACATTCTTTTTCTACTTAGTTCCTATAGTGCAAAATTCAGAAGTGAACATTTTTATAAAATATACTTTGTATGTAAATATTCCGCCGAAGACAGATATGTCGGGCCATTGATGCAAATAAAACGGCGACACAACACATTTCCATTCTCTGGACTGCATCCTGCTGGAGATCTAGTAGTACTGCTACAGGAGAGATCCAACAGGAGTTTGATAATGAACGCTGAAGAAGAAGAAGTATGTAAATATGCGACATATAGACACATTCTTTTTCTACTTGGTTCCTATAGTGCAAACATCAGAATTAATATTTTTCAAAATGTACCTTGTATATAAATATATGTCATATAAACACATTCTTTTTCTGCTTAGTTCCTATAGTGAAAAATTAAGAAGTAAAAATTTTTATAAAATATACTTTGTATGTAAATATGCGCGATATTAACACATTCTTATAAACATTTTAAAAAATTTTCTTTTTATGCGACATATAAACACATTCTTTTTCTACTTGGTTCCTATAGTGCAAACATCAGAATTAATATTTTTCAAAATTTACCTTGTATATAAATATATGTCATATAAACACATTCTTTTTCTGCTTAGTTCCAATAGTGCAAAATTCAGAAATAAACATTTTTATAAAATATACTTTGTATGTAAATATGTGACATATTAATTCATTATTTTTTTCTACTTAATTCCTATAGTGCAAAATTCAAAAATAAACATTAAAAAAAATTTACTCTTTTCTTTTTATGCGACATATAAACACATTCTATTTCTACTTAGTTCCTATAGTGCAAAATTCAAAAATAAACATTAAAAAAAATTGTACTTTTTTCTTTTTATGCGACATATAAACACATTCTATTTCTACTTAGTTCCTATAGTGCAAAAATCAGAAATAAATATTGTAATAAAATTTGCCTTGTATGTAAATATATTGCATATAAACACATTCTATTTCTACTTAGTTCCTATAGTGCAAAATTCAGAAGTAAATATTTTTATAAAATATACTTTATATGTAAATATGCGACATATTAACACATTATTTAATTTCTTCTTAGTTCCTATAGTGATAAATTCAAAAATAAACATTAAAAAATTTACTTTTTTATATTTATGCAACATAAACACATTCTTTTTCTACTTAGATCCTATAGTGCAAAATTCAAAAATAAACATTTTTTAAAAATTTCCTTTTTTTATGCGACATATAAACAAACACATTCTATTTCTACTTTGTTCCTATAGTGCAAAAATCAGAAGTAAATATTTTTATAAAATTTACCTTGTATATAAATATATGACATATAAACACATTCTTTTTCTACTTAGTTCCTATAGTGCAAAATTCAGAAGTAAACATTTTTATAAAATATACTTTGTATGTAAATATTCCGCCGAAGACGGATGTGTCGGGCCATTGGCGCAAATAAAACGGCGACACAACGCATTTCCATTCTCTGGACTGCATCCTGCTGGAGATCTAGTAGTACTGCTACAGGAGAGATCCAACAGGAGTTTGATAATGAACGCTGAAGAAGAAGAAGTATGTAAATATGCGACATATAAACACATTCTTTTTCTACTTGGTTCCTATAGTGCAAACATCAGAATTAATATTTTTCAAAATTTACCTTGTATATAAATATATGTCATATAAACACATTCTTTTTCTGCTTAGTTCCTATAGTGAAAAATTCAGAAGTAAACATTTTTATAAAATTTACCTTGTATGTAAATATGCGACATATAGACACATTCTTATTCTACTTGTTCCTATAGTGCAAACATCAGAATTAATATTTTTCAAAATTTACCTTGTATATAAATATATGTCATATAAACACATTCTTTTTCTGCTTAGTTCCTTTAGTGAAAAATTCAGAAGTAAACATTTTTATAAAATATACTTTGTATGTAAATATGCGCTATATTAACACATTCTTATAAACATTTTTAAAAATTTTCTTTTTATGCGACATATAAACACATTCTATTTCTACTTTGTTCCTATAGTTCAAAAATCAGAAGTAAATAATTTTATAAAATTTACCTTGTATATAAATATATGACATATAAACACATTCTTTTTCTACTTAGTTCCTATAGAGCAAAATTCAGAAGTGAACATTTTTATAAAATATACTTTGTATGTAAATATTCCGCCGAAGACGGATATGTCGGGCCATTGACGCAAATAAAACGGCGACACAACATATTTCCATTCTCTGGACTGCATCCTGCTGGAGATCTAGTAGTACTGCTACAGGAGAGATCCAACAGGAGTTTGATAATGAACGCTGAAGAAGAAGAAGTATGTAAATATGCGACATATAGACACATTCTTTTTCTACTTGGTTCCTATAGTGCAAACATCAGAATTAATATTTTTCAAAATTTACCTTGTATATAAATATATGTCATATAAACACATTCTTTTTCTGCTTAGTTCCTATGGTGAAAAATTAAGAAGTAAAAATTTTTATAAAATATACGTTGTATGTAAATATGCGCGATATTAACACATTCTTATAAACATTTTAAAAAATTTCTTTTTATGCGACATATAAACACATTCTTTTTCTACTTGGTTCCTATAGTGCAAACATCAGAATTAATATTTTTCAAAATTTACCTTGTATATAAATATATGTCATATAAACACATTCTTTTTCTGCTTAGTTCCAATAGTGCAAAATTCAGAAATAAACATTTTTATAAAATATACTTTGTATGTAAATATGTGACATATTAATTCATTATTTTTTTCTACTTAATTCCTATAGTGCAAAATTCAAAAATAAACATTTAAAAAAATTGTACTTTTTTCTTTTTATGCGACATATAAACACATTCTTTTTCTACTTAGATCCTATAGTGCAAAATTCAAAAATAAACATTAAAAAAAATTTCCTTTTTTATGCGACATATAAACACATTCTATTTCTACTTAGTTCCTATAGTGTAAAAATCAGAAGTAAATATTGTAATAAAATTTGCCTTGTATGTAAATATATTGCATATAAACACATTCTATTTCTACTTAGTTCCTATAGTGCAAAATTCAGAAGTAAATATTTTTATAAAATATACTTTATATGTAAATATGCGACATATTAACACATTATTTAATTTCTTCTTAGTTCCTATAGTGAAAAATTCAAAAATAAACATTAAAAAATTTACTTTTTTATATTTATGCAACATAAACACATTCTTTTTCTACTTAGATCCTATAGTGCAAAATTCAAAAATAAACATTTTAAAAAAATTTCCTTTTTTTATGCGACACATAAACACATTCTATTTCTACTTTGTTCCTATAGTGCAAAAATCAGAAGTAAATATTTTTATAAAATTGACCTTGTATATAAATATATGACATATAAACACATTCTTTTTCTACTTAGTTCCTATAGTGCAAAATTCAGAAGTAAACATTTTTATAAAATATACTTTGTATGTAAATATTCCGCCGAAGACGGATGTGTCGGGCCATTGGCGCAAATAAAACGGCGACACAACGCATTTCCATTCTCTGGACTGCATCCTGCTGGAGATCTAGTAGTACTGCTACAGGAGAGATCCAACAGGAGTTTGATAATGAACGCTGAAGAAGAAGAAGTATGTAAATATGCGACATATAAACACATTCTTTTTCTACTTGGTTCCTATAGTGCAAACATCAGAATTAATATTTTTCAAAATTTACCTTGTATATAAATATATGTCATATAAACACATTCTTTTTCTGCTTAGTTTCTATAGTGAAAAATTCAGAAGTAAACATTTTTATAAAATATACTTTGTATGTAAATTTGCGCGATATTAACACATTCTTATAAATATTTTTTTTAAATTTTCTTTTTATGCGACATATAAACACATTCTTTTTCTACTTGGTTTCTATAGTGCAAACATCAGAATTAATATTTTTCAAAATTTACCTTGTATATAAATATATGTCATATAAACACATTCTTTTTCTGCTTAGTTCCAATAGTGCAAAATTCAGAAATAAACATTTTTATAAAATATACTTTGTATGTAAATATGTGACATATTAATTCATTATTTTTTTCTACTTAATTCCTATAGTGCAAAATTCAAAAATAAACATTTAAAAAAATTGTACTTTTTTCTTTTTATGCGACATATAAACACATTCTTTTTCTACTTAGATCCTATAGTGCAAAATTCAAAAATAAACATTAAAAAAAATTTCCTTTTTTATGCGACATATAAACACATTCTATTTCTACTTTGTTCCTATAGTGCAAAAATCAGAAGTAAATATTTTTATAAAATTTACCTTGTATATAAATATATGACATATAAACACATTCTTTTTCTACTTAGTTCCTATAGTGCGAAATTCAAAAATAAACATTAAAAAATTTCCTTTTTTATATTTATGCAACATAAACACATACTTTTTCTACTTAGATCCTATAGTGCAAAATTCAAAAAAAAATCATTTAAAAAAATTTCCTTTTTTTATGCGACATATAAACACATTCTATTTCTACTTTGTTCCTATAGTGCAAAAATCAGAAGTAAATATTTTTATAAAATTTACCTTGTATATAAATATATGACATATAAACACATTCTTTTTCTATTTAGTTCCTATAGTGCAAAATTCAGAAGTAAACATTTTTATAAAATATACTTTGTATGTAAATATTCCGCCGAAGACGTATGTGTCGGGCCATTGGCACAAATAAAACGGCGACACAACACATTTCCATTCTCTGGACTGCATCCTGCTGGAGATCTAGTAGTACTGCTACAGGAGAGATCCAACAGGAGTTTGATAATGAACGCTGAAGAAGAAGAAGTATGTAAATATGCGACATATAAACACATTCTTTTTCTACTTGGTTCCTATAGTGCAAACATCAACATTAATATTTTTCAAAATTTACCTTGTATATAAATATATGTCATATTAACACATTCTTTTTCTGCTTAGTTCCTATAGTGCAAAATTCAGAAGTAAACATTTTTATAAAATATACTTTGTATGTAAATATGCGCTATATTAACACATTCTTATAAACATTTTAAAAAAATTTCTTTTATGCGACATATAAACACATTCTTTTTCTACTTAGTTCCTATAGTGCGAAATTCAAAAATAAACATTAAAAAATTTCCTTTTTTATATTTATGCAACATAAACACATACTTTTTCTACTTAGATCCTATAGTGCAAAATTTAAAAAAAAATCATTAAAAAAAATTTCCTTTTTTTATGCGACATATAAACACATTCTATTTCTACTTTGTTCCTATAGTGCAAAAATCAGAAGTAAATATTTTTATAAAATTTACCTTGTATATAAATATATGACATATAAACACATTCTTTTTCTACTTATTTCCTTTAGTGCAAAATTCAGAAGTAAACATTTTTATAAAATATACTTTGTATGTAAATATTCCGCCGAAGACGGATGTGTCGGACCATTGGCGCAAATAAAACGGTGTCACAACACATTTCCATTCTCTGGACTGCATCCTGCTGGAGATCTAGTAGTACTGCTACAGGAGAGATCCAACAGGAGTTTGATAATGAACGCTGAAGAAGAAGAAGTATGTAAATATGCGACATATAAACACATTCTTTTTCTACTTGGTTCCTATAGTGCAAACATCAGAATTAATATTTTTCAAAATTTACCTTGTATATAAATATATGTCATATAAACACATTCTTTTTCTGCTTAGTTCCTATAGTTCAAAATTCAGAAGTAAACATTTTTATAAAATATACTTTGTATGTAAATATGCGACATATTAACACATTCTTATAAACATTTTAAAAAATTTTCTTTTTATGCGACATGTAAACACATTCTTTTTCTACTTAGTTCCTATAGTGCGAAATTCAAAAATAAACATTAAAAAATTTACTTTTTTAAATTTATGCAACATAAACACATTCTTTTTCTTCTTAGATCCTATAGTGCAAAATTCAGAAATAAACATTTAAAAAATTTCCTTTTTTTATGCGACATATAAACACATTCTATTTCTACTTTGTTCCTATAGTGCAAAAATCAGAAGTAAATATTTTTATAAAATTTACCTTGTATATAAATATATGACATATAAACACATTCTTTTTCTACTTATTTCCTATAGTGCAAAATTCAGAAGTAAATCTTTTTATAAAATATACTTTGTATGTAAATATTCGGCCGAAGACGGATGTGTCGGGCCATTGGCGCAAATAAAACGGCGTCACAACACATTTCCATTCTCTGGACTGCATCCTGCTGGAGATCTAGTAGTACTGCTACAGGAGAGATCCAACAGGAGTTTGATAATGAACGCTGAAGAAGAAGAAGTATGTAAATATGCGACATATAAACACATTCTTTTTCTACTTGGTTCCTATAGTGCAAACATCAGAATTAATATTTTTCAAAATTTACCTTGTATATAAATATATGTCATATAAACACATTCTTTTTCTGCTTAGTTCCTATAGTTCAAAATTCAGAAGTAAACATTTTTATAAAATATACTTTGTATGTAAATATGCGACATATTAACACATTCTTATAAACATTTTAAAAAATTTTCTTTTTATGCGACATGTAAACACATTCTTTTTCTACTTAGTTCCTATAGTGCGAAATTCAAAAATAAACATTAAAAAATTTACTTTTTTATATTTATGCAACATAAACACATTCTTTTTCTACTTAGTTCCTATAGTGCAAAATTAAAAAAAAAATCATTTAAAAAAATTTCTTTTTTATGCGACATATAAACACATTCTATTTATACTTTGTTCCTATAGTGCAAAAATCAGAAGTAAATATTTTTATAAAATTTACTTTGTATATAAATATATGACATATAAACACATTCTTTTTCTACTTCGTTCCTATAGTGCGAAATTCAAAAATAAACATTAAAAAATTCCTTTTTTATATTTATGCAACATAAACACATTCTTTGTCTACTTAGATCCTATAGTGCAAAATTCAAAAAAAAATCATTTAAAAAAATTTCCTTTTTTATGCGACATATAAACACATTCTATTTCTACTTTGTTCCTATAGTGCAAAATTCAGAAGTAAACATTTTTATAAAATATACTTTGTATGTAAATATGCGACATATTAACACATTATTTTTTTCTACTTAGTTCCTATAGTGAAAAATTCAAAAATAAACATTAAAAAATTTATTTTTTTATATTTATGCAACATAAACACATTCTTTTTCTACTTAGATCCTATAGTGCAAAATTCAAAAATAAACATTTTTAAAAAATTTCCTTTTTTTATGCGACATATAAACACATTCTATTTCTACTTTGTTCCTATAGTGCAAAAATCAGAAGTAAATATTTTTATAAAATTTACCTTGTATATAAATATATGACATATAAACACATTCTTTTTCTACTTAGTTCCTATAGTGCAAAATTCAGAAGTAAACATTTTTATAAAATATACTTTGTATGTAAATATTCCGCCGAAGACGTATGTGTCGGGCCATTGGCACAAATAAAACGGCGACACAACACATTTCCATTCTCTGGACTGCATCCTACTGGAGATCTAGTAGTACTGCTACAGGAGAGATCCAACAGGAGTTTGATAATGAACGCTGAAGAAGAAGAAGTATGTAAATATGCGACATATAAACACATTCTTTTTCTACTTGGTTCCTATAGTGCAAACATCAACATTAATATTTTTCAAAATTTACCTTGTATATAAATATATGTCATATTAACACATTCTTTTTCTGCTTAGTTCCTATAGTGCAAAATTCAGAAGTAAACATTTTTATAAAATATACTTTGTATGTAAATATGCGCTATATTAACACATTCTTATAAACATTTTTTTTTAATTTCTTTTTATGCGACATATAAACACATTCTTTTTCTACTTAGTTCCTATAGTGCGAAATTCAAAAATAAACATTAAAAAATTTCCTTTTTTATATTTATGCAACATAAACACATACTTTTTCTACTTAGATCCTATAGTGCAAAATTCAAAAAAAAAATCATTAAAAAAAATTTCCTTTTTTTATGCGACATATAAACACATTCTATTTCTACTTTGTTCCTATAGTGCAAAAATCAGAAGTAAATATTTTTATAAAATTTACCTTGTATATAAATATATGACATATAAACACATTCTTTTTCTACTTATTTCCTTTAGTGCAAAATTCAGAAGTAAACATTTTTATAAAATATACTTTGTATGTAAATATTCCGCCGAAGACGGATGTGTCGGGCCATTGGCGCAAATAAAACGGCGTCACAACACATTTCCATTCTCTGGACTGCATCCTGCTGGAGATCTAGTAGTACTGCTACAGGAGAGATCCAACAGGAGTTTGATAATGAATGCTGAAGAAGAAGAAGTATGTAAATATGCGACATATAAACACATTCTTTTTCTACTTGGTTCCTATAGTGCAAACATCAGAATTAATATTTTTCAAAATTTACTTTGTATATAAATATATGTCATATAAACACATTCTTTTTCTGCTTAGTTCCTATAGTTCAAAATTCAGAAGTAAACATTTTTATAAAATATACTTTGTATGTAAATATGTGCTATATTAACACATTCTTATAAACATTTAAAAAAATTTTCTTTTTATGCGGCATATAAACACATTCTTTTTCTACTTAGTTCCTATAGTGCGAAATTCAAAAATAAACATTAAAAAATTTACTTTTTTATATTTATGCAACATAAACACATTCTTTTTCTACTTAGTTCCTATAGTGCAAAATTCAAAAAAAATCAATTTATAAAATTTCCTTTTTTATGCGACATATAAACACATTCTATTTCTACTTTGTTCCTATAGTGCAAAAATCAGAAGTAAATATTTTTATAAAATTTACCTTGTATATAAATATATGACATATAAACACATTCTTTTTCTACTTAGTTCCTATAGTGCGAAATTCAAAAATAAACATTAAAAAATTTACTTTTTTATATTTATGCAACATAAACACATTCTTTGTCTACTTAGATCCTATAGTGCAAAATTCAAAAAAAAATCATTAAAAAAAATTTCCTTTTTTATGCGACATATAAACACATTCTATTTCTACTTTGTTCCTATAGTGCAAAAATCAGAAGTAAATATTTTTATAAAATTTACCTTGTATATAAATATATGACATATAAACACATTCTTTTTCTACTTATTTCCTATAGTGCAAAATTCAGAAGTAAACATTTTTATAAAATATACTTTGTATGTAAATATTCCGCCGAAGACGGATGTGTCGGGCCATTGGCGCAAATAAAACGGCGACACAACACATTTCCATTCTCTGGACTGCATCCTGCTGGAGATCTAGTAGTACTGCTACAGGAGAGATCCAACAGGAGTTTGATAATGAACGCTGAAGAAGAAGAAGTATGTAAATATGCGACATATAAACACATTCTTTTTCTACTTGGTTCCTATAGTGCAAACATCAGAATTAATATTTTTCAAAATTTACCTTGTATATAAATATATGTCATATAAACACATTCTTTTTCTGCTTAGTTCCTATAGTTCAAAATTCAGAAGTAAACATTTTTATAAAATATACTTTGTATGTAAATATGCGACATATTAACACATTCTTATAAACATTTTAAAAAATTTTCTTTTTATGCGGCATATAAACACATTCTTTTTCTACTTAGTTCCTATAGTGCGAAATTCAAAAATAAACATTAAAAAATTTACTTTTTTATATTTATGCAACATAAACACATTCTTTTTCTACTTAGATCCTATAGTGCAAAATTCAAAAATAAACATTTAAAAAAATGTCCTTTTTTATGCGACATATAAACACATTCTATTTCTACTTTGTTCCTATAGTGCAAAAATCAGAAGTAAATATTTTTATAAAATTTACCTTGTATATAAATATATGTCATATAAACACATTCTATTTCTACTTAGTTCCTATAGTGCAAAATTCAGAAGTAAACATTTTTATAAAATATACTTTGTATGTAAATATTCTTCTGAAGACGGATGTGTCGGGCCATTGGCGCAAATAAAACGGTGACACAACACATTTCCATTCTCTTGACTGCATCCTGCTGGAGATCTAGTAGTACTGCTACAGGAGAGATCCAACAGGAGTTTGATAATGAACGCTGAAGAAGAAGAAGTATGTAAATATGCGACATATAAACACATTATTTTTCTACTTGGTTCCTATAGTGCAAACATCAACATAAATATTTTTCAAAATTTACCTTGTATATAAATATATGTCATATAAACACATTCTTTTTCTGCTTAGTTCCTATAGTGCAAAATTCAGAAGTAAACATTTTTATAAAATATACTTTGTATGTAAATATGTGCTATATTAACACATTCTTATAAACATTTTTTAAAAATTTCTTTTTATGCGACATATGAACACATTCTTTTTCTACTTAGTTCATATAGTGCGACATTCAAAAATAAACATTAAAAAATTTACTTTTTTATATTTATGAAACATAAACACATTCTTTTTCTACTTAGATCCTATAGTGCAAAATTCAAAAATAAACATTAAAAAAAATTTCCTTTTTTATGCGACATATAAACACATTCTATTTCTACTTTGTTCCTATAGTGCAAAAATCAGAAGTAAATATTTTTATAAAATTTACCTTGTATATAAATATATGTCATATAAACACATTCTTTTTCTGCTTAGTTCCAATAGTGCAAAATTCAGAAGTAAACATTTTTATAAAATATACTTTGTATGTAAATATTCGGCCGAAGACGGATGTGTCGGGCCATTGGCGCAAATAAAACGGCGACACAACACATTTCCATTCTCTGGACTGCATCCTGCTGGAGATCTAGTAGTACTGCTACAGGAGAGATCCAACAGGAGTTTGATAATGAACGCTGAAGAAGAAGAAGTATGTAAATATGCGACATATAAACACATTCTTTTTCTACTTGGTTCCTATAGTGCAAACATCAACATTAATTTTTTTTCAAAATTTACCTTGTATATAAATATATGTCATATAAACACATTCTTTTTCTGCTTAGTTCCTATAGTGAAAAATTCAGAAGTAAACATTTTTATAAAATATACTTTGTATGTAAATATGCGCTATATTAACACATTCTTATAAACATTTTTAAAAAATTTCTTTTTATGCGACATATAAACACATTCTTTTTCTACTTAGTTCCTATAGTGCGAAATTCAAAAATAAACATTAAAAAATTTACTTTTTTATATTTATGCAACATAAACACATTCTTTTTCTACTTAGTTCCTATAGTGCAAAATTAAAAAAAAAATCATTTTAAAAAATTTCCTTTTTTATGCGACATATAAACACATTCTATTTCTACTTTGTTCCTATAGTGCAAAAATCAGAAGTAAATATTTTTATAAAATTTACCTTGTATATAAATATATGACATATAAACACATTCTTTTTCTACTTATTTCCTATAGTGCAAAATTCAGAAGTAAACATTTTTATAAAATATACTTTGTATGTAAATATTCCGCCGAAGACGGATGTGTCGGGCCATTGGCGCAAATAAAACGGCGACACAACACATTTCCATTCTCTGGACTGCATCCTGCTGGAGATCTAGTAGTACTGCTACAGGAGAGATCCAACAGGAGTTTGATAATGAACGCTGAAGAAGAAGAAGTATGTAAATATGCGACATATAAACACATTCTTTTTCTACTTGGTTCCTATAGTGCAAACATCAGAATTAATATTTTTCAAAATTTACCTTGTATATAAATATATGTCATATAAACACATTCTTTTTCTGCTTAGTTCCTATAGTTCAAAATTCAGAAGTAAACATTTTTATAAAATATACTTTGTATGTAAATATGCGACATATTAACACATTCTTATAAACATTTTTAAAAATTTTCTTTTTATGCGGCATATAAACACATTCTTTTTCTACTTAGTTCCTATAGTGCGAAATTCAAAAATAAACATTAAAAAATTTACTTTTTTATATTTATGCAACATAAACACATTCTTTTTCTACTTAGATCCTATAGTGCAAAATTCAAAAATAAACATTTAAAAAAATTTCCTTTTTTATGCGACATATAAACACATTCTATTTCTACTTTGTTCCTATAGTGCAAAAATCAGAAGTAAATATTTTTATAAAATTTACCTTGTATATAAATATATGTCATATAAACACATTCTATTTCTACTTAGTTCCTATAGTGCAAAATTCAGAAGTAAACATTTTTATAAAATATACTTTGTATGTAAATATTCCGCTGAAGACGGATGTGTCGGGCCATTGGCGCAAATAAAACGGTGACACAACACATTTCCATTCTCTTGACTGCATCCTGCTGGAGATCTAGTAGTACTGCTACAGGAGAGATCCAACAGGAGTTTGATAATGAACGCTGAAGAAGAAGAAGTATGTAAATATGCGACATATAAACACATTATTTTTCTACTTGGTTCCTATAGTGCAAACATCAACATAAATATTTTTCAAAATTTACCTTGTATATAAATATATGTCATATAAACACATTCTTTTTCTGCTTAGTTCCTATAGTGCAAAATTCAGAAGTAAACATTTTTATAAAATATACTTTGTATGTAAATATGTGCTATATTAACACATTCTTATAAACATTTTTTAAAAATTTCTTTTTATGTGACATATGAACACATTCTTTTTCTACTTAGTTCATATAGTGCGACATTCAAAAATAAACATTAAAAAATTTACTTTTTTATATTTATGAAACATAAACACATTCTTTTTCTACTTAGATCCTATAGTGCAAAATTCAAAAATAAACATTAAAAAAAATTTCCTTTTTTATGCGACATATAAACACATTCTATTTCTACTTTGTTCCTATAGTGCAAAAATCAGAAGTAAATATTTTTATAAAATTTACCTTGTATATAAATATATGTCATATAAACACATTCTTTTTCTGCTTAGTTCCAATAGTGCAAAATTCAGAAGTAAACATTTTTATAAAATATACTTTGTATGTAAATATTCGGCCGAAGACGGATGTGTCGGGCCATTGGCGCAAATAAAACGGCGACACAACACATTTCCATTCTCTGGACTGCATCCTGCTGGAGATCTAGTAGTACTGCTACAGGAGAGATCCAACAGGAGTTTGATAATGAACGCTGAAGAAGAAGAAGTATGTAAATATGCGACATATAAACACATTCTTTTTCTACTTGGTTCCTATAGTGCAAACATCAACATTAATTTTTTTTCAAAATTTACCTTGTATATAAATATATGTCATATAAACACATTCTTTTTCTGCTTAGTTCCTATAGTTCAAAATTCAGAAGTAAACATTTTTATAAAATATACTTTGTATGTAAATATGCGCTATATTAACACATTCTTATAAACATTTTTTAAAAATTTCTTTTTATGCGACATATAAACACATTCTTTTTCTACTTAGTTCCTATAGTGCGAAATTCAAAAATAAACATTAAAAAATTTACTTTTTTATATTTATGCAACATAAACACATTCTTTTTCTACTTAGTTCCTATAGTGCAAAATTTAAAAAAAAATCATTTTAAAAAATTTCCTTTTTTATGCGACATATAAACACATTCTATTTCTACTTTGTTCCTATAGTGCAAAAATCAGAAGTAAATATTTTTATAAAATTTACTTTGTATATAAATATATGACATATAAACACATTCTTTTTCTACTTCGTTCCTATAGTGCGAAATTCAAAAATAAACATTAAAAAATTTACTTTTTTATATTTATGCAACATAAACACATTCTTTGTCTACTTAGATCCTATAGTGCAAAATTCAAAAAAAAATCATTAAAAAAAATTTCCTTTTTTATGCGACATATAAACACATTCTTTTTCTACTTGGTTCCTATAGTGCAAACATCAGAATTAATAGTTTTCAAAATTTACCTTGTATATAAATATATGTCATATAAACACATTCTTTTTCTGCTTAGTTCCTATAGTTCAAAATTCAGAAGTAAACATTTTTATAAAATATACTTTGTATGTAAATATGCGACATATTAACACATTCTTATAAACATTTTAAAAAATTTTCTTTTTATGCGGCATATAAACACATTCTTTTTCTACCTAGTTCCTATAGTGCGAAATTCAAAAATAAACATTAAAAAATTTACTTTTTTATATTTATGCAACATAAACACATTCTTTTTCTACTTAGATCCTATAGTGCAAAATTCAAAAATAAACATTAAAAAAAATTTCCTTTTTTATGCGACATATAAACACATTCTATTTCTACTTAGTTCCTATAGTGCAAAATTCAGAAGTAAACATTTTTATAAAATATACTTTGTATGTAAATATTCCGCTGAAGACGGATGTGTCGGGCCATTGGCGCAAATAAAACGGTGACACAACACATTTCCATTCTCTGGACTGCATCCTGCTGGAGATCTAGTAGTACTGCTACAGGAGAGATCCAACAGGAGTTTGATAATGAATGCTGAAGAAGAAGAAGTATGTAAATATGCGACATATAAACACATTCTTTTTCTACTTGGTTCCTATAGTGCAAACATCAGAATTAATATTTTTCAAAATTTACCTTGTATATAAATATATGTCATATAAACACATTCTTTTTCTGCTTAGTTCCTATAGTTCAAAATTCAGAAGTAAACATTTTTATAAAATATACTTTGTATGTAAATATGCGACATATTAACACATTCTTATAAACATTTTTAAAAATTTTCTTTTTATGCGACATATAAACACATTCTTTTTCTACTTAGTTCCTATAGTGCGAAATTCAAAAATAAACATTAAAAAATTTACTTTTTTATATTTATGCAACATAAACACATTCTTTTTCTACTTAGTTCCTATAGTGCAAAATTCAAAAAAAAATCAATTTATAAAATTTCCTTTTTTATGCGACATATAAACACATTCTATTTCTACTTTGTTCCTATAGTGCAAAAATCAGAAGTAAATATTTTTATAAAATTTACCTTGTATATAAATATATGACATATAAACACATTCTTTTTCTACTTATTTCCTATAGTGCAAAATTCAGAAGTAAACATTTTTATAAAATATACTTTGTATGTAAATATTCCGCCGAAGACGGATGTGTCGGGCCATTGGCGCAAATAAAACGGCGACACAACACATTTCCATTCTCTGGACTGCATCCTGCTGGAGATCTAGTAGTACTGCTACAGGAGAGATCCAACAGGAGTTTGATAATGAACGCTGAAGAAGAAGAAGTATGTAAATATGCGACATATAAACACATTATTTTTCTACTTGGTTCCTATAGTGCAAACATCAACATAAATATTTTTCAAAATTTACCTTGTATATAAATATATGTCATATAAACACATTCTTTTTCTGCTTAGTTCCTATAGTGCAAAATTCAGAAGTAAACATTTTTATAAAATATACTTTGTATGTAAATATGCGACATATTAACACATTCTTATAAACATTTTTTAAAAATTTCTTTTTATGCGACATATGAACACATTCTTTTTCTACTTAGTTCATATAGTGCGAAATTCAAAAATAAACATTAAAAAATTTACTTTTTTATATTTATGCAACATAAACACATTCTTTTTCTACTTAGATCCTATAGTGCAAAATTCAAAAATAAACATTAAAAAAAATTTCCTTTTTTATGCGACATATAAACACATTCTATTTCTACTTAGTTCCTATAGTGCAAAATTCAGAAGTAAACATTTTTATAAAATATACTTTGTATGTAAATATTCCGCTGAAGACGGATGTGTCGGGCCATTGGCGCAAATAAAACGGCGACACAACACATTTCCATTCTCTGGACTGCATCCTGCTGGAGATCTAGTAGTACTGCTACAGGAGAGATCCAACAGGAGTTTGATAATGAATGCTGAAGAAGAAGAAGTATGTAAATATGCGACATATAAACACATTCTTTTTCTACTTGGTTCCTATAGTGCAAACATCAGAATTAATATTTTTCAAAATTTACCTTGTATATAAATATATGTCATATAAACACATTCTTTTTCTGCTTAGTTCCTATAGTTCAAAATTAAGAAGTAAAAATTTTTATAAAATATACTTTGTATGTAAATATGCGACATATTAACACATTCTTATAAACATTTTAAAAAATTTTCTTTTTATGCGGCATATAAACACATTCTTTTTCTACTTAGTTCCTATAGTGCGAAATTCAAAAATAAACATTAAAAAATTTACTTTTTTATATTTATGCAACATAAACACATTCTTTTTCTACTTAGTTCCTATAGTGCAAAATTCAAAAAAAAATCAATTTATAAAATTTCCTTTTTTATGCGACATATAAACACATTCTATTTCTACTTTGTTCCTATAGTGCAAAAATCAGAAGTAAATATTTTTATAAAATTTACTTTGTATATAAATATATGACATATAAACACATTCTTTTTCTACTTAGTTCCTATAGTGCGAAATTCAAAAATAAACATTAAAAAATTTACTTTTTTATATTTATGCAACATAAACACATTCTTTTTCTACTTAGTTCCTATAGTGCAAAATTCAAAAAAAAATCAATTTATAAAATTTCCTTTTTTATGCGACATATAAACACATTCTATTTCTACTTTGTTCCTATAGTGCAAAAATCAGAAGTAAATATTTTTATAAAATTTACCTTGTATATAAATATATGACATATAAACACATTCTTTTTCTACTTATTTCCTATAGTGCAAAATTCAGAAGTAAACATTTTTATAAAATATACTTTGTATGTAAATATTCCGCCGAAGACGGATGTGTCGGGCCATTGGCGCAAATAAAACGGCGACACAACACATTTCCATTCTCTGGACTGCATCCTGCTGGAGATCTAGTAGTACTGCTACAGGAGAGATCCAACAGGAGTTTGATAATGAACGCTGAAGAAGAAGAAGTATGTAAATATGCGACATATAAACACATTCTTTTTCTACTTGGTTCCTATAGTGCAAACATCAGAATTAATAGTTTTCAAAATTTACCTTGTATATAAATATATGTCATATAAACACATTCTTTTTCTGCTTAGTTCCTATAGTTCAAAATTCAGAAGTAAACATTTTTATAAAATATACTTTGTATGTAAATATGCGACATATTAACACATTCTTATAAACATTTTAAAAAATTTTCTTTTTATGCGGCATATAAACACATTCTTTTTCTACCTAGTTCCTATAGTGCGAAATTCAAAAATAAACATTAAAAAATTTACTTTTTTATATTTATGCAACATAAACACATTCTTTTTCTACTTAGATCCTATAGTGCAAAATTCAAAAATAAACATTAAAAAAAATTTCCTTTTTAATGCGACATATAAACACATTCTATTTCTACTTTGTTCCTATAGTGCAAAATTCAGAAGTAAACATTTTTATAAAATATACTTTGTATGTAAATATTCCGCTGAAGACGGATGTGTCGGGCCATTGGCGCAAATAAAACGGTGACACAACACATTTCCATTCTCTGGACTGCATCCTGCTGGAGATCTAGTAGTACTGCTACAGGAGAGATCCAACAGGAGTTTGATAATGAATGCTGAAGAAGAAGAAGTATGTAAATATGCGACATATAAACACATTCTTTTTCTACTTGGTTCCTATAGTGCAAACATCAGAATTAATATTTTTCAAAATTTACCTTGTATATAAATATATGTCATATAAACACATTCTTTTTCTGCTTAGTTCCTATAGTTCAAAATTCAGAAGTAAACATTTTTATAAAATATACTTTGTATGTAAATATGCGACATATTAACACATTCTTATAAACATTTTAAAAAATTTTCTTTTTATGCGACATATAAACACATTCTTTTTCTACTTAGTTCCTATAGTGCGAAATTCAAAAATAAACATTAAAAAATTTACTTTTTTATATTTATGCAACATAAACACATTCTTTTTCTACTTAGTTCCTATAGTGCAAAATTAAAAAAAAAATCAATTTATGAAATTTCCTTTTTTATGCGACATATAAACACATTCTATTTCTACTTTGTTCCTATAGTGCAAAAATCAGAAGTAAATATTTTTATAAAATTTACCTTGTATATAAATATATGACATATAAACACATTCTTTTTCTACTTATTTCCTATAGTGCAAAATTCAGAAGTAAACATTTTTATAAAATATACTTTGTATGTAAATATTCCGCCGAAGACGGATGTGTCGGGCCATTGGCGCAAATAAAACGGCGACACAACACATTTCCATTCTCTGGACTGCATCCTGCTGGAGATCTAGTAGTACTGCTACAGGAGAGATCCAACAGGAGTTTGATAATGAACGCTGAAGAAGAAGAACTATGTAAATATGCGACATATAAACACATTCTTTTTCTACTTGGTTCCTATAGTGCTAACATCAGAATTAATAGTTTTCAAAATTTACCTTGTATATAAATATATGTCATATAAACACATTCTTTTTCTGCTTAGTTCCTATAGTTCAAAATTCAGAAGTAAACATTTTTATAAAATATACTTTGTATGTAAATATGCGACATATTAACACATTCTTATAAACATTTTAAAAAATTTTCTTTTTATGCGGCATATAAACACATTCTTTTTCTACTTAGTTCCTATAGTGCGAAATTCAAAAATAAACATTAAAAAATTTACTTTTTTATATTTATGCAACATAAACACATTCTTTTTCTACTTAGTTCCTATAGTGCAAAATTAAAAAAAAAATCATTTTAAAAAATTTCCTTTTTTATGCGACATATAAACACATTCTATTTCTACTTTGTTCCTATAGTGCAAAAATCAGAAGTAAATATTTTTATAAAATTTACTTTGTATATAAATATATGACATATAAACACATTCTTTTTCTACTTCGTTCCTATAGTGCGAAATTCAAAAATAAACATTAAAAAATTTACTTTTTTATATTTATGCAACATAAACACATTCTTTGTCTACTTAGATCCTATAGTGCAAAATTCAAAAAAAAATCATTAAAAAAAATTTCCTTTTTTATGCGACATATAAACACATTCTATTTCTACTTTGTTCCTATAGTGCAAAAATCAGAAGTAAATATTTTTATAAAATTTACCTTGTATATAAATATATGACATATAAACACATTCTTTTTCTACTTATTTCCTATAGTGCAAAATTCAGAAGTAAACATTTTTATAAAATATACTTTGTATGTAAATATTCCGCCGAAGACGGATGTGTCGGGCCATTGGCGCAAATAAAACGGCGACACAACACATTTCCATTCTCTGGACTGCATCCTGCTGGAGATCTAGTAGTACTGCTACAGGAGAGATCCAACAGGAGTTTGATAATGAACGCTGAAGAAGAAGAAGTATGTAAATATGCGACATATAAACACATTCTTTTTCTACTTGGTTCCTATAGTGCAAACATCAGAATTAATATTTTTCAAAATTTACCTTGTATATAAATATATGTCATATAAACACATTCTTTTTCTGCTTAGTTCCTATAGTTCAAAATTCAGAAGTAAACATTTTTATAAAATATACTTTGTATGTAAATATGCGACATATTAACACATTCTTATAAACATTTTAAAAAATTTTCTTTTTATGCGGCATATAAACACATTCTTTTTCTACTTAGTTCCTATAGTGCGAAATTCAAAAATAAACATTAAAAAATTTACTTTTTTATATTTATGCAACATAAACACATTCTTTTTCTACTTAGATCCTATAGTGCAAAATTCAAAAATAAACATTTAAAAAAATTTCCTTTTTTATGCGACATATAAACACATTCTATTTCTACTTTGTTCCTATAGTGCAAAAATCAGAAGTAAATATTTTTATAAAATTTACCTTGTATATAAATATATGTCATATAAACACATTCTATTTCTACTTAGTTCCTATAGTGCAAAATTCAGAAGTAAACATTTTTATAAAATATACTTTGTATGTAAATATTCCGCTGAAGACGGATGTGTCGGGCCATTGGCGCAAATAAAACGGTGACACAACACATTTCCATTCTCTTGACTGCATCCTGCTGGAGATCTAGTAGTACTGCTACAGGAGAGATCCAACAGGAGTTTGATAATGAACGCTGAAGAAGAAGAAGTATGTAAATATGCGACATATAAACACATTATTTTTCTACTTGGTTCCTATAGTGCAAACATCAACATAAATATTTTTCAAAATTTACCTTGTATATAAATATATGTCATATAAACACATTCTTTTTCTGCTTAGTTCCTATAGTGCAAAATTCAGAAGTAAACATTTTTATAAAATATACTTTGTATGTAAATATGTGCTATATTAACACATTCTTATAAACATTTTTTAAAAATTTCTTTTTATGTGACATATGAACACATTCTTTTTCTACTTAGTTCATATAGTGCGACATTCAAAAATAAACATTACAAAATTTACTTTTTTATATTTATGAAACATAAACACATTCTTTTTCTACTTAGATCCTATAGTGCAAAATTCAAAAATAAACATTAAAAAAAATGTCCTTTTTTATGCGACATATAAACACATTCTATTTCTACTTTGTTCCTATAGTGCAAAAATCAGAAGTAAATATTTTTATAAAATTTACCTTGTATATAAATATATGTCATATAAACACATTCTTTTTCTGCTTAGTTCCAATAGTGCAAAATTCAGAAGTAAACATTTTTATAAAATATACTTTGTATGTAAATATTCGGCCGAAGACGGATGTGTCGGGCCATTGGCGCAAATAAAACGGCGACACAACACATTTCCATTCTCTGGACTGCATCCTGCTGGAGATCTAGTAGTACTGCTACAGGAGAGATCCAACAGGAGTTTGATAATGAACGCTGAAGAAGAAGAAGTATGTAAATATGCGACATATAAACACATTCTTTTTCTACTTGGTTCCTATAGTGCAAACATCAACATTAATTTTTTTTCAAAATTTACCTTGTATATAAATATATGTCATATAAACACATTCTTTTTCTGCTTAGTTCCTATAGTTCAAAATTCAGAAGTAAACATTTTTATAAAATATACTTTGTATGTAAATATGCGCTATATTAACACATTCTTATAAACATTTTTTAAAAATTTCTTTTTATGCGACATATAAACACATTCTTTTTCTACTTAGTTCCTATAGTGCGAAATTCAAAAATAAACATTAAAAAATTTACTTTTTTATATTTATGCAACATAAACACATTCTTTTTCTACTTAGTTCCTATAGTGCAAAATTTAAAAAAAAATCATTTTAAAAAATTTCCTTTTTTATGCGACATATAAACACATTCTATTTCTACTTTGTTCCTATAGTGCAAAAATCAGAAGTAAATATTTTTATAAAATTTACTTTGTATATAAATATATGACATATAAACACATTCTTTTTCTACTTCGTTCCTATAGTGCGAAATTCAAAAATAAACATTAAAAAATTTACTTTTTTATATTTATGCAACATAAACACATTCTTTGTCTACTTAGATCCTATAGTGCAAAATTCAAAAAAAAATCATTAAAAAAAATTTCCTTTTTTTATGCGACATATAAACACATTCTTTTTCTACTTGGTTCCTATAGTGCAAACATCAGAATTAATAGTTTTCAAAATTTACCTTGTATATAAATATATGTCATATAAACACATTCTTTTTCTGCTTAGTTCCTATAGTTCAAAATTCAGAAGTAAACATTTTTATAAAATATACTTTGTATGTAAATATGCGACATATTAACACATTCTTATAAACATTTTAAAAAATTTTCTTTTTATGCGGCATATAAACACATTCTTTTTCTACCTAGTTCCTATAGTGCGAAATTCAAAAATAAACATTAAAAAATTTACTTTTTTATATTTATGCAACATAAACACATTCTTTTTCTACTTAGATCCTATAGTGCAAAATTCAAAAATAAACATTTAATTAAATTTCCTTTTTTATGCGACATATAAACACATTCTATTTCTACTTAGTTCCTATAGTGCAAAATTCAGAAGTAAACATTTTTATAAAATATACTTTGTATGTAAATATTCCGCTGAAGACGGATGTGTCGGGCCATTGGCGCAAATAAAACGGTGACACAACACATTTCCATTCTCTGGACTGCATCCTGCTGGAGATCTAGTAGTACTGCTACAGGAGAGATCCAACAGGAGTTTGATAATGAATGCTGAAGAAGAAGAAGTATGTAAATATGCGACATATAAACACATTCTTTTTCTACTTGGTTCCTATAGTGCAAACATCAGAATTAATATTTTTCAAAATTTACCTTGTATATAAATATATGTCATATAAACACATTCTTTTTCTGCTTAGTTCCTATAGTTCAAAATTCAGAAGTAAACATTTTTATAAAATATACTTTGTATGTAAATATGCGACATATTAACACATTCTTATAAACATTTTTAAAAATTTTCTTTTTATGCGACATATAAACACATTCTTTTTCTACTTAGTTCCTATAGTGCGAAATTCAAAAATAAACATTAAAAAATTTACTTTTTTATATTTATGCAACATAAACACATTCTTTTTCTACTTAGTTCCTATAGTGCAAAATTCAAAAAAAAATCAATTTATAAAATTTCCTTTTTTATGCGACATATAAACACATTCTATTTCTACTTTGTTCCTATAGTGCAAAAATCAGAAGTAAATATTTTTATAAAATTTACCTTGTATATAAATATATGACATATAAACACATTCTTTTTCTACTTATTTCCTATAGTGCAAAATTCAGAAGTAAACATTTTTATAAAATATACTTTGTATGTAAATATTCCGCCGAAGACGGATGTGTCGGGCCATTGGCGCAAATAAAACGGCGACACAACACATTTCCATTCTCTGGACTGCATCCTGCTGGAGATCTAGTAGTACTGCTACAGGAGAGATCCAACAGGAGTTTGATAATGAACGCTGAAGAAGAAGAAGTATGTAAATATGCGACATATAAACACATTATTTTTCTACTTGGTTCCTATAGTGCAAACATCAACATAAATATTTTTCAAAATTTACCTTGTATATAAATATATGTCATATAAACACATTCTTTTTCTGCTTAGTTCCTATAGTGCAAAATTCAGAAGTAAACATTTTTATAAAATATACTTTGTATGTAAATATGCGACATATTAACACATTCTTATAAACATTTTTTAAAAATTTCTTTTTATGCGACATATGAACACATTCTTTTTCTACTTAGTTCATATAGTGCGAAATTCAAAAATAAACATTAAAAAATTTACTTTTTTATATTTATGCAACATAAACACATTCTTTTTCTACTTAGATCCTATAGTGCAAAATTCAAAAATAAACATTAAAAAAAATTTCCTTTTTTATGCGACATATAAACACATTCTATTTCTACTTAGTTCCTATAGTGCAAAATTCAGAAGTAAACATTTTTATAAAATATACTTTGTATGTAAATATTCCGCTGAAGACGGATGTGTCGGGCCATTGGCGCAAATAAAACGGCGACACAACACATTTCCATTCTCTGGACTGCATCCTGCTGGAGATCTAGTAGTACTGCTACAGGAGAGATCCAACAGGAGTTTGATAATGAATGCTGAAGAAGAAGAAGTATGTAAATATGCGACATATAAACACATTCTTTTTCTACTTGGTTCCTATAGTGCAAACATCAGAATTAATATTTTTCAAAATTTACCTTGTATATAAATATATGTCATATAAACACATTCTTTTTCTGCTTAGTTCCTATAGTTCAAAATTAAGAAGTAAAAATTTTTATAAAATATACTTTGTATGTAAATATGCGACATATTAACACATTCTTATAAACATTTTAAAAAATTTTCTTTTTATGCGGCATATAAACACATTCTTTTTCTACTTAGTTCCTATAGTGCGAAATTCAAAAATAAACATTAAAAAATTTACTTTTTTATATTTATGCAACATAAACACATTCTTTTTCTACTTAGTTCCTATAGTGCAAAATTCAAAAAAAAATCAATTTATAAAATTTCCTTTTTTATGCGACATATAAACACATTCTATTTCTACTTTGTTCCTATAGTGCAAAAATCAGAAGTAAATATTTTTATAAAATTTACCTTGTATATAAATATATGACATATAAACACATTCTTTTTCTACTTAGTTCATATAGTGCGAAATTCAAAAATAAACATTAAAAAATTTACTTTTTTATATTTATGCAACATAAACACATTCTTTTTCTACTTAGATCCTATAGTGCAAAATTCAAAAATAAACATTAAAAAAAATCTCCTTTTTTATGCGACATATAAACACATTCTATTTCTACTTAGTTCCTATAGTGCAAAATTCAGAAGTAAACATTTTTATAAAATATACTTTGTATGTAAATATTCCGCTGAAGACGGATGTGTCGGGCCATTGGCGCAAATAAAACGGCGACACAACACATTTCCATTCTCTGGACTGCATCCTGCTGGAGATCTAGTAGTACTGCTACAGGAGAGATCCAACAGGAGTTTGATAATGAATGCTGAAGAAGAAGAAGTATGTAAATATGCGACATATAAACACATTCTTTTTCTACTTGGTTCCTATAGTGCAAACATCAGAATTAATATTTTTCAAAATTTACCTTGTATATAAATATATGTCATATAAACACATTCTTTTTCTGCTTAGTTCCTATAGTTCAAAATTAAGAAGTAAAAATTTTTATAAAATATACTTTGTATGTAAATATGCGACATATTAACACATTCTTATAAACATTTTAAAAAATTTTCTTTTTATGCGGCATATAAACACATTCTTTTTCTACTTAGTTCCTATAGTGCGAAATTCAAAAATAAACATTAAAAAATTTACTTTTTTATATTTATGCAACATAAACACATTCTTTTTCTACTTAGTTCCTATAGTGCAAAATTCAAAAAAAAATCAATTTATAAAATTTCCTTTTTTATGCGACATATAAACACATTCTATTTCTACTTTGTTCCTATAGTGCAAAAATCAGAAGTAAATATTTTTATAAAATTTACTTTGTATATAAATATATGACATATAAACACATTCTTTTTCTACTTAGTTCCTATAGTGCGAAATTCAAAAATAAACATTAAAAAATTTACTTTTTTATATTTATGCAACATAAACACATTCTTTTTCTACTTAGTTCCTATAGTGCAAAATTCAAAAAAAAATCAATTTATAAAATTTCCTTTTTTATGCGACATATAAACACATTCTTTTTCTACTTATTTCCTATAGTGCAAAATTCAGAAGTAAACATTTTTATAAAATATACTTTGTATGTAAATATTCCGCCGAAGACGGATGTGTCGGGCCATTGGCGCAAATAAAACGGCGACACAACACATTTCCATTCTCTGGACTGCATCCTGCTGGAGATCTAGTAGTACTGCTACAGGAGAGATCCAACAGGAGTTTGATAATGAACACTGAAGAAGAAGAAGTATGTAAATATGCGACATATAAACACATTCTTTTTCTACTTGGTTCCTATAGTGCAAACATCAGAATTAATAATTTTCAAAATTTACCTTGTATATAAATATATGTCATATAAACACATTCTTTTTCTGCTTAGTTCCTATAGTGCAAAATTCAGAAGTAAACATTTTTATAAAATATACTTTGTATGTAAATATGTGCTATATTAACACATTCTTATAAACATTTTTTAAAAATTTCTTTTTATGCGACATATGAACACATTCTTTTTCTACTTAGTTCATATAGTGCGAAATTCAAAAATAAACATTAAAAAATTTACTTTTTTATATTTATGCAACATAAACACATTCTTTTTCTACTTAGATCCTATAGTGCAAAATTCAAAAATAAACATTAAAAAAAATTTCCTTTTTTATGCGACATATAAACACATTCTATTTCTACTTAGTTCCTATAGTGCAAAATTCAGAAGTAAACATTTTTATAAAATATACTTTGTATGTAAATATTCCGCTGAAGACGGATGTGTCGGGCCATTGGCGCAAATAAAACGGCGACACAACACATTTCCATTCTCTGGACTGCATCCTGCTGGAGATCTAGTAGTACTGCTACAGGAGAGATCCAACAGGAGTTTGATAATGAATGCTGAAGAAGAAGAAGTATGTAAATATGCGACATATAAACACATTCTTTTTCTACTTGGTTCCTATAGTGCAAACATCAGAATTAATATTTTTCAAAATTTACCTTGTATATAAATATATGTCATATAAACACATTCTTTTTCTGCTTAGTTCCTATAGTTCAAAATTAAGAAGTAAAAATTTTTATAAAATATACTTTGTATGTAAATATGCGACATATTAACACATTCTTATAAACATTTTAAAAAATTTTCTTTTTATGCGGCATATAAACACATTCTTTTTCTACTTAGTTCCTATAGTGCGAAATTCAAAAATAAACATTAAAAAATTTACTTTTTTATATTTATGCAACATAAACACATTCTTTTTCTACTTAGTTCCTATAGTGCAAAATTCAAAAAAAAATCAATTTATAAAATTTCCTTTTTTATGCGACATATAAACACATTCTATTTCTACTTTGTTCCTATAGTGCAAAAATCAGAAGTAAATATTTTTATAAAATTTACTTTGTATATAAATATATGACATATAAACACATTCTTTTTCTACTTAGTTCCTATAGTGCGAAATTCAAAAATAAACATTAAAAAATTTACTTTTTTATATTTATGCAACATAAACACATTCTTTTTCTACTTAGTTCCTATAGTGCAAAATTCAAAAAAAAATCAATTTATAAAATTTCCTTTTTTATGCGACATATAAACACATTCTATTTCTACTTTGTTCCTATAGTGCAAAAATCAGAAGTAAATATTTTTATAAAATTTACCTTGTATATAAATATATGACATATAAACACATTCTTTTTCTACTTATTTCCTATAGTGCAAAATTCAGAAGTAAACATTTTTATAAAATATACTTTGTATGTAAATATTCCGCCGAAGACGGATGTGTCGGGCCATTGGCGCAAATAAAACGGCGACACAACACATTTCCATTCTCTGGACTGCATCCTGCTGGAGATCTAGTAGTACTGCTACAGGAGAGATCCAACAGGAGTTTGATAATGAACGCTGAAGAAGAAGAAGTATGTAAATATGCGACATATAAACACATTCTTTTTCTACTTGGTTCCTATAGTGCAAACATCAGAATTAATAGTTTTCAAAATTTACCTTGTATATAAATATATGTCATATAAACACATTCTTTTTCTGCTTAGTTCCTATAGTTCAAAATTCAGAAGTAAACATTTTTATAAAATATACTTTGTATGTAAATATGCGACATATTAACACATTCTTATAAACATTTTAAAAAATTTTCTTTTTATGCGGCATATAAACACATTCTTTTTCTACCTAGTTCCTATAGTGCGAAATTCAAAAATAAACATTAAAAAATTTACTTTTTTATATTTATGCAACATAAACACATTCTTTTTCTACTTAGATCCTATAGTGCAAAATTCAAAAATAAACATTAAAAAAAATTTCCTTTTTTATGCGACATATAAACACATTCTATTTCTACTTTGTTCCTATAGTGCAAAATTCAGAAGTAAACATTTTTATAAAATATACTTTGTATGTAAATATTCCGCTGAAGACGGATGTGTCGGGCCATTGGCGCAAATAAAACGGTGACACAACACATTTCCATTCTCTGGACTGCATCCTGCTGGAGATCTAGTAGTACTGCTACAGGAGAGATCCAACAGGAGTTTGATAATGAATGCTGAAGAAGAAGAAGTATGTAAATATGCGACATATAAACACATTCTTTTTCTACTTGGTTCCTATAGTGCAAACATCAGAATTAATATTTTTCAAAATTTACCTTGTATATAAATATGCGACATATTAACACATTCTTATAAACATTTAAAAAAATTTTCTTTTTATGCGACATATAAACACATTCTTTTTCTACTTAGTTCCTATAGTGCGAAATTCAAAAATAAACATTAAAAAATTTACTTTTTTATATTTATGCAACATAAACACATTCTTTTTCTACTTAGTTCCTATAGTGCAAAATTCAAAAAAAAATCAATTTATAAAATTTCCTTTTTTATGCGACATATAAACACATTCTATTTCTACTTTGTTCCTATAGTGCAAAAATCAGAAGTAAATATTTTTATAAAATTTACCTTGTATATAAATATATGACATATAAACACATTCTTTTTCTACTTATTTCCTATAGTGCAAAATTCAGAAGTAAACATTTTTATAAAATATACTTTGTATGTAAATATTCCGCCGAAGACGGATGTGTCGGGCCATTGGCGCAAATAAAACGGCGACACAACACATTTCCATTCTCTGGACTGCATCCTGCTGGAGATCTAGTAGTACTGCTACAGGAGAGATCCAACAGGAGTTTGATAATGAACGCTGAAGAAGAAGAAGTATGTAAATATGCGACATATAAACACATTCTTTTTCTACTTGGTTCCTATAGTGCAAACATCAGAATTAATAGTTTTCAAAATTTACCTTGTATATAAATATATGTCATATAAACACATTCTTTTTCTGCTTAGTTCCTATAGTTCAAAATTCAGAAGTAAACATTTTTATAAAATATACTTTGTATGTAAATATGCGACATATTAACACATTCTTATAAACATTTTAAAAAATTTTCTTTTTATGCGGCATATAAACACATTCTTTTTCTACCTAGTTCCTATAGTGCGAAATTCAAAAATAAACATTAAAAAATTTACTTTTTTATATTTATGCAACATAAACACATTCTTTTTCTACTTAGATCCTATAGTGCAAAATTCAAAAATAAACATTAAACAAAATTTCCTTTTTTATGCGACATATAAACACATTCTATTTCAACTTAGTTCCTATAGTGCAAAATTCAGAAGTAAACATTTTTATAAAATATACTTTGTATGTAAATATTCCGCTGAAGACGGATGTGTCGGGCCATTGGCGCAAATAAAACGGCGACACAACACATTTCCATTCTCTGGACTGCATCCTGCTGGAGATCTAGTAGTACTGCTACAGGAGAGATCCAACAGGAGTTTGATAATGAATGCTGAAGAAGAAGAAGTATGTAAATATGCGACATATAAACACATTCTTTTTCTACTTGGTTCCTATAGTGCAAACATCAGAATTAATATTTTTCAAAATTTACCTTGTATATAAATATATGTCATATAAACACATTCTTTTTCTGCTTAGTTCCTATAGTTCAAAATTCAGAAGTAAACATTTTTATAAAATATACTTTGTATGTAAATATGCGACATATTAACACATTCTTATAAACATTTTAAAAAATTTTCTTTTTATGCGGCATATAAACACATTCTTTTTCTACTTAGTTCCTATAGTGCGAAATTCAAAAATAAACATTAAAAAATTTACTTTTTTATATTTATGCAACATAAACACATTCTTTTTCTACTTAGTTCCTATAGTGCAAAATTTAAAAAAAAATCAATTTATAAAATTTCCTTTTTTATGCGACATATAAACACATTCTATTTCTACTTTGTTCCTATAGTGCAAAAATCAGAAGTAAATATTTTTATAAAATTTACCTTGTATATAAATATATGACATATAAACACATTCTTTTTCTACTTATTTCCTATAGTGCAAAATTCAGAAGTAAACATTTTTATAAAATATACTTTGTATGTAAATATTCCGCCGAAGACGGATGTGTCGGGCCATTGGCGCAAATAAAACGGCGACACAACACATTTCCATTCTCTGGACTGCATCCTGCTGGAGATCTAGTAGTACTGCTACAGGAGAGATCCAACAGGAGTTTGATAATGAACGCTGAAGAAGAAGAAGTATGTAAATATGCGACATATAAACACATTCTTTTTCTACTTGGTTCCTATAGTGCAAACATCAACATTAATTTTTTTTCAAAATTTACCTTGTATATAAATATATGTCATATAAACACATTCTTTTTCTGCTTAGTTCCTATAGTGAAAAATTCAGAAGTAAACATTTTTATAAAATATACTTTGTATGTAAATATGCGCTATATTAACACATTCTTATAAACATTTTTAAAAAATTTCTTTTTATGCGACATATAAACACATTCTTTTTCTACTTAGTTCCTATAGTGCGAAATTCAAAAATAAACATTAAAAAATTTACTTTTTTATATTTATGCAACATAAACACATTCTTTTTCTACTTAGTTCCTATAGTGCAAAATTAAAAAAAAAATCATTTTAAAAAATTTCCTTTTTTATGCGACATATAAACACATTCTATTTCTACTTTGTTCCTATAGTGCAAAAATCAGAAGTAAATATTTTTATAAAATTTACTTTGTATATAAATATATGACATATAAACACATTCTTTTTCTACTTCGTTCCTATAGTGCGAAATTCAAAAATAAACATTAAAAAATTTACTTTTTTATATTTATGCAACATAAACACATTCTTTGTCTACTTAGATCCTATAGTGCAAAATTCAAAAAAAAATCATTAAAAAAAATTTCCTTTTTTATGCGACATATAAACACATTCTATTTCTACTTTGTTCCTATAGTGCAAAAATCAGAAGTAAATATTTTTATAAAATTTACCTTGTATATAAATATATGACATATAAACACATTCTTTTTCTACTTATTTCCTATAGTGCAAAATTCAGAAGTAAACATTTTTATAAAATATACTTTGTATGTAAATATTCCGCTGAAGACGGATGTGTCGGGCCATTGGCGCAAATAAAACGGCGACACAACACATTTCCATTCTCTGGACTGCATCCTGCTGGAGATCTAGTAGTACTGCTACAGGAGAGATCCAACAGGAGTTTGATAATGAATGCTGAAGAAGAAGAAGTATGTAAATATGCGACATATAAACACATTCTTTTTCTACTTGGTTCCTATAGTGCAAACATCAGAATTAATATTTTTCAAAATTTACCTTGTATATAAATATATGTCATATAAACACATTCTTTTTCTGCTTAGTTCCTATAGTTCAAAATTCAGAAGTAAACATTTTTATAAAATATACTTTGTATGTAAATATGCGACATATTAACACATTCTTATAAACATTTTAAAAAATTTTCTTTTTATGCGGCATATAAACACATTCTTTTTCTACTTAGTTCCTATAGTGCGAAATTCAAAAATAAACATTAAAAAATTTACTTTTTTATATTTATGCAACATAAACACATTCTTTTTCTACTTAGTTCCTATAGTGCAAAATTTAAAAAAAAATCAATTTATAAAATTTCCTTTTTTATGCGACATATAAACACATTCTATTTCTACTTTGTTCCTATAGTGCAAAAATCAGAAGTAAATATTTTTATAAAATTTACCTTGTATATAAATATATGACATATAAACACATTCTTTTTCTACTTAGTTCCTATAGTGCGAAATTCAAAAATAAACATTAAAAAATTTACTTTTTTATATTTATGCAACATAAACACATTCTTTGTCTACTTAGATCCTATAGTGCAAAATTTAAAAAAAAATCATTAAAAAAAATTTCCTTTTTTATGCGACATATAAACACATTCTATTTCTACTTTGTTCCTATAGTGCAAAAATCAGAAGTAAATATTTTTATAAAATTTACCTTGTATATAAATATATGACATATAAACACATTCTTTTTCTACTTATTTCCTATAGTGCAAAATTCAGAAGTAAACATTTTTATAAAATATACTTTGTATGTAAATATTCCGCCGAAGACGGATGTGACGGGCCATTGGCGCAAATAAAACGGCGACACAACACATTTCCATTCTCTGGACTGCATCCTGCTGGAGATCTAGTAGTACTGCTACAGGAGAGATCCAACAGGAGTTTGATAATGAACGCTGAAGAAGAAGAAGTATGTAAATATGCAACATATAAACACATTCTTTTTCTACTTAGTTCCTATAGTGCGAAATTCAAAAATAAACATTAAAAAAAAATTCCTTTTTTATGCGACATATAAACACATTCTATTTCTACTTTGTTCCTATAGTGCAAAAATCAGAAGTAAATATTTTTATAAAATTTACCTTGTATATAAATATATGTCATGTAAACACATTCTTTTTCTGCTTAGTTCCAATAGTGCAAAATTCAGAAGTAAACATTTTTATAAAATATACTTTGTATGTAAATATGCGACATATTAACACATTATTTTTTTCTACTTAGTTCCTATAGTGCAAAATTCAGAAATAAACATTAAAAAAAATTTACTCTTTTCTTTTTATGCGACATATAAACACATTCTTTTTCTACTTAGTTCCTATAGTGCAAAATTCAAAAATAAACATTTTAAAAAATTGTACTTTTTTCTTTTTATGCGACATATAAACACATTCTATTTCTTCTTAGTTCCTATAGTGCAAAAATCAGAAGTAAATATTGTAATAAAATTTGCCTTGTATGTAAATATATTGCATATAAACACATTCTATTTCTACTTAGTTCCTATATTGCAAAATTCAGAAGTAAATATTTTTATAAAATATACTTTATATGTAAATATGCGACATATTAACACATTATTTTATTTCTACTTAGTTCCTATAGTGAAAAATTTAAAAATAAACATTAAAAGATTTACTTTTTTATATTTATGCAACATAAACACATTCTTTTTCTACTTAGTTCCTATAGTGCAAAAATCAGAAGTAAATATTGTAATAAAATTTACCTTGTATATAAATATATGTCATATAAACACATTCTTTTTCTGCTTAGTTCCAATAGTGCAAAATTCAAAAATAAACTTTTAAAAAATTTACTCTTTTCTTTTTATGCGACATATATACACATTCTTTTTCTACTTAGTTCCTATAGTGCAAAATTCAAAAATAAACATTAAAAAAAATTTACTCTTTTCTTTTTATGCGACATATAAACACATTCTTTTTCTACTTAGTTCCTATAGTGCAAAATTCAAAAATAAACATTTAAAAAATTGTACTTTTTTCTTTTTATGCGACATATAAACACATTCTATTTCTTCTTAGTTCCTATAGTGCAAAAATCAGAAGTAAATATTTTTATAAAATTTACCTTGTATATAAATATATGACATATAAACACATTCTTTTTCTACTTAGTTCATATAGTGCAAAATTCAGAAGTAAACATTTTTATAAAATATACTTTGTATGTAAATATTCCGCCGAAGACGTATGTGTCTGGCCATTGGCGCAAATAAAACGGCGACACAACACATTTCCATTCTCTGGACTGCATCCTGCTGGAGATCTAGTAGTACTGCTACAGGAGAGATCCAACAGGAGTTTGATAATGAACGCTGAAGAAGAAGAAGTATGTAAATATGCGACATATAAACACATTCTTTTTCTACTTGGTTCCTATAGTGCAAACATCAACATTAATATTTTTCAAAATTTACCTTGTATATAAATATATGACATATAAACACATTCTTTTTCTACTTAGTTCCTATAGTGCAAAATTCAGAAGTAAGCATTTTTATAAAATATACTTTGTATGTAAATATTCCGCCGAAGACGGATGTGTCGGGCCATTGGCGCAAATAAAACGGCGACACAACACATTTCCATTCTCTGGACTGCATCCTGCTGGAGATCTAGTAGTACTGCTACAGGAGAGATCCAACAGGAGTTTGATAATGAACGCTGAAGAAGAAGAAGCATGTAAATATGCGACATATAAACACATTCTTTTTCTACTTGGTTCCTATAGTGCAAACATCAACATTAATATTTTTCAAAATTTACCTTGTATATAAATATATGTCATATAAACACATTCTTTTTCTGCTTAGTTCCTATAGTGCAAAATTCAGAAGTAAACATTTTTATAAAATATACTTTGTATGTAAATATGCGCTATATTAACACATTCTTATAAACATTTTTAAAAAATTTCTTTTTATGCGACATATAAACACATTCTTTTTCTACTTAGTTCCTATAGTGCGAAATTCACAAATAAACATTAAAAAATTTACTTTTTTACATTTATGAAACATAAACACATTCTTTTTCTACTTAGATCCTATAGTGCAAAATTCAAAAATAAACATTAAAAAAAATGTCCTTTTTTATGCGACATATAAACACATTCTATTTCTACTTTGTTCCTATAGTGCAAAAATCAGAAGTAAATATTTTTATAAAATTTACCTTGTATATAAATATATGTCATATAAACACATTCTTTTTCTGCTTAGTTCCAATAGTGCAAAATTCAGAAGTAAACATTTTTATAAAATATTCTTTGTATGTAAATATGCGACATATTAACACATTATTTTTTTCTACTTAGTTCCTATAGTGCAAAATTCAAAAATAAACATTTAAAAAAATTGTACTTTTTTCTTTTTATGCGACATATAAACACATTCTATTTCTTCTTAGTTCCTATAGTGCAGAAATCAAAAGTAAATATTGTAATAAAATTTGCCTTGTATGTAAATATATTGCATATAAACACATTCTATTTCTACTTAGTTCCTATATTGCAAAATTCAGAAGTAAATATTTTTATAAAATATACTTTATATGTAAATATGCGACATATTAACACATTATTTTATTTCTACTTAGTTCCTATAGTGAAAAATTCAAAAATAAACATTAAAAAATTTACTTTTTTATATTTATGCAACATAAACAGATTATTTTTCTACTTAGTTCCTATAGTGCAAAAATCAGAAGAAAATATTGTAATAAAATTTACCTTGTATATAAATATATGTCATATAAACACATTCTTTTTCTACTTAGATCCTATAGTGCAAAATTCAAAAATAAACATTTAAAAAAATTTACTCTTTTCTTTTTATGCGACATATAAACACATTCTTTTTCTACTTAGTTCCTATAGTGCAAAATTCAAAAATAAACATTAAAAAAAATTTACTCTTTTCTTTTTATGCGACATATAAACACATTCTTTTTCAACTTAGTTCCTATAGTGCAAAATTCAAAAATAAACATTTAAAAAAATTTACTCTTTTCTTTTTATGCGACATATAAACACATTCTTTTTCTACTTAGTTCCTATAGTGCGAAATTCAAAAATAAACATTAAAAAAATTGTACTTTTTTCTTTTTATGCGACATATAAACACATTCTATTTCTTCTTAGTTCCTATAGTGCAAAAATCAGAAGTAAATATTTTTATAAAATTTACCTTGTATATAAATATATGACATATAAACACATTCTTTTTCTACTTAGTTCCTATAGTGCAAAATTCAGAAGTAAATATTTTTATAAAATATACTTTATATGTAAATATGCGACATATAAACACATTCTTTTTCTACTTAGTTCCTATAGTGCAAAATTCAAAAATAAACATTAAAAAAAATTTACTCTTTTCTTTTTATGCGACATATAAACACATTCTTTTTCTACTTAGTTCCTATAGTGCGAAATTCAAAAATAAACATTAAAAAAATTGTACTTTTTTCTTTTTATGCGACATATAAACACATTCTATTTCTTCTTAGTTCCTATAGTGCAAAAATCAGAAGTAAATATTTTTATAAAATTTACCTTGTATATAAATATATGACATATAAACACATTCTTTTTCTACTTAGTTCCTATAGTGAAAAATTCAGAAGTAAACATTTTTATAAAATATACTTTGTATGTAAATATGCGACATATTAACACATTATTTTTTTCTACTTAGTTCCTATAGTGCAAAATTCAAAAATAAACATTTAAAAAAATTTACTCTTTTCTTTTTATGCGACATATAAACACATTCTTTTTCTACTTAGTTCCTATAGTGCAAAAATCAGAAGTAAATATTGTAATAAAATTTACCTTGTATATAAATATATGTCATATAAACACATTCTTTTTCTGCTTAGTTCCTATAGTGCAAAATTCAGAAGTAAACATTTTTATAAAATATACTTTGTATGTAAATATGCGACATATTAACACATTATTTTATTTCTACTTAGTTCCTATAGTGAAAAATTCAAAAATAAACATTAAAAAATTTACTTTTTTATATTTATGCAACATAAACACATTCTTTTTCTACTTAGTTCCTATAGTGCAAAAATCAGAAGTAAATATTGTAATAAAATTTACCTTGTATATAAATATATGTCATATAAACACATTCTTTTTCTGCTTAGTTCCAATAGTGCAAAATTCAGAAGTAAACATTTTTATAAAATATACTTTGTATGTAAATATGCGACATATTAACACATTATTTTTTTCTACTTAGTTCCTATAGTGAAAAATTCAAAAATAAACATTAAAAATTTACTTTGTTATATTTATGCAACATAAACACATTCTTTTTCTACTTTGTTCCTATAGTGCAAAAATCAGAAGTAAATATTTTTATAAAATTTACCTTGTATATAAATATATGACATATAAACACATTCTTTTTCTACTTAGTTCCTATAGTGCGAAATTCAAAAATAAACATTAAAAAATTTACTTTTTTATATTTATGCAACATAAACACATTCTTTGTCTACTTAGATCCTATAGTGCAAAATTCAAAAAAAAATCATTAAAAAAAATTTCCTTTTTTATGCGACATATAAACACATTCTATTTCTACTTTGTTCCTATAGTGCAAAAATCAGAAGTAAATATTTTTATAAAATTTACCTTGTATATAAATATATGACATATAAACACATTCTTTTTCTACTTAGTTCCTATAGTGCAAAATTCAAAAATAAACATTTTAAAAAATTGTACTTTTTTCTTTTTATGCGACATATAAACACATTCTATTTCTTCTTAGTTCCTATAGTGCAAAAATCAAAAGTAAATATTGTAATAAAATTTGCCTTGTATGTAAATATATTGCATATAAACACATTCTATTTCTACTTAGTTCCTATATTGCAAAATTCAGAAGTAAATATTTTTATAAAATATACTTTATATGTAAATATGCGACATATTAACACATTATTTTATTTCTACTTAGTTCCTATAGTGAAAAATTCAAAAATAAACATTAAAAAATTTACTTTTTTATATTTATGCAACATAAACAGATTCTTTTTCTACTTAGTTCCTATAGTGCAAAATTCAGAAGTAAACATTTTTATAAAATATACTTTGTATGTAAATATGCGACATATTAACACATTATTTTTTTCTACTTAGTTCCTATAGTGAAAAATTCAAAAATAAACATTAAAAATTTACTTTGTTATATTTATGCAACATAAACACATTCTTTTTCTACTTTGTTCCTATAGTGCAAAAATCAGAAGTAAATATTTTTATAAAATTTACCTTGTATATAAATATATGACATATAAACACATTCTTTTTCTACTTAGTTCCTATAGTGCGAAATTCAAAAATAAACATTAAAAAATTTACTTTTTTATATTTATGCAACATAAACACATTCTTTGTCTACTTAGATCCTATAGTGCAAAATTCAAAAAAAAATCATTAAAAAAAATTTCCTTTTTTATGCGACATATAAACACATTCTATTTCTACTTTGTTCCTATAGTGCAAAAATCAGAAGTAAATATTTTTATAAAATTTACCTTGTATATAAATATATGACATATAAACACATTCTTTTTCTACTTAGTTCCTATAGTGCAAAATTCAAAAATAAACATTTTAAAAAATTGTACTTTTTTCTTTTTATGCGACATATAAACACATTCTATTTCTTCTTAGTTCCTATAGTGCAAAAATCAAAAGTAAATATTGTAATAAAATTTGCCTTGTATGTAAATATATTGCATATAAACACATTCTATTTCTACTTAGTTCCTATATTGCAAAATTCAGAAGTAAATATTTTTATAAAATATACTTTATATGTAAATATGCGACATATTAACACATTATTTTATTTCTACTTAGTTCCTATAGTGAAAAATTCAAAAATAAACATTAAAAAATTTACTTTTTTATATTTATGCAACATAAACAGATTCTTTTTCTACTTAGTTCCTATAGTGCAAAAATCAGAAGAAAATATTGTAATAAAATTTACCTTGTATATAAATATATGTCATATAAACACATTCTTTTTCTACTTAGATCCTATAGTGCAAAATTCAAAAATAAACATTTTTAAAAATTTACTCTTTTCTTTTTATGCGACATATAAACACATTCTTTTTCTACTTAGTTCCTATAGTGCAAAATTCAAAAATAAACATTTAAAAAAATTTACTCTTTTCTTTTTATGCGACATATAAACACATTCTTTTTCAACTTAGTTCCTATAGTGCAAAATTCAAAAATAAACATTAAAAAAATTGTACTTTTTTCTTTTTATGCGACATATAAACACATTCTATTTCTTCTTAGTTCCTATAGTGCAAACATCAGAAGTAAATATTGTAATAAAATTTGCCTTGTATGTAAATATATTGCATATAAACACATTCTATTTCTACTTAGTTCCTATATTGCAAAATTCAGAAGTAAATATTTTTATAAAATATACTTTATATGTAAATATGCGACATATTAACACATTATTTTATTTCTACTTAGTTCCTATAGTGAAAAATTCAAAAATAAACATTAAAAATTTACTTTGTTATATTTATGCAACATAAACACATTCTTTTTCTACTTTGTTCCTATAGTGCAAAATTCAAAAATAAACATTTTAAAAAATTGTACTTTTTTCTTTTTATGCGACATATAAACACATTCTATTTCTTCTTAGTTCCTATAGTGCAAAAATCAGAAGTAAATATTGTAATAAAATTTGCCTTGTATGTAAATATATTGCATATAAACACATTCTATTTCTACTTAGTTCCTATATTGCAAAATTCAGAAGTAAATATTTTTATAAAATATACTTTATATGTAAATATGCGACATATTAACACATTATTTTTCTACTTAGTTCCTATAGTGCAAAATTCAAAAATAAACATTAAAAAAAATTTACTCTTTTCTTTTTATGCGACATATAAACACATTCTTTTTCTACTTAGTTCCTATAGTGCGAAATTCAAAAATAAACATTAAAAAAATTGTACTTTTTTCTTTTTATGCGACATATAAACACATTCTATTTCTTCTTAGTTCCTATAGTGCAAAAATCAGAAGTAAATATTTTTATAAAATTTACCTTGTATATAAATATATGACATATAAACACATTCTTTTTCTACTTAGTTCCTATAGTGAAAAATTCAGAAGTAAACATTTTTATAAAATATACTTTGTATGTAAATATGCGACATATTAACACATTATTTTTTTCTACTTAGTTCCTATAGTGCAAAATTCAAAAATAAACATTAAAAAAAATTTACTCTTTTCTTTTTATGCGACATATAAACACATTCTTTTTCTACTTAGTTCCTATAGTGCAAAAATCAGAAGTAAATATTGTAATAAAATTTACCTTGTATATAAATATATGTCATATAAACACATTCTTTTTCTGCTTAGTTCCTATAGTGCAAAATTCAGAAGTAAACATTTTTATAAAATATACTTTGTATGTAAATATGCGACATATTAACACATTATTTTATTTCTACTTAGTTCCTATAGTGAAAAATTCAAAAATAAACATTAAAAAATTTACTTTTTTATATTTATGCAACATAAACACATTCTTTTTCTACTTAGTTCCTATAGTGCAAAAATCAGAAGTAAATATTGTAATAAAATTTACCTTGTATATAAATATATGTCATATAAACACATTCTTTTTCTGCTTAGTTCCAATAGTGCAAAATTCAGAAGTAAACATTTTTATAAAATATACTTTGTATGTAAATATGCGACATATTAACACATTATTTTTTTCTACTTAGTTCCTATAGTGAAAAATTCAAAAATAAACATTAAAAATTTACTTTGTTATATTTATGCAACATAAACACATTCTTTTTCTACTTTGTTCCTATAGTGCAAAAATCAGAAGTAAATATTTTTATAAAATTTACCTTGTATATAAATATATGACATATAAACACATTCTTTTTCTACTTAGTTCCTATAGTGCGAAATTCAAAAATAAACATTAAAAAATTTACTTTTTTATATTTATGCAACATAAACACATTCTTTGTCTACTTAGATCCTATAGTGCAAAATTCAAAAAAAAATCATTAAAAAAAATTTCCTTTTTTATGCGACATATAAACACATTCTATTTCTACTTTGTTCCTATAGTGCAAAAATCAGAAGTAAATATTTTTATAAAATTTACCTTGTATATAAATATATGACATATAAACACATTCTTTTTCTACTTAGTTCCTATAGTGCAAAATTCAAAAATAAACATTTTAAAAAATTGTACTTTTTTCTTTTTATGCGACATATAAACACATTCTATTTCTTCTTAGTTCCTATAGTGCAAAAATCAAAAGTAAATATTGTAATAAAATTTGCCTTGTATGTAAATATATTGCATATAAACACATTCTATTTCTACTTAGTTCCTATATTGCAAAATTCAGAAGTAAATATTTTTATAAAATATACTTTATATGTAAATATGCGACATATTAACACATTATTTTATTTCTACTTAGTTCCTATAGTGAAAAATTCAAAAATAAACATTAAAAAATTTACTTTTTTATATTTATGCAACATAAACAGATTCTTTTTCTACTTAGTTCCTATAGTGCAAAATTCAGAAGTAAACATTTTTATAAAATATACTTTGTATGTAAATATGCGACATATTAACACATTATTTTTTTCTACTTAGTTCCTATAGTGAAAAATTCAAAAATAAACATTAAAAATTTACTTTGTTATATTTATGCAACATAAACACATTCTTTTTCTACTTTGTTCCTATAGTGCAAAAATCAGAAGTAAATATTTTTATAAAATTTACCTTGTATATAAATATATGACATATAAACACATTCTTTTTCTACTTAGTTCCTATAGTGCGAAATTCAAAAATAAACATTAAAAAATTTACTTTTTTATATTTATGCAACATAAACACATTCTTTGTCTACTTAGATCCTATAGTGCAAAATTCAAAAAAAAATCATTAAAAAAAATTTCCTTTTTTATGCGACATATAAACACATTCTATTTCTACTTTGTTCCTATAGTGCAAAAATCAGAAGTAAATATTTTTATAAAATTTACCTTGTATATAAATATATGACATATAAACACATTCTTTTTCTACTTAGTTCCTATAGTGCAAAATTCAAAAATAAACATTTTAAAAAATTGTACTTTTTTCTTTTTATGCGACATATAAACACATTCTATTTCTTCTTAGTTCCTATAGTGCAAAAATCAAAAGTAAATATTGTAATAAAATTTGCCTTGTATGTAAATATATTGCATATAAACACATTCTATTTCTACTTAGTTCCTATATTGCAAAATTCAGAAGTAAATATTTTTATAAAATATACTTTATATGTAAATATGCGACATATTAACACATTATTTTATTTCTACTTAGTTCCTATAGTGAAAAATTCAAAAATAAACATTAAAAAATTTACTTTTTTATATTTATGCAACATAAACAGATTCTTTTTCTACTTAGTTCCTATAGTGCAAAAATCAGAAGAAAATATTGTAATAAAATTTACCTTGTATATAAATATATGTCATATAAACACATTCTTTTTCTACTTAGATCCTATAGTGCAAAATTCAAAAATAAACATTTTTAAAAATTTACTCTTTTCTTTTTATGCGACATATAAACACATTCTTTTTCTACTTAGTTCCTATAGTGCAAAATTCAAAAATAAACATTTAAAAAAATTTACTCTTTTCTTTTTATGCGACATATAAACACATTCTTTTTCAACTTAGTTCCTATAGTGCAAAATTCAAAAATAAACATTAAAAAAATTGTACTTTTTTCTTTTTATGCGACATATAAACACATTCTATTTCTTCTTAGTTCCTATAGTGCAAACATCAGAAGTAAATATTGTAATAAAATTTGCCTTGTATGTAAATATATTGCATATAAACACATTCTATTTCTACTTAGTTCCTATATTGCAAAATTCAGAAGTAAATATTTTTATAAAATATACTTTATATGTAAATATGCGACATATTAACACATTATTTTATTTCTACTTAGTTCCTATAGTGAAAAATTCAAAAATAAACATTAAAAATTTACTTTGTTATATTTATGCAACATAAACACATTCTTTTTCTACTTTGTTCCTATAGTGCAAAATTCAAAAATAAACATTTTAAAAAATTGTACTTTTTTCTTTTTATGCGACATATAAACACATTCTATTTCTTCTTAGTTCCTATAGTGCAAAAATCAGAAGTAAATATTGTAATAAAATTTGCCTTGTATGTAAATATATTGCATATAAACACATTCTATTTCTACTTAGTTCCTATATTGCAAAATTCAGAAGTAAATATTTTTATAAAATATACTTTATATGTAAATATGCGACATATTAACACATTATTTTATTTCTACTTAGTTCCTATAGTGAAAAATTCAAAAATAAACATTAAAAAATTTACTTTTTTATATTTATGCAACATAAACAGATTCTTTTTCTACTTAGTTCCTATAGTGCAAAAATCAGAAGAAAATATTGTAATAAAATTTACCTTGTATATAAATATATGTCATATAAACACATTCTTTTTCTACTTAGATCCTATAGTGCAAAATTCAAAAATAAACATTTTAAAAAATTTACTCTTTTCTTTTTATGCGACATATAAACACATTCTTTTTCTACTTAGTTCCTATAGTGCGAAATTCAAAAATAAACATTAAAAAAATTGTACTTTTTTCTTTTTATGCGACATATAAACACATTCTATTTCTTCTTAGTTCCTATAGTGCAAAAATCAGAAGTAAATATTTTTATAAAATTTACCTTGTATATAAATATATGACATATAAACACATTCTTTTTCTACTTAGTTCCTATAGTGCAAAATTCAGAAGTAAACATTTTTATAAAATATACTTTGTATGTAAATATGCGACATATTAACACATTATTTTTTTCTACTTAGTTCCTATAGTGCAAAATTCAAAAATAAACATTAAAAAAAATTTACTCTTTTCTTTTTATGCGACATATAAACACATTCTTTTTCTACTTAGTTCCTATAGTGCAAAAATCAGAAGTAAATATTGTAATAAAATTTACCTTGTATATAAATATATGTCATATAAACACATTCTTTTTCTGCTTAGTTCCTATAGTGCAAAATTCAGAAGTAAACATTTTTATAAAATATACTTTGTATGTAAATATGCGACATATTAACACATTATTTTATTTCTACTTAGTTCCTATAGTGAAAAATTCAAAAATAAACATTAAAAAATTTACTTTTTTATATTTATGCAACATAAACACATTCTTTTTCTACTTAGTTCCTATAGTGCAAAAATCAGAAGTAAATATTGTAATAAAATTTACCTTGTATATAAATATATGTCATATAAACACATTCTTTTTCTGCTTAGTTCCAATAGTGCAAAATTCAGAAGTAAACATTTTTATAAAATATACTTTGTATGTAAATATGCGACATATTAACACATTATTTTATTCTACTTAGTTCCTATAGTGAAAAATTCAAAAATAAACATTAAAAATTTACTTTGTTATATTTATGCAACATAAACACATTCTTTTTCTACTTTGTTCCTATAGTGCAAAAATCAGAAGTAAATATTTTTATAAAATTTACCTTGTATATAAATATATGACATATAAACACATTCTTTTTCTACTTAGTTCCTATAGTGCGAAATTCAAAAATAAACATTAAAAAATTTACTTTTTTATATTTATGCAACATAAACACATTCTTTGTCTACTTAGATCCTATAGTGCAAAATTCAAAAAAAAATCATTAAAAAAATTTCCTTTTTTATGCGACATATAAAAACATTCTATTTCTACTTTGTTCCTATAGTGCAAAAATCAGAAATAAATATTTTTATAAAATTTACCTTGTATATAAATATATGACATATAAACACATTCTTTTTCTACTTAGTTCCTATAGTGCAAAATTCAAAAATAAACATTTAAAAAAATTGTACTTTTTTCTTTTTATGCGACATATAAACACATTCTATTTCTTCTTAGTTCCTATAGTGCAAAAATCAAAAGTAAATATTGTAATAAAATTTGCCTTGTATGTAAATATATTGCATATAAACACATTCTATTTCTACTTAGTTCCTATATTGCAAAATTCAGAAGTAAATATTTTTATAAAATATACTTTATATGTAAATATGCGACATATTAACACATTATTTTATTTCTACTTAGTTCCTATAGTGAAAAATTCAAAAATAAACATTAAAAAATTTACTTTTTTATATTTATGCAACATAAACAGATTCTTTTTCTACTTAGTTCCTATAGTGCAAAAATCAGAAGAAAATATTGTAATAAAATTTACCTTGTATATAAATATATGTCATATAAAGACATTCTTTTTCTACTTAGATCCTATAGTGCAAAATTCAAAAATAAACATTTTTAAAAATTTACTCTTTTCTTTTTATGCGACATATAAACACATTCTTTTTCTACTTAGTTCCTATAGTGCAAAATTCAAAAATAAACATTTAAAAAAATTTACTCTTTTCTTTTTATGCGACATATAAACACATTCTTTTTCAACTTAGTTCCTATAGTGCAAAATTCAAAAATAAACATTTTAAAAAATTGTACTTTTTTCTTTTTATGCGACATATAAACACATTCTATTTCTTCTTAGTTCCTATAGTGCAAAAATCAGAAGTAAATATTGTAATAAAATTTGCCTTGTATGTAAATATATTGCATATAAACACATTCTATTTCTACTTAGTTCCTATATTGCAAAATTCAGAAGGAAATGTTTTTATAAAATATACTTTATATGTAAATATGCGACATATTAACACATTATTTTATTTCTACTTAGTTCCTATAGTGAAAAATTCAAAAATAAACATTAAAAATTTACTTTGTTATATTTATGCAACATAAACACATTCTTTTTCTACTTTGTTCCTATAGTGCAAAATTCAAAAATAAACATTTAAAAAAATTGTACTTTTTTCTTTTTATGCGACATATAAACACATTCTATTTCTTCTTAGTTCCTATAGTGCAAAAATCAAAAGTAAATATTGTAATAAATTTGCCTTGTATGTAAATATATTGCATATAAACACATTCTATTTCTACTTAGTTCCTATATTGCAAAATTCAGAAGTAAATATTTTTATAAAATATACTTTATATGTAAATATGCGACATATTAACACATTATTTTATTTCTACTTAGTTCCTATAGTGAAAAATTCAAAAATAAACATTAAAAAATTTACTTTTTTATATTTATGCAACATAAACAGATTCTTTTTCTACTTAGTTCCTATAGTGCAAAAATCAGAAGAAAATATTGTAATAAAATTTACCTTGTATATAAATATATGTCATATAAACACATTCTTTTTCTACTTAGATCCTATAGTGCAAAATTCAAAAATAAACATTTTAAAAAATTTACTCTTTTCTTTTTATGCGACATATAAACACATTCTTTTTCTACTTAGTTCCTATAGTGCAAAATTCAAAAATAAACATTTAAAAAAATTTACTCTTTTCTTTTTATGCGACATATAAACACATTCTTTTTCAACTTAGTTCCTATAGTGCAAAATTCAAAAAAAAATCATTAAAAAAAATTTCCTTTTTTATGCGACATATAAACACATTCTATTTCTAATTTGTTCCTATAGTGCAAAAATCAGAAGTAAATATTGTAATAAAATTTACCTTGTATATAAATATATGTCATATAAACACATTCTTTTTCTGCTTAGTTCCTATAGTGCAAAATTCAGAAGTAAACATTTTTATAAAATATACTTTGTATGTAAATATGCGACATATTAACACATTATTTTATTTCTACTTAGTTCCTATAGTGAAAAATTCAAAAATAAACATTAAAAAATTTACTTTTTTATATTTATGCAACATAAACACATTCTTTTTCTACTTAGTTCCTATAGTGCAAAAATCAGAAGTAAATATTGTAATAAAATTTACCTTGTATATAAATATATGTCATATAAACACATTCTTTTTCTGCTTAGTTCCAATAGTGCAAAATTCAGAAGTAAACATTTTTATAAAATATACTTTGTATGTAAATATGCGACATATTAACACATTATTTTATTCTACTTAGTTCCTATAGTGAAAAATTCAAAAATAAACATTAAAAATTTACTTTGTTATATTTATGCAACATAAACACATTCTTTTTCTACTTTGTTCCTATAGTGCAAAAATCAGAAGTAAATATTTTTATAAAATTTACCTTGTATATAAATATATGACATATAAACACATTCTTTTTCTACTTAGTTCCTATAGTGCGAAATTCAAAAATAAACATTAAAAAATTTACTTTTTTATATTTATGCAACATAAACACATTCTTTGTCTACTTAGATCCTATAGTGCAAAATTCAAAAAAAAATCATTAAAAAAATTTCCTTTTTTATGCGACATATAAACACATTCTATTTCTACTTTGTTCCTATAGTGCAAAAATCAGAAATAAATATTTTTATAAAATTTACCTTGTATATAAATATATGACATATAAACACATTCTTTTTCTACTTAGTTCCTATAGTGCAAAATTCAAAAATAAACATTTAAAAAAATTGTACTTTTTTCTTTTTATGCGACATATAAACACATTCTATTTCTTCTTAGTTCCTATAGTGCAAAAATCAAAAGTAAATATTGTAATAAAATTTGCCTTGTATGTAAATATATTGCATATAAACACATTCTATTTCTACTTAGTTCCTATATTGCAAAATTCAGAAGTAAATATTTTTATAAAATATACTTTATATGTAAATATGCGACATATTAACACATTATTTTATTTCTACTTAGTTCCTATAGTGAAAAATTCAAAAATAAACATTAAAAAATTTCCTTTTTTATATTTATGCAACATAAACAGATTCTTTTTCTACTTAGTTCCTATAGTGCAAAAATCAGAAGAAAATATTGTAATAAAATTTACCTTGTATATAAATATATGTCATATAAAGACATTCTTTTTCTACTTAGATCCTATAGTGCAAAATTCAAAAATAAACATTTTTAAAAATTTACTCTTTTCTTTTTATGCGACATATAAACACATTCTTTTTCTACTTAGTTCCTATAGTGCAAAATTCAAAAATAAACATTAAAAAAAATTTACTCTTTTCTTTTTATGCGACATATAAACACATTCTTTTTCAACTTAGTTCCTATAGTGCAAAATTCAAAAATAAACATTAAAAAAATTGTACTTTTTTCTTTTTATGCGACATATAAACACATTCTATTTCTTCTTAGTTCCTATAGTGCAAAAATCAGAAGTAAATATTGTAATAAAATTTGCCTTGTATGTAAATATATTGCATATAAACACATTCTATTTCTACTTAGTTCCTATATTGCAAAATTCAGAAGGAAATGTTTTTATAAAATATACTTTATATGTAAATATGCGACATATTAACACATTATTTTATTTCTACTTAGTTCCTATAGTGAAAAATTCAAAAATAAACATTAAAAATTTACTTTGTTATATTTATGCAACATAAACACATTCTTTTTCTACTTTGTTCCTATAGTGCAAAATTCAAAAATAAACATTTAAAAAAATTGTACTTTTTTCTTTTTATGCGACATATAAACACATTCTATTTCTTCTTAGTTCCTATAGTGCAAAAATCAAAAGTAAATATTGTAATAAATTTGCCTTGTATGTAAATATATTGCATATAAACACATTCTATTTCTACTTAGTTCCTATATTGCAAAATTCAGAAGTAAATATTTTTATAAATATACTTTATATGTAAATATGCGACATATTAACACATTATTTTATTTCTACTTAGTTCCTATAGTGAAAAATTCAAAAATAAACATTAAAAAATTTACTTTTTTATATTTATGCAACATAAACAGATTCTTTTTCTACTTAGTTCCTATAGTGCAAAAATCAGAAGAAAATATTGTAATAAAATTTACCTTGTATATAAATATATGTCATATAAACACATTCTTTTTCTACTTAGATCCTATAGTGCAAAATTCAAAAATAAACATTTTAAAAAATTTACTCTTTTCTTTTTATGCGACATATAAACACATTCTTTTTCTACTTAGTTCCTATAGTGCAAAATTCAAAAAAAAATCATTAAAAAAAATTTCCTTTTTTATGCGACATATAAACACATTCTATTTCTAATTTGTTCCTATAGTGCAAAAATCAGAAGTAAATATTTTTATAAAATTTACCTTGTATATAAATATATGACATATAAACACATTCTTTTTCTACTTATTTCCTATAGTGCAAAATTCAGAAGTAAACATTTTTATAAAATATACTTTGTATGTAAATATTCCGCCGAAGACGGATGTGTCGGGCCATTGGCACAAATAAAACGGCAACACAACACATTTCCATTCTCTGGACTGCATCCTGCTGGAGATCTAGTAGTACTGCTACAGGAGAGATCCAACAGGAGTTTGATAATGAACGCTGAAGAAGAAGAAGTATGTAAATATGCGACATATAAACACATTCTTTTTCTACTTAGTTCCTATAGTGCGAAATTCAAAAATAAACATTAAAAAATTTACTTTTTTATATTTATGAAACATAAACACATTCTTTTTCTACTTAGATCCTATAGTGCAAAATTCAAAAATAAACATTAAAAAAAAATTCCTTTTTTATGCGACATATAAACACATTCTATTTCTACTTTGTTCCTATAGTGCAAAAATCAGAAGTAAATATTTTTATAAAATTTACCTTGTATATAAATATATGTCATGTAAACACATTCTTTTTCTGCTTAGTTCCAATAGTGCAAAATTCAGAAGTAAACATTTTTATAAAATATACTTTGTATGTAAATATGCGACATATTAACACATTATTTTTTTCTAATTAGTTCCTATAGTGCAAAATTCAAAAATAAACATTAAAAAAAATTTACTCTTTTCTTTTTATGCGACATATAAACACATTCTTTTTCTACTTAGTTCCTATAGTGCAAAATTCAAAAATAAACATTTAAAAAAATTGTACTTTTTTCTTTTTATGCGACATATAAACACATTCTATTTCTACTTAGTTCCTATATTGCAAAATTCAGAAGTAAATATTTTTATAAAATATACTTTATATGTAAATATGCGACATATTAACACATTATTTTATTTCTACTTAGTTCCTATAGTGAAAAATTCAAAAATAAACATTAAAAAATTTACTTTTTTATATTTATGCAACATAAACACATTCTTTTTCTACTTAGTTCCTATAGTGCAAAAATCAGAAGTAAATATTGTAATAAAATTTACCTTGTATATAAATATATGTCATATAAACACATTCTTTTTCTGCTTAGTTCCAATAGTGCAAAATTCAGAAGTAAACATTTTTATAAAATATACTTTGTATGTAAATATGCGACATATTAACACATTATTTTTTTCTACTTAGTTCCTATAGTGCAAAATTCAAAAAAAAATCATTAAAAAAAATTTCCTTTTTTATGCGACATATAAACACATTCTATTTCTAATTTGTTCCTATAGTGCAAAAATCAGAAGTAAATATTTTTATAAAATTTACCTTGTATATAAATATATGACATATAAACACATTCTTTTTCTACTTATTTCCTATAGTGCAAAATTCAGAAGTAAACATTTTTATAAAATATACTTTGTATGTAAATATTCCGCCGAAGACGGATGTGTCGGGCCATTGGCACAAATAAAACGGCAACACAACACATTTCCATTCTCTGGACTGCATCCTGCTGGAGATCTAGTAGTACTGCTACAGGAGAGATCCAACAGGAGTTTGATAATGAACGCTGAAGAAGAAGAAGTATGTAAATATGCGACATATAAACACATTCTTTTTCTACTTAGTTCCTATAGTGCGAAATTCAAAAATAAACATTAAAAAATTTACTTTTTTATATTTATGAAACATAAACACATTCTTTTTCTACTTAGATCCTATAGTGCAAAATTCAAAAATAAACATTAAAAAAAAATTCCTTTTTTATGCGACATATAAACACATTCTATTTCTACTTTGTTCCTATAGTGCAAAAATCAGAAGTAAATATTTTTATAAAATTTACCTTGTATATAAATATATGTCATGTAAACACATTCTTTTTCTGCTTAGTTCCAATAGTGCAAAATTCAGAAGTAAACATTTTTATAAAATATACTTTGTATGTAAATATGCAACATATTAACACATTATTTTTTTCTAATTAGTTCCTATAGTGCAAAATTCAAAAATAAACATTAAAAAAAATTTACTCTTTTCTTTTTATGCGACATATAAACACATTCTTTTTCTACTTAGTTCCTATAGTGCAAAATTCAAAAATAAACATTTTAAAAAATTGTACTTTTTTCTTTTTATGCGACATATAAACACATTCTATTTCTACTTAGTTCCTATATTGCAAAATTCAGAAGTAAATATTTTTATAAAATATACTTTATATGTAAATATGCGACATATTAACACATTATTTTATTTCTACTTAGTTCCTATAGTGAAAAATTCAAAAATAAACATTAAAAAATTTACTTTTTTATATTTATGCAACATAAACACATTCTTTTTCTACTTAGTTCCTATAGTGCAAAAATCAGAAGTAAATATTGTAATAAAATTTACCTTGTATATAAATATATGTCATATAAACACATTCTTTTTCTGCTTAGTTCCAATAGTGCAAAATTCAGAAGTAAACATTTTTATAAAATATACTTTGTATGTAAATATGCGACATATTAACACATTATTTTTTTCTACTTAGTTCCTATAGTGAAAAATTCAAAAATAAACATTAAAAAATTTACTTTTTTATATTTATGCAACATAAACACATTCTTTTTCTACTTAGATCCTATAGTGCAAAATTCAAAAATAAACATTTTAAAAAAATTTCCTTTTTTTATGCGACATATAAACACATTCTTTTTCTACTTAGTTCCTATAGTGCAAAATTCAAAAATAAACATTAAAAAAATTGTACTTTTTTCTTTTTATGCGACATATAAACACATTCTATTTCTTCTTAGTTCCTATAGTGCAAAAATCAGAAGTAAATATTGTAATAAAATTTACCTTGTATATAAATATATGACATATAAACACATTCTTTTTCTACTTAGTTCCTATAGTGCAAAATTCAGAAGTAAACATTTTTATAAAATATACTTTGTATGTAAATATTCCGCCGAAGACGTATGTGTCGGGCCATTGGCGCAAATAAAACGGCGACACAACACATTTCCATTCTCTGGACTGCATCCTACTGGAGATCTAGTAGTACTGCTACAGGAGAGATCCAACAGGAGTTTGATAATGAACGCTGAAGAAGAAGAAGTATGTAAATATGCGACATATAAACACATTCTTTTTCTACTTGGTTCCTATAGTGCAAACATCAACATTAATATTTTTCAAAATTTACCTTGTATATAAATATATGACATATAAACACATTCTTTTTCTACTTAGTTCCTATAGTGCAAAATTCAGAAGTAAACATTTTTGTAAAATATACTTTGTATGTAAATATTCCGCCGAAGACGGATGTGTCGGGCCATTGGCGCAAATAAAACGGCGACACAACACATTTCCATTCTCTGGACTGCATCCTGCTGGAGATCTAGTAGTACTGCTACAGGAGAGATCCAACAGGAGTTTGATAATTAACGCTGAAGAAGAAGAAGCATGTAAATATGCGACATATAAACACATTCTTTTTCTACTTGGTTCCTATAGTGCAAACATCAACATTAATATTTTTCAAAATTTACCTTGTATATAAATATATGTCATATAAACACATTCTTTTTCTGCTTAGTTCCTATAGTGCAAAATTCAGAAGTAAACATTTTTATAAAATATACTTTGTATGTAAATATGCGCTATATTAACACATTCTTATAAACATTTTTTTTAAATTTCTTTTTATGCGACATATAAACACATTCTTTTTCTACTTAGTTCCTATAGTGCGAAATTCAAAAATAAACATTAAAAAATTTACTTTTTTATATTTATGAAACATAAACACATTCTTTTTCTACTTAGATCCTATAGTGCAAAATTCAAAAATAAACATTAAAAAAAATTTCCTTTTTTATGCGACATATAAACACATTCTATTTCTACTTTGTTCCTATAGTGCAAAAATCAGAAGTAAATATTTTTATAAAATTTACCTTGTATATAAATATATGTCATGTAAACACATTCTTTTTCTGCTTAGTTCCAATAGTGCAAAATTCAGAAGTAAACATTTTTATAAAATATACTTTGTATGTAAATATGCGACATATTAACACATTATTTTTTTCTAATTAGTTCCTATAGTGCAAAATTCAAAAATAAACATTAAAAAAAATTTACTCTTTTCTTTTTATGCGACATATAAACACATTCTTTTTCTACTTAGTTCCTATAGTGCAAAATTCAAAAATAAACATTTTAAAAAATTGTACTTTTTTCTTTTTATGCGACATATAAACACATTCTATTTCTACTTAGTTCCTATATTGCAAAATTCAGAAGTAAATATTTTTATAAAATATACTTTATATGTAAATATGCGACATATTAACACATTATTTTTTTCTACTTAGTTCCTATAGTGAAAAATTCAAAAATAAACATTAAAAAATTTACTTTTTTATATTTATGCAACATAAACACATTCTTTTTCTACTTAGATCCTATAGTGCAAAATTCAAAAATAAACATTTTAAAAAAATTTCCTTTTTTTATGCGACATATAAACACATTCTTTTTCTACTTAGTTCCTATAGTGCAAAATTCAAAAATAAACATTAAAAAAATTGTACTTTTTTCTTTTTATGCGACATATAAACACATTCTATTTCTTCTTAGTTCCTATAGTGCAAAAATCAGAAGTAAATATTTTTATAAAATTTACCTTGTATATAAATATATGACATATAAACACATTCTTTTTCTACTTAGTTCCTATAGTGCAAAACTCAGAAGTAAACATTTTTATAAAATATACTTTGTATGTAAATATTCCGCCGAAGACGTATGTGTCGGGCCATTGGCGCAAATAAAACGGCGACACAACACATTTCCATTCTCTGGACTGCATCCTACTGGAGATCTAGTAGTACTGCTACAGGAGAGATCCAACAGGAGTTTGATAATGAACGCTGAAGAAGAAGAAGTATGTAAATATGCGACATATAAACACATTCTTTTTCTACTTGGTTCCTATAGTGCAAACATCAACATTAATATTTTTCAAAATTTACCTTGTATATAAATATATGACATATAAACACATTCTTTTTCTACTTAGTTCCTATAGTGCAAAATTCAGAAGTAAACATTTTTGTAAAATATACTTTGTATGTAAATATTCCGCCGAAGACGGATGTGTCGGGCCATTGGCGCAAATAAAACGGAGACACAACACATTTCCATTCTCTGGACTGCATCCTGCTGGAGATCTAGTAGTACTGCTACAGGAGAGATCCAACAGGAGTTTGATAATGAACGCTGAAGAAGAAGAAGCATGTAAATATGCGACATATAAACACATTCTTTTTCTACTTGGTTCCTATAGTGCAAACATCAACATTAATATTTTTCAAAATTTACCTTGTATATAAATATATGTCATATAAACACATTCTTTTTCTGCTTAGTTCCTATAGTGCAAAATTCAGAAGTAAACATTTTTATAAAATATACTTTGTATGTAAATATGCGCTATATTAACACATTCTTATAAACATTTTTTTTAAATTTCTTTTTATGCGACATATAAACACATTCTTTTTCTACTTAGTTCCTATAGTGCGAAATTCAAAAATAAACATTAAAAAATTTACTTTTTTATATTTATGAAACATAAACACATTCTTTTTCTACTTAGATCCTATAGTGCAAAATTCAAAAATAAACATTAAAAAAAATTTCCTTTTTTATGCGACATATAAACACATTCTATTTCTACTTTGTTCCTATAGTGCAAAAATCAGAAGTAAATATTTTTATAAAATTTACCTTGTATATAAATATATGTCATGTAAACACATTCTTTTTCTGCTTAGTTCCAATAGTGCAAAATTCAGAAGTAAACATTTTTATAAAATATACTTTGTATGTAAATATGCGACATATTAACACATTATTTTTTTCTAATTAGTTCCTATAGTGCAAAATTCAAAAATAAACATTAAAAAAAATTTACTCTTTTCTTTTTATGCGACATATAAACACATTCTTTTTCTACTTAGTTCCTATAGTGCAAAATTCAAAAATAAACATTTTAAAAAATTGTACTTTTTTCTTTTTATGCGACATATAAACACATTCTATTTCTACTTAGTTCCTATATTGCAAAATTCAGAAGTAAATATTTTTATAAAATATACTTTATATGTAAATATGCGACATATTAACACATTATTTTATTTCTACTTAGTTCCTATAGTGAAAAATTCAAAAATAAACATTAAAAAATTTACTTTTTTATATTTATGCAACATAAACACATTCTTTTTCTACTTAGTTCCTATAGTGCAAAAATCAGAAGTAAATATTGTAATAAAATTTACCTTGTATATAAATATATGTCATATAAACACATTCTTTTTCTGCTTAGTTCCAATAGTGCAAAATTCAGAAGTAAACATTTTTATAAAATATACTTTGTATGTAAATATGCGACATATTAACACATTATTTTTTTCTACTTAGTTCCTATAGTGAAAAATTCAAAAATAAACATTAAAAAATTTACTTTTTTATATTTATGCAACATAAACACATTCTTTTTCTACTTAGATCCTATAGTGCAAAATTCAAAAATAAACATTTTAAAAAAATTTCCTTTTTTTATGCGACATATAAACACATTCTTTTTCTACTTAGTTCCTATAGTGCAAAATTCAAAAATAAACATTAAAAAAATTGTACTTTTTTCTTTTTATGCGACATATAAACACATTCTATTTCTTCTTAGTTCCTATAGTGCAAAAATCAGAAGTAAATATTGTAATAAAATTTACCTTGTATATAAATATATGACATATAAACACATTCTTTTTCTACTTAGTTCCTATAGTGCAAAATTCAGAAGTAAACATTTTTATAAAATATACTTTGTATGTAAATATTCCGCCGAAGACGTATGTGTCGGGCCATTGGCGCAAATAAAACGGCGACACAACACATTTCCATTCTCTGGACTGCATCCTACTGGAGATCTAGTAGTACTGCTACAGGAGAGATCCAACAGGAGTTTGATAATGAACGCTGAAGAAGAAGAAGTATGTAAATATGCGACATATAAACACATTCTTTTTCTACTTGGTTCCTATAGTGCAAACATCAACATTAATATTTTTCAAAATTTACCTTGTATATAAATATATGACATATAAACACATTCTTTTTCTACTTAGTTCCTATAGTGCAAAATTCAGAAGTAAACATTTTTGTAAAATATACTTTGTATGTAAATATTCCGCCGAAGACGGATGTGTCGGGCCATTGGCGCAAATAAAACGGCAACACAACACATTTCCATTCTCTGGACTGCATCCTGCTGGAGATCTAGTAGTACTGCTACAGGAGAGATCCAACAGGAGTTTGATAATGAACGCTGAAGAAGAAGAAGTATGTAAATATGCGACATATAAACACATTCTTTTTCTACTTAGTTCCTATAGTGCGAAATTCAAAAATAAACATTAAAAAAAAATTCCTTTTTTATGCGACATATAAACACATTCTATTTCTACTTTGTTCCTATAGTGCAAAAATCAGAAGTAAATATTTTTATAAAATTTACCTTGTATATAAATATATGTCATGTAAACACATTCTTTTTCTGCTTAGTTCCAATAGTGCAAAATTCAGAAGTAAACATTTTTATAAAATATACTTTGTATGTAAATATGCGACATATTAACACATAATTTTTTTCTAATTAGTTCCTATAGTGCAAAATTCAAAAATAAACATTAAAAAAAATTTACTCTTTTCTTTTTATGCGACATATAAACACATTCTTTTTCTACTTAGTTCCTATAGTGCAAAATTCAAAAATAAACATTTTAAAAAATTGTACTTTTTTCTTTTTATGCGACATATAAACACATTCTATTTCTACTTAGTTCCTATATTGCAAAATTCAGAAGTAAATATTTTTATAAAATATACTTTATATGTAAATATGCGACATATTAACACATTATTTTATTTCTACTTAGTTCCTATAGTGAAAAATTCAAAAATAAACATTAAAAAATTTACTTTTTTATATTTATGCAACATAAACACATTCTTTTTCTACTTAGTTCCTATAGTGCAAAAATCAGAAGTAAATATTGTAATAAAATTTACCTTGTATATAAATATATGTCATATAAACACATTCTTTTTCTGCTTAGTTCCAATAGTGCAAAATTCAGAAGTAAACATTTTTATAAAATATACTTTGTATGTAAATATGCGACATATTAACACATTATTTTTTTCTACTTAGTTCCTATAGTGAAAAATTCAAAAATAAACATTAAAAAATTTACTTTTTTATATTTATGCAACATAAACACATTCTTTTTCTACTTAGATCCTATAGTGCAAAATTCAAAAATAAACATTTTAAAAAAATTTCCTTTTTTTATGCGACATATAAACACATTCTTTTTCTACTTAGTTCCTATAGTGCAAAATTCAAAAATAAACATTAAAAAAATTGTACTTTTTTCTTTTTATGCGACATATAAGAAGTTCTATTTCTATTTCTATTTCTATTTAAGAACATTCTATTTCTTCTTAGTTCCTATAGTGCAAAAATCAGAAGTAAATATTTTTATAAAATTTACCTTGTATATAAATATATGACATATAAACACATTCTTTTTCTACTTAGTTCCTATAGTGCAAAATTCAGAAGTAAACATTTTTATAAAATATACTTTGTATGTAAATATTCCGCCGAAGACGTATGTGTCGGGCCATTGGCGCAAATAAAACGGCGACACAACACATTTCCATTCTCTGGACTGCATCCTACTGGAGATCTAGTAGTACTGCTACAGGAGAGATCCAACAGGAGTTTGATAATGAACGCTGAAGAAGAAGAAGTATGTAAATATGCGACATATAAACACATTCTTTTTCTACTTGGTTCCTATAGTGCAAACATCAACATTAATATTTTTCAAAATTTACCTTGTATATAAATATATGACATATAAACACATTCTTTTTCTACTTAGTTCCTATAGTGCAAAATTCAGAAGTAAACATTTTTGTAAAATATACTTTGTATGTAAATATTCCGCCGAAGACGGATGTGTCGGGCCATTGGCGCAAATAAAACGGCGACACAACACATTTCCATTCTCTGGACTGCATCCTGCTGGAGATCTAGTAGTACTGCTACAGGAGAGATCCAACAGGAGTTTGATAATGAACGCTGAAGAAGAAGAAGCATGTAAATATGCGACATATAAACACATTCTTTTTCTACTTGGTTCCTATAGTGCAAACATCAACATTAATATTTTTCAAAATTTACCTTGTATATAAATATATGTCATATAAACACATTCTTTTTCTGCTTAGTTCCTATAGTGCAAAATTCAGAAGTAAACATTTTTATAAAATATACTTTGTATGTAAATATGCGCTATATTAACACATTCTTATAAACATTTTTTTAAAATTTCTTTTTATGCGACATATAAACACATTCTTTTTCTACTTAGTTCCTATAGTGCGAAATTCAAAAATAAACATTAAAAAATTTACTTTTTTATATTTATGAAACATAAACACATTCTTTTTCTACTTAGATCCTATAGTGCAAAATTCAAAAATAAACATTAAAAAAAATTTCCTTTTTTATGCGACATATAAACACATTCTATTTCTACTTTGTTCCTATAGTGCAAAAATCAGAAGTAAATATTTTTATAAAATTTACCTTGTATATAAATATATGTCATATAAACACATTCTTTTTCTGCTTAGTTCCAATAGTGCAAAATTCAGAAGTAAACATTTTTATAAAATATACTTTGTATGTAAATATGCGACATATTAACACATTATTTTTTTCTACTTAGTTCCTATAGTGCAAAATTCAAAAATAAACATTAAAAAAAATTTACTCTTTTCTTTTTATGCGACATATAAACACATTCTTTTTCTACTTAGTTCCTATAGTGCGAAATTCAAAAATAAACATTAAAAAATTTACTTTTTTATATTTATGAAACATAAACACATTCTTTTTCTACTTAGATCCTATAGTGCAAAATTCAAAAATAAACATTTAAAAAAATTTCCTTTTTTATGCGACATATAAACACATTCTATTTCTACTTTGTTCCTATAGTGCAAAAATCAGAAGTAAATATTTTTATAAAATTTACCTTGTATATAAATATATGACATATAAACACATTCTTTTTCCACTTATTTCCTATAGTGCAAAATTCAGAAGTAAACATTTTTATAAAATATACTTTGTATGTAAATATTCCGCCGAAGACGGATGTGTCGGGCCATTGGCGCAAATAAAACGGCGACACAACACATTTCCATTCTCTGGACTGCATCCTGCTGGAGATCTAGTAGTACTGCTACAGGAGAGATCCAACAGGAGTTTGATAATGAATGCTGAAGAAGAAGAAGTATGTAAATATGCGACATATAAACACATTCTTTTTCTACTTGGTTCCTATAGTGCAAACATCAGAATTAATATTTTTCAAATTTTACCTTGTATATAAATATATGTCATATAAACACATTCTTTTTCTGCTTAGTTCCTATAGTTCAAAATTCAGAAGTAAACATTTTTATAAAATATACTTTGTATGTAAATATGCGACATATTAACACATTATTTTTTTCTACTTAGTTCCTATAGTGCAAAATTCAAAAATAAACATTTAAAAAAATTTACTCTTTTCTTTTTATGCGACATATAAACACATTCTTTTTCTACTTAGTTCCTATAGTGCAAAATTCAAAAATAAACATTTTAAAAAATTGTACTTTTTTCTTTTTATGCGACATATAAACACATTCTATTTCTTCTTAGTTCCTATAAGTGCAAAAATCAGAAGTAAATATTGTAATAAAATTTGCCTTGTATGTAAATATATTGCATATAAACACATTCTATTTCTACTTAGTTCCTATATTGCAAAATTTAAAAGGAAATATTTTTATAAAATATACTTTATATGTAAATATGCGACATATTAACACATTATTTTATTTCTACTTAGTTCCTATAGTGAAAAATTCAAAAATAAACATTAAAAAATTTACTTTTTTATATTTATGCAACATAAACACATTCTTTTTCTACTTAGTTCCTATAGTGCAAAAATCAGAAGTAAATATTGTAATAAAATTTGCCTTGTATGTAAATATATTGCATATAAACACATTCTATTTCTACTTTGTTCCTATAGTGCAAAAATCAGAAGTAAATATTTTTATAAAATTTACCTTGTATATAAATATATGACATATAAACACATTCTTTTTCTACTTAGTTCCTATAGTGCGAAATTCAAAATAAACATTAAAAAATTTACTTTTTTATATTTATGCAACATAAACACATTCTTTGTCTACTTAGATCCTATAGTGCAAAATTCAAAAAAAAATCATTAAAAAAATTTCCTTTTTAATGCGACATATAAACACATTCTATTTCTACTTTGTTCCTATAGTGCAAAAATCAGAAGTAAATATTTTTATAAAATTTACCTTGTATATAAATATATGACATATAAACACATTCTTTTTCCACTTATTTCCTATAGTGCAAAATTCAGAAGTAAACATTTTTATAAAATATACTTTGTATGTAAATATTCCGCCGAAGACGGATGTGTCGGGCCATTGGCGCAAATAAAACGGCGACACAACACATTTCCATTCTCTGGACTGCATCCTGCTGGAGATCTAGTAGTACTGCTACAGGAGAGATCCAACAGGAGTTTGATAATGAACGCTGAAGAAGAAGAAGTATGTAAATATGCGACATATAAACACATTCTTTTTCTACTTGGTTCCTATAGTGCAAACATCAGAATTAATATTTTTCAAAATTTACCTTGTATATAAATATATGTCATATAAACACATTCTTTTTCTACTTATTTCCTATAGTGCAAAATTCAGAAGTAAACATTTTTATAAAATATACTTTGTATGTAAATATTCCGCCGAAGACGGATGTGTCGGGCCATTGGCGCAAATAAAACGGCGACACAACACATTTCCATTCTCTGGACTGCATCCTGCTGGAGATCTAGTAGTACTGCTACAGGAGAGATCCAACAGGAGTTTGATAATGAACGCTGAAGAAGAAGAAGAAGTATGTAAATATGCGACATATAAACACATTCTTTTTCTACTTGGTTCCTATAGTGCAAACATCAGAATTAATATTTTTCAAAATTTACCTTGTATATAAATATATGTCATATAAACACATTCTTTTTCTGCTTAGTTCCTATAGTTCAAAATTCAGAAGTAAACATTTTTATAAAATATACTTTGTATGTAAATATGCAACATATTAACACATTCTCATAAACATTTTTAAAAATTTTCTTTTTATGCGGCATATAAACACATTCTTTTTCTACTTAGTTCCTATCGTGCGAAATTCAAAAATAAACATTAAAAAATTTACTTTTTTATATTTATGCAACATAAACACATTCTTTTTCTACTTAGATCCTATAGTGCAAAATTCAAAAATAAACATTTAAAAAAATTTCCTTTTTTATGCGACATATAAACACATTCTATTTCTACTTTGTTCCTATAGTGCAAAAATCAGAAGTAAATATTTTTATAAAATTTACCTTGTATATAAATATATGTCATATAAACACATTCTATTTCTACTTAGTTCCTATAGTGCAAAATTCAGAAGTAAACATTTTTATAAAATATACTTTGTATGTAAATATGCGACATATTAACACATTATTTTTTTCTACTTAGATCCTATAGTGCAAAATTCAAAAATAAACATTTAAAAAAAATTTCCTTTTTTTATGCGACATATAAACACATTCTATTTCTACTTTGTTCCTATAGTGCAAAAATCAGAAGTAAATATTTTTATAAAATTTACCTTGTATATAAATATATGACATATAAACACATTCTTTTTCTACTTAGTTCCTATAGTGCAAAATTCAGAAGTAAACATTTTTATAAAATATACTTTGTATGTAAATATTCCGCCGAAGACGGATGTGTCGGGCCATTGGCGCAAATAAAACGGCGACACAACACATTTCCATTCTCTGGACTGCATCCTGCTGGAGATCTAGTAGTACTGCTACAGGAGAGATCCAACAGGAGTTTGATAATGAACGCTGAAGAAGAAGAAGTATGTAAATATGCGACATATAAACACATTCTTTTTCTACTTAGTTTCTATAGTGCAAAATTCAGAAGTAAACATTTTTATAAAATATACTTTGTATGTAAATATTCCGCCGAAGACGGATGTGTCGGGCCATTGGCGCAAATAAAACGGCGACACAACACATTTCCATTCTCTGGACTGCATCCTGCTGGAGATCTAGTAGTACTGCTACAGGAGAGATCCAACAGGAGTTTGATAATGAACGCTGAAGAAGAAGAAGCATGTAAATATGCGACATATAAACACATTCTTTTTCTACTTGGTTCCTATAGTGCAAACGTCAACATTAATATTTTTCAAAATTTACCTTGTATATAAATATATGTCATATAAACACATTCTTTTTCTGCTTAGTTCCTATAGTGCAAAATTCAGAAGTAAACATTTTTATAAAATATACTTTGTATGTAAATATGCGCTATATTAACACATTCTTATAAATATTTTTAAAAAATTTCTTTTTATGCGACATATAAACACATTCTTTTTCTACTTAGTTCCTATAGTGCGAAATTCAAAAATAAACATTAAAAAATTTACTTTTTTATATTTATGAAACATAAACACATTCTTTTTCTACTTAGATCCTATAGTGCAAAATTCAAAAATAAACATTAAAAAAAATTTCCTTTTTTATGCGACATATAAACACATTCTATTTCTACTTTGTTCCTATAGTGCAAAAATCAGAAGTAAATATTTTTATAAAATTTACATTGTATATAAATATATGTCATATAAACACATTCTTTTTCTGCTTAGTTCCAATAGTGCAAAATTCAGAAGTAAACATTTTTATAAAATATACTTTGTATGTAAATATGCGACATATTAACACATTATTTTTTTCTACTTAGTTCCTATAGTGCAGAATTCAAAAATAAACATTAAAAAAAATTTACTCTTTTCTTTTTATGCGACATATAAACACATTCTTTTTCTACTTAGTTCCTATAGTGCAAAATTCAAAAATAAACATTTTATAAAATTGTACTTTTTTCTTTTTATGCGACATATAAACACATTCTATTTCTTCTTAGTTCCTATAGTGCAAAAATCAGAAGTAAATATTGTAATAAAATTAGCCTTGTATGTAAATATATTGCATATAAACACATTCTATTTCTACTTAGTTCCTATATTGCAAAATTCAAAAGTAAATATTTTTATAAAATATACTTTATATGTAAATATGCGACATATTAACACATTATTTTATTTCTACTTAGTTCCTATAGTGAATAATTCAAAAATAAACATTAAAAAATTTCCTTTTTTATATTTATGCAACATAAACACATTCTTTTTCTACTTAGTTCCTATAGTGCAAAAATCAGAAGTAAATATTGTAATAAAATTTACCTTGTATATAAATATATGTCATATAAACACATTCTTTTTCTGCTTAGTTCCAATAGTGCAAAATTCAAAAATAAACATTAAAAAAAATTTACTCTTTTCTTTTTATGCGACATATAAACACATTCTTTTTCTACTTAGTTCCTATAGTGCAAAATTCAAAAATAAACATTAAAAAAAATTTACTCTTTTCTTTTTATGCGACATATAAACACATTCTTTTTCTACTTAGTTCCTATAGTGCAAAATTCAAAAATAAACATTTAAAAAAATTGTACTTTTTTCTTTTTATGCGACATATAAACACATTCTATTTCTTCTTAGTTCCTATAGTGCAAAAATCAGAAGTAAATATTGTAATAAAATTTGCCTTGTATGTAAATATATTGCATATAAACACATTCTATTTCTACTTAGTTCCTATATTGCAAAATTCAGAAGTAAATATTTTTATAAAATATACTTTATATGTAAATATGCGACATATTAACACATTATTTTATTTCTACTTAGTTCCTATAGTGAAAAATTCAAAAATAAACATTAAAAAATTTACTTTTTTATATTTATGCAACATAAACACATTCTTTTTCTACTTAGATCCTATAGTGCAAAATTCAAAAAAAAACATTTAAAAAAATTTCCTTTTTTATGCGACATATAAACACATTCTATTTCTACTTTGTTCCTATAGTGCAAAAATCAGAAGTAAATATTTTTATAAAATTTACCTTGAATATAAATATATGACATATAAACACATTCTTTTTCTACTTATTTCCTATAGTGCAAAATTCAGAAGTAAACATTTTTATAAAATATACTTTGTATGTAAATATTCCGCCGAAGACGGATGTGTCGGGCCATTGGCGCAAATAAAACGGCGACACAACACATTTCCATTCTCTGGACTGCATCCTGCTGGAGATCTAGTAGTACTGCTACAGGAGAGATCCAACAGGAGTTTGATAATGAACGCTGAAGAAGAAGAAGTATGTAAATATGCGACATATAAACACATTCTTTTTCTACTTGGTTCCTATAGTGCAAACATCAGAATTAATATTTTTCAAAATTTACCTTGTATATAAATATATGTCATATAAACACATTCTTTTTCTGCTTAGTTCCTATAGTTCAAAATTCAGAAGTAAACATTTTTATAAAATATACTTTGTATGTAAATATGCGACATATTAACACATTCTTATAAACATTTAAAAAATTTTCTTTTTATGCGACATATAAACATATTCTTTTTCTACTTAGTTCCTATAGTGCGAAATTCAAAAATAAACATTAAAAAATTTACTTTTTTATATTTATGCAACATAAACACATTCTTTTTCTACTTAGTTCCTATAGTGCAAAAATCAGAAGTAAATATTGTAATAAAATTTACCTTGTATATAAATATATGTCATATAAACACATTCTTTTTCTGCTTAGTTCCAATAGTGCAAAATTCAAAAATAAACATTTAAAAAAATTTACTCTTTTCTTTTTATGCGACATATAAACACATTCTTTTTCTACTTAGTTCCTATAGTGCAAAATTCAAAAATAAACATTAAAAAAAATTTACTCTTTTCTTTTATGCGACATATAAACACATTCTTTTTCTACTTAGTTCCTATAGTGCAAAATTCAAAAATAAACATTTAAAAAAATTGTACTTTTTTCTTTTTATGCGACATATAAACACATTCTATTTCTTCTTAGTTCCTATAGTGCAAAAATCAGAAGTAAATATTGTAATAAAATTTGCCTTGTATGTAAATATATTGCATATAAACACATTCTATTTCTACTTAGTTCCTATATTGCAAAATTCAGAAGTAAATATTTTTATAAAATATACTTTATATGTAAATATGCGACATATTAACACATTATTTTATTTCTACTTAGTTCCTATAGTGAAAAATTCAAAAATAAACATTAAAAAATTTACTTTTTTATATTTATGCAACATAAACACATTCTTTTTCTACTTAGATCCTATAGTGCAAAATTCAAAAAAAAACATTTAAAAAAATTTCCTTTTTTATGCGACATATAAACACATTCTATTTCTACTTTGTTCCTATAGTGCAAAAATCAGAAGTAAATATTTTTATAAAATTTACCTTGTATATAAATATATGACATATAAACACATTCTTTTTCTACTTATTTCCTATAGTGCAAAATTCAGAAGTAAACATTTTTATAAAATATACTTTGTATGTAAATATTCCGCCGAAGACGGATGTGTCGGGCCATTGGCGCAAATAAAACGGCGACACAACACATTTCCATTCTCTGGACTGCATCCTGCTGGAGATCTAGTAGTACTGCTACAGGAGAGATCCAACAGGAGTTTGATAATGAACGCTGAAGAAGAAGAAGTATGTAAATATGCGACATATAAACACATTCTTTTTCTACTTGGTTCCTATAGTGCAAACATCAACATTAATATTTTTCAAAATTTACCTTGTATATAAATATATGTCATATAAACACATTCTTTTTCTGCTTAGTTCCTATAGTTCAAAATTCAGAAGTAAACATTTTTATAAAATATACTTTGTATGTAAATATGCGACATATTAACACATTCTTATAAACATTTAAAAAATTTTCTTTTTATGCGACATATAAACATATTCTTTTTCTACTTAGTTCCTATAGTGCGAAATTCAAAAATAAACATTAAAAAATTTACTTTTTTATATTTATGCAACATAAACACATTCTTTTTCTACTTAGTTCCTATAGTGCAAACATCAGAAGTAAATATTGTAATAAAATTTACCTTGTATATAAATATATGTCATATAAACACATTCTTTTTCTGCTTAGTTCCAATAGTGCAAAATTCAAAAATAAACATTTAAAAAAATTTACTCTTTTCTTTTTATGCGACATATAAACACATTCTTTTTCTACTTAGTTCCTATAGTGCAAAATTCAAAAATAAACATTAAAAAAAATTTACTCTTTTCTTTTTATGCGACATATAAACACATTCTTTTTCTACTTAGTTCCTATAGTGCAAAATTCAAAAATAAACATTTAAAAAAATTGTACTTTTTTCTTTTTATGCGACATATAAACACATTCTATTTCTTCTTAGTTCCTATAGTGCAAAAATCAGAAGTAAATATTGTAATAAAATTTGCCTTGTATGTAAATATATTGCATATAAACACATTCTATTTCTACTTAGTTCCTATATTGCAAAATTCAGAAGTAAATATTTTTATAAAATATACTTTATATGTAAATATGCGACATATTAACACATTATTTTATTTCTACTTAGTTCCTATAGTGAAAAATTCAAAAATAAACATTAAAAAATTTACTTTTTTATATTTATGCAACATAAACACATTCTTTTTCTACTTAGATCCTATAGTGCAAAATTCAAAAAAAAACATTTAAAAAAATTTCCTTTTTTATGCGACATATAAACACATTCTATTTCTACTTTGTTCCTATAGTGCAAAAATCAGAAGTAAATATTTTTATAAAATTTACCTTGTATATAAATATATGACATATAAACACATTCTTTTTCTACTTATTTCCTATAGTGCAAAATTCAGAAGTAAACATTTTTATAAAATATACTTTGTATGTAAATATTCCGCCGAAGACGGATGTCTCGGGCCATTGGCGCAAATAAAACGGCGACACAACACATTTCCATTCTCTGGACTGCATGCTGCTGGAGATCTAGTAGTACTGCTACAGGAGAGATCCAACAGGAGTTTGATAATGAATGCTGAAGAAGAAGAAGTATGTAAATATGCGACATATAAACACATTCTTTTTCTACTTGGTTCCTATAGTGCAAACATCAGAATTAATATTTTTCAAAATTTACCTTCTATATAAATATATGTCATATAAACACATTCTTTTTCTGCTTAGTTCCTATAGTTCAAAATTCAGAAGTAAATATTGTAATAAAATTTACCTTGTATATAAATATATGTCATATAAACACATTCTTTTTCTGCTTAGTTCCAATAGTGCAAAATTCAAAAATAAACATTTAAAAAAATTTACTCTTTTCTTTTTATGCGACATATAAACACATTCTTTTTCTACTTAGTTCCTATAGTGCAAAATTCAAAAATAAACATTAAAAAAAATTTACTCTTTTCTTTTTATGCGACATATAAACACATTCTTTTTCTACTTAGTTCCTATAGTGCAAAATTCAAAAATAAACATTTTAAAAAATTGTACTTTTTTCTTTTTATGCGACATATAAACACATTCTATTTCTTCTTAGTTCCTATAGTGCAAAAATCAGAAGTAAATATTGTAATAAAATTTGCCTTGTATGTAAATATATTGCATATAAACACATTCTATTTCTACTTAGTTCCTATATTGCAAAATTCAGAAGTAAATATTTTTATAAAATATACTTTATATGTAAATATGCGACATATTAACACATTATTTTATTTCTACTTAGTTCCTATAGTGAAAAATTCAAAAATAAACATTAAAAAATTTACTTTTTTATATTTATGCAACATAAACACATTCTTTTTCTACTTAGATCCTATAGTGCAAAATTCAAAAAAAAACATTTAAAAAAATTTCCTTTTTTATGCGACATATAAACACATTCTATTTCTACTTTGTTCCTATAGTGCAAAAATCAGAAGTAAATATTTTTATAAAATTTACCTTGTATATAAATATATGACATATAAACACATTCTTTTTCTACTTATTTCCTATAGTGCAAAATTCAGAAGTAAACATTTTTATAAAATATACTTTGTATGTAAATATTCCGCCGAAGACGGATGTGTCGGGCCATTGGCGCAAATAAAACGGCGACACAACACATTTCCATTCTCTGGACTGCATCCTGCTGGAGATCTAGTAGTACTGCTACAGGAGAGATCCAACAGGAGTTTGATAATGAACGCTGAAGAAGAAGAAGTATGTAAATATGCGACATATAAACACATTCTTTTTCTACTTGGTTCCTATAGTGCAAACATCAGAATTAATATTTTTCAAAATTTACCTTGTATATAAATATATGTCATATAAACACATTCTTTTTCTGCTTAGTTCCTATAGTTCAAAATTCAGAAGTAAACATTTTTATAAAATATACTTTGTATGTAAATATGCGACATATTAACACATTCTTATAAACATTAAAAAAATTTCTTTTTATGCGACATATAAACATATTCTTTTTCTACTTAGTTCCTATAGTGCGAAATTCAAAAATAAACATTAAAAAATTTACTTTTTTATATTTATGCAACATAAACACATTCTTTTTCTGCTTAGTTCCTATAGTTCAAAATTCAGAAGTAAATATTGTAATAAAATTTACCTTGTATATAAATATATGTCATATAAACACATTCTTTTTCTGCTTAGTTCCAATAGTGCAAAATTCAAAAATAAACATTTAAAAAAATTTACTCTTTTCTTTTTATGCGACATATAAACACATTCTTTTTCTACTTAGTTCCTATAGTGCAAAATTCAAAAATAAACATTAAAAAAAATTTACTCTTTTCTTTTTATGCGACATATAAACACATTCTTTTTCTACTTAGTTCCTATAGTGCAAAATTCAAAAATAAACATTTTAAAAAATTGTACTTTTTTCTTTTTATGCGACATATAAACACATTCTATTTCTTCTTAGTTCCTATAGTGCAAAAATCAGAAGTAAATATTGTAATAAAATTTGCCTTGTATGTAAATATATTGCATATAAACACATTCTATTTCTACTTAGTTCCTATATTGCAAAATTCAGAAGTAAATATTTTTATAAAATATACTTTATATGTAAATATGCGACATATTAACACATTATTTTATTTCTACTTAGTTCCTATAGTGAAAAATTCAAAAATAAACATTAAAAAATTTACTTTTTTATATTTATGCAACATAAACACATTCTTTTTCTACTTAGATCCTATAGTGCAAAATTCAAAAAAAAACATTTAAAAAAATTTCCTTTTTTATGCGACATATAAACACATTCTATTTCTACTTTGTTCCTATAGTGCAAAAATCAGAAGTAAATATTTTTATAAAATTTACCTTGTATATAAATATATGACATATAAACACATTCTTTTTCTACTTATTTCCTATAGTGCAAAATTCAGAAGTAAACATTTTTATAAAATATACTTTGTATGTAAATATTCCGCCGAAGACGGATGTGTCGGGCCATTGGCGCAAATAAAACGGCGACACAACACATTTCCATTCTCTGGACTGCATCCTGCTGGAGATCTAGTAGTACTGCTACAGGAGAGATCCAACAGGAGTTTGATAATGAACGCTGAAGAAGAAGAAGTATGTAAATATGCGACATATAAACACATTCTTTTTCTACTTGGTTCCTATAGTGCAAACATCAGAATTAATATTTTTCAAAATTTACCTTGTATATAAATATATGTCATATAAACACATTCTTTTTCTGCTTAGTTCCTATAGTTCAAAATTCAGAAGTAAACATTTTTATAAAATATACTTTGTATGTAAATATGCGACATATTAACACATTCTTATAAACATTAAAAAAATTTCTTTTTATGCGACATATAAACATATTCTTTTTCTACTTAGTTCCTATAGTGCGAAATTCAAAAATAAACATTAAAAAATTTACTTTTTTATATTTATGCAACATAAACACATTCTTTTTCTACTTAGTTCCTATAGTGCAAAAATCAGAAGTAAATATTGTAATAAAATTTACCTTGTATATAAATATATGTCATATAAACACATTCTTTTTCTGCTTAGTTCCAATAGTGCAAAATTCAAAAATAAACATTTAAAAAAATTTACTCTTTTCTTTTTATGCGACATATAAACACATTCTTTTTCTACTTAGTTCCTATAGTGCAAAATTCAAAAATAAACATTAAAAAAAATTTACTCTTTTCTTTTTATGCGACATATAAACACATTCTTTTTCTACTTAGTTCCTATAGTGCAAAATTCAAAAATAAACATTTTAAAAAATTGTACTTTTTTCTTTTTATGCGACATATAAACACATTCTATTTCTTCTTAGTTCCTATAGTGCAAAAATCAGAAGTAAATATTGTAATAAAATTTGCCTTGTATGTAAATATATTGCATATAAACACATTCTATTTCTACTTAGTTCCTATATTGCAAAATTCAGAAGTAAATATTTTTATAAAATATACTTTATATGTAAATATGCGACATATTAACACATTATTTTATTTCTACTTAGTTCCTATAGTGAAAAATTCAAAAATAAACATTAAAAAATTTACTTTTTTATATTTATGCAACATATACACATTCTTTTTCTACTTAGATCCTATAGTGCAAAATTCAAAAAAAAACATTTTAAAAAATTTCCTTTTTTATGCGACATATAAACACATTCTATTTCTACTTTGTTCCTATAGTGCAAAAATCAGAAGTAAATATTTTTATAAAATTTACCTTGTATATAAATATATGACATATAAACACATTCTTTTTCTACTTATTTCCTATAGTGCAAAATTCAGAAGTAAACATTTTTATAAAATATACTTTGTATGTAAATATTCCGCCGAAGACGGATGTGTCGGGCCATTGGCGCAAATAAAACGGCGACACAACACATTTCCATTCTCTGGACTGCATCCTGCTGGAGATCTAGTAGTACTGCTACAGGAGAGATCCAACAGGAGTTTGATAATGAATGCTGAAGAAGAAGAAGTATGTAAATATGCGACATATAAACACATTCTTTTTCTACTTGGTTCCTATAGTGCAAACATCAGAATTAATATTTTTCAAAATTTACCTTGTATATAAAAATATGTCATATAAACACATTCTTTTTCTGCTTAGTTCCTATAGTTCAAAATTCAGAAGTAAACATTTTTATAAAATATACTTTGTATGTAAATATGCGACATATTAACACATTCTTATAAACATTAAAAAAATTTTCTTTTTATGCGACATATAAACATATTCTTTTTCTACTTAGTTCCTATAGTGCGAAATTCAAAAATAAACATTAAAAAATTTACTTTTTTATATTTATGCAACATAAACACATTCTTTTTCTACTTAGTTCCTATAGTGCAAAAATCAGAAGTAAATATTGTAATAAAATTTACCTTGTATATAAATATATGTCATATAAACACATTCTTTTTCTGCTTAGTTCCAATAGTGCAAAATTCAAAAATAAACATTTAAAAAAATTTACTCTTTTCTTTTTATGCGACATATAAACACATTCTTTTTCTACTTAGTTCCTATAGTGCAAAATTCAAAAATAAACATTAAAAAAAATTTACTCTTTTCTTTTTATGCGACATATAAACACATTCTTTTTCTACTTAGTTCCTATAGTGCAAAATTCAAAAATAAACATTTAAAAAAATTGTACTTTTTTCTTTTTATGCGACATATAAACACATTCTATTTCTTCTTAGTTCCTATAGTGCAAAAATCAGAAGTAAATATTGTAATAAAATTTGCCTTGTATGTAAATATATTGCATATAAACACATTCTATTTCTACTTAGTTCCTATATTGCAAAATTCAGAAGTAAATATTTTTATAAAATATACTTTATATGTAAATATGCGACATATTAACACATTATTTTATTTCTACTTAGTTCCTATAGTGAAAAATTCAAAAATAAACATTAAAAAATTTACTTTTTTATATTTATGCAACATATACACATTCTTTTTCTACTTAGATCCTATAGTGCAAAATTCAAAAAAAAACATTTAAAAAAATTTCCTTTTTTATGCGACATATAAACACATTCTATTTCTACTTTGTTCCTATAGTGCAAAAATCAGAAGTAAATATTTTTATAAAATTTACCTTGTATATAAATATATGACATATAAACACATTCTTTTTCTACTTATTTCCTATAGTGCAAAATTCAGAAGTAAACATTTTTATAAAATATACTTTGTATGTAAATATTCCGCCGAAGACGGATGTGTCGGGCCATTGGCGCAAATAAAACGGCGACACAACACATTTCCATTCTCTGGACTGCATCCTGCTGGAGATCTAGTAGTACTGCTACAGGAGAGATCCAACAGGAGTTTGATAATGAACGCTGAAGAAGAAGAAGTATGTAAATATGCGACATATAAACACATTCTTTTTCTACTTGGTTCCTATAGTGCAAACATCAGAATTAATATTTTTCAAAATTTACCTTGTATATAAATATATGTCATATAAACACATTCTTTTTCTGCTTAGTTCCTATAGTTCAAAATTCAGAAGTAAACATTTTTATAAAATATACTTTGTATGTAAATATGCGACATATTAACACATTCTTATAAACATTTAAAAAAATTTCTTTTTATGCGACATATAAACATATTCTTTTTCTACTTAGTTCCTATAGTGCAAAATTCAAAAATAAACATTAAAAAATTTACTTTTTTATATTTATGCAACATAAACACATTCTTTTTCTACTTAGATCCTATAGTGCAAAATTCAAAAATAACATTTAAAAAAATTTCCTTTTTTATGCGACATATAAACACATTCTATTTCTACTTTGTTCCTACATAAGTCGAAGAACGGATGAGGAGTTGGGAGAGTTGGCGGACATGTTCAATAATAGCCTTCTAAAGGGCACATTGAAAGAAGACTGGTTGCACAGCTATTTAGTTCCACTACACAAACCTGGGAAGGACCACACCAGGATACATGGCTACAGAATAATAACTATGCAGAATACGATTGGCAAGCTTTTGGAAAAAATTGTGGCCCGGAAGGTATCGTGTTATCTTGAAAGAAATAAGTGTTTACCAACATTGTTAGGAGGATATCGTCCAGGAAAGAAGACATGGCAAAATGCAGCCATATTTGCGCAGGATGTTTTTGAGGGGTTCGATTCGCGCATGGAGACATGTGCGGTCGCAATAGACCTTGAGGATGCGTACAATAGGGTGTCCTTGGATATCTTGATGCACCAGCTGTTAAATCTTGCAGTTAATCCTTTTGTCATGCGTTGGGTTGGCGCCGCCCTGATGCACAGGGTTGTAGTTCTTAAGTGTGGTAACTGGATATCAACACCAACGGTTATTAGCCCTGGCCTGCCACAGGGATCGCCTCTATCTCCTGTACTTTTCAATGTATACACAGTACATATCGCTGGCAATCAAATCACAGGTGTTGGCAGAACAATGTCATATGCCGATGATATCCTGGTGTATAGACAGGGCAGAAATCGAGAAGAGTGCGTCGTGGAACTACAGAAGGAGCTGGACAGACTGACTTATTGGTGTCGAGATACGGGAGCAGTGGTTAATCCGTCTAAGGCATTCGTGACGTGGTTTTCCTTGAACAATCACATGGTAAAGACACCCATGCCACAAGTTTCATTGTCCGGGAAAAGTTTAGAAAGAACTAGCACAATCAGATATCTGGGTGTGTTTTTTGACAGAAGCCTGAGTTTCAGGGAACATGTTGACCACATTATCATAAGGGCAGGCAAAGGCTTAGCAGCAATGAAGGTTATAGCTGCTGCGCAGTGTGAGCAAAGATTGTTATTTCGTTTGTACCAGGGTTTGGTTGTGGCTGTGGTGGAATATGCACTGGCAATTCTGACTCTTAGCCAAACTCAGATCGAAAGACTGGATAGAGTCCAGAATGCAGCAATGCGTATCATTCTGGGATGCACAAGAGACACATCGACAAGAGCTATGCGATACCTACTTGACTGCCCAACAGCTGAGCATAGATTACAGTATTGCCGTGCACGGGCGTACCTTCAAATACATGCAGATAAGGAACACCCATTGCATTCCGAAATACAGAAAGTTAAAGGCAGCAGACTCAAGAGAGGAAGGTCGTGGATGGGACGTGCTGAGGATGTAATACAAAGCGTGTGCCGATTACAGGATGTGGCAGCTGGTGCGGAATGGATAGGTCTACCCACAGATTTCGAAACTTGTTTGAGAGTAGTAATATCACTTAGCAGGGAATGCAGAGAATGGTGTCCCACAGCTGTGGAGAAAGAAGTGCAGGCTTTAATCAGTGAGAATACCAAAGAGGGGGATGTGATTATATACACTGATGGATCTGTAATTAGGCATGTTCGCAGTGCTTGGGCCTTTACAGCTCAGTGTGCAAGTAAAACGATCAAGGAGGAAAGTGGTGCCTTTGCGGTCACTACGAGTAGTATGACCATGGAGACTATGGCGGTGACCAAGGCATTTGAGTGGCTACGCACACAGAAAGTAACGCAGGTCTGCATCTTGAGTGACTCTATGAGTATGATTAAGAAGGTACAAGTGGGTCCCGTTCGCGAACAGTGGTTTGAGGCCTTGAGAAATGCGAGCTTGAAAGCGGTTACATTTATTTTCGTGCCGGGACATGTGGGCATTCGAGGCAATGAAAGAGTGGATCAACTGGCATCGTGTGCGATTGTGGCAAAGGGCGATGGGGCAATGGATCGCGCTGACGTTTTGAACTCCTTAAGAGATATAACACGCAAGAGTGAGACTAATGTGGATGATGATTCCTTTTCAATGGCTAGGATTAAAGATCAGGGATTGAAATGCGGTGTTGCTAGAGGTGAACATTTTGTAGGGCGCAGAAGAATGATGGTCAACCAGCATAGGACCGGTACTGTCAGCAGAAGTGTGATGGCGGATACACTCAAGGAGAGATCAGAGCAACTATGGATGTGTCCAGTTTGCAGTGATGATGATCCGACGACTAACTAACTAACTAACTAACTTTGTTCCTATAGTGCAAAAATCAGAAGTAAATATTTTTATAAAATTTACCTAGTATATAAATATATGTCATATAAACACATTCTTTTTCTGCTTAGTTCCAATAGTGCAAAATTCAGAAGTAAACATTTTTATAAAATATACTTTGTATGTAAATATGCGACATATTAACACATTATTTTTTTCTACTTAGTTTTCTACTTAGTGCAAAATTCAAAAATGAACATTTTTAAAAATTTACTCTTTTCTTTTTATGCGACATATAAACACATTCTTTTTCTTCTTAGTTCCTATAGTGCAAAAATCAGAAGTAAATATTGTAAAAAAATTTCCCTTGTATGTAAATATATTGCATATAAACACATTCTATTTCTACTTAGTTCCTATATTGCAAAATTCAAAAGTAAATATTTTTATAAAATATACTTTATATGTAAATATGCGACATATTAACACATTATTTTATTTCTACTTAGTTCCTATAGTGAAAAATTCAAAAATAAACATTAACAAATTTACTTTTTAAAATTTATGCAACATAAACACATTCTTTTTCTACTTAGATCCTATAGTGCAAAATTCAAAAATAAACATTTTTTAAAAATTTCCTTTTTTTATGCGACATATAAACACATTCTATTTCTACTTTGTTCCTATAGTGCAAAAATCAGAAGTAAAAATTTTTATAAAATTTACCTTGTATATAAATATATGACGTATAAACACATTCTTTTTCTACTTAGTTCCTATAGTGCAAAATTCAGAAGTAAACATTTTTATAAAATATACTTTGTATGTAAATATTCCGCCAAAGACGGATATGTCGGGCCATTGATGCAAATAAAACGGCGACACTACACATTTCCATTCTCTGGACTGCGTCCTGCTGGAGATCTAGTAGTACTGCTACAGGAGAGATCCAACAGGAGTTTGATAATGAACGCTGAAGAAGAAGAAGTATGTAAATATGCGACATATAGACACATTCTTTTTCTACTTGGTTCCTATAGTGCAAACATCGGAATTAATATTTTTCAAAATTTACCTTGTATATAAATATATATCATATAAACACATTCTTTTTCTGCTTAGTTCCAAAAGTGCAAAATTCAGAAGTAAACATTTTTATAAAATATACTTTGTATGTAAATATGCGACATATTAACACATTATTTTTTTCTACTTAGTTCCTATAGTGCAAAATTCAAAAATAAACATTTAAAAAAATTTACTCGTTTCTTTTTATGCGACATGTAAACACATTCTATTTCTTCTTAGTTCCTATTGTGCAAAAATCAGAAGTAAATATTGTAATAAAATTTGCCTTGTATGTAAATATATTGCATATAAACACATTCTATTTCTACTTAGTTCCTATATTGCAAAATTCAGAAGTAAATATTTTTATAAAATATACTTTATATGTAAATATGCGACATATTAACACATTATTTTATTTCTACTTAGTTCCTATAGTGAAAAATTCAAAAATAAACATTAACAAATTTACTTTTTTATATTTATGCAACATAAACACATTCTTTTTCTATTTAGTAAATTCAAAAATAAACATTTTTTAAAAATTTCCTTTTTTTATGCGACATATAAACACATTCTATTTCTACTTTGTTCCTATAGTGCAAAAATCAGAAGTAAATATTTTTATAAAATTTACCTTGTATATAAATATATGACATATAAACACATTCTTTTTCTACTTAGTTCCTATGGTGCAAAATTCAGAAGTAAACATTTTTATAAAATATACTTTGTATGTAAATATTCCGCCGAAGACGGATGTGTCGGGCCATTGGCGCAAATAAAACGGCGACACAACGCATTTCCATTCTCTGAACTGCATCCTGCTGGAGATCTAGTAGTACTGCTACAGGAGAGATCCAACAGGAGTTTAATAATGAACGCTGAAGAAGAAGAAGAAGTATGTAAATATGCGACATATAAACACATTCTTTTTTTACTTGGTTCCTATAGTGAAAAATTCAAAAGTAAACATTTTTATAAAATATACATTGAATGTAAATACGCGTCATATTAACACATTCTTATAAACATTTTTTTTAAAAAATTTTTTATGCGCCATATAAACACATTCTTTTTCTACTTAGTTCCTATAGTGCGAAATTCAAAAATTAACATTAAAGAATTTACTTTTTTATATTTATGCAACATAAACACATTCTTTTTCTACTTAGATCCTATATTGCAAAATTCAAAAATAAACATTTTAAAAAAATTTCCTTTTTTATGCGACATATAAACACATTCTATTTCTTCTTAGTTCCTATAGTGCAAAAATCAGAAGTAAATATTGTAATAAAATTTGCCTTGTATGTAAATATATTGCATATAAACACATTCTATTTCTACTTAGTTCCTATAGTGCAAAATTCAGAAGTAAATATTTTTATAAAATATACTTTATATGTAAATATGCGACATATTAACACATTATTTTATTTCTACTTAGTTCCTATAGTGAAAAATTCAAAAAAAAAGAATTAAAAAATTTACTTTTTTATATTTATGCAACATAAACACATTCTTTTTCTACATAGATCCTATAGTGCAAAAATCAGAAGTAAATAATTTTATAAAATTTACCTTGTATATAAATATATGTCATATAAACACATTCTTTTTTTGCTTAGTTCCTATAGTGCAAAATTCAGAAGTAAACATTTTTATAAAATATACTTTGTAAATATGCGACATATTAACACATAATTTTATTCTACTTAGTTCGTATAGTGCAAAATTAAAAAATAAACATTTTTAAAAAATGTACTTTTTTCATTTTATGCGACATATAAAAACATTATATTTCTACTTAGTTCCAATAGTGCAAAATTCAGAAGGAAACATAAAAAAAAATTACTTTTTTCTTTTTATGCGACATAAACACATTCTTCTTCTACTTAGATCCTATTTTTCAAAATACAAAAAAATAAACATTTAAAAAAAATGTCATTTTTTCTTTTTTGCGACATATAAACACATTCTATTTCTACTTAGTTCCTATAGTGCAAAAATTAGAAGTAAATATTATTATAAATTTTGCCTTGTATATAAATATATTACATATAAACACATTCTTTTTCTTCCTATTTCCTATAGTGCAAAATTCAAAATAATAATGAAAAAAATTTACTTTTTTATATTTATGCGACATAAACACATTCTTTTTTTACTTAGATCCTATAGTGCAAAATTAAAAAATAAACATTTTTATAAAATTTCATTTGTTATGCGACATATAAACACATTATTTTTCTACTTAGATCCTATAGTAAAAAATTCAAAAATAAACATTTTAAACAAATTTCCTTTTTTATTTGACATATAAACACATTCTATTTCTACTTTGTTCCTATAGTGCAAAAATCAGAAGTAAATATTTTTATAAAATTTACCTTGTATATAAATATATGACATATAAACACATTCTTTTTCTACTTAGTTCTTATAGTGCAAAATTCAGAAGTAAACATTTTTATAAAATATACTTTGTATGTAAATATGCGCCATATTAACACATTCTTATAAACATTAAAAAAAATTTTATTTTTATGCGACATATAAACACATTCTTTTTCTACTTAGTTCCTATATTGCAAAATTCAAAAATAAACATTAAAAAATTTACTTTTTTATATTTATGCAACATAAACACATTCTTTTTCTACTTAGATCCTATAGTGCAAAATTCAAAAATAAACATTAAAAAAAATTTCCTTTTTTATGCGACATATAAACACATTCTATTTTTACTTTGTTCCTATAGTGCAAAAATCGGAAGTAAATATTTTTATAAAATTTACCTTGTATATAAATATGTGATATATTAACACATTCTTTTTCTACTTAGTTCCTATAGTGCAAATATCAGAAGTAAATATTTTTCAAAATTTACCTTGTATACAAATATATGACATATAAACACATTCTATTTCTGCTTAGTTCCTATAGTGCAAAAATCAGAAGTAAATATTATTATAAAATTTGCCTTGTATATAAATATATTACATATAAACTCTTCCTCACTTTAATCAAAATCCCCAGTGCAAGTCATTTTCACAAGTACAATAAAACTATATATAAATCAAAAAATATATTTTTAATGATAAACTAGATACATTTATGAGATGTGTTGAAAAGTTTGAAAATCAAAAAAATATATTTCTAATGATACTCTACCGGTAGATACATTCATGAGATGTGTTGAAAAGTTTGAAAATCAAAAAAAAATATTTCTAATGATAAACTACTGGTAGATACATTTATGAGATGTGTTGAAAAGTTTGACAAAGAAAATAAAAAAATATATTTCTATTGATACACTATATACACTTATGAAATGTGTGGAAAAGTTTGAAAATAAAAAAATATATTTCTAATGATAAACTAGATACATTTATGAGATGTGTTGAAAATATTGAAAAAGAAAATAAAAAAAAAATTTCTAATGATAAACTACCGGTAGATACATTTATGAGATGTGTTGAAAAGTTTGAAAATTAAAACAATATATTTCTAATGATACTCTACCGGTAGATACATTTATGAGATGTGATGAGCAGTTTGAAAATCAAAAAAATATATTTCTAATGATAAACTAGATACATTTATGAGATGTGTTGAAAAGTTTGAAAAATAAAATAAAAAATATATTTCTAATGATAAACTAGATACATTTATGAAATGTGTTGAAAAGTTTCAAAATCAAAAAAATATATTTCTAATGATAAAAACTAGATACATTTATGAAATTTGTTGAAAAGTTTGAAAAAGAAAATCAAAAAATAAATTTCTATTGATACACTATATATACTTATGAAATGTGTTGAAAAGTTTGAACAAGAAAATAAGAAAAAAATATTTCTAATGATAAACTATATACATTTATGAAACGTTTGAAAAAGAAAATGAAAATATATATTTCTAGTGATAATCTACCGGTAGATACATTTATGAGATGTGTTGAAAAGATTGAAAAAGAAAATAAAAAAATATATTTCTAATGATAAACTACCTGTAGATACATTTATGAGATGTGTTGAAAAGTTTGAAAGTCAAAAAAATATATTTCTAATGATAAACTAGATACATTTATGAAATGTGTTGAAATGTTTCAAAATCAACAAATATATTTCTAGTGATAAACTATATACATTTATGAAATATGTTGAAATGTTTGAAAATCAAAAAATATATTTCTAATGATAAACTGATACATTTATGAAATGTGTTGAAAGGTAAGAAAAAGAAAATGAAAAGATATATTTCTAATGATAAACTACCGGTAGATACATTTATGAGATGTGTTGAAAAGTTTGAAAATAAAAAAATATATTTCTAATGATAAAAACTAGATACATTTATGAAATGTGTTGAAAAGTTTCAAAAAGAAAATCAAAAAATAAATTTCTATTGATACACTATATATACTTATGAAATGTGTTGAAAAGTTTGAAAATCAAAAAATATATTTCTAATGATAAACTACCGGTAGATACATTTATGAGATGTGTTGAAAAGTTTGAAATTTTAACAAAATATATTTCTAATGATAAACTAGATACATTTATGAGATGTGTTGAAAAGTTTGAAAAAGAAAATAAAAAAATATATTTCTAATGATAAACTATATACATTTATGAAATATGTTGAAAAGTTTGAAAAAGAAAATAAAAAATAAATTTCTATTGATACACTATATACACTTATGAAATGTGTTGAAATGTTTGAAAATAAAAAAAATATATTTCTAATGATAAACTAGATACATTTATGAAATATGTTGAAAAGTTTGAATAAGAAAATTTAAAAAATATATTTCTAATGATAAACTATATTCATTTATGAAATGTGTTGCAAAAGAAAATGGAAAGATAATTTTCTAGTGATAATCTACAGGTAGATACATTTATGAGATGTGTTGAAAATTTCAAAAAGAAAATCAAAAAATAAATTTCTATTGATAAACTATATACACTTATGAAATATGTAGAAAAGTTTGAAAATCAAAAAAAAAAATATTTATAATGATAAACTAGATACATTTATGAGATGTGTTGAAAAGTTTGAAAAAGAAAATAAAAAATATATTTCTAATGATAAATTATATACATTTATGAAATGTGTTGAAAAGTTTGAACAAGAAAATGAAAAGATATATTTCTAGTGATAATCTACCGGTAGATACATTTATGAGATGTGTTGAAAAGTTTGAAAAAGAAAATCACAAAATATATTTCTAGTGATACTGTACCGGTAGATAAATCAAAAAAATATTTCTAATGATAAACTAGATACATTTATGAGATGTGTTGAAAAGTTTGAAAAAGAAAATAAAAAATATATTTCTAATAATAAACAAGATACATTTATGAAATATGTTGAAAGGTTTGAAAAAGAAAATCAAAAAATATATTTCTAATGTTAAACTAGAACATTTATGAAATGTGTTGAAAAGTTTGGAAAAGAAAATCAAAAAATAAATTTCTAGTGATAAACTAGATACATTTATGAGATGTGTTGAAAAGTTTGAAAATCAAAAAAATATATTTCTAATGATACTCTACCGGTAGATACATTTATGAAATGTGTTGAAAAGTTTGAAAATCAAAAAATATATTTCTAATGATAAACTACCGGTAGATACATTTATGAGATGTGTTGAAAATATTGAAAAAGAAAATAAAAAAATATATTTCTAATGATAAACTACCGGTAGATACATTTATGAGATGTGTTGAAAAGTTTGAAAATTAAAACAATATATTTCTAATGATACTCTACCGGTAGATACATTTATGAGATGTGATGAACAGTTTGAAAATAAAAAAAATATATTTCTAATGATAAACTAGATACATTTATGAGATGTGTTGAAAAGTTTGAAAAATAAAATAAAAAATATATTTCTAATGATAAACTAGATACATTTATGAAATGTGTTGAAAAGTTTCAAAATCAAAAAAATATATTTCTAATGATAAAAACTAGATACATTTATGAAATTTGTTGAAAAGTTTGAAAAAGAAAATCAAAAAATAAATTTCTATTGATACACTATATATACTTATGAAATGTGTTGAAAAGTTTGAACAAGAAAATAAGAAAAAAATATTTCTAATGATAAACTATATACATTTATGAAACGTTTGAAAAAGAAAATGAAAATATATATTTCTAGTGATAATCTACCGGTAGATACATTTATGAGATGTGTTGAAATGTTTGGAAATGAAAATAAAAAATATATTTCTAGTAATAAACTAGATACATTTATGAAATGTGTTTAAAAGTTTGAAATTTAAAAAAAATATATTTCTAATGATAAACTGATACATTTATGAAATGTGTTGAAAAGTTTGAAAAAGAAAAGGAAAAGATATATTTCTAGTGATAATCTACCGGTAGATACATTTATGAGATGTGTTGAAAAGATTGAAAAAGAAAATAAAAAAATATATTTCTAATGATAAACTACCTGTAGATACATTTATGAGATGTGTTGAAAAGTTTGAAAGTCAAAAAAATATATTTCTAATGATAAACTAGATACATTTATGAAATGTGTTGAAATGTTTCAAAATCAACAAATATATTTCTAGTGATAAACTATATACATTTATGAAATATGTTGAAATGTTTGAAAATCAAAAAATATATTTCTAATGATAAACTGATACATTTATGAAATGTGTTTGAAAGGTAAGAAAAAGAAAATGAAAAGATATATTTCTAATGATAAACTACCGGTAGATACATTTATGAGATGTGTTGAAAAGTTTGAAAATAAAAAAATATATTTCTAATGATAAAAACTAGATACATTTATGAAATGTGTTGAAAAGTTTCAAAAAGAAAATCAAAAAATAAATTTCTATTGATACACTATATATACTTATGAAATGTGTTGAAAAGTTTGAAAATCAAAAAATATATTTCTAATGATAAACTACCGGTAGATACATTTATGAGATGTGTTGAAAAGTTTGAAATTTTAACAAAATATATTTCTAATGATAAACTAGATACATTTATGAGATGTGTTGAAAAGTTTGAAAAAGAAAATAAAAAAATATATTTCTAATGATAAACTATATACATTTATGAAATATGTTGAAAAGTTTGAAAAAGAAAATAAAAAATAAATTTCTATTGATACACTATATACACTTATGAAATGTGTTGAAATGTTTGAAAATAAAAAAAATATATTTCTAATGATAAACTAGATACATTTATGAAATATGTTGAAAAGTTTGAATAAGAAAATTTAAAAAATATATTTCTAATGATAAACTATATTCATTTATGAAATGTGTTGCAAAAGAAAATGGAAAGATAATTTTCTAGTGATAATATACAGGTAGATACATTTATGAGATGTGTTGAAAATTTCAAAAAGAAAATCAAAAAATTAATTTCTATTGATAAACTATATACACTTATGAAATATGTAGAAAAGTTTGAAAATCAAAAAAAAAAATATTTATAATGATAAACTAGATACATTTATGAGATGTGTTGAAAAGTTTGAAAAAGAAAATAAAAAATATATTTCTAATGATAAATTATATACATTTATGAAATGTGTTGAAAAGTTTGAACAAGAAAATGAAAAGATATATTTCTAGTGATAATCTACCGGTAGATACATTTATGAGATGTGTTGAAAAGTTTGAAAAAGAAAATCACAAAATATATTTCTAGTGATACTGTACCGGTAGATAAATCAAAAAAATATTTCTAATGATAAACTAGATACATTTATGAGATGTGTTGAAAAGTTTGAAAAAGAAAATAAAAAATATATTTCTAATAATAAACAAGATACATTTATGAAATGTGTTGAAAAGTTTGGAAAAGAAAATCAAAAAATAAATTTCTAGTGATAAACTAGATACATTTATGAGATGTGTTGAAAAGTTTGAAAATCAAAAAAATATATTTCTAATGATACTCTACCGGTAGATACATTTATGAAATGTGTTGAAAAGTTTGAAAATCAAAAAATATATTTCTAATGATAAACTACCGGTAGATACATTTATGAGATGTGTTGAAAAGTTTGAAATTTTAACAAAATATATTTCTAATGATAAACTAGATACATTTATGAGATGTGTTGAAAAGTTTGAAAAAGAAAATAAAAAAATATATTTCTAATGATAAACTATATACATTTATGAAATATGTTGAAAAGTTTGAAAAAGAAAATAAAAAATAAATTTCTATTGATACACTATATACACTTATGAAATGTGTTGAAATGTTTGAAAATAAAAAAAATATATTTCTAATGATAAACTAGATACATTTATGAAATATGTTGAAAAGTTTGAATAAGAAAATTTAAAAAATATATTTCTAATGATAAACTATATTCATTTATGAAATGTGTTGCAAAAGAAAATGGAAAGATAATTTTATAGTGATAATCTACAGGTAGATACATTTATGAGATGTGTTGAAAATTTCAAAAAGAAAATCAAAAAATAAATTTCTATTGATAAACTATATACACTTATGAAATATGTAGAAAAGTTTGAAAATCAAAAAAAAAAATATTTATATTGATAAACTAGATACATTTATGAGATGTGTTGAAAAGTTTGAAAAAGAAAATAAAAAATATATTTCTAATGATAAATTATATACATTTATGAAATGTGTTGAAAAGTTTGAACAAGAAAATGAAAAGATATATTTCTAGTGATAATCTACCGGTAGATACATTTATGAGATGTGTTGAAAAGTTTGAAAAAGAAAATCACAAAATATATTTCTAGTGATACTGTACCGGTAGATAAATCAAAAAAATATTTCTAATGATAAACTAGATACATTTATGAGATGTGTTGAAAAGTTTGAAAAAGAAAATAAAAAATATATTTCTAATAATAAACAAGATACATTTATGAAATATGTTGAAAGGTTTGAAAAAGAAAATCAAAAAATATATTTCTAATGTTAAACTAGATACATTTATGAAATGTGTTGAAAAGTTTGGAAAAGAAAATCAAAAAATAAATTTCTAATGATAAACTAGATACATTTATAAAATGTGTTGAAATGTTTGGAAATGAAAATCAAAAAATATATTTCTAGTAATAAACTAGATACATTATGAAATGTGTTTAAAAGTTTGAAATTTAAAAAAAAATATATTTCTAATGATAAACTGATACATTTATGAAATGTGTTGAAAAGTTTCAAAATCAAAAAAATATATTTCTAATGATAAAAACTAGATACATTTATGAAATGTGTTGAAAAGTTTGAAAAAGAAAATCAAAAAATAAATTTCTATTGATACACTATATATACTTATGAAATGTGTTGAAAAGTTTGAAAATCAAAAAATATATTTCTAATGATAAACTACCGGTAGATACATTTATGAGATGTGTTAAATAGTTTGAAATTTAAAAAAAATATATTTCTAATAATAAACTAGATACATTTATGAAATGTGTTGAAAAGTTTGAAAAAGAAAATAAAAAAATATATTTCTAGTGATAAACTATATACATTTATGAAATATGTTGAAAAGTTTGAAAAAGAAAATAAAAAAATATATTTCTAATGATAAACTACATACATTTATGAAATGTGTTGAAAAGTTTCAAAATCACAAAAAAATATTTATAATGATAAACTAGATACATTTATGAGTTGTGTTGAAAAGTTTGAAAAAGAACATTAAAAATATATTTCTAATAATAAACAAGATACATTTATGAAATATGTTGAAAGGTTTGAAAAAGAAAATCAAAAAATATATTTCTAATGTTAAACTACCGGTAGATACATTTATGAGATGTGTTGAAAAGTTTGAAAATCAAAAAAATATATTTCTAATGATACTCTACCAGTAGATACATTTATGAAATGTGATGAACAGTTTGAAAATCAAAAAAATATATTTCTAATGATAAACTAGATACATTTATGAGATGTGTTGAAAAGTTTGAAAAAGAAAATAAAAAATATATTTCTAATGATAAACTAGATACATTTATAAAATGTGTTGAAATGTTTGGAAATGAAAATCAAAAAATATGTTTCTAGTAATAAACTAGATACATTATGAAATGTGTTTAAAAGTTTGAAATTTAAAAAAAAAATATTTCTAATGATAAACTGATACATTTATGAAATGTGTTGAAAAGTTTCAAAATCAAAAAAATATATTTCTAATGATAAAAACTAGATACATTTATGAAATGTGTTGAAAAGTTTGAAAAAGAAAATAAAAAAATATATTTCTAGTGATAAACTATATACATTTATGAAATATGTTGAAAAGTTTGAAAAAGAAAATAAAAAAATATATTTCTAATGATAAACTAGATACATTTATGAAATGTGTTGGAAAGTTTCAAAATCAAAAAAATATATTTCTAATGATAAAAACTAGATACATTTATGAAATGTGTTGAAAAGTTTGAAAAAGAAAATCAAAAAATAAATTTCTATTGATACACTATATATACTTATGAAATGTGTTGAAAAGTTTGAAAATCAAAAAAAAATATTTATAATGATAAACTAGATACATTTATGAGTTGTGTTGAAAAGTTTGAAAAAGAACATTAAAAATATATTTCTAATAATAAACAAGATACATTTATGATATGTGTTGAAAATTGAGGAAAAGAAAATCAATAAATAAATTTCTAGTGATAAACTAGATTCATTTATGAAATATGTTGAAAAGTTTGAACAAGAAAATAAAAAAAAATATTTCTATTGTTAAACTATATACATTTATGAAATGTGTTGAAAAGTTTGAAAAAGAAAATGAAAAGATATATTTCTAGTGATAATCTACCGGTAGATACATTTATGAAATGTGTTGAAAAGTTTGAAAAAGAAAATCACAAAATATATTTCTAGTGATACTCTACCGGTAGATACATTTATGAGATCTGTTGAACAGTTTCAAAATCAAAAAAATATATTTCTAATGATAAACTAGATACATTTATGAGATGTGTTCAAAAGTTTGAAAAAGAAAATCAAAAAATATATTTCTAATAATAAACAAGATACATTTATGAAATATGTTGAAAGGTTTGAAAAAGAAAATCAAAAAATATATTTCTAATGTTAAACTAGATACATTTATGAAATGTGTTGAAAAGTTTGGAAAAGAAAATCAAAAAATAAATTTCTAGTGATAATTTCTTATTAAATATGTTGAAAATGTTGAATAAGAAAATAAAAAAATATATTTCTAATGATAAACTACCGGTAGATACATTTATGAGATGTGTTGAAAAGTTTGAAAATCAAAAAATTATATTTCTAATGATACTCTACCGGTAGATATATTTATGAAATGTTATGAACAGTTTGAAAATCAAAAAAATATATTTCTAATGATAAAAACTAGATACATTTATGAAATGTGTTGAAAAGTTTGAAAAAGAAAATCAAAAAGTAAATTTCTATTGATACACTATATATACTTATGAAATGTGTTGAAAAGTTTGAAAATCAAAAAATATATTTCTAATGATAAACTACCGGAAGATACATTTATGAGATGTGTTGAAAAGTTTGAAATTTAAAATAAATATATTTCTAATGATAAACTAGATACATTTATAAAATGTTTTGAAATGTTTGGAAATGAAAATCAAAAAATATATTTCTAGTAATAAACTAGATACATTATGAAATGTGTTTAAAAGTTTGAACAAGAAAATTAAAAAAATATATTTCTAATGATAAACTATATTCATTTATGAAATGTGTTGAAAAGTTTGAACAAGAAAATAAGAAAAAAATATTTCTAATGATAAACTATATACATTTATGAAAAGTTTGAAAAAGAAAATAAAAAAATATATTTCTAATGATAAACTACCGGTAGATACATTTATGAGATGTGTTGAAAAGTTTGAAATTTAAAAAAAATATATTTCTAATAATAAACTAGATACATTTATGAAATGTGTTGAAAAGTTTGAAAAAGAAAATTAAAAAATATATTTCTAGTGATAAACTATATACATTTATGAAATATGTTGAAAAGTTTGAAAAAGAAAATAAAAAATAAATTTCTATTGATACACTATATACACTTATGAAATGTGTTGAAATGTTTGAAAATAAAAAAAATATATTTCTAATGATAAACTAGATACATTTATGAAATATGTTGAAAAGTTTGAATAAGAAAATTTAAAAAATATATTTCTAATGATAAACTATATTCATTTATGAAATGTGTTGCAAAAGAAAATGGAAAGATAATTTTCTAGTGATAATATACAGGTAGATACATTTATGAGATGTGTTGAAAATTTCAAAAAGAAAATCAAAAAATAAATTTCTATTGATAAACTATATACACTTATGAAATATGTAGAAAAGTTTGAAAATCAAAAAAAAAAATATTTATAATGATAAACTAGATACATTTATGAGATGTGTTGAAAAGTTTGAAAAAGAAAATAAAAAATATATTTCTAATGATAAATTATATACATTTATGAAATGTGTTGAAAAGTTTGAACAAGAAAATGAAAAGATATATTTCTAGTGATAATCTACCGGTAGATACATTTATGAGATGTGTTGAAAAGTTTGAAAAAGAAAATCACAAAATATATTTCTAGTGATACTGTACCGGTAGATAAATCAAAAAAATATTTCTAATGATAAACTAGATACATTTATGAGATGTGTTGAAAAGTTTGAAAAAGAAAATAAAAAATATATTTCTAATAATAAACAAGATACATTTATGAAATATGTTGAAAGGTTTGAAAAAGAAAATAAAAAAATATATTTCTAATGTTAAACTAGATACATTTATGAAATGTGTTGAAAAGTTTGGAAAAGAAAATCAAAAAATAAATTTCTAGTGATAAACTAGATACATTTATGAGATGTGTTGAAAAGTTTGAAAATCAAAAAAATATATTTCTAATGATAAACTACCGGTAGATACATTTATGAGATGTGTTGAAAAGTTTGAAAATCAAAAAATATATTTCTAATGATAAACTACCGGTAGATACATTTATGAGATGTGTTGAAAAGTTTGAAATTTTAACAAAATATATTTCTAATGATAAACTAGATACATTTATGAGATGTGTTGAAAAGTTTGAAAAAGAAAATAAAAAAATATATTTCTAATGATAAACTATATACATTTATGAAATATGTTGAAAAGTTTGAAAAAGAAAATAAAAAATAAATTTCTATTGATACACTATATACACTTATGAAATGTGTTGAAATGTTTGAAAATAAAAAAAATATATTTCTAATGATAAACTAGATACATTTATGAAATATGTTGAAAAGTTTGAATAAGAAAATTTAAAAAATATATTTCTAATGATAAACTATATTCATTTATGAAATGTGTTGCAAAAGAAAATGGAAAGATAATTTTCTAGTGATAATCTACAGGTAGATACATTTATGAGATGTGTTGAAAATTTCAAAAAGAAAATCAAAAAATAAATTTCTATTGATAAACTATATACACTTATGAAATATGTAGAAAAGTTTGAAAATCAAAAAAAAAAATATTTATAATGATAAACTAGATACATTTATGAGATGTGTTGAAAAGTTTGAAAAAGAAAATAAAAAATATATTTCTAATGATAAATTATATACATTTATGAAATGTGTTGAAAAGTTTGAACAAGAAAATGAAAAGATATATTTCTAGTGATAATCTACCGGTAGATACATTTATGAGATGTGTTGAAAAGTTTGAAAAAGAAAATCACAAAATATATTTCTAGTGATACTGTACCGGTAGATAAATCAAAAAAATATTTCTAATGATAAACTAGATACATTTATGAGATGTGTTGAAAAGTTTGAAAAAGAAAATAAAAAATATATTTCTAATAATAAACAAGATACATTTATGAAATATGTTGAAAGGTTTGAAAAAGAAAATAAAAAATATATTTCTAATAATAAACAAGATACATTTATGAAATATGTTGAAAGGTTTGAAAAAGAAAATAAAAAAATATATTTCTAATGTTAAACTAGATACATTTATGAAATGTGTTGAAAAGTTTGGAAAAGAAAATCAAAAAATAAATTTCTAGTGATAAACTAGATACATTTATGAGATGTGTTGAAAAGTTTGAAAATCAAAAAAATATATTTCTAATGATACTCTACCGGTAGATACATTTATGAAATGTGTTGAAAAGTTTGAAAATCAAAAAATATATTTCTAATGATAAACTACCGGTAGATACATTTATGAGATGTGTTGAAAAGTTTGAAATTTTAACAAAATATATTTCTAATGATAAACTAGATACATTTATGAGATGTGTTGAAAAGTTTGAAAAAGAAAATAAAAAAATATATTTCTAATGATAAACTATATACATTTATGAAATATGTTGAAAAGTTTGAAAAAGAAAATAAAAAATAAATTTCTATTGATACACTATATACACTTATGAAATGTGTTGAAATGTTTGAAAATAAAAAAAATATATTTCTAATGATAAACTAGATACATTTATGAAATATGTTGAAAAGTTTGAATAAGAAAATTTAAAAAATATATTTCTAATGATAAACTATATTCATTTATGAAATGTGTTGCAAAAGAAAATGGAAAGATAATTTTCTAGTGATAATCTACAGGTAGATACATTTATGAGATGTGTTGAAAATTTCAAAAAGAAAATCAAAAAATAAATTTCTATTGATAAACTATATACACTTATGAAATATGTAGAAAAGTTTGAAAATCAAAAAAAAAAATATTTATAATGATAAACTAGATACATTTATGAGATGTGTTGAAAAGTTTGAAAAAGAAAATAAAAAATATATTTCTAATAATAAACAAGATACATTTATGATATGTGTTGAAAAGTTTGAAAAAGAAAATCAAAAAATATATTTCTAATGTTAAACTAGATACATTTATGAAATGTGTTGAAAAGTTTGGAAAAGAAAATCAAAAAATAAATTTCTAGTGATAAACTAGATACATTTATGAAATATGTTGAAAATATTGAAAAAGAAAATAAAAAAATATATTTCTAATGATAAACTACCGGTAGATACATTTATGAGATGTGTTGAAAAGTTTGGAAATGAAAATCAAAAAATATTTCTAGTAATAAACTAGATACATTTATGAAATATGTTGAAAATATTGAAAAAGAAAATAAAAAAATATATTTCTAATGATAAACTACCGGTAGATACATTATGAAATGTGTTTAAAAGTTTGAAATTTAAAAAAAATATATTTCTAATGATAAACTGATACATTTTTGAAATGTGTTGAAAAGTTTGAAAAAGAAAATGAAAAGATATATTTCTAGTGATAATCTACCGGTAGATTCATTTATGAGATGTGTTGAAAGGATTGAAAAAGAAAATAAAAAAATATATTTCTAATGATAAACTACCAGTAGATACATTTATGAGATGTGTTGAAAAGTTTGAATTTAAAAAAAATATATTTCTAATGATAAACTAGATACATTTATAAAATGTGTTGAAATGTTTGGAAATGAAAATCAAAAAATATTTCTAGTAATAAACTAGATACATTTATGAAATATGTTGAAAATATTGAAAAAGAAAATTTAAAAATATATTTCTAATGATAAACTACCGGTAGATACATTATGAAATGTGTTTAAAAGTTTGAAATTTAAAAAAAATATATTTCTAATGATAAACTGATACATTTTTGAAATGTGTTGAAAAGTTTGAACAAGAAAATTAAAAAAATATATTTCTAATGATAAACTATATTCATTTATGAAATGTGTTGAAAAGTTTGAACAAGAAAATAAGAAAAAAATATTTCTAATGATAAACTATATACATTTATGAAAAGTTTGAAAAAGAAAATGAAAAGATATATTTCTAGTGATAATCTACCGGTAGATACATTTATGAGATGTGTTGAACAGTTTGAAAAAGAAAATCAAAAAATATATTTCTAGTGATAATCTACCGGTAGATACATTTATGAGATGTGTTAAACAGTTTGTAAATTTAAAAAATATATTTCTAATGATAAACTAGATACATTTATGAGATGTGTTGAAAAATTTCAAAAAGAAAATCAAAAAATAAATTTCTATTGATAAACTATATACACTTATGAAATATGTTGAAAAGTTTGAAAATCAAAAAGAAATATTTATAATGATAAACTAGATACATTTATGAGATGTGTTGAAAAGTTTGAAAAAGAACATTAAAAATATATTTCTAATAATAAACAAGATACATTTATGATATGTGTTGAAAGGTTTGAAAAAGAAAATCAAAAAATCTATTTCTAATGTTAAACTACCGGTAGATACATTTATGAAATGTGTTGAAAAGTTTGGAAAAGAAAATCAAAAAATAAATTTCTAGTGATAAACTAGATACATTTATGAAATATGTTGAAAAGTTTGAACAAGAAAATTAAAAAAATATATTTCTAATGATAAACTATATTCATTTATGAAATGTGTTGAAGAGTTTGAACAAGAAAAGAAGAAAAAAATATTTCTAATGATAAACTATATACATTTATGAAAAGTTTGAAAAAGAAAATGAAAAGATATATTTCTAGTGATAATCTACCGGTAGATACATTTATGAGATGTGTTGAACAGTTTGTAAATTAAAAAAATATATTTCTAATGATAAACTAGATACATTTATGAGATGTGTTGAAAAATTTCAAAAAGAAAATCAAAAAATAAATTTCTATTGATAAACTATATACACTTATGAAATATGTTGAATAGTTTGAAAATCAAAAAAAAATATTTATAATGATAAACTAGATACATTTGTGAGATGTGTTGAAAAGTTTGAAAAAGAACATTAAAAATATATTTCTAATAATAAACAAGATACATTTATGATATGTGTTGAAAAGTTTGAAAAAGAAAATCAAAAAATATATTTCTAATGTTAAACTAGATACATTTATGAAATGTGTTGAAAAGTTTGGAAAAGAAAATCAAAAAATAAATTTCTAGTGATAAACTAGATACATTTATGAAATATGTTGAAAATATTGAAAAAGAAAATAAAAAAATATATTTCTAATGATAAACTACCGGTAGATACATTTATGAGATGTGTTGAAAAGTTTGAAATTTAAAAAAAATATATTTCTAATAATAAACTAGATACATTTATGAAATGTGTTGAAAAGTTTGAAAAAGAAAATCAACAAATATATTTCTAGTGATAAACTATATACATTATGAAATATGTTGAAAAGTTTGAACAAGAAAATTAAAAAAATATATTTCTAATGATAAACTATATTCATTTATGAAATGTGTTGAAAAGTTTGAACAAGAAAATAAGAAAAAAATATTTCTAATGATAAACTATATACATTTATGAAAAGTTTGAAAAAGAAAATGAAAAGATATATTTCTAGTGATAATCTACCGGTAGATACATTTATGAGATGTGTTGAACAGTTTGAAAAAGAAAATCAAAAAATATATTTCTAGTGATAATCTACCGGTAGATACATTTATGAGATGTGTTGAACAGTTTGTAAATTTAAAAAATATATTTCTAATGATAAACTAGATACATTTATGAGATGTGTTGAAAAATTTCAAAAAGAAAATCAAAAAATAAATTTCTATTGATAAACTATATACACTTATGAAATATGTTGAATAGTTTGAAAATCAAAAAAAAATATTTATAATGATAAACTAGATACATTTGTGAGATGTGTTGAAAAGTTTGAAAAAGAACATTAAAAATATATTTCTAATAATAAACAAGATACATTTATGATATGTGTTGAAAAGTTTGAAAAAGAAAATCAAAAAATATATTTCTAATGTTAAACTAGATACATTTATGAAATGTGTTGAAAAGTTTGGAAAAGAAAATCAAAAAATAAATTTCTAGTGATAAACTAGATACATTTATGAAATATGTTGAAAATATTGAAAAAGAAAATTAAAAAATATATTTCTAATGATAAACTACCGGTAGATACATTTATGAGATGTGTTGAAAAGTTTGAAAATCAAAAAAATATATTTCTAATGATACTCTACCGGTAGATACATTTATGAGATGTGATGAACAGTTTGAAAATCAAAAAATATATTTCTAATGATAAACTAGATACATTTATGAGATGTGTTGAAAAGTTTGAAAAAGAAAATAAAAAATATATTTCTAATGATAAACTAGATACATTTATGAAATGTGTTGAAAAGTTTGAAATTTAAAAAAAATATATTTCTAATGATAAACTGATACATTTATGAAATGTGTTGAAAAGTTTGAAAAAGAAAATGAAAAGATATATTTCTAGTGATAATCTACCGGTAGATACATTTATGAGATGTGTTGAACAGTTTGAAAATCAAAAAAAAAATATTTCTTGCGAGGACAAACAGAACAGTGTGCAGCGAATGACAGTCACCCTCAGTTTCCTGGATGAGGAATATCCACAAGATATATGGGTCAGAGTGTACACAGATGGGTCAGCACAGAATGCTGTGAGGAATGGAGGTGCAGGTGTATATATAGAATATCCACACAAGCCTAGAGATACAATCAGAACACCGACAGGAAAATTCTGCAATAATTATGATGCAGAAATCCAGGCAATTAGTGTGGCAGCTAAAAAACTGCTGAACTCCAACTCTGACCTACAGCCTGTGGTATTCGTGACAGATGCAAGGTCAGTGCTTCAAGCTCTCTAGTCTGAAAAACTAACAGACTTGAAAAAACTACTTAGCGAATTGTCTTACCAGTATAGGGTAACCATGCAGTGGATACCCTCTCACTGTGGAATACCAGGAAATGAAAAAGCAGACCAACTGGCTAAGGAAGGTGCTGCCGAAGACCAACCAGATATACCAATCACCTACCATCAGAAAAAACAGATGATAAAGTCAATAAGAAAGCCACAAACACCAACACAAGATGACTATCACATTATGAACAGACCAGAACAAGTTATAATTCTACGTCTCAGAACAGGACACAACCGACTCCGCAGTCACATGTATACAAAGTTCAAGATTGGCAACACGGCCATGTGTACATGTGGACAGGCAGCACAGAGTGCCAAACATATACTTCAAGAGTGTTCTGAGCATGAAACGCTGAGGCAGACATATTGGCCAGAGGAAACAACACTGAAATCAAAGCTCTATGGGACACTGTATGAACTACAAAAGACAGTGAGTTTTATTAAGGAGACAGAATTACAGATATAGACATGTTTCAAGTGAACGAAAGAAGAAGAAGAAGAATAAACTAGATACATTTATGAAATGTGTTGAAAAGTTTGAAATCAAAAAATATATTTCTAATGATAAACTAGATACATTTATGAAATGTGTTGAAAATTTGGAAAAGAAAATCAACAAATATATTTCTAGTGATAAACTAGATACATTTATGAAATGTGTTGAAAATTTGGAAAAGAAAATCAACAAATATATTTCTAGTGATAAACTATATACATTTATGAAATATGTTGAAAAGTTTGAAAATCAAAATAATATATTTATAATGATAAACTAGATACATTTATGAGATGTGTTGAAAAGTTTGAAAAAGAACATTAAAAATATATTTCTAATAATAAACAAGATACATTTATATGTGTTGAAAATTTTGGAAAAGAAAATCAAAAAATAAATTTCTAGTGATAAACTAGATACATTTATGAAATATGTTGAAAAGTTTGAACAAGAAAATTAAAAAAATATATTTCTAATGATAAACTATATTCATTTATGAAATGGAAAAGTTTGAACAAGAAAATAAGAAAAAAATATTTCTAATGATAAACTATATACATTTCTGAAAAGTTTGAAAAAGAAAATGACAAGATATATTTCTAGTGATAATCTACCTGTAGATACATTTATGAGATGTGTTGAACAGTTTGAAAATCAAAAAAATATATTTCTAATGATACTCTACCGGTAGATACATTTATGAGATGTGATGAACAGTTTGAAAATTAAAAAAAATATATTTCTAGCGAGGACAAACAGAACAGTGTGCAGCGAATGACAGTCACCCTCAGTTTCCTGGATGAGGAATATCCACAAGATATATGGGTCAGAGTGTACACAGATGGGTCAGCACAGAATGCTGTGAGGAATGGAGGTGCAGGTGTATATATAGAATATTCACACAAGCCTAGAGATACAATCAGAACACCGACAGGAAAATTCTGCAATAATTATGATGCAGAAATCCAGGCAATTAGTGTGGCAGCTAAAAAACTGCTGAACTCCAACTCTGACCTACAGCCTGTGGTATTCGTGACAGATGCAAGGTCAGTGCTTCAAGCTCTCTAGTCTGAAAAACTAACAGACTTGAAAAAACTACTTAGCGAATTGTCTTACCAGTATAGGGTAACCATGCAGTGGATACCCTCTCACTGTGGAATACCAGGAAATGAAAAAGCAGACCAACTGGCTAAGGAAGGTGCTGCCGAAGACCAACCAGATATACCAATCACCTACCATCAGAAAAAACAGATGATAAAGTCAATAAGAAAGCCACAAACACCAACACAAGATGACTATCACATTATGAACAGACCAGAACAAGTTATAATTCTACGTCTCAGAACAGGACACAACCGACTCCGCAGTCACATGTATACAAAGTTCAAGATTGGCAACACGGCCATGTGTACATGTGGACAGGCAGCACAGAGTGCCAAACATATACTTCAAGAGTGTTCTGAGCATGAAACGCTGAGGCAGACATATTGGCCAGAGGAAACAACACTGAAATCAAAGCTCTATGGGACACTGTATGAACTACAAAAGACAGTGAGTTTTATTAAGGAGACAGAATTACAGATATAGACATGTTTCAAGTGAACGAAAGAAGAAGAAGAAGAATAAACTAGATACATTTATGAAATGTGTTGAAAAGTTTGAAAATCAAAAAATATATTTCTAATGATAAACTAGATACATTTATGAAATGTGTTGAAAATTTGGAAAAGAAAATCAACAAATATATTTCTAGTGATAAACTAGATACATTTATGAAATGTGTTGAAAATTTGGAAAAGAAAATCAACAAATATATTTCTAGTGATAAACTATATACATTTATGAAATATGTTGAAAAGTTTGAAAATCAAAATAATATATTTATAATGATAAACTAGATACATTTATGAGATGTGTTGAAAAGTTTGAAAAAGAACATTAAAAATATATTTCTAATAATAAACAAGATACATTTATATGTGTTGAAAATTTTGGAAAAGAAAATCAAAAAATAAATTTCTAGTGATAAACTAGATACATTTATGAAATATGTTGAAAAGTTTGAACAAGAAAATTAAAAAAATATATTTCTAATGATAAACTATATTCATTTATGAAATGGAAAAGTTTGAACAAGAAAATAAAAAAAAAATATTTCTAATGATAAACTATATACATTTCTGAAAAGTTTGAAAAAGAAAATGACAAGATATATTTCTAGTGATAATCTACCTGTAGATACATTTATGAGATGTGTTGAACAGTTTGAAAATCAAAAAAATATATTTCTAATGATACTCTACCGGTAGATACATTTATGAGATGTGATGAACAGTTTGAAAATCAAAAAAAATATATTTCTAGCGAGGACAAACAGAACAGTGTGCAGCGAATGACAGTCACCCTCAGTTTCCTGGATGAGGAATATCCACAAGATATATGGGTCAGAGTGTACACAGATGGGTCAGCACAGAATGCTGTGAGGAATGGAGGTGCAGGTGTATATATAGAATATCCACACAAGCCTAGAGATACAATCAGAACACCGACAGGAAAATTCTGCAATAATTATGATGCAGAAATCCAGGCAATTAGTGTGGCAGCTAACAAACTGCTGAGCTCCAACTCTGACCTACAGCCTGTGGTATTCCTGACAGATGCAAGGTCAGTGCTTCAAGCTCTCCAGTCTGAAAAACTAACAGACTTGAAAAAACTACTTAGCGAATTGTCTTACCAGTATAGGGTAACCATGCAGTGGATACCCTCTCACTGTGGAATACCAGGAAATGAAAAAGCAGACCAACTGGCTAAGGAAGGTGCTGCCGAAGACCAACCAGATATACCAATCACCTACCATCAGAAAAAACAGATGATAAAGTCAATAAGAAAGCCACAAACACCAACACAAGATGACTATCACATTATGAACAGACCAGAACAAGTTATAATTCTACGTCTCAGAACAGGACACAACCGACTCCGCAGTCACATGTATACAAAGTTCAAGATTGGCAACACGGCCATGTGTACATGTGGACAGGCAGCACAGAGTGCCAAACATATACTTCAAGAGTGTTCTGAGCATGAAACGCTGAGGCAGACATATTGGCCAGAGGAAACAACACTGGAATCAAAGCTCTATGGGACACTGTATGAACTACAAAAGACAGTGAGTTTTATTAAGGAGAAAGAATTACAGATATAGACATGTTTCAAGTGAACGAAAGAAGAAGAAGAATAAACTAGATACATTTATGAAATGTGTTGAAAATGTGGAAAAGAAAATTAAAAAATATATTTCTAGTGATAAACTATATACATTTATGAAATATGTTGAAAAGTTTGAACAAGAAAATTTAAAAAATATATTTCTAATGATAAACTATATTCATTTATGAAATGTGTTGAAAAGTTTGAACAAGAAAATAAGAAAAAAATATTTCTAATGATAAACTATATACATTTATGAAAAGTTTGAAAAAGAAAATGAAAATATATACTTCTAGTGATAAACAAGATACATTTATGAGATGTGTTGAAAAATTTCAAAAAGAAAATCAAAAAATACATTTCTAGTGATAATCTACCGGTAGATACATTTATGAGATGTGTTGAACAGTTTGTAAATTTAAAAAATACATTTCTAATGATAAACTAGATACATTTATGAGATGTGTTGAAAAATTTCAAAAAGAAAATCAAAAAATAAATTTCTATTGATAAACTATATACACTTATGAAATATGTTGAAAAGTTTGAAAATCAAAAAGAAATATTTATAATGATAAACTAGATACATTTATGAGATGTGTTGAAAAGTTTGAAAAAGAACATTAAAAATATATTTCTAATAATAAACAAGATACATTTATGATACGTGTTAAAAGGTTTGAAAAAGAAAATCAAAAAATCTATTTCTAATGTTAAACTACCGGTAGATACATTTATGAAATGTGTTGAAAAGTTTGGAAAAGAAAATCAAAAAATAAATTTCTAGTGATAAACTAGATACATTTATGAAATATGTTGAAAAGTTTGAACAAGAAAATTTAAAAAAATATATTTCTAATGATAAACTATATTCATTTATGAAATGTGTTGAAAAGTTTGAACAAGAAAAGAAGAAAAAAATATTTCTATTGATAAACTATATACATTTATGAAAAGTTTGAAAAAGAAAATGAAAAGATATATTTCTAGTGATAATCTACCGGTAGATACATTTATGAGATGTGTTGAACAGTTTGTAAATTAAAAAAATATATTTCTAATGATAAACTAGATACATTTATGAGATGTGTTGAAAAATTTCAAAAAGAAAATCAAAAAATAAATTTCTATTGATAAACTATATACACTTATGAAATATGTTGAATAGTTTGAAAATCAAAAAAAAATATTTATAATGATAAACTAGATACATTTGTGAGATGTGTTGAAAAGTTTGAAAAAGAACATTAAAAATATATTTCTAATAATAAACAAGATACATTTATGATATGTGTTGAAAAGTTTGAAAAAGAAAATCAAAAAATATATTTCTAATGTTAAACTAGATACATTTATGAAATGTGTTGAAAAGTTTGGAAAAGAAAATCAAAAAATAAATTTCTAGTGATAAACTAGATACATTTATGAAATATGTTGAAAATATTGAAAAAGAAAATTAAAAAATATATTTCTAATGATAAACTACCGGTAGATACATTTATGAGATGTGTTGAAAAGTTTGAAAATCAAAAAAATATATTTCTAATGATACTCTACCGGTAGATACATTTATGAGATGTGATGAACAGTTTGAAAATCAAAAAATATATTTCTAATGATAAACTAGATACATTTATGAGATGTGTTGAAAAGTTTGAAAAAGAAAATAAAAAATATATTTCTAATGATAAACTAGATACATTTATGAAATGTGTTGAAAAGTTTGAAATTTAAAAAAAATATATTTCTAATGATAAACTGATACATTTATGAAATGTGTTGAAAAGTTTGAAAAAGAAAATGAAAAGATATATTTCTAGTGATAATCTACCGGTAGATACATTTATGAGATGTGTTGAACAGTTTGAAAATCAAAAAAAAAATATTTCTTGCGAGGACAAACAGAACAGTGTGCAGCGAATGACAGTCACCCTCAGTTTCCTGGATGAGGAATATCCACAAGATATATGGGTCAGAGTGTACACAGATGGGTCAGCACAGAATGCTGTGAGGAATGGAGGTGCAGGTGTATATATAGAATATCCACACAAGCCTAGAGATACAATCAGAACACCGACAGGAAAATTCTGCAATAATTATGATGCAGAAATCCAGGCAATTAGTGTGGCAGCTAAAAAACTGCTGAACTCCAACTCTGACCTACAGCCTGTGGTATTCGTGACAGATGCAAGGTCAGTGCTTCAAGCTCTCTAGTCTGAAAAACTAACAGACTTGAAAAAACTACTTAGCGAATTGTCTTACCAGTATAGGGTAACCATGCAGTGGATACCCTCTCACTGTGGAATACCAGGAAATGAAAAAGCAGACCAACTGGCTAAGGAAGGTGCTGCCGAAGACCAACCAGATATACCAATCACCTACCATCAGAAAAAACAGATGATAAAGTCAATAAGAAAGCCACAAACACCAACACAAGATGACTATCACATTATGAACAGACCAGAACAAGTTATAATTCTACGTCTCAGAACAGGACACAACCGACTCCGCAGTCACATGTATACAAAGTTCAAGATTGGCAACACGGCCATGTGTACATGTGGACAGGCAGCACAGAGTGCCAAACATATACTTCAAGAGTGTTCTGAGCATGAAACGCTGAGGCAGACATATTGGCCAGAGGAAACAACACTGAAATCAAAGCTCTATGGGACACTGTATGAACTACAAAAGACAGTGAGTTTTATTAAGGAGACAGAATTACAGATATAGACATGTTTCAAGTGAACGAAAGAAGAAGAAGAAGAATAAACTAGATACATTTATGAAATGTGTTGAAAAGTTTGAAATCAAAAAATATATTTCTAATGATAAACTAGATACATTTATGAAATGTGTTGAAAATTTGGAAAAGAAAATCAACAAATATATTTCTAGTGATAAACTAGATACATTTATGAAATGTGTTGAAAATTTGGAAAAGAAAATCAACAAATATATTTCTAGTGATAAACTATATACATTTATGAAATATGTTGAAAAGTTTGAAAATCAAAATAATATATTTATAATGATAAACTAGATACATTTATGAGATGTGTTGAAAAGTTTGAAAAAGAACATTAAAAATATATTTCTAATAATAAACAAGATACATTTATATGTGTTGAAAATTTTGGAAAAGAAAATCAAAAAATAAATTTCTAGTGATAAACTAGATACATTTATGAAATATGTTGAAAAGTTTGAACAAGAAAATTAAAAAAATATATTTCTAATGATAAACTATATTCATTTATGAAATGGAAAAGTTTGAACAAGAAAATAAGAAAAAAATATTTCTAATGATAAACTATATACATTTCTGAAAAGTTTGAAAAAGAAAATGACAAGATATATTTCTAGTGATAATCTACCTGTAGATACATTTATGAGATGTGTTGAACAGTTTGAAAATCAAAAAAATATATTTCTAATGATACTCTACCGGTAGATACATTTATGAGATGTGATGAACAGTTTGAAAATTAAAAAAAATATATTTCTAGCGAGGACAAACAGAACAGTGTGCAGCGAATGACAGTCACCCTCAGTTTCCTGGATGAGGAATATCCACAAGATATATGGGTCAGAGTGTACACAGATGGGTCAGCACAGAATGCTGTGAGGAATGGAGGTGCAGGTGTATATATAGAATATTCACACAAGCCTAGAGATACAATCAGAACACCGACAGGAAAATTCTGCAATAATTATGATGCAGAAATCCAGGCAATTAGTGTGGCAGCTAAAAAACTGCTGAACTCCAACTCTGACCTACAGCCTGTGGTATTCGTGACAGATGCAAGGTCAGTGCTTCAAGCTCTCTAGTCTGAAAAACTAACAGACTTGAAAAAACTACTTAGCGAATTGTCTTACCAGTATAGGGTAACCATGCAGTGGATACCCTCTCACTGTGGAATACCAGGAAATGAAAAAGCAGACCAACTGGCTAAGGAAGGTGCTGCCGAAGACCAACCAGATATACCAATCACCTACCATCAGAAAAAACAGATGATAAAGTCAATAAGAAAGCCACAAACACCAACACAAGATGACTATCACATTATGAACAGACCAGAACAAGTTATAATTCTACGTCTCAGAACAGGACACAACCGACTCCGCAGTCACATGTATACAAAGTTCAAGATTGGCAACACGGCCATGTGTACATGTGGACAGGCAGCACAGAGTGCCAAACATATACTTCAAGAGTGTTCTGAGCATGAAACGCTGAGGCAGACATATTGGCCAGAGGAAACAACACTGAAATCAAAGCTCTATGGGACACTGTATGAACTACAAAAGACAGTGAGTTTTATTAAGGAGACAGAATTACAGATATAGACATGTTTCAAGTGAACGAAAGAAGAAGAAGAAGAATAAACTAGATACATTTATGAAATGTGTTGAAAAGTTTGAAAATCAAAAAATATATTTCTAATGATAAACTAGATACATTTATGAAATGTGTTGAAAATTTGGAAAAGAAAATCAACAAATATATTTCTAGTGATAAACTAGATACATTTATGAAATGTGTTGAAAATTTGGAAAAGAAAATCAACAAATATATTTCTAGTGATAAACTATATACATTTATGAAATATGTTGAAAAGTTTGAAAATCAAAATAATATATTTATAATGATAAACTAGATACATTTATGAGATGTGTTGAAAAGTTTGAAAAAGAACATTAAAAATATATTTCTAATAATAAACAAGATACATTTATATGTGTTGAAAATTTTGGAAAAGAAAATCAAAAAATAAATTTCTAGTGATAAACTAGATACATTTATGAAATATGTTGAAAAGTTTGAACAAGAAAATTAAAAAAATATATTTCTAATGATAAACTATATTCATTTATGAAATGGAAAAGTTTGAACAAGAAAATAAAAAAAAAATATTTCTAATGATAAACTATATACATTTCTGAAAAGTTTGAAAAAGAAAATGACAAGATATATTTCTAGTGATAATCTACCTGTAGATACATTTATGAGATGTGTTGAACAGTTTGAAAATCAAAAAAATATATTTCTAATGATACTCTACCGGTAGATACATTTATGAGATGTGATGAACAGTTTGAAAATCAAAAAAAATATATTTCTAGCGAGGACAAACAGAACAGTGTGCAGCGAATGACAGTCACCCTCAGTTTCCTGGATGAGGAATATCCACAAGATATATGGGTCAGAGTGTACACAGATGGGTCAGCACAGAATGCTGTGAGGAATGGAGGTGCAGGTGTATATATAGAATATCCACACAAGCCTAGAGATACAATCAGAACACCGACAGGAAAATTCTGCAATAATTATGATGCAGAAATCCAGGCAATTAGTGTGGCAGCTAACAAACTGCTGAGCTCCAACTCTGACCTACAGCCTGTGGTATTCCTGACAGATGCAAGGTCAGTGCTTCAAGCTCTCCAGTCTGAAAAACTAACAGACTTGAAAAAACTACTTAGCGAATTGTCTTACCAGTATAGGGTAACCATGCAGTGGATACCCTCTCACTGTGGAATACCAGGAAATGAAAAAGCAGACCAACTGGCTAAGGAAGGTGCTGCCGAAGACCAACCAGATATACCAATCACCTACCATCAGAAAAAACAGATGATAAAGTCAATAAGAAAGCCACAAACACCAACACAAGATGACTATCACATTATGAACAGACCAGAACAAGTTATAATTCTACGTCTCAGAACAGGACACAACCGACTCCGCAGTCACATGTATACAAAGTTCAAGATTGGCAACACGGCCATGTGTACATGTGGACAGGCAGCACAGAGTGCCAAACATATACTTCAAGAGTGTTCTGAGCATGAAACGCTGAGGCAGACATATTGGCCAGAGGAAACAACACTGGAATCAAAGCTCTATGGGACACTGTATGAACTACAAAAGACAGTGAGTTTTATTAAGGAGAAAGAATTACAGATATAGACATGTTTCAAGTGAACGAAAGAAGAAGAAGAATAAACTAGATACATTTATGAAATGTGTTGAAAATGTGGAAAAGAAAATTAAAAAATATATTTCTAGTGATAAACTATATACATTTATGAAATATGTTGAAAAGTTTGAACAAGAAAATTTAAAAAATATATTTCTAATGATAAACTATATTCATTTATGAAATGTGTTGAAAAGTTTGAACAAGAAAATAAGAAAAAAATATTTCTAATGATAAACTATATACATTTATGAAAAGTTTGAAAAAGAAAATGAAAATATATACTTCTAGTGATAAACAAGATACATTTATGAGATGTGTTGAAAAATTTCAAAAAGAAAATCAAAAAATACATTTCTAGTGATAATCTACCGGTAGATACATTTATGAGATGTGTTGAACAGTTTGTAAATTTAAAAAATACATTTCTAATGATAAACTAGATACATTTATGAGATGTGTTGAAAAATTTCAAAAAGAAAATCAAAAAATAAATTTCTATTGATAAACTATATACACTTATGAAATATGTTGAAAAGTTTGCAAATCAAAAAAAAATATTTATAATGATAAACTAGATACATTTATGAGATGTGTTGAAAAGTTTGAAAAAGAACATTAAAAATATATTTCTAATAATAAACAAGATACATTTATGATATGTGTTGAAAATTTTGGAAAAGAAAATCAAAAAATAAATTTCTAGTGATAAACTAGATACATTTATGAAATATGTTGAAAAGTTTGAACAAGAAAATAAAAAAAAATATTTCTAATGATAAACTATATACATTTATGAAATGTGTTGAAAAGTTTGAAAAAGAAAATGAAAAGATATATTTCTAGTGATAATCTACCGGTAGATACATTTATGAGATGTGTTGAAAAGATTGAAAAAGAAAATTAAAAAAATTATTTCTAATGATAAACTACCGGTAGATACATTTATGAGTTGTGTTGAAAAGTTTGAAAAAGAAAATCACAAAATATATTTCTAGTGATACTCTACCGGTAGATACATTTATGAGATGTGTTGAACAGTTTGAAAAAGAAAATTAAAAATATATTTCTAATAATAAACAAGATACATTTATGAAATGTGTTGAAAAGTTTGGAAAAGAAATTTAAAAAAATATTTCTAGTGATAAACTAGATACATTTATGAAATATGTTGAAAGGTTTGAAAAAGAAAATCAACAAATATATTTCTAATGTTAAACTAGATACATTTATGAAATGTGTTGAAAATTTTGGAAAAGAAAATCAAAAAATAAATTTCTAGTGATAAACTAGATACATTTATGAAATATGTTGAAAATGTTGAAAAAGAAAATCAAAAAATAAATTTCTAGTGATAAACTAGATACATTTATGAAATATGTTGAAAATGTTGAAAAAGAAAATAAAAAAATATATTTCTAATGATAAACTACTGGTAGATACATTTATGAGATGTGTTGAAAAGTTTGAAAATCAAAAAAATATATTTCTAATGATTCTCTACCGGTAGATACATTTATGAGATGTGTTGAACAGTTTGAAAATCAAAAAAATATATTTCTAAAGATAAACTAGATACATTTATGAGATGTGTTGAAAAGTTTGAAAAAGAAAATGAAAAATATATTTCTAATGATAAACTAGATACATTTCTGAAAAGTTTGAAAAAGAAAATGACAAGATATATTTCTAATGATACTCTACCGGTAGATACATTTATGAGATGTGATGAACAGTTTGAAAATCAAAAAAAATATATTTCTAGCGAGGACAAACAGAACAGTGTGCAGCGAATGACAGTCACCCTCAGTTTCCTGGATGAGGAATATCCACAAGATATATGGGTCAGAGTGTACACAGATGGGTCAGCACAGAATGCTGTGAGGAATGGAGGTGCAGGTGTATATATAGAATATTCACACAAGCCTAGAGATACAATCAGAACACCGACAGGAAAATTCTGCAATAATTATGATGCAGAAATCCAGGCAATTAGTGTGGCAGCTAAAAAACTGCTGAGCTCCAACTCTGACCTACAGCCTGTGGTATTCCTGACAGATGCAAGGTCAGTGCTTCAAGCTCTCCAGTCTGAAAAATAACAGACTTGAAAAAACTACTTAGCGAATTGTCTTACCAGTATAGGGTAACCATGCAGTGGATACCCTCTCACTGTGGAATACCAGGAAATGAAAAAGCAGACCAACTGGCTAAGGAAGGTGCTGCCGAAGACCAACCAGATATACCAATCACCTACCATCAGAAAAAACAGATGATAAAGTCAATAAGAAAGCCACAAACACCAACACAAGATGACTATCACATTATGAACAGACCAGAACAAGTTATAATTCTACGTCTCAGAACAGGACACAACCGACTCCGCAGTCACATGTATACAAAGTTCAAGATTGGCAACACGGCCATGTGTACATGTGGACAGGCAGCACAGAGTGCCAAACATATACTTCAAGAGTGTTCTGAGCATGAAACGCTGAGGCAGACATATTGGCCAGAGGAAACAACACTGGAATCAAAGCTCTATGGGACACTGTATGAACTACAAAAGACAGTGAGTTTTATTAAGGAGAAAGAATTACAGATATAGACATGTTTCAAGTGAACGAAAGAAGAAGAAGAATAAACTAGATACATTTATGAAATGTGTTGAAAATTTGGAAAAGAAAATCAAAAAATATATTTCTAGTGATAAACTATATACATTTATGAAATATGTTGAAAAGTTTGAACAAGAAAATTTAAAAAATATATTTCTAATGATAAACTATATTCATTTATGAAATGTGTTGAAAAGTTTGAACAAGAAAATAAGAAAAAAATATTTCTAATGATAAACTATATACATTTATGAAAAGTTTGAAAAAGAAAATGAAAATATATACTTCTAGTGATAAACAAGATACATTTATGAGATGTGTTGAAAAATTTCAAAAAGAAAATCAAAAAATACATTTCTAGTGATAATCTACCGGTAGATACATTTATGAGATGTGTTGAACAGTTTGTAAATTTAAAAAATATATTTCTAATGATAAACTAGATACATTTATGAGATGTGTTGAAAAATTTCAAAAAGAAAATCAAAAAATAAATTTCCATTGATAAACTATATACACTTATGAAATATGTTGAAAAGTTTGCAAATCAAAAAAAAATATTTATAATGATAAACTAGATACATTTATGAGATGTGTTGAAAAGTTTGAAAAAGAACATTAAAAATATATTTCTAATAATAAACAAGATACATTTATGATATGTGTTGAAAATTTTGGAAAAGAAAATCAAAAAATAAATTTCTAGTGATAAACTAGATACATTTATGAAATATGTTGAAAAGTTTGAACAAGAAAATAAAAAAAAATATTTCTAATGATAAACTATATACATTTATGAAATGTGTTGAAAAGTTTGAAAAAGAAAATGAAAAGATATATTTCTAGTGATAATCTACCGGTAGATACATTTATGAGATGTGTTGAAAAGATTGAAAAAGAAAATTAAAAAAATTATTTCTAATGATAAACTACCGGTAGATACATTTATGAGTTGTGTTGAAAAGTTTGAAAAAGAAAATCACAAAATATATTTCTAGTGATACTCTACCGGTAGATACATTTATGAGATGTGTTGAACAGTTTGAAAATCAAAAAAATATATTTCTAATGATAAACTAGATACATTTATGAGATGTGTTGAAAAGTTTGAAAAAGAAAATTAAAAATATATTTCTAATAATAAACAAGATACATTTATGAAATGTGTTGAAAAGTTTGGAAAAGAAATTTTAAAAAATATTTCTAGTGATAAACTAGATACATTTATGAAATATGTTGAAAGGTTTGAAAAAGAAAATCAACAAATATATTTCTAATGATAAACTATATACATTTATGAAATGTGTTGAAAAGTTTGAAAAAGAAAATGAAAAGATATATTTCTAGTGATAATCTACCGGTAGATACATTTATGAGATGTGTTGAAAAGATTGAAAAAGAAAATTAAAAAAATTATTTCTAATGATAAACTACCTGTAGATACATTTATGAGTTGTGTTGAAAAGTTTGAAAAAGAAAATCACAAAATATATTTCTAGTGATACTCTACCGGTAGATACATTTATGAGATGTGTTGAACAGTTTGAAAATCAAAAAAATATATTTCTAATGATAAACTAGATACATTTATGAGATGTGTTGAAAAGTTTGAAAAAGAAAATTTAAAATATATTTCTAATGATAAACTAGATACATTTATGAAATGTGTTGAAATGTTTGGAAATGAAAATCAAAAAATATATTTCTAGTGATAAACTAGATACATTTATGAAATGTGTTTGGTTCTTTCCTAGAACGCGGGTGCCGGATGTCACACTTTTCAATATACCGACTTCGCGTTTTTAATTGTTTATTCCGGTTTCTAGTTTTTAACGCACCAGTTGCAACAACCTGTTGCCAATCAAAACATTAGGCCTAAGTCGCGACATTATTGTTGACAAAATTTACAGCAAAAATTAAACATGACAAAACTGGTTAAGTTACCTGTAGTAAAATGGCATATAGACCTAAGATTAGGCCTATGTCGCGGGTGCAGCAAAACATTAGGCCTATGTCGCGGGTGCAGCAAAACATTAGGCCTATGTCGCGGGTGCAGCAAAACATTAGGCCTATGTCGCGGGTGCAGCAAAACATTAGGCCTATGTCGCGGGTGCAGCAAAACATTAGGCCTATGTCGCGGGTGCAGCAAAACATTAGGCCTATGTTGCGAGTGCAGCAAATCATTGTCTGCTACTACTCTTTTCCGATACCAGTTCACTCCCCTTACTTGACTTGTATTTCGCTACACATTTCATAAAAGTCGGGTTAAATTCGTTAAATTACTGGCACCCGCGTACTAGGAAAGAACCATGTGTTTAAAAGTTTGAAATTTTTAAAAAAAAATATTTCTAATGATAAACTGATACATTTATGAAATGTGTTGAAAAGTTTGAAAAAGAAAATGAAAAGATATATTTCTAGTGATAATCTACCGGTAGATACATTTATGAGATGTGTTGAAAAGATTGAAAAAGAAAATAAAAAAATATATTTCTAATGATAAACTACAGGTAGATACATTTATGAGATGTGTTGAACAGTTTGAAAATCAAAAAAATATATTTCTAATGATAAACTAGATACATTTATGAAATGTGTTAGAAAGTTTGAAAAAGAAAATAATTTGAATTTAAATATCTGTGAAGAATATATAAATTCTACCTCCATTAAAACGAAGAAAAAGAAAGTCCCAGAAGATTTAGAAAAAAGATTAAATGAAATAATGTATGTAGAAAAAAATAAAATATATTTTTCATGAAAAAAGTCCAAATCATGAAATTATTGATATATGTGATAGAATATTAAATTATTTAGAAAAAGTAAATATGCATTTGGTTGCGTCTGTGGGTCTCACCAATGGCCCACTAGACAAACCACCCATGCAACAGAAAACCTTAGGGGATGACATGCCATTATATTGAGGTTATCTTCTTAGAGAAGCTTCATGGTACGTCATCTATACAATTGTGCATTTATTTTGTTGTTGAAATGTGTTTCATGTTTGCCTGAATATATATGTATGCACCCCCTGTGGCTGGGAGGGAGCCAGAGATGTACTATGCAGCACTTGGGATGAGGAAAGTGACAGCACTGTGTTTTCCTATGGCTTAGACCAATCATAGAGGCACAGTGACTCAAGACGTGACAATCCTTTTGACTTGAACATTTGATTGCATGCCTAGAGCAATAAAGAAGTTCGGCTTAACTAGTAGTCAATTGGTGGTGGGGAATGAGTACAGTGAACCCTATCTTGGCTACAATGGCTGGGAGCAGTGCATAGGTTGAAACCTACCTTCCTGGAGGTGTGATAGTTATTCTCTGGCTCTGTCCCTGGGTGGGCCAAAAATCCACATACTTTCCAGCAATATAATGCCATTTAATGGCATTAGGTCAAAGGGCATGATCCCATAGACCGCTGGATCAGCAACCAACCAACCAACCAGAAAATATAAATAAAACATATTATTATACACTTGGAGAATACTATTTATGCGTAAAAGTAGATATAATAGTGAAAAAGTAGATATAATAGTGAAAAAGTAGATATAATAGGGGAAAAGTAGATATAATAGTGAAAAAGTAGATATAATAGGGAAAATAGATATAATAGTGAAAAAGTAGATATAATAGTGAAAAATTAGATATAATAGTGAAAAAGTAGATATAATAGGGAAAAAGTAGATATAATAGTGAAAAAGTAGATATAATAGTGAAAAAGTAGATATAATAGGGAAAATGTAGATATAATAGTGAAAAAGTAGATATAATAGGGAAATAGTAGATATAATAGTGAAAAAGTAGATATAATAGTGAAAAAGTAGATATAATAGGGAAATAGTAGATATAATAGTGAAAACAGAATTTCTTGCTTTTGCTAAAGAAAAATTTAATAGATGTAAATCAACTAATAATGAATACATAAGATTTTATAGTATTTGTAATGATTATTCTATCTTATTAAACTGTAATTTATCATAATAGAGAAATTATGAAAAATTTACATGAAATAAAATAATAGGATGACAGTCAACTAATTTGACCTCTATTTACTTTTTTATTCTCTTATAAAATGGATTTAAACGAATTAAAACTTTTCAGTGAAATGACTCCTGAAAATATGAATAATGCATATAAAACAAATATGATTATTAAATTGATAGATTGCGAAATGAATATATCAGGGAAAGAATAGGTATAATATCTTGTACAGATTACATAGAGAGAGAACAGATCAAGTGGTTTGGCCACATTATGAGAATGCATCATGAAAAGTTGCCCTTACAAATCATATAACCAAATGAGATCAGGGTACAAGGACAGAGGAAGACCATGGAAAAGATGGATAGAAAACATCAGGGACATCCTTAACAGACACGGTCATAGCACAGCCGAGGCCACACATCTGGCTTTAGAACGCAAGCTCGAGCTCCAATCACCCCTACGCTTAACTGCAAGAGTGGATCACAAACCACCTAGGGAAAGACAATAGATAGATTATTAAATTTATGAATATTAAAACCGAAAAACCTAATTTATCACAAGATCAGATTTGTAGTAAATTAGGTATTTCTTCTTCTACAATAAATAAGAATAAGACAAGATTTAAATGTAAAATTTCCATATAAATATGATATTCCTTTTAAAAAGTAACAAGAATAAAAAAAAATATTGAAATTAGTAATACAGAAACATTAAAAATAAATAAAGAAACAAGGAAATTAAAAGTTAATAAAAAAATAAAAGAGAAAATTGGTAATGGAAGGGATAATAATAAATTATTTAATGTTAATAAAGCAATAGAAGAAGTGTAAATAATTTATTGTTATATTTGATGTTTAGAATTTCATTCTCTAAAAATGGAAGAACTAAAATTATTTGTTAAAAAAAATAAAAGTGATGAAATTAAAGAACAAATTAAAAAAACTTGAAAAACAAAATTATAAAACAAAAGATTATTTATTAAAACAATATATTGTAAAAAATACGATTAATAAAGAAGTTTTAAAAATAGTTGGTGAACAAATGATTGAGTATGAAGAAGAATTAGAAGAAAAACAATGTTTAATGAATGAATATGAAACAATAATTGGTGGTGATAAATTAATGAAATAATTCAGAAATATAATAAAAAATATATCAAACAAATTGATCCTAGTAAAGTTACTTATAAAGATAAGAGTGCGTAAAAGATTATTATAAAAATTAAACAACAAAATAAAAGAATTAGAAAAGTAGAAATAATAGTATAAATAATTACTGATAAAATATATATTTTAAATTCGTATTTTAAAATTATGATTTATTTTTTTATCTATTTCTTCACATATTTTTACCACCCGTGTGTTGTTGGGGCCCAAAAGGGGAGAAAAGAATAGCAACACTGTGTATCTTTCATGCATGTCATACGAGGTGACTAAGGAGGTTATGGGATGGAGTTGGCTGTCCCATTAAATTTGGTCAGTGACCCAAAGCCATGCTGAAGTTGGATGTATCAGGCCGAAAGGTGCAGATATCGCAGCTTTGCTGTAAACCATGACACAACACATTACATTCTCCGGACTACATCCTGCTAATCTGAAGGAGTTTGAGAACAAATGCAGAAGAAGAAGAAATGTACAGATGAAATGAGATGGGGTCATTCACAAGTAGAAATCCTCATTATATTGGCATGGATTCTATTGTTTCTTCATTGTTCATTCTCAAACTCCCACTGGAACTCTCTTGTTGCAGGACAATGATCCATCCTACTAGGTTACATAATTTCTCAAACTCCCACTGGAACTCTCTTGTTGCAGGACAATGATCCTACAAGATTTCAAGTAGGATGTAGTCCAGGGAATGGAAATGCATTGTGTTTCCGATTTATTTGCGCTAATGGCCTAATACATCAGACTTTGACTGTATTGCTAGTTTACTCTTGCATAATGGTTAGTCTGATAAGCAAATAGTGCGACCTTCAAACCTTCCACATTCAGGAACCATTGTCATTAAGTTAGCACAGACTTGAAACACTGTGTTCCTGTGTGACTGCACAACAAAGGTGATCCTTAGGATTTAACTCAACAGTTGTGAAATATGATATTGTTTACAATAAATCTAAGAAGTATTTACATGAATGATACTGTCCACAGATATTTGGGAAGGAAACGTTTACGCAAAGACTTAGAGACAATGGTAGAGGGCAGCGATCGGTTGGCGTGGCCACACTATTCCTATTGGACAATCAGTTACATATTGTCTATCCGGGGTGCACGAAAACTGCTAGATCAGAAACCTTTGTCAAAGATGGTGCCTGTGGATGAGTACCTTCCAATCATGTTTGATAGGCATCCAGAGTGAGTACTTGTTTAATTGTCAGCTAAAAGACATAATATCTTAGTGTTAAAGGTGATGTTGAGTTCTTGTTTAATTGAGAGCTAAAAACAAATTATGCCTTAGTGTTAAAGGTGGTAAGATTAATTATAACACCCACCATCCAGTGGGGTGGAACAAGGTATTAAGTTAGAGCTTGGAATCACATGTGCTGTGGGGTTCTGGGAAGGATGTATAGAATAATATTGTGACGGGCTTGTATGACAACTGACTTTCTTGAACTTCTAGTTAATGGCAAAGAATAGGGCCAGTGTCTTATTTTCAAGCATGTCGTTGAAGGCGACTAAGTACAGTTGGGGCACAGAAGAGGCGACTAAGTACAGTAGAGGCGACTAAGTACAGTTGGGGCACAGTAGAGGCGACTAAGTACAGTTGGGGCACAGTAGAGGTGACTAAGTACAGTTGGGGCACAGTAGAGGCGACTAAGTACAGTTGGGGTACAATAGAGGCGACTAAGTACAGTTGAGGTACAGTAGAGGCGACTAAGTACAGTTGGGGTACAATAGAGGCGACTAAGTACAGTTTGGGTATAATAGAGGAGACTAAGTACAGTTGGGGCA